>OW026523.1:132119883-133319883 GCA_932274085.1 Protocalliphora azurea
CATCAAGCCTATCGCAGTTTAAATCTTATTTAAAATTTTTTTTATCTCAACATGTTGATGAGCTTCCGATATAATGTTTATTGGTATGTTTGATATACATATTAAAATTGTAAATTATTATTTATTATAAATATTTTTTTAATACTTTTGTTAAAATTTTGCCAACAAGCCTCTATAATGCCAATCTGACGCTGAGGTAATATTGTTTATTTTATAATAAAATTTGAAAAAAAAAAAATCGTAAAAATATTTCACGTTCACATTACGTAAAGAAATTATTAGCGAAAATTGGCAAATACTAGCGTAGTGTGAAATTAGCTTTAGGTTTCCTTTCTAAAGCTAAGTTCATACTACGCTAATATTTAACGATTTTTTAGAAAATATTTGCTTTATGTAATTTGATCAAGAAATATTTTTACGATTCAAACAAGATAACAGTTGATTTTGAACAAACAAAACTATTTGCGCTTAACTAAAAATGCCACTAGTGTGAATATTGTATGAACACAAGTTTTAAAATATTTGCCATTATTTTAAGCGAATTTTTGTTTGATATTACAAAATAAATGTAAGATCAAATAGCGGCAAACAAATGCTGATGTTGTGGACGGCTTGAGTTGAAAGAATTGTTGTTTTATGTACACAAACTTAAAATTGGCAAAAAAAAAGAAGTAATCTATCTATTAAGATATAGCTTTTTAAATAAAACTTTCAAAAATATTAATATGTTCTATTATTTAACCATAATAATAATTGCTATTTTTTATAATTTTGAGCATTTAATCTGAACAGGCTTAAAATATTTTTCCCCTTCTCGTATTTTATGATAATCGATATCATTTTCATCAAACAAAAAACGTCAAATAAATATGAGTAATTTGAAAAAAAATCAACTCTGTATTTAGTAGCAAAAATTGCGGGAAAACATGATGAAATATTTCGTGCCAAATATTTGCGTAATTTGATCTTAGCTTAACATAGTGTCTACATTAGAGATTCTTTTATCAAGACAAACTTCAAACTTAACGCGAATTTGTGGAAGGTGGCAACAATTGCACAAAAACAACAATATGGCGTATACATTATTGTTTTTTATATATGAAGTTTGACAACTGTAACAACTAAAATTTTAATCAGCTGTTTAACCAAGGTTGCCTTGTGTATATTCGTATAAATTTTGACGTTTGTTTTGATAAAAATTTGCCTAATGTAGACACTAGGTAAGGTTCGCTGGCTTTACTTTTGAAGAAGTTCAGGATAAAATATAATGTAAAACAAACGCCTTTAAAATTTTCCCCTCGCTGACTGTTTCTGTGTTCATATTTTCATATTGATGTCTTTGCACACTTTTCCAAACATATTCAGTTCAATGTCGCTGTTTACATAATTTTTATGTTTTTTTTTTACATTTTTACGGATGCCATAAATTGATTCAATCGGCAATCGACAACATATTCCATGTGGAAAATTGAAAAATATATAAATATTATTTTATTTTATTTTATTTTTGGTATCTGATATTGTGGTTTGCTCTATGTGTTCATCTATCTTTGTGTAGTGCCTTTTGGTTGTATGTGTGCGCTTTTTTCTATGATTATTGACCTTATTTGTAAATAGAGCCCATAGTGGAATACTAGAGTATTTAATGATTAATATTTGATTTTTTACATATCCTGATATTTATATGTACATAATTTTTGGCAAATTAACAATTAACTTTTTTTTAATGTATGTTTATTTGAATAAATCCAAAAATTATTTTCATGTTTAGTTCATTTGTTAAAAACTAAATCAAAAACAAAAAATTAATTGAAAATATACTTATTTGCTGAAGTTTTATGATTCCTAGGGTTCCAATCAGTCGTTCTATTTCTCTTATAAATATTCTAATATTTTTTATGATGCTTTTTCCACCATTTTGCATTTTAATCTTTGTATTGTGTGATTGAACAGATCAAATAAATATTTACATATAAAGTCGTAAAATAAGTAGACTACAATAAGAAATTTCAAATTGTTGTGAATAAAAAAGAAATCAATTGTGAAAAATAATGTGTCAAAATGTTTAAATTTCAATATAAAAGGATGGGTTTATTATTATATAAGTAATAAAAATGCTTAAAGTTCATATTTTGTAAGAAAAATATATGAAAATTTTTGGAATATTATAACAGAAACATTCGATTTTGCAAATAGATTTTGCAAATATTTCAAATTGGGGAATCTTTTTCACAAAATAACATTTTGTTTTTGTTTTAAAACAGTTTACAACCAATAAGTAATTTAGGTAAGTAAAATCAATTTTCTAAAATTATTTAGACCTGCACTATGGTCCTGAATTGGTTGCGGCCAGTGTGACCACCACCACATAAATTTAACATTTTTTATACCGATTTGGCCGCAAATTTTTCATTTAACATTTGTCATATTATTTAGCAGTTTATAATATTATATTTAGCATTTTCCAGCATTTTTCAAAATAAGGATAAAATTTAAATATTGACATTATTTATTTATTTACTTATTAGTTTCAGTCTATGGATACAATATAATCCTTACAGACATCAATGATAATTTAATATACATAATCAAATTATTTAAATTAATAATAATAATTTAATTAATTAATTGAAAGTTAAGACTTTTATCTGCCAAATTCACAGAAAAAAGTTTGTACATAAATATAAAAATTTACTTTCATTGATTTCAGTTCATAATATTTAAGCACAATTTCGTAAGCATTAAAACTTTTTTTATATTTTTTCAAATTAATCAAAAGTCAAGAAGAAAAAATTGTTTAAATTTTCATTTATATTTTCAATTTAAAAAGAAAAAAGTTTTGAAATTTTCTTCGGAAAATTTTAAGTTTTTAATGATTTTTAGCCACATTTTGGGAACAGAACAGAAGCGCTTTTTATCAAAATGATGTGCTGCAGAATGCGAATGCAAATTTCTAAACATTATTTTTTAATAGATTTTCCTTGGAATTTTTATATTTTCATGTTTAACTATTTTCATTTACCATTTGCAATCAAATCTAATAAAAACTAAATCAAAGATTTAAAAAATTTTTGCCAAAATTGCTAAAATATTCATTATGAACAATTTAATAATATCTATGAATAAAATTTTATTTTTTATGAAAAGAGTTTGAGAAAAAATGTCATGTTCGATTCATAATATTAAGGAAAAAAATTGCCAAATGTATGCATTTTTTTCTCTCTGTGTATAGACATTAACTAAAGTAAAGTAAGTAATCAACATCAGCAAAAACTCTACAATTAAAAAAAAGGGACAAGTACTAAGTGCTTAGTTCAGAAGATTATTTCAGTCCGCTTCGTGTACTTAATAAAAGCGAAAATTAGAAATCCTATTAAATATAATTAACGTAATCCTTAATATTATATACGATTTAAAAGTATTAAATACATTTTTCCAATGTTTTGGAATAGAGATAAATTTACCTCATACCTCATCATTTAGTTTTTAAGCAAATACACAGAGAAAAAAATGCACTTATTTGAAAATTTTTATCATAAATATATAATCTCGATTTTTTGTGCGAACTGATATACAAAACTGGGTGATTCTAGAAATATAAAATTAGTAAAAACAAGTAAGAAATTATTTTCTTCTTTGTTGAAATGTCTTTTTAAGATAATTTAAAGAATCAAAAAAAAAGGCTAGAAAAAATTTAGAAGCTAAAACGAAAATTGTAAGGCTAAAAGTAAAATACAAAAGGCTAAATTTAGCCTTAAAAAGATTAAACTGGCAACACTGCTCATAACCCTATTTTCTCACTGCGTGCTGGTAGAGAAATGAAGAAAATTTTCCTGTATTCTACTCATCAATGTACATCGTTTGAGCCGTTTTCCTGCATTGGGGATATCAGTTTTTATACGTTTAAATAAATCAAAGTTCGTTTCATTTTATTTAAAAAAATTAAACATTTTACATGTTAGACATTACTCCTTGCATTAGTTATTGACTCCATATTATCACATTCCCATTGAAATTATCTTAACAACCATACATTCAAATTTTGTAGCAAGATGGATTAAACATAAAAAAATTTCCCTTAAAATGTTAATTTTTTCCATTAGTCTTCAATACTCCTCTGAATTGCGACATTACTTTAATGTATAAATTTTCATACTTTTGGTTTGTTTCTTGTCTTTTCCTTGAATTTATAGAAAGAATTTTACAACATACGAAATGTTTACATGAAGTAAGATATGCCACCATCAACTCAATATTAAGAAAAAAAGCAACAATAACAATATGAATATGCAAACGTATGCCAAAAAAAAAAAAAAAAGTTGAGAAAAAAAATGAGGAAACAAAATAATAAAAAAATGCTGTCCCAGAAAAATCTAAAATAAATATATGGGTAGATATGAGTGTTTGTTAAATGTGTAAATAAAATATTGTAAGGTATTGTAAGGTAAGGTAGTTAGTACCTTGTTACATATCCTTTGCTGTATCACTTTCAATTACTATATACTCTGACACAGTTACACATGCAAACACATACCTTTTTTTTTTGGAAAAATTCTTATTATTTTTGTCAGTTACTTTTTTTGTAACTGCAGCCATCTTTTTTTACTTATACATATTTACACGTACTCATACATATATATTCCCTTAATTTTTATTTTATTATTTTTTTTTTTTTGCTTTTTTTTTCTTTCATATTCGAAAATTGCTCATTTCTTGAAAATGTGTCATGAACCATTTAAGCTCATTTTAGATGTAATTTAAAACGCTAAATTATGCTCATAGCCGGAAGTTGTCATATACTACCTAAGTGTTTCCTTTTTCCTGATTGCTTGACTGGCTTAAATGAAAGAAACGGAGAAAACGTTAGGAAAAAAACACCATATAAAAAAATACTTTAACGAAAATTGAAACGGCTTTAGAACAAACAAACGACAGCACAAATGAATGGGTATATATACTTATAAAAAAAAAAAAAGAATAACGAAATCCCATTAAAAGTTGGCAACCGTTTTCCTTCAACAACTAAAGAAACAACCAGAAAAATCACATAAAAAAATAATATTTAAGTTAAAAGTATGAAGAGTTGCAAAATGTGCTTACAAATGCAAGATAATAATACGAAAAGCTTGAAAATAAAATATAAAACTAATAAAAATTGTAATAAATTTGTTAATTTTAAGCTGATTTTTTCTCCGAAAAAATAAATAAGAATGTTATAGTTGCATTTAGAAATATGAAACAGGACAGTGTTGAGCTTTACTCTTATTAAAAATGAGATCATGAAGAATTTCATAAAATTATGAAAATTGACTTTTATACTATGTGACAATAAACGTTTAAGAAAACAATATGGAGAATTATGCTCCAACAGATCATTGTCAAAATTTTCTTAAACGAATTAACAACTCACACTAATTTCAAATATTTTATCAAAATTTTTTAATATTTGGGATTACAAAAATTAGAAATTTTTTTGACGGCACATTAAAATCCTTAAATACATAAATATGTAGTGATTCGAATGCATATAAAATCTGTTCGCGTTAAATTGGGCATACGGATGATTCCATATCAAAACGGACAAATAACAGCCATTTTAGAATTTAACTTCTCCGATTTCAATGAGATTTACTGCTATTGGAATTGTTTCTTAAATCTTAAAACTTTACTCTCATGGCCCTTTCTGATCTAAAAATAATATAATTTGAAAGACGAAAATAAAACTAAACTTCACAAAGGTATACTTGTTTGATTGCCAATAATTTCTAAAATATACATGGTAGATTTCTGGTAATTGCTTAGTATTAAAGACAAATTTATTACCCTTATAACCACATAGTTTATTTATATCAAATAAAGTTTATTTATATCAAAAGTTCAAAGGTCAAAGTATGACTTGTAAAAATCAAATAATTATATTTCTATGGCCCAATACTTATGTATGGAGCGATAGTATGGTGGAAGGCTATGGAAAAATCCACCTATATCGGAATATTTGATAGGATTCTGCTTAGTTCAGCGCTATTCATAACAGGAGCGCTTCCTACAACTCCATCGAAAGCCTTATTTGTTCTAATGAACTGGCTACCGGTGGATCTTATGGCCAAACAGATCACCATTATGACGGCGACAAAGCTCGAGACTATAGGTGCATGGAACGATAGCAGTTTCGGCCATGCGACCATTCTGGGATTCCTTAATAACATTCCTAGCAATATCGATTATTGTATCCCCATACCCTTTCTTAGCAGAGACTTCTCAGTATCAATCTCAACTACCCCAGAATTAAGGGCTGCTTCAGTGGAGGTTTATGCTGATGAGTCCAAATCTGCTGATGCAGTTGAGGGGGGGGGTGTCTATATTCCCGCTTATAGGAGAAACATTTCCTTTAAATTGGTAGATCACTGCAGCATTCTTCAAGCAGAGATCTCGGCCATAATGAGGGCGGCGAACTGTTTAATGTACTATAGGATATTCGGAGCGGATATCCAAATCTGTACAGACAGTCAGGCTGCGATCAAAATGCTCTCGGGTGTCTTTTCGACATCCAGATTGGTCCATGAATACCGGACATCTCTGAACAATATGGCGAGTCATTTTAACCTGGAGCTGGTCTGGATTAGGGGTCATTCAATAACCCCGGGTAATTTTATTGTAGATGCACTAGCCTGAGATGGATCCCTTCTTCAAGGTAAAGATATGGACCAACTGGTTAGAACATCGCTTTCGGCCGGCAGATCTATAATTCTGCGGAACTTATCGAGGTGGAAAAATGAACTCACATGTTCAACATCGAGGCAAATATGACCCCATTATGATGAATGTCGATCTAACTTCATCATGGGACTATCGAGGCATCGGCTGAGAACTCTGGTAGCCGTGGTCACAGGGCACTAAATTGCTGGTGCGCAATCTAGTGCGAGACTAGGGCTCGCTTTAAACGACTTTTGTAGATGAGGAAGAGGAGGAGACGGTGGAGCATCTTTTATGTCACTGTCTCACTCTTGTCGGGATAAGACTTCCAATTTTGGAAGTCCATTTATCCATGTGTTGTCAGATATCTCTGATATTGATATCAGATGGATCAGTTCTTTCATACATGCGTCGGGTTGGTTCGTTTCGAACGTTGGTGTGGACATATGAGTTAGAAATACATGATCCCTCAGGGTTTCACAACGAGAAACGGGACCTAAGTGTGCCGTCTCTCGTTGACTGGATAACTGCCCTAATAACATAACCTAAGCTATATCTAAAACTGCGATATCTTTAAAATTCTTAGAAAGAATACAAATAATGTTGACATAATTCTTCTCAGTACATGTGCAAAATTTGGTATTTATTTCAAGTACTCCATATGAAACTGCAAATGTGCATCAGCCTGCGAGCCCGGAACTTAAATTGGAAGCTTTGATCTTTGACAGAGGAGTCTCTCATACAGTTCAACTTTAAAATTTCGAAAATTTTCAAAACTAAATAAAGCATTTAATAGCTAACAATGTGCTGAGCTTTACCCCATGATAACATTTTTAGTATATTTTCCCTTTAAATTTTGATCTCTTAAAATACAAAATCATATATTTTTAATAATACTTTTTACTAACTAATAGTAGTTAATTAATATCTTATAGTACTTGAATCACACCAAATATAATAAAACCTTGTCTACTTATTCATTTATTAACCAAATGAGAATTATAATGAAGTTGTAAAACAAACACTAAAAACAAAATGTATTCAAAAACAAACAAATTATGTATTTTTCAACCATATTTGTAAAAAGTTTAGGTAATATATTTATTTCTAACATTTTATTGTTATGGGAATAATAATATTAATATGGTTAAAAAACAGTATATGTTTTAATAAGGAAAAAAATTGATAATATTTGATGGTTGTAGAAATAATGAGTTTTTCATTTTACTCAAATTTTGTTTATGGTCATAATATTCAAAAACTTATGATTTATGTAGGCAACTATAGAATTTTTATTGAATGTAAACATTGAACAATAAAATTGAAACAAAAGCATTCTTAACATGTATTAGACAGTATTGTTAAAATTAATGAAAATTAATAATGAGAACATAATATTGTTGTAGTAACAATGCCGCAACCGTGTTTTTTCTCTGGGTATATGCATACATATAAAATTAAATATAATTAAAAAGCTACCATCTTCTACTTTGCAAGGCGATTACAAAATGTAAAATTGACTTTAAATTTATAGAGCTGTGGGATCATTAATGCAGTAATTATGCTCAAAAAGTTTTTATCGCAATATGTTTCGAAATTTTTGAAAATTATTATGAGATGTACTCAAGAAGATTTACAGTCCACACTAGATCGTTTTCGAGTGCAAATAATAAGTCTGATTTTAAAGAGCTGCGTGCAATTCCACTAATTTCTTAGTTAATAGTCACTATGATAATTTATTATTGAATATTTAAAGCAAACAAATTGGCAAAAATATAATAAAAATAAAACAATTTTATTGAGTATGATTTTTGAATTAATAATTAATGTACTAAATTAGTTGACACCAAATTATATATATCTTTAGGAATATGATCATTAAAATCTCTGATTTTTTTAATATTTGACTGACTAACTGGAGATCAACGAGGGTGTAAATAAATATCCATATTTCAACAAATCTTGAGAGTTCTTTGCTGCTCCCCAATGCTGTTTTTATAACTTCCAATAAAACCTTTGTAATAATATGTCGATTGATATGCTTTCCAATGTTTTCAACACATTACATTTTAATTTTTCTTTTTGTTGTTCGAAAACTTTAAGATTTTGTATATTATAACTTTGAATCCATTTTCTTGTAAATATTAAAAATCTTTCAAATGTTCCTTCTACAAAAAATTCCACAGTATTAACCGCCTTTACCACTGTATCATCATTGATTTTTTAAATTAGTTTCTTTAAATATTTCTGTCATACCAATGCTGACACTTTAAATGAAAATTTACTAGTTTAGCAAATATTTTTTTATGGAGCTACTTAAAAGCCACACACACTATTACACACACTCATACACACACTTTCTCTTAAATATAAAGCTACTAAAATATCTTAAGGTAAATTTTGCTGTGTCGTCTTAAAGAAAATTGAATCCCCTTTTTTAAATTTCATATTATATATATGTTGTTGTTGTTGTCGAGAAAAATCCAATTAAAGCCACAAAAATACTATAACTACAACATAAAAATGTAACTTAAGTGCTTATTATTACCTTCATATTGTATACTATGTTAACTTAGGTATGACTCTGTGTAAGGATAAAATTATGAGCTGGAGTATATGCATGTTTTGGAAAAAGAGAATGCTTTTGAAAAAAGTAGTATTCCTTAAAAGAAATGGAGTTATAATTAGATGTACCCTTATAAAAAAACATATGTTAATAAAACTGAATAAATTTCTAGAATAATGGAGATTTTCATAAGTATTGAAGGGATCATTAAAATGGAAAAGCATTTTTATACATTATTGACATACATAAATATGAACATAATAATTGAGTTAGGTGTCACATGTGCTTAAAGCCATTTGAAACAGAAATATAAGGATTGCGCATGAAAAATTGCTGAGTGCTACAATTCAGCTTATAAAACAAAAACAATCGATAAAATTCTTTGAAATTTTCATTTTGCTAAAGGCTGTTATTTTCAAGTTTAAGTTTTTTATTTATTTTTAATAAAAGATTTAATATTTTCTGGAATATCCTTTACAAGAGCTTGATTGTGTTTTGGGTTACTTTTTTTTTTGTTGGAATGGGTCCATTTGTTTGATATCATTCAATTACTTTTTGCTGTAATAGTGAAAAGAAACCTCAGGCCAGAATTCGTTGTGTTTTTTGTAATGATAGGAAGCAATCTTTTCTGAATAATAATAATCTAACTTTTCACATTACGGACCTAATCTTTGCATTTTGTATTTAAATATTTTATAACGCTATGATTCGGTTTCATAATATTATGATCAAATTTTCTCATATTATGATCCGATTATATCATAAAATGATTCCGTTTTATTTTCTTATTTACCATAAAAAATTTAAGACATGTTTAGAATTAATCACAACATATTTTCCAATAAAGCATTATTCTTTAATTAATTCTCATAAATTATTTCATAAATTATATGTTGTGCACGATACTACAAAAATAGTTTTTTAATAACTAAACTATTTTATAGTAGTTAATAAATATCTTATATTGTTTAAATCACTTCGAATATGACCAAACCTTGTCTATTTATATTTATTCATATACAGATTAAAAGAGAATTATAATGAAGTTGAAAAACATACATTACAAACAAAATATATTTAAAAATAAACAAGTTACGAATTTTTCAACCATATTCGTCACAAGCATACATATTATATTTATTTATAACATTTTATTGTTATGGGAATAATATTAATATGGTTTAAAAACAAAATGTGGTTTAAGAACAAGGAAAAAGATTGATAATATTTAATAGTTGAAGAAATAATGATATTTTTTCATATTAATAAAATTTTGTTTCCGATAAAAATATTCAAAAACATAAAATTTTTGTGGTCAACTATATAAACATTTTTATTGGTTATAAACATTAAATGATAAAACTTAAACAAAAATTAATGAAAATTAACAATAGGAGAATATAATATTGTTGTGGTGACAATTAGAAACTTTTTTTACTTCGTCAAATTTAAAAAAAAAATGTGTCACATTTCAATTTCAATTTTACCAAAGCATTACAAAAGAGGGGTTTGTAAGATTTTATAATGAAAGATTTAAAATCAAAAATTACATTTGCTGTGTTTTTTTTCCAAATTTATATGAATTTTCAGTACAAGTTTAAATGCTTAAAAATTATTTAGGAATTAAAACGTTACCAAATCAAAGATATGCATGGTTTGTGAATTTGATAAATAATATATTAATACCAGATTTTGAATTTTAAAATTTTATGATTTACAAAAAGGAAAAATTCTCCTATATTTAAAAAAAAATTTGTGATCATAATTTTAATATTATTTGATACGGTAACAAAAATTATGTATTCAAAGTATTGATAGACATAGATATAAATTTCAAAAGAATATACAACAACGAAAATTTTGTCATAACCTTTTTATTAAATAAACTTTTTATTGTTGGCATAATTTTTAATCTCCTAAAACTTATTTCACATAAAAACCTCAAATTTAATCCAATTAATTCATAAATGTTGCTAATGTACGTATGTTTATCCCTATAACATATCTATCCATGTTTCATATAAAAATAGTTTACCACTAAAAAAGTTGTAAGGAAGGAATTCTGTAGAAGGAAATTAAATCGACAACAACATCAATTAAAATAACTAGGAAAAGAGTTAAGTTGTTTTTAGGTTGTAGTTTATACTAATTTCTATATTAAACATGCTTATATTCAAGATACTTTTCCTTATCTAAACATAGTTTAAACAACGTATGTATATATTTATGTAGGTATGTATGTATGTATGTATGTATGAATGTATGTATCTATACATGTACTCTTGTAAATAACGCTAATCCTTGAACATGCCAAAAAATTTTACAAATTTTCAAATATTCTCCCCTTTTTACATAGAAAAACATTTATTAACTCACACATAGTTGCATAGTGGTCCCAAAATGCTTTTTTTAAATAATTCTGTAAAATGTGAACTGGGATGTTTTTAAGTTGATTTGAGATGCACAGGCTCCTAGCGGGTCATGAGGGTAGTAAGTAAGTATTTTTTTTTTAAATTTGCCAAAAATTCATTTATGGCTTGAATGTAAAAATATTTTACATATAGGTAGCTTTGTAAATTTCTATAAAAAATATGCTTACTTATGTAGATTATGCCTTTTATTTTAAAAGATATTCAGGTCGAAGCCAATTTAACCATAACTTGATTTTTTTTTTTAATTTTTTTTTTTTTGCTGATCGCGGCTTTGAGATTTGAGAATTTTACAAAAAATTAAAATAATAAAAAATCTTTTTTCAAATTGAGAAATTTTATGTAGGGCTTAAGGGGAAACCATTGCCTAAAGTTCCACCGATTTTACCTTACCCGCATTTACATTAAGATTTCTTTTGAAAACATTACAAAAGTTCTGCAGTCTAGAACAAAATAAATATTTTATAAGTGAAAGAATATTATAACCTTTATGGAAAAAGACTCCAAAATCCGATGAATATATTTATATAATTCTTTAAAAAACCGTGCCAAAAATGAAGGTAAAATTTGCTTTGACTTAAATATCTCTAAAACTAAAAGAGTTAACCTAAAAATTTAAGCATTTTTTGTACAAATTTACAAGGACCACATATATTAAAATATTTTTGCATTGAAGTTATAAATAAATTTTTGGTGAATTTAAAAAAAAAATTACATACCCAAGTTGACTAACTTTGAACGTCTTTCCTCTAACACTATTAACAGCTAGGGGCCTGTGCTTATCCAAATCAACTTGAAAATACCTCAGGTGTGATCGATTGAAATTTTATTTAGATATCTCCAACGGATCACAGGTTGCAGAATTATTTCTAAAAAAAATCCTTTGAAACCACTGTGAGTTGGTTTTACACAAGTCAAAAAAAGACATATAATAAAGTAAGCATTAGATATTGCTTTTCCACTAACAGTTATTTAGACCTCAACATTTAGAAGACAACTTACTTAGAAATGCAAGAAAAATATTATTTTTATTCGTACAATACATACTTAAGTACATGACATTATCAAACACTTAAATTTAGCTAAGAAACCAAAATAAATGTTAAAAGATAGTCACCCAGTCAGTCAGCGAGTAAGTAAATCAGTGCGTCTTTGGTTTGGTATAGATAATTTAGGGGTACTAATAAAACACACATGAATTTAAGCATTCGTATAGTTTTTCTAATATCTATGTTAATGTCGAGGATAAATTAAAGTGCTACATAAATTGAATTGAAGAATTTCTGCACCATAGGAATTATATGGTACGAGGGAGTGAGATTATATGTAACATTTGTTAGATCTGGGATAGAAGTAGAAATAAATTAGATCGAATTTAAGTAAAAGGACTTCTAGTATTATTTACTTGCCGTACTCCACCATACGTTGAGCTATTATTTTACATCAGTGTTATCGTTGAAAATTTTCAAAAAGTCGTAAGAAGGGGATTTTTCAGAAAAAAAGTAGCACAAAAGCGGAATTTTGTGAAAAAAGTGACAACTTATTTTAGCATTTTAAAATTCTTAATAAAAATATAAATTTTTATTCAGAATATAAAGTTCTTTTTTTATAATAAAAATGAATTATGACTATTAGTATTTGTTTAGGTTTCAACGAAACCAAAATGGATAAGACACCACGAATGCTGACGAAGTGAGTAGCGGCACAGAAAATACGTATTCCATTCTGCTGGTGTCTAATTATAGTCCACAAACTCTGCTTTGGTACCTCCAAACAGAGACAACAAGGCAATTTACGATTGCAAAATTGTTTATGGTTCTTCGAACCGGATCTGACTAATGTAACCATATCTATAACAGCGTTTACGACGCTAGGTTCAACCTCTCTTCTACTTGCCACAAACGCCTGACGCCTTTGGTACTGCCAAACAAAGACAACAAGGCAATTTACAATTGCATACTTGTTTAGTACTATAAAATAATACAAATCACGCTCAAAATTAATGAGAAAATTAAATATCTTTTGTAGCCTATTAGAACTTAATTAACTTATGTAGTAGGCGAAGGTTACAAAGAAAAATGGCTTCATCTATTCCTCCATTTCTACGTATTTTAATTTTTTATGATTGTTACTCACTACTTTTGATGTTCTCCTCTTAAAGCTTAAAGTATTTTGTTTTTTTTAATAAAAGAACTTTTAAGTCCGTGAAACATTCGTCTTTATATTTACTGGGAAAAATATTACTTTTAAGATGAAAAAGTTTTCCCAATTTTTTATGAAAAATTATTTTCTTTTTTTCGCCACTAATTTCTGAATTACTCCAAAACTATTGATCGGATAAAAAAGTAGTTTTAGTCATGTTCAAAAAGTATATACATATGAAGATTGTCTCAGAATCATAACATTAAGATCTAGTTATTAATTATTTTAAATATGTGACAAAAACGATTACCAAAAACCACACTCTATTAAAAAAGAATGAAATAGTAGTACATAATGCCAAAAAGGGTGCATGTCATAATGCCCAATGTCAATAACGTCAAATGGACATAAAGTAAATTGGGTGCAATTAGTCATCCTATTCAGAAAAACGGTGTTTGAAATACACCAGAGTTGCAAGCAACTGCGCCTGTACAAGAAACATTTTTAATCCAGACAGGATTCTCAACTTTCTGACATTTTTCAATTCCCGGGAATCGGGATTTTATTTAAGCCATTCCCGGGTATTCGGGGAAAAAATCAGTTTTATTTAAAATGTATGGAAACTAAAGAAAAAAGCTATGAGTATATTTTACATATAATTTGCACTTAGATATATCTACTTTGACATAAAAATAAATATTTGAAAGTGACTTTTTATAAATGTATCTGTTGGGTAATAAATAAAATACACACTTATACTCGTACTCATAAACAAATTTTAAATTTTAAATATACATTTTTTTAAATTTAATTAAGTATATCTTCTAAACTAAAGTTCAGAAAAAAATTATTTTTTGCGCAACCAAATTTCAAAGTGTTGGCTTTAGTTTCCTGAAGAAATAAAAAATATACATATTTTGTTATACTAAAATTATGCATTTATTTAAAGACATGTATTTCTATGGCACTTTTTCATGTTTCACTTGAATATTTTAAAACTAAGCAAACTGTAATTAATTTTTAAATTTTAGGTTATAAAAATGAAAGTTATTATCTTCTAGCATTCAATTAGTAATGAATACTGCCACCATTTTTAGAAATAACCTCAAAAATGCGATTTGACATCGACTTGTATAATGACTCTTAGTAATTTAGCGAAATTGAACTCCATGCTTCCGTTATTGCATCCTTTAAGAATTCTATCGTCTCAAATTGTTTTCCTCCTACATAAACTTTTCTTGCAGGCCATCCCCAGACATTTTCCATTTTACTCAGGTCTGGTGAATATGGGAGCCAATCCAAAGGTTGAACACCTTGTTGATTAATCCATTGTTTTACTGCTCTGGTGGTATGAATCGGAGCGTTGTCGTGTTGGTACGTCCAAGGTATGGGTCCAAAGAAATCATTAAATTTTGGAAATGCTTCCTCCAGAATGTTTTAGTAAGTCGTTGCAGTAATTTTGTTGGATACAAAAACCAATTCTATGGTACCATAATACGAAATGGCACCCCATACCATTATTCCGTCCTCTTGGCTGTGTTTGCAGCTCAAAAATAATTCCTCCTTATTTAGGTCATGGAAGTAATAGTTATACCCATCGAGACGATCAATATTAAACTTTTTTTCATCGGAAAATACAACTTTAAACCATTTGTCGGACCATGTCATTGTATTTTTGGCAAAGTGTAGACGTTGTGATTTGTGTTTTTCATTAAGTGGTAGTTTTTTTTTGCAGTTTTCGTCGGACTATGTATGGGCACGACCTTAAAATACGGTGTACTGTTCTTAGACTGCCACTGACTCCAATTTTTTCTCGTATTTTTGATACAGACATGGCAGAATTTGATGCAATTCTAAGAATTTTTCGTCTTTATTTTGGAGTTGTTGCCATTTTCTTCCGCCCTTTCATGTTTTTTCAATTTCTTTCCACTTTATTTAAATAATTGTACACAACTGTCTTTAATAGTTTTTGGTTATTTGGACCGGATTCTGATCCTGAGATTTCAAAATCAGAATTGTTTCTTTTTCAGAGTTATTAAGAACCTTACCACGTCCCGTTTTGAATAAAAACTATTTAAAAACTATCAAATTAAAAATTCTCTAGCTATTTATATTGAAAGAAAATGAAATCATAGCCTTCCTGATTAATATTAAAAGAATTCCTTATTCAAGTGACACACGAAATAGTACCACAGAAATACATGTCTTTAAATCAATGCATAATTTTAGTATAACAAAATTTGTATTTATATTTTTTATTTCTTTAGGAAACTAAAGCCAACACTTTGAAATTTGAACTTCAGTTTAGGAGATATATTTAATTAAAGTTAAAATAAAAAATGTGATTCCTTATTCAAGTGGCAATCAGTGTATTTTAAAGACAAAATTGCATGGAAATTTTATTTTATGTTTTTTTTTTTTATTTAAATTTAAAAATGGTTATGAATACGGGTGTTAATATTTTTAAAATGCTTATTTGGAAATTCATTGTTATATTAAAAAATATATTCATGCCTACTTCTATTTAAAAACAAAAAAAAAAAAAAAAAAAATGTTTTACTATTTAAGTATCTGGTTATTTATCGTCGGTAATAAAAACTTTAAGAAAGAATCCTGAATATTGTTCGTCACAGAAATATGCAAAAGTAGCATGAATATGCATAGAAAATTTTACAAATTCATGTGTTTTCTTATGTAAATATGCATAAAGAGGTATTTTTTTAACTTTAAAATTCAGATAATTTATAATTTTTTTTTTATAGAAATAAAAATATAAATATATTCTGATAGTCAAATTTGATTGGTCAACATTTTTATCTTTATAGTTATGTACGAAGTATTCAAAAAACAACAAATAATTTATACAAATCAGTTGATCGAACTCTAAAAAATCACACAAAAAGTATGTTTTTGTTATGAAAACTAACTTTTGTATTAATCATATGCAAATTTATGCACGGGTTTTAAAAAATGCATATTTTGCTTTTGAAATATGCAAAAGCTTACTTTCCAAGTGCAAAGCTTGAAAAACTTGCCCTGGTTATATACTATGGCTTTATACAACCATATTTTTTGATTTTATTTTTTAAAACTCTCTTTCTGGCACAGATTTTTACTGTTTACTCAATAAAATAATAACAATAGAATAACAAAAGAAGGGAATGGCGGTATACTTTTTTACTCACTAGGATTTACAATATTTTTTAAAATAAATTAATTTGCTTTCAAATAATTTTATACTTATTTGTTAGTTAAACTGAGTAAAAAATTAATTTTTTGTTCATTGTATAAGGTACTCAATAGAAAAATATTGTTCGTTCGCTAAATACTATGATTTTTAAAACGAATATTCGTTAAACCGAAAAACTATTACATAGTTAAAAAGCTTTTAGGAAAGCTTTAGGAATCTTAAATTGCCTTAAAATTTATTAAGTTACGAGATCTATAGTGCAGGAACTATCCTAAAAACGTGTTTTTTTTCTTAATATTTCAAAATTTAGAGCGGTCCTCAAGAAGTTCTTCAACCCATATTAGATCGTTTTCCGAGTGAAAAAAAGTGCCATTTTAGAAAATATTCACTTTTTTGATAAGTTATATATTTTAGAAATTAAAACAATTTTTTAAAAATAATTATTTTTGTTAAATTCTTTTTATTATTATTTATTATTATTATTTTAAATTTTTAATTTTTTTATTTAAAAAATTTCTTTGAAAATTAGTACTTTTTAGGAAAGAAGTTCCTTTTTATATCTTCTTTTTAATTGTACATAAAAAACAGTACCATGTCAATGAGAAAAATATTCAGATTTTAAAAGATTTTTCTGATCTTTTTTTGTATTTTTGAAGATTTTCATTTTTTAGAGAAGTAGTACATTTTTAAAAATTAATACCATATTATATTTTAAATTTTGTTGAAAAATGTTGTCTTCTTTTCGAAAATTTTAAAATTTGTTTAATCCAAAAAAATAGTGCTTTCTTTGAAAATTTTTACTTGGTGGCAAAAAAAAATATTTTAACTTTACTTTTTTTTAATATTTATTCTTTTGGTAATTTATTTTTATTTTATTTCTCTTGCATGTTGCTGTTTTGAAAATTTTTATTTTTTCCGAAATAAATGCTATTTGGTAGATTTTTAATTTTTACTTCGATTAAAAAAAAATAGTATTTTCTTTTTTTAATTTGTATTTTTCATTTATTTCATTTTTATTATTATTATTTTTCTTTTTTTTTTTTTTTTTTTTTTTTTTGAAAATAAGTTCCCTCTTTGAGAATTTATCCTTTTGGGAAAAAGATTTTTTTTTTTTGTAATTTTCTTTGAAAATTACATTAGTTTGAAAATTGATGTTTCAAATCTTAGATACTTTTAATATTGGTAATTTTTCAAAGTGTCAGCTTATTTCAAATCTTTATATTCTTGAAATTTCGTTCCATTATTTGAATATAGTTTTTTTCTTTAAGTCTTAATTTTTATGAAAATAACTATTTTAATATAAAAATTATTATTATTATTTTTTATTTTAAACCTCTAACTAATCTGGAAATTGACATTTCTTTGAAAATCGATACTGTTTGGTACTTTTTTTTGAAAATTAATTTTTTTTATTATTTTTAAAAATTAGTAAGGTAGAAAGCAGAGCATTCTCCATAGAGACACATCATTATTTTGAAATCGATATAAAAATTTTTGGGCACTATTTTTTTTAAGTAAACAGTACTTTTTGATTTTTTTGTAAATTTTTAATTTTTTTTAATTTTTGGAAAATTAGTCTTTTTTAATTCGTTCTTTTTAAACTTTTGTTGAGAAGTATAAATTTTTGAAAAATTTGTGATATATGTAAAAAAAGGAAATGTTTAATTATAACTTGCCCCTCACCAGACTTCTTTTAATTCAAATAAATATTATTCATAAATAATTCTTTGAAAAATAGAGAGCCTCACAAATATCTCGATCCTTAAATAAATTAAACAGTAATTGGAATACTTATTCGACTACTTATTAAAGTAGTTTCTTGGTAATGAGGCGTCATTATTATTTACCTACTCGGTATTACATAAAAAAGTACTCAATATTGTAATAGCACTGAATTATTGCAATCACGTGGATTTTACAATAATTATATTTTTAATCTGCTAATTGATAAATTTATAAATTATTTCTAATAATTACTCAATTTCCAATTATTGTATCTATATGAAAATTGGAACATAGTTTTCTTAAACATTTAAAAAAGTTAAGATTATAGACGAAACCACTTTAAGGAAAATTATCTTTAAAACCTTAAATTTGCTTTATTTTCTTCAATTGACAATTTAGATAATATGGTCCTTTGCACAATGGTTTTAAAAATTTTTCGTTTTCTAATTTCAGTTTTCTTAGGTAAGTTAAATGTTTCGATTTGATTTCAAAATTTATTATTTGTTTTCAATTAGTTTTTTGTTGGATTTAATTCACTTTTTTAACTCTATTTAATTCTTTAGTCAGCTTTAAGTTCTCTATGATCCAATACATTTAAAACGGACAGAGTTCTGGATAATTTAGTTAGAAGAAAGATCTGGTATTTTTCAATGATAGAAAGATATTTTTTATGGCACTATTTTGCGTACATTTCTCTGATAAAAGTATTCGACGATTTCGATTTATTTTGCAAGATATTTGTTACTCATGACCAGAATGTTTAAAAAATTCCACCATTACGTACTTTTTATCACCCTTTAGGGACCACTCAAATGTTTGACAAAAATTAATCTCAATCATTTTCGTCCTCTCTTTTGACTTTACATTTTTTCTAGAGTTCCTATTATGAAATTTTTTTACTTCGGTGGTCCTCAGACCAGTTTTTTTAACTTTTTTGATAACAAATACAGAGAAGTTTAAAAATTAGTTACATTCCAAGATGATTTTCTCTTAAAATTCATATTATTTTGGCTGTGGTCCTACAGTCTGTGAGTCTTTTTATTTGGTTATGAAGATTCCTTTCGGGAATCGAGAATTTTTTGTATTTTTTTATAACTCAAGACACTTTATTCCTGCGTTTCTAACAATTGTTTTAAATATTCGACAGAGTGCAGCAGGAAATAACCTAAATAATTCCAACGCAAAATTAAAGTGCATCAATAATTTAGCAGGAGTCTTGCTAAATTATTGATGCGCTTTAATTAAATTATTTTTCAAAGGATTTTTCAAAGTTAGTTCGAATATCGGATTTACTACCTCTTGAAGTTCGAATTTTTCGGAGCTCTTTTTTCAAAGTGATTGGAAATTATTTAAATTATTTAATTCAATTCAATAATTTAATGCTCTTATGTGTTGTCATTTTATAGACTGCTAGGATTACTATCCTAGATTTTTACTGGATGTCACAACATTTTTATAAACATTTTTGTCACAATCCAGCAAAAACTTTTTGGTTTTCTATAATGGCAACTACTTATTAAAGTGGTTTCTTGGTAATGAGACGCCAATGTTATTTGCCTACTCGGTATTACATAAATAAGTACTCAATAGTATAGTAGCGCAGTAATAATGCAATCACGTGGATGAGTTGACTAGAGCGCTGGATTAAAAACCAGTATTTTGCTGGTTCAACCCCATTCTGGTGCTGTTATTTTTTATAACAAAATGTCTAAAAAGAGTTTTTGTCACTTAGAAAACTAAGTGGGAGATGGTGTACTGAGTAAGACTTTAATCATTAAAAGCGAACGGTTAATTTGTATCCAAGTTTAAATCTCACTGACGGCAAAATTTTTTGTATATTTTTTTATTTTCGTTTAGATACATATTTGTGAGTTCCCCTAGAGTCTAAAAATAACTACATAAACTTGTGGACAACTTGAACAAAAACGACTAATTGTTCTTGAAAAAAATAAGTAGTTTATTTTTGTTTCCAATTGTAGCTGCTAGCATACCAGGAAAGCAATGTTTTTGCTGATATTTATTTATATGTATAGGCATATTTTAAGGGTCCTCATGAAAACGCGCGAAATATTCACAAATTGTGCAATGTGTGCAAATTTGCACACTCACAAATGAAAAATTGCTAATAATGCAATGTAAAAAATAACAGTTATGTTAAGAGCACTGCATATGTTTTTGATTTTTAATTTTTCAATTGATTACAATGATTTCTTATTTTCTTATCCTTAATATTACATAACATTTGAAAAGATTGTTCATGAAGCACGTAGCATAAATCTGCACAATTGCACAAATGGGAAACTAAAGCGTTTAAATGAGTACCCTTATTATGTATATTTACTTAACAAAAGAGGGGAGAAAAACAACATGATAACTTTTTTTCCTGCGGTCGAATTTTATATTTCGTATGCCAAAGAAATACAATGTCAGCAAATAAGAGAACAAAAATTCAAAAGGTAGAAAAGGTATAAAATATCGAACAATTCCGTAAGATATTTGAATTGAACTTAACTAAGGATTTTTACAATTTTATACTCAAGAATCTGACTTCAAAAGCACTTTTAAAAGAATATTTCATCAAATTATTGTTCTTGTAATTAAAAAATTACAAAAATTCGCGTATAGTTTACTAAAATTATCTTACAAGAAACAAACACAAATATCACCTTGAAGAATAATAATTTTATGCGACATAAAATAAAAAAGAAAAACGACAACACTTATACCGCCACATGAGAACACACATAACTACCCTGCCAACATTTTATATCGAAATTTAGTCTAAAACGTAACTTCAAGTAGTGCTTAACAATCGAATATGATATCCTTTTCTTAACGAAGAAGAGTCACCGTTCGGGAAGAAGTGCTCCATAGTTATTATACTTTTTAGTGTTTTCCTGGGGTATCAAAAAGGTATCATATAGAAGTGTAAAAAATTATATCAAGAAAGTAAGGAAAGAAATTATTTATGTTAAATTAAAAAACACTAATTAAAAATTTACAATATTGATCACTTTAAAAGTTATACATTTACTGAGCGAAATTATGAGCGCGTTTTTTTTTTTTTTTGATGTAGAATGTAAACAGTCGCCCAAGTCAAGTTTTTTTGATCGAAATTTGATATTAATGCCTTTTGTCATTGCAAATTTTTGTGTGTTTTCCACTTTTGAACATTCAGGAGTATCAAAAAAGACACTTTTTGGTGGATGGATGAAAAAACTCTCTTCGAAATACTGGCAGAGTATTCCCTGAGTTTTTTTCTACTGTGGGTATTTGTGCATATAAATACATATGAGAATAAATGTAAAAGTTTATACCCTGCAAACATTTCTATTTCGGAAGTTACGAACAAGAGTCTTCCAAAGCTATTGCCAAAGTATCATAAAAATCATCTTCCGTCGGAAAGAACAGTTCTTCGATGAGAACACATCTAAAAAGTATCGTAAAAGACTCTTCTGAATGATATCCAGATGATACTCCCAGAAGTGTCGTCCTAGACACTTTCAAACGCAATTTGAACAATTTTCAAACGCATTTTTTATTTTTATATTATTGTTGAAAAAATCATACAAGAGCCCATAAAGTATATATATTCTAGGGTCTCTTAAGATTCTGAGT
This sequence comes from Protocalliphora azurea, assembly GCA_932274085.1. NCBI lineage: Eukaryota > Metazoa > Arthropoda > Insecta > Diptera > Calliphoridae > Protocalliphora > Protocalliphora azurea. The sequence goes on from OW026523.1 coordinate 132,142,247, forward strand.
CGATCTAACAATGTCCGTTCGTCTGTGCATCTGTGAGTCTGTTGAAAAAAGGTTAGAGCTCGGGGCGGACAACCAAGAGTGGCGAAATTTGTCTTATATGAGGTTTGGTCTTTGGTATTAAAAATGGGCAAAATTGATTCATAAACAAAAAATGTATGAGCCAAATATTAGAAACACAACATGCCCGTTATAACTCCATTTCATACTTTTCCTTCGATATCTCTTACAAGAAAACATATACGCCAACGAAATTTTGTACAAATATTTCAAGGATCGATGTTAACTCGTAGTCCAAAAATGGGTATAATCCACCCATATAAGGTGAAATTTTAAATTTGGGTGGAACAAAAAGTTTCAGATGGTGGGTATATAGATTCGGTCAAGCCGAATATAACCTTCCTACTTGTTATTTGATATAATTATTTTTATATACATATTTATATACATTAAAAAAGAAACAAATCAAATAGAAATTAATTTTTACAATTACCATTTACCATTTCTGCAAAAAAATTCGACGCGACATTTTTAAACGCAAAGTATTGGACCTTTTTAGAAATGCAAATAGTTGTCTGTTTAATGAAGTTTTTCCTAAAATAATTTAAAATTGGGAGAAAAGTCCGATATTTACTTTTTATAAAAAACTGATAATCTTCCTAAAACACGCCAAGAAGATTAATTCTCAATAGTCGTCATATTATCTTCAAGAAGTTTACATTTGGAAGATGAAATAACGGTAATAATTTATTTTCTTTCTACATATAATTTTCGACATTCATCTAGAAGTCACTACTAAAAGTGACATCTGGACGATTGACAACAAATTTATCTTTCAAATGCTTGAAGGGTAACGATGTCTCTGGTGTTGGCATGTATATGTATGTGTATTTCTGCCCAACCATGTTGGAAAAGATTAATGTAGCAGTAAAAATAAGATTTATTGGTGTGAAATTTCATCAGTGACATCAGGTGATTATTACTAAACCCAAACATTAACATGCAAACACCTACATATATGATGTTTTAATACAAGAAGAGAAATTTCTCTTATACTCACACACACACACACGCACACTCACTAATATAAATGAACTTTCACACATATTTACAGAATATATTAATACCTTAACGTTTACATATTTTATATCCCCTATTATTCGACCAAGATAAAAGGTGGCGAAAGATATATTTGATTTAATTAGTATCAAATTAAATTTACGATAATAACATTAACAACATAATGTTGTAATAGTGAAAGTTTAGTGGTTTTTACAAGGGTCACACCATGAATTGTGGAGCTAAAGAACAAGATAACGATAACAACTGTCAAGGCTAAAGAAATAAATTTAAAGAATTTTAAACTGTACAAAAAAGAGAACACACATTTTTAAAATAGCGGAGAAACTAAAAAAAAAAAAGTTAAAAAATGAGTACCCTAAAAAAATTCCATTTATTTTAAAAATTCCTAATTTTCAAACCTCAGATCCACCCAGTAAAACCTCTACTTTTCTGGTAAGCTAGCAGTTGTAATTGGAAAGAAAAATAAATTACTTATTTTTTACCTCAATAACTAGTTATTTTTGTTCGAGTTGTCCACAAATTCATGTAGGTTTTAGACTCTAGGGGTACTCAAAAATATGTATCTAAACGCAAATAAAAATAAAAAAATAAAAAAATTTTGCCATCAGTGAGATTTGAACTTGGATACAAATTAACCATTCGTTTTTAACGACTAACGTCTTACTCACCATCTCATACTTTATTTTGTAAGTGATAAATACTTTTTTTTAGTATAAAATATCTTTTTAGACATTTTGTTATAAAAAACTAACAGCATCAGAATGGGGTTGCACCCAGCGGTCTAGTCAACTCATTCACGTGATTGCAATATTACTGTGCTATTATACTATTGAGTATTGTAATACAGAGTTGGAAAAATATAATGAAGCCTCATTACCGAGAAACTACTGTAATAAGTAGTTGCCATTACCGAAAGCCAAAAAGTTTTTGCTGGGATCTTACTCAATACACCATTTCGCACTTAATTTTCTGAGTGACAAAAAATTTTTTTTTAATATAAAATATCTCTTTAAACATTTTATTAAAAAAAGAAAACTAACAGCATCAGAATGGCGTTGAGCCAACAACCTTCTGGTGGTTAATCCAGCGCTTTAGCCAACTGTTGTACTTGTTTGCAATATTATACTATTGAGTACTAATTTATGTAATACAGAGTAGGCAAATAATAATGAAGCCTCATTACCGAGAAATTACTTTAATAAGTAGTTAACTTTACCGAAAGCGAAAAAGTTTTTGCAGGGCACTTTAAATCCTCCTTTAATCAAAATTTCATATTTAATCCATAAACAAATTTCTCTAAAATTCATAAAAAAACTTTAATTTCCTCATCAAATAACATAGTAATGTTACAAACGTAAAATAATAATTGATAAAAAAAAAACATAATTTTTTTTCTGTGTTAAAATTGTTAACCTTTCGACATGAAAATGCCACTTATTCTAACATACAAAAGCACTCAAACACACACATACATAGGCATACACTGTCTCTTTTGATATGAATCTAACAGAACAAAATTAGTTGATGCAATTGCATCATATGTTCACATGTTTATGCTCGCACAATTGAACTTTGTACTAATTCATATGAAGCCATATTTTTGCAAAAAATGAATGGCAACCAGCAAATACAAGGATTCTACGGATATGATGCATACAACAAAAAAAAAAATAATAACAGCAAAAAAATATTGAGAATAAACTATCAATTTATCTGCGAAATGAGCCTGTGCATATATTCATGCACACAGACAGACATGAAGAGGTGAAATCAGCAAGAGGGATTTGAAGAATAAAACTGAACAAATGAAGAAGAAAAATTTATTAATGTATCAACGTACATACACGAACGTTGGAATAAATGAATATGACAGATAACAATCAAAACACCAATTGACAGTTCGTTATGAATATTGTCAAAGTCAATGATTAATATACAAACATTTATATTTAGCTGAATGTTATGTTGAATACTCAACACAAATACATATATAGTTGGCAAAATAATTGAAATCAATATATCATTAAACCCAGTAAACAATCTATAATTAAGAAAAAAAAATGTTTTGACAAATCTATTCCTAATTCCAGTTCGAACTCACAACGAACTAAATTCACAAGTTTCTCTTTTTAAAATTTGCATAAATTGAGTCTAGTTTAATAATATCGAACTATTTTTGTTCATTGGGTATAATTAGGCCACAGTCATATAGGTAAGTTTTCGTACATGTAAAATTATATGCAAACTCAAATTTTAAACTAAGGACTGCGTACTTGGAGGCTTATTACCTTTTACCTAGATGGAAAAAAAATGGTACAAACAACTTCTCAGTAACTATGTGCTAAATTTTTTAGTAAAATTGTAATTAATTTTTCTTAAAATTAAAATTTAAAAAATCATTTCTTAAAATGAAAAATCATTTCATTTCGTTCAAATTCATGCAAATGCATTATTCAAAATTATTATCAAACATATGATAGCCAAAGAAAACAATTGCTAGGAGTACAGTTGAGTTAGGAACAGTGTTGCCATGGCAAAAAAAATTTTCTAATCAAATTTGAGGGAAAAATAACCAAATTTTAAAAATTCAAAGTTATTTTATATAAAAATTAATATAATCTTAATATATGTACTCAGGTTTTAAATACTTTGCATATCATAAACTAAACCTAAAATCGAAAGTATAATTCCCGGTCTGCTGATGTTAAATGATTTTTAATTATAGCTTGGAAATTAATGGGGAACAACTGAACTTGAAAGGAACATATCTGGTTCGGTATCAAAATATATCTGTAAAAATTTGTGATCAAGAATATAGTCTCACTAAAACAATCCGATACAAACCATTCCCAGCCACAGTATGTGCTCCATCCATTAGCACATATGAACACATATTTACCTTTCAAGGTTTGGAACAGCTCACCTTAATAATTCATCAATAATTAAACTGTTCAAAAAAAAAACAAATTAGACGATTTGCCATCAACCCCTCATCAATGGCTTTAATACTTTTCATCATAACAGCAGCAATAATCTACAATTATTTAGGGCGAAAACCCCTTATCACAACGAGTGCGGACGTTCGAAATTAAGGGCGGAGGAGTTAAAAAAAAACATTCCAATAAATTACACGTATAATTTCCGTTCCTAAAAATATTGCTGACACTATGTCTAACAGTTTAAAAAAGCAGACAGGTGATTTCATAATAATTCATATTGTATTACAATTTAGCTTAATAAATAATATTGTATTTTAGTTTTAAGTTCAGTTCATTTTAGAATTCAATAAAGAAGTATCAACTCCACTAATAAAAAAAAAATATTATTATTGAAAAAAAGGAAACGTAAAGTTTTTTGACTCTCGTCAAGTATTTTAAGTATTTGTCTATCATTTTTAAATAATGGGTGATTCAAGTAGAGATACTTTTTTCAATAGCCTTTTTTGACAGATCACATGTGAGTAGTGTCATGCTGTCATGTTATTTTTGTTTATTATTGTTTGGCATTTCATAATGGAAAGACTTACGCCTGAACAGTGTTTACAAATCGTTCAACTCTAACACAAAAATTCACGTTCTGTGAGGAATATGTTTCGTGCACTTCGCTCAACTTTTGGTCAACATAATTGACCTACTGAGCGTACTATTCGCAACACCATTACCCATTTTGAGACCCAGCATTCATTATTGGATAATATTCGACCGAATAGACCACGTTCAGCATGCTGTGAAGAAAATATAGTGGACACGAAAACCGTGGATAGTCGATTCGGCGCCGTGCGCAGCAACGGCTACCGTTATCGTGTCATGATAACCGACTATTTGATGTCTGAAATTGAAGCTCGTGATCTCGGCGACATTTGGTTTCAGCAAGACGATGCCACTTTCCACACATCGCATCAATCAATGGATTTATTGAGAGAACACTTCGGTGAGCACATAATTTCACGTTTTGGGCCGGTCGATTGGCCACCAAGATCGTGTGATATCACACCGTTCGACTTTTTCCTGTGGAGATATGTAAAGTCTAAAGTTTATGCGGACAAACCCGCTTCGATTCAGGCCTTGGAGGAAAACATCACGCGTGTCATTCAGCAGTTACCAGTCGAAATGCTCGAACGAGTCATCGAAAATTGGACTCAACGGATGGACCATCTGCGACGTAGCAACGGCCAACATTTGATAGACATAATCTTCAAAAAATAAATGCCAAAGAATGTTCTTTCAAATGATAATAAACATTCCCCATTAAATTTGAATTTTCTGTGTTTTTCTCTTTAAAAAATTAGGGAACCTCGAAATGGATCACGCTTTATTAACGATTTTGGCTGGTATTGCTTTTATGATTTCCTTATGTTATTGAGTACTTTTGTGCATTTCTAATTTAATTTAATATTATTTGATTAAATGTTTTACAATCAAATTTAATTTATTATTATTTATAATATTATTATAATGATCATTATTCTTGAAACTTTAAACAAAAAAATCAAATACAAGGAAAAGTGTTAAATGCTGAAATGTAATCCTCAGAAGGTCTGTAGAAATCTAGATTGACTTTTATTAAAAAAAATCAGTTTTAATGATATTTTTTTTTTTATTTATAATAATTATGTTTGATATGATTTTTTCACTCAACTATTTCTGATTTTTAATTTTTTGCTCAAAAATGTTGATTATTTTTGGTTTTTATTTTTTCGTTGAGTTTTATTTTAAATGTCATAAACATTACGGTCCTTGACATAAATTAGAATTTTTATCGAGTTACTCATTTATTTTTGGCATTTTTAACGCTAACTAACTCAACTGTATTCAAGAAGAGTGTAATAATCAGGGCTAACACTTCTATGCACAACGAACCTATGTGATTATAAGATGTAACATATAACAAAAAATATACAATAAAAATATGAAAAATATATACACCTAATTCTGTTTTTACACGGTAATTGGTTCCAGGAAAATTCGTCTAAAAAGTGACCGTGTAAAAAAAGACATTGATTGTATGCATAATAGGTAATTGGTTCCTTATCTCTAAAACCTATTAAAATTAGTGAAAAACAAGGGTTTTTTAAGAATAACTATTCAGGTTGATTTTATTAAATCACATATAGAATGTGTTTTTACACAAGCATAGTTGTTAAGGAAAAAAAGATACGCACTCTAAGCCTAAAAGTAATGCAAAAAAAATTTATAACAAGTTCTGGAATTAAAAACAATTATGTAAAACAGCTATGTTGTTAACAAAAAGAATAGGTCATTCAATTTTTAAGGTAAAAGAAATTAAAAAAAAAATTAAAATGATAATCATAAATACAGGAACATAAACTTAATTGCTGTCATCATCAGTTACTCGCATTCGCTTGCATCGAATGCTTATAAAATCACTATCATTGCTGGAATAATTTTGAACTGGACTTTCTTTTGCTCGTTCGGAATCTACATTTTTAACAGTGAACTCTGTTATGAGCCGTTGTTCGCCAATTGTTGCTAACTCTTAGTATAATTCTTTGTAATGAGCCATACAAGAATTTAGCTCATATTGGAATTTTGCAGCTCTTTCGACATTGGGATCCTAATTTGTTTGCAAGTTGAAATCCTTCTTGGATTAAATTTGCAGTAAATTTAACAGATTCTTCACTATCGCTGCTTTCTATAGCATCAGCATTCTGTGTTGTCATCCATGCTTTTTTATTGGCCATACAATTGACCGGCAATTCATCAAAATTGACTCCTTTCATTGCTGGAAGCTTAAGTGCCCGATTAATAAGCAGGGACTTTAACATCTGATCTCCAGAAGCGATACTGTAAAATAAAAATGTGACTCGATCTTTTTAAGCTTTAAAACCACATATGTTCTTCTCGGCATTTTTTTTCCAAAAAACACCAGTTTCGTCGGCATTAAAAACCTGATCTGGACTGTATGTACCTTCGGCAATTATTTTTTTAAGTCTTAGTGGAAATTCTTTGGTAGCTTTCTGATCTCCAGAAGTAATCTCACCCTTGATTCTTATTTTATTTAAGCGCATGCCTTTGGAGAAATCCTGTCAACCATCCTGTGCTTGCAGAAAATAAGTAGCTCTTCTCAGGAGTTGATTGTGTAGAGGTAGACAGTTGTTCGTCTTTTATCATTTTATAAAACCTTAATGCTTGCTGTTTGATATTGTTTCCGTCTACGGCAATCCGTTTTTGTGCATTGTCCTCAAGCCATATTATGAGTGCTTTTCCATTTTTTTTCTTTAGTAGCATCTCTAGTGTATGATGAAGATTTAAGAGATAGTAACGTTACAGAAATCACCGATTGCCTAATTAAAATTTAATTTTTTATAGTTCTTACTGTGGCTTCGTTTAAACCGAACATTTTGCCAAGAAATGTTGAGCCTTTAGCAAACACGTCTGATTGCATGGATAGTTCATCTGTTACAAATAAATTTGATTGTATGCACTAAAAAGGAATTCCCCTAAATTTATGATATGAACATATTTCGCAAAAATTAAATATAACCAAAAAAAAATTAAGCCCAAAAGATTTTGAATCGTGCTAAATGGAATAATATCGTGTAAAAAAATTTAAAATTTGTTTACTTTCAAAGCGTGTTAAATCAAAACCGTGTAAAAAGAGAATTAGGTGTATTTAAAACTTAAAATATGGACACCGAAAATATACATTTTTAATAATATTTATTAAAAAATTAAACAAAAACCGCAAGAAATTTTGTTAATTATTATTTTAGAACTAATTTAGACAAATTTTTCTCGACTGCACTTATGGGAATATACCACTGAAATGATCACCAATATGTTCCGAATGCTAAATTAAATAAATAATTGCTTTTCTTGGTATTTTCGATTTATTGAATTCATGTTTATTTCCCAATTAATTTCCTTCTTATTTATTGTTAGATGAAGTATACTACATATTTTAAAGTGAAGTTAGAAGGCAGTTTGAACGCCAACTGACATATTTTGGAGCATATTTTTTTTAATTATTTTTTAAGGAAAACTTTTAATGACACTCATTAAAATTTCCAACAGACGAAGGAACAATCTTTTAGAATGGCAAAAGAATCTGTTAGCCGTACAAATATATTCTCACACAAAAATTATTTGTAATTTACCATTTCTCTTTCCTGTCGCGCATAAATTGAAATTTTTTTTATATTTATTTTATTAAATTTCAAAACTAACTTTTTAAAAAATATTCTGTTGGGAAATAAAATTTTCAAAAATAACGTATTTTTTCAATTAATATTTTGAAAATGAAAATGGTTGGGAATCAACTAGTAAAATTGTAACTATGACAGCTTACAATCATATTAAAAAAAAATTTTGTAAAATTTTTTGTTTATGATTTAACAGAAAATTTTTAATTACTTAATAATTTTAGTAATTTTTTTCTGTATTATATATTTTTCTGTGTTGTATTATTTTTGTTTTAAATTATTAATTTATTTATACATATTTCAGTTTAAGAGTCAAAAAATAAAAAAAAAAATCAGATTTGTGGGGCGTATTTTGTTTAGGTACCTATTGTTGTCTAAATAAAATAAATTATGGCACAAAAAACGATAATTATATAATGAAAAAAATTTTACAAAATTTTTTGTTTATGATTTAACAGAAAATTTTTAATTACTTAATAATTTTAGTAATTTTTTTCTGTATTATATATTTTTCTGTGTTGTATTATTTTTGTTTTAAATTATTAATTTATTTATACATATTTCAGTTTAAGAGTCAAAAAATAAAAAAAAAATCAGATTTATGGGGCGTATTTTGTTTAGGTACCTATTGTTGTCTAAATAAAATAAATTATGGCACAAAAAACGATAGTTATATAATGAATTAGTAACTTTTATAAAAATTTCATCTTTCACTGTACAGTTTCTTTGCCAGCCATACTTATGAAGGTACTTATCAGTTAGTAACTATATACATACAAATAAGTATGTATGTAGATATGTATGTATGTACGTATGTATGCATGTATGTATGTACTTTTTTTGCATTCAAGTATACTACACTAATAACAGTAAAGTCAAGCATATTATATATTTACTATACACATATGACCATTCGTCTGTTGTTGTCTGTGTATATTTTATTTATATAAAATAAACGAGTATAATGTGTATGTGAAATATCCATTATCCTTAAACACTTTTATCTATGTATGTTTGTATGCACGACTATAAGTTTGACTGTTTGTTTAAATGCTATATGTCAATTAATATCATTTTATTGTATGAAAGTAGATGTAAATATAAGTGTGTTTATGTTTGTGTATGCTTATGTAAGTGTATGTGTGACATATAATTAACACAATTATTTCAAATATAATTCGCGTAACATTAATTCCAAGTGAATGATGTTGTTGTGGATGTTGATAGATGCTTTTCTCTGTTATATTGCCACTGCCACTTACCACTCTTGTATTTACAATTGATTGTGTAGACATGTATCATCGCTATCATCAATTATGGTACGAGAGTTGTTGTTGTTTTTAGTGCTTTTACATTTAGTAAAATGATAAAGAGATAGAAAGAGAGAAAAAGAGAAGTGGAAAAGTTGTAGTTAAGTACACACTTATGATTATATATTTATTAAACAAATGATAATTAATTTGTGAATATTACTATAGATATCTTATTGTATATAAAGTCAGTTGTGTTAAATTGCTTTTAAAAGCCTTGAAAATCACAGATGTTTCATTTCGGACACATAAAATTAATAAAACAAATTTGAAGAATATATTAAGAATTTGTTCTCATCTTAGACATCTTACTGACTGCTTCACTCACGTTTAATTAAATTACATATTAATATGTTCAATTTTTTGTAGATCTTCTTTTTTTATTATCATGTTGACAAATATTTTTCTGTTAAAATGAAATACATATTAACATTATGGATTTTTTTCTCTAAATATTGTTTTTAGTTATTCCATGTAAAAAATAAAATATACAATAGTTGTTGTTAGTTCGTGGTACTTGTCCCTGTATATTTATTCCATCAGTTGGTATTGATTTCTATATGCGAATGACGCATATAGACGCAAGAGATATGAATTTGAATAAATGTGACATACATAACATTTAAAAAGACAAATTTTTAAGGACATAGATGAAGACTTATGGATAGATATAAGTACATATTTTTATTTACAAATAAAGAGAAATTCTAAAAATTTCTTTAAAATGTAAGTGAGAGAAATTTTTACTCCTAAAGAAACTGGGATATACAGTGGAGACTCAGAATTTCACAAAGGCTTGGTAGCTTTATTAGAAGCAATTAAGATTTACACAGGGAACTAAATAGTGTATCTAAGAGAAGATATCGTAAACACTTTTTAGTGAATTTTTAAATAAAAAAATATATTAGCAGTACATATAGTTCGAATTGTCTTAATACAGGCGCAGAAGACATACTTCTTTCGTGCTATCCCAAAAAATAGTCCAAAATAACTTAATTTCTGTTATAGGGAGCGTATGAGTGTTATTAATTAAAGATTTAGTAGGAAGATTAACCAGAGAAGGAAAAGTAATTACCTACCAGTAATTAACTTATAAATTTAAAATGCCAACGCCTGTCGAACATTGCAGATATTTTCCTTCTATAAAGTTAACTCTGTAATAAGTATTAATATTACGAACAACAATTTCTTAATTTCTAAAGAAAATTTTAATGATCGAAAAATTTTCCATATAACAATTTGTCCATAAAAACCTTTATAATTGGAAAACTTTAAAATGCAAATAATTAAAAATTTTATATAGAAAATTCGAATAATTTAAAAATGGTCAAATAATTTCATATAAACATAAAATTTTTATGTTTATATGAAGAGGAGACTCAGAATTTCACAAAGGCTTGGTAGCTTTATTAGAAGCAATTAAGATTTACACAGGGAACTAAATAGTGTATCTAAGAGAAGATATCGTAAACACTTTTTAGCGAATTTTTAAATAAAAAATATATTAGCAGTACATATAGTTCGAATTGTCTTGATACAGGCGCAGAAGACATACTTTTTTCGTGCTATCCCAAAAAATAGTCCAAAATAACTTACTTTCTGTTATAGGGAGCATATGAGTGTTATTAATTAAAGATTTAGTAGGAAGATTACCCAGAGAAGGAAAAGTAATTACCTACCAGTAATTAACTTATAAATTTAAAACGTCAACGCCTGTCGAACATTGCAGATATTTTCCTTCTATAAAGTTAACTCTGTAATAAGTATTAATATTACGAACAACAATTTCTTAATTTCTAAAGAAAATTTTAATGATCGAAAAATTTTCCATATAACAATTTGTCCATAAAAACCTTTATAATTGGAAAACTTTAAAATGCAAATAATTAAAAATTTTATATAGAAAATTCGAATAATTTAAAAATGGTCAAATAATTTCATATAAACATAAAATTTTTAATGGAAAATTCTAATAATCTAAGAATGAAGTAAACAAATTTTATGTAACAAAATATACTATTACAATTTTTCTAATAAAATCAAATGTTTCTAAGAGATTAGAATAATCGTTAAAGTTTCTATGGAAAATTCGAATATTTGAAAAATTGTCTAAAGAAAATCCGTGTAACCAAAAAATTATTTATAAAAAATTCAGATCAATTTTTTGTAGAAAATTCGAATATTTGCAAAATTTTCTAAAGAAAATTCAGTTAAAAAAAACCTACTTAGAAAATATAGAATAATAAAAGAAAAATATTCTATAGAAAATTCGAATAAAAAATTTTTTTTAGAGAAAATTCGAATTCTATAAAAAAAATTGCAAAATTGTTTCCAAAAAATTTGAATAGTCGAAAAATTGTCTATACAAAAATGTAAAAAATTTTTATGAAAATTCGAATAATCGAAAAATTTTCTATAAATCAATATTTTATAGAAAATTATTAATGAGTTTTCTATTAAAAGGGTTGAATAATTGAAGAGTTTTCTATAGAAGATTCTATTAATCGAAAAAATTCTAAAAGGAATAGAATAATCGAAAAAAAAAATGAATAAATAAAAAAATTCTAAAGAAAATTCGAATAATCGAAAATTTTTTCGTTGAAAATTTTAATATTCGAAAAATTTTCTATGAAAATTGGAATAACCGAAAAATTTTCTATAAAACAATTTTTTATAGAAAATTATTAAAGAGTTTTCTATTAAAAGTCGAATAATCGAAGGGTTTTCTATAGAAGATTCGATTAATCGAAAAAATTTCTAAAAGGAATAGAATAATCAAAAAAAAAGATGAATAAATGAAAGAAATTCTAAAGAAAATTCGAATAATCGAAAAATTTTCCATAGAAAATTTAAATAATCGAAAAAATTTCTATAGAAATTTCGATTAATCGAAAAAATTTATGTGCAAAAAATCGACAAAATTTCTATGAAAATTCGAATAATAGAAAAATTTTCTATAAAATAACTTTTTTTTTTTTAGAAAATTACTGAAGAGTTTTCTATTAAAAGTCGAATAATCGAAGGGTTTTCTATAGAAGATTCGATTAATCGAAAAAATTTCTAAAAGGAATGGAATAACCAAAAAAAAAAAGATGAATAAGTGAAAGAAATTCTAAAGAAAATTCGATTAATCGAAAAATTTTCCATAGAAAATTTAAATAATCGAAAAAATTTCTATAGAAATTTCGATTGATCGAAAAAATTTCTGTGCAAAAAATCAACAAATTTTCTATGAAAATTCGAATAATCGAAAAATTTTCTATAAAACAATTTTTTTTTAGAAAATTATTGAAGAGTTTTCTATTAAAAAGTCTAATAATCGAAAAGTTTTCTAATCGAAAAAAATTCTGTAAGGAATGGAAAAAATATCAAAAAAAAATAAAAAAACAATCAGATAAATAAAAGAAATTCTAAAAAAATCGAATAATTGAAAAATTTTCCATAGGAAATTCGAATAATCGAAAAATTTCTAGAAAGTTCGAAAAATTTTCTAAAGCGAATTGGAATAATTGAAAAAATCCAAAGAAAATTCCAATAATCGCAAAAAATTCACAAAAAACTCGAATATTCTAAAAGAATTCTAGAGAAGTTTTGGAATAAACCAAAAATATTCTAAAGAAAATTCGAATAGAGAAAAATTTTCTTTAAAAAATTGGAAAAATCCAAAAATTTTTTATAAAAAAATCGAATCATCAAGAAAATGTTTATGCAAGTTCGATTAAACAGAAAATTAGAGAAATAATAGATATTTTTCAGAAAATTTAATTAATCGAAAAATTTTTTTATAAAAAAAAAGAAAAAAATTAAATGGAATGGAATCTACCCAGAAAAAATGTTGCTTACTGGATGGAGGCAATTGGTTGCTAATTTAATTGCATATAGCTTCCAATAATGCAATAGCGTAAGTTATTGAAAGACAGTCTTCCTTACCATAGTGCTTCGGAAAAGTATTTAAATCTATTTCTATTGCTTCTTATTGTAAAATCGCTTTATTAATGCTTATATAATCCTTTTTACAATTTTATGAGGAGGTTTTGTAATATAGGCGTTACTGAAGCACATTATAATGCATGGTTTTTGTTCGAGATTTTTGTTAGTGCTCCTCCGAAGTAATTACGCTCTTGGAATTTCGAAAAAAAATACTATTATAGTAAAAAATCTAAAGAAACTTCAAATAATATAATTCGAATTATAGAATTACTCCAAAGATTTTCTATAGAAAATTAGAATAATTGAATAATTTTCTCTAAAAAAAAAAATCGAATAATCGAAAAAATGTTCGAAAAATCGGAAAAATTTTAAAGTAATATTAGAAAAAATTTCGCAGAAAATTCAAACAATCGATATATTTTTTAAAAACAAATTCGAATATAATCCATAGAAATGCGAAATGTGAATAAGCAAAAAAAATGTCTAAACAAAATTTAATTAACGCAACATTTAAAAAAAGAATGGAATAACCGAAAATTTTTCTATAAAAAATTCGAATAATCTAAAATTTGTCTATAGAAAATTCGAATAATCGAAAGATTGTCCATAGGAAATTGCAAAAAAATTGTCTATGGAAAAAAATTCGAATTAATAAAATTTAGTGAAAATTAAAATTCAAATATACGAAAAATTCTCTATAGAAAAATATTTTAATAGTTGCTAAATTCTTGAACAAAAACTGGCCCTCAAATTCTCACACTTTCAATCCTCAAAAAGATGTATCTATGAGTATCTGCGAATTTCTAATACATATTTTTTTATTGGAAGTAAAAAGAAAAAGTAAAATCAAATTTCCTTATTTAATAGAAAATTATTTGGCCAGTATTTTGGAGACCATATCGTTTACTAGACACATACATTCATATTTTAGCACACGCACACATACACTACTCGTAGTAACCATTTATTCAATCACAAATGGTACTTATCTCACTAACACACAAAAACATATGAAAAAAAAACTCGGACTATACACGCATAATTGAACAACTTCACAGATGTATAGAATTAAGTAATTTTGAGAAAATGTTAATATTAATACAACATTTAAAATTAACTCTAAAGAAGTAAAGAAGTTTGTTAAATTCTTTAAGGATTTCATACTAATTTAAATAACTAAACAAAATGACATTAAATTTTTTTCACAACGAAATCCTGATTTTACCCCACTATGGACTTACACAAATATTAGCTCATCATAGCAATTGTTCATTTAGTAATTTGTACATAAATATTTCTCTTTTACTGATGTTTTCCTAGAGGAAGTACATAAGTGTATGTGTGTGTGTGTGTGTGTGTTTATGTCAGTTCATATGTGTATTAAATGAATGTGACAGGAATTCATATCCTGTTGTGCGTATATTTATTTATATAGAAATATTTAGTTCAGTGTATGTGTATTTATATACATATATGACATGACTTATTGTTGTATTGTTGGCATTTACTAAACATGTGTACATACAACAACATATTTATGTATGTATGTTGCTATTGCAATAGCAACATAGCTATTGCCATCATCAGTAACTGTACAAAATTACTATAATTTGTGACATGGACCACATTAAGTTGGCCACTGCGGATAACATAAGTTGTCAACAAATCTCAAAATAATTATCATTGATTTTAATCAGATCTCATAAACTCTGGACACTCTTTCCAGAGTATACTCTTACATTTTGTTATTGGTGTGTGTTTAAGCGTAAACACTCGTTTGTGAGTTTGAATGTTTGTGTTTTAAAAATACAGCAGTGGTCAATATTAAATGAAAATTTTGAGTAAATAAGCATGAAGTTTAAATTTGTGTTAGTATTTTTGTAAGTCAAGTATCCACGTATGAGTACGTGTAATATTAATAATAACAAAATAATATTGCTAATACGTTGTCAGACGAGCTCACTGGCACGCAGAGAAAAAACGTGGTTACGGCATTGCCATTTCTACAGTATTATGTTCTCGTTGTTAATTTTCATTAATTTTAATAATATTGTGTTCACGATAACAACGTTTTTGTTTAAATTTTATCATACAATGTGTACATTTAATCAAAGTTTCAAAATAGTTGACTACAAAAATTTTAAGATTTTGAATATTTTTAGCAGAAACAAAATTTTATTAATATAAAAAAATATCATTATTTCCATAACCATTAAATATAATCAATCTTTTTCTTTTTCTTAAACCATATTTTGTTTTCAAACCAGATTCCCATAACAATAAAATGTTACAAATAAATACGTTTTTTACAAATATGGTTGAAAATTCATAAGTTGTTTGTTTTTGCATATATTTTGCCTTTAACGTTTGTTATCCACCTTCATTACAATTCTCATTTAGTTTATACATGAATTAATATAAGTAGAGAAGGTTTTATAATATTTGGTGTGATTAATTTTTTTTAAACAAGTGTAATGGAATATAAAGATGGGATAATAATATGGTGAGATAGTATAATAATATAATAAAATTAAATCATATTCTGATAGAATGGGATAATAATGTAGTAGGATGGTATTATTATATGAAAAACATAGCGCGAAAAAAATGTACCATAAAATCGGGCACAAACAATTATTATTAATAATCATTCATGTGACCAATATGTTCCAATCACAATATGTTGCTCTTAGATTATGGTCGCTGCAACTATATTTTTCTCTAAATATTAACTGGGAGCTACGGATAGTCGAAAATTTTTCTAAGGAAAATTCGAATAGTGGAAAATTTTTCAATTCTAATACTGTAAAATACTGCTCCTTAGAAAATTCAAATAATCGAACATTTTTCTATGGAAACTTCGAATAATGGAAAAATTTTTTTCAATTCGAATAAATAAAAGCTTTTCTTAGGAAATTCAAATACTACGGAATTTTTTTTAGAGCTTATAAAATAGTTTTTAATAATTTTTTTCCACGCGCTATTATTCCAGTGGTAGAATAAAATTGAAATTTATTATTGTGAGGATAAGGTACTTCCGATGAGTATTTCACTGGTTGCTTAAGGCAGCTCATCAAAAAAAACTTAACCAAATTTTAAGAAAGTCTTATACATAAAAACACATTTAAACTCTATGAGAGTTAAATACGTTAAAAATACAAAACATCAAAGCTTTGACAAAACACAACAATAAACTAAGAGGTTTTTTCTTATATCTCTTTTTCCATTAGGTCAGTTTTTTTTTCAACTCTGAATGTAAACGTAAGGGGTGAAAAAAAGCAAAAAAAAAAGTATTGATAAAGTTTTCTGCACGGGAAAATTTCTTTAGAATTTATGGGAAAATGTTTTCTAAAATAGTTTTTAGTACACTTTTATAGAAAATTCGACTAATCGAAAAAATTTTCTACAGAATATTTGAAAATTTTCTATGGAAGATTAGAATAATTGAAAATTTTTTATGGAAAAATAGAATAACTGCAAAAGTTTCGATAGGAAATTCAAATAATTGAAAATTGTTTTATAGAAAGTTGGAATAATCCGTACTTTTTAAAAATTTAAAATTTTAAAATTTTTCTTTAGAAAATTCGAATAATTGTAAAATTTTTCTAAAGATAATTTTCGAAAAATAATCGAAAAGTTTCTTTATACAAAATTCGATTAATAAAAAATTTTCTATGAAAAAACTCGAATATTGAACAAAAAAAATTTATAAGAAATTCGATATTTTCTATAAAAAAATGTTGAATAATCAAAAAATTTGGTTCATCCAGCTCTAACAATCGAAAAATTTTGTGTAAAAAATTTTAATAATCGAAAAAATTTTCTTAAAAAAATACGAATAATCGATAAATTTTCTATAGAAAATTCGATTAATCGTAAAATTTTCTAAAAAAATACGAATAATTGAAAAAATGTTTACAAAAAATTAAAATAATCAAAACATTTTCTATAAAGAAACTAGAATAATCAGAAAATATTTGATAATTTATATTTAGAGAAAGTTCTGTAAATTTTATTTTCGTAGAAAATTTTTTATAAATTTTATTGTTATGGAGAATTTCTTACAAATTTCTCCATAAGTCATGAATTCCACGAAAGAATACTAAAAGGGAACAATTTTTAACCTCATGTCTTTCAATTTTCGCTAAATATGTTATCTGTGAAACTAATCAAATCTATTTTGTTAAAAAAAAATCAAAAACCGTGTTTTTTCGCAGTTTGAAATTATTAAAAAATTAAAAAAATCGAAACACAATATCTAACACATTTGTTATAAGATTTTCATTATTTAACTTGCATTAGATTTCCATACTTGCCCTCTTTTATAATAAACTTTTTAAATAATTTTACGTTTTTTACTAAATGCATTTTAGATGCAAATGCATTTCTCAGATGCATTTTTTCATTTGTTCACATCTTACGATTTTTAATTATTTTATTTCGTATTAAAAAGTGATTTATTGCTTAAACAATTCCATTCAGAATTTTTTGTGACAGAAATATTTACTAATTCATAAATAACATTTTAGTTATAAATTGCATTAGATCCATAAATGCATTTGCAATTTTTTTAATAGCATTTTTGCAGAATTTTTTCAACAAAAATTTGTTAAAAAGATATTTTAACAAATTTATTAAAAATATTGCGATATGAAAATTTTGGTGTATAAACGGTAAGTTAATAAGTTAACAACTCACGAAATCTAATCATGATTAGTGCAACTAAATGCAAATAAAGCACACGGCGTTGCCACTTCCTTTTACTTTCATAGAATTTTCGATGATAATAATTTTATTTTTCCCATTCGGCACAACAAATAAGGAAATATATTTCTTTATGCAATTTACCTATAAATAGTGAGTTATTTACTTGCAAGTTATTTTTATTTGCAAAAATCGTGGGTATAAACGTAATAATAGATATGTCAACATAGTCTTACAAAGCTTGCAAGTACCAAATATGAATAAAATCTGAGGACCTATGGTATTTTTCATATATGATCTCTCATGGAATTCGTGATATGTAAAAATTTCAAATTTATAGAAAATTTTCGGTAAATTATGAAATATTTTCGATAAGTTTTATGTTTACTATATATAAAAAATTACACCTATATAACTAGTTATCTATGTAGCACTTTGCATTTTCTGAAATATCATTGCATATTTTTTTTTTTTCCTTTTTTATGTAGATATCCCTTTTCTTTGTAACTATATTTAATAACACATTTTTAATAATACTATAATTAAATTATATTTATAAGTTACATATAAATTTTCTTCATGGGTTTAATTTTAATCAAAAATGTTAATTGAATTTGTGGTTTTCTTAATGGAAATCAAATTTGTAGGTTTTCCTTTGGAAACTATTAAAAGTGAAGCATTTTATTCAACAATTTTTGCCACAATCATATACCAAAGGTTGACCACTGAAGCTTTTAATGTATTAAACATATAAACACTATATAAACATCAAAAGTATATACAGTAGACACTCAGAAATCCGAACTCTCAGAAATTCGAATTTCCAGAAATTCAAGTCAGTAATTTCATTACATTTGGCGCTCTAAAATTAGAATCTAAAATTCGAATTTCCGAGCGATTTTTTCTTTTTTATTGTAAACAATGAAATTTAATTTAACCAAATACAAAGTAGAAAGGGAAGGAATACCATTTTAATAGATGATGATTAATAGTTGTTGTGCTAAAATCGCAGAAATAGGCCTAGTGAAATCTCAAATACATAATGACGACGAAACTGGGCTATATTACCGCTGCCTGCCAGATAGAACATATGTTTCAGCTTCAGAAAAAAGTGTTCCGGGACACAAAACCCAAAAAGAAAGAAATTCTATCTTACTTGGAGTAAATTCTGATGGTTCCTGTAAGCTGTTGTCATTGATTTTTGAAAAGCCAAAAATCCAAGGTGTTTCAAAAAATTTAACAAACCACATCTCGGATCTTTTATAACTGGTTTCATAAGATCTTTTTCAATGAGTCATGTAAGTGCAAACGGTATTTATACATATTTATAAGTTACATAATTCTAAAATAGATTTTAATAGATCATTCGTTTTTCCGAGGAAAATAATTTTCCTCCAAAGGCCCTCTTACATTGAGGCGATGCAAAGAGAAGATGGGAATATAGTGGCGTACTTCTTTCCACCAAATGTTACACAGCGCTATAGCCCATGGATCAAAATCCAATAAAACTAACCGAACTTATTTATAGAAATAAATTGCTAGCCAAACTAATTGCTGAGAATGGTGAACTAAACAAAACTTTAAAATCTCATTCAATCAAAGATGCTATAATTTTATTAAAGAAAGCTTGGGATGGAATGAAGATGCCTTTGAAAATGAACCTTTCCATATATTTGACAGCTAAAGATTGTCTTTAGACACGGATGAAGATAGTGATATGGAAGTCCCACATAATGTTTCTTATTCCGAAGCTACTGCAAGTGTAAATAATTTAATAAAGTGGTGCAAAAGCAATGAATTATTTTCGACTATGCACTTGTCAAAACTTTTAGATCTCCGTAATGATATTGTTTTGTCGGAAATACAAAAACCTAAAAAACAGACTAATATTTGATTATATGATTAACAAAGACTGAGGGAGAATTCAAAATATGTATTATTTTAACTTTTCTTAAAAACTTTTCTTTTTTAATTTAGTTATAAGTAAACTATTTATATTTTACATACTAAAGTCAAATGAACTGAATTGCTATTTTTTGTTATATTTCATTAATTTTTTAACAGTTTTTGTGTTCAGTAAACTAAAATAAAAAATAAACATAGTTTTTTATATCTTTATGGTCAAATTTACCTAAATTTTTGTATAAAAAAATCGTCCAGAAATTCGAATAATTCGGAAATTCAAATCGCCCTAAAGACAAAGTGGTTCGAATTTCCGAGCGTGTACTGTATGTATTTATATTATGATATATTTGTATACTAGGGTGATCAATTATTCGATTTTTTCGAGAAATCGGTTTTCGAATAGTTCGAATAGTTGGTATTTTGAAAAAAAACCGATTTCACTTTTTTCAATTCAGAAAAAACCGGTTAATCGGTTTTTCTATAAGAAAAAACCAACTATTATATGTGTTTTACTTTTCTTCCAAACAACAATTTATTCAACTTTCTTCTCAAGAATTACAATAAAATAATACTGTATAGGTATATTAAATTAAATTTCAAATTTAAAAAATTCCCTTCAATAAAAAAAAAGAAATTAAATAAAAAAGTAAATCAATTTCATTAAAATAGGATAATAACCTATATTGCTTTTAGGATATATTAAATACTGTTGTTTAAGTATTTTGTTTAAAATAATCTCCTGAAAATAAAATACAATTTTAAATCTTTGGAGAGTATCTGTTCTTTTCTATAGTTTTTATAAAACTACACATAGAAAACGATTTTTTACGTAATTTACTGGTTGGATATATAGTAACTAAAGCATTATGTTATTTATGCAGTCTTTCAGACTTTTCACTGCATTTGTCTAAATATATGAAATAAGTTAAAATACTTCCAAATTCTCGGAATCATTTATTGTTACATCGTCTTCTTCGCCGAATAAGCGACCATATAATTTACAAGCAAATTCCTTGCTTTCGGAGTATTTGAGAAAATGATCGCATTTGGGTTACTTTCCTGTA
Source organism: Protocalliphora azurea (assembly GCA_932274085.1). Lineage (NCBI taxonomy): Eukaryota > Metazoa > Arthropoda > Insecta > Diptera > Calliphoridae > Protocalliphora > Protocalliphora azurea. The sequence continues at coordinate 132,163,402 of OW026523.1, forward strand.
TTTAAATATAACAATAATGTATTTTAAACTTTTATGCGACGTTCATTAATTCGCTTTTCTAAACATTCAAGTAAATCTTCTGCCAATGGGTTTTCAATTTTTGAAAGGCTTTTAAAGAGAAATATAAAAATCCCTTGAGTTTCTAGAAGGATAGTTGACTTCTTAGATAACTATTAAACTGCAATTTCTAAATATATTTTAATCTCCTTTTCATTAAAAGGTAACTGTCCCAAGTCTAAAAGTGCATGATTTACACACTAATAAATTCTTAAGAATTGAGAAATCATTTTCGTCATGGAATGCCAACAGTGCTTCACAACGTGAATTAGCTTAACTTCCCTCTTTTCCTGTTCTTTAACGTGAGCCTGTAGCTTTTTCTGTTTGTCGGGCGATTTGTTAAAGGTTTTAACATATAATCTAAGTCGGTCAGGAAATAACGGTTAAACCGGTTGAAAAACCGCATTGATCACCCTATTGTATACATATGCATAAATAGGTTTTAACAATTGTAATATTTAACTAAGTGAAATTGATATTGCATAGGTTTTTACACAATTAATGTAGATTAGATTAGATTTTATTTGATATATGTTTGTATTTATATATGCAACATTTGTATAATACACATATATAACATAAGTATTCTTTTGTATGGAGAGACAATAAGACAACGATGTTCCCAGCTCAAATGAAAATATAATTCATTCTAAGATATCGTTTCTCTAAATTTTCATCCTGACATTATAACTTCGTGTGCTGGATCAAAATGAAAAAAGTTCTTTTTTACATTTTTGCCGAGAGAATAGTATAAAGGTATGGTATCACTTGAAAGGCCTTTGGGAGTAGCATTTAATGACATAACAAAAACTTGGGACATAAAAAAAATTTCCTTATTAATTTACGCGTATTTTGATAATAAACTCATTTAACTTCTGCTTCTACGAGTATAGAAGCATATATACATTTGTACACGAGGGCGGATCAATATTTCCGTGACTTCGAACTTCCCTCATAGTTATATGAAATGCAACACTATTCCCATTAAGTACCACCTGTTAATAGACTACTGTCAAATTTTGAGCAAGTGTCGTTTAACAGCTGTTCAACACATACAACCTCTAAAAATGGAAAAAAGTGAATTTCGAGTGCTCATTAAACATTATTTTTTGCGAAAAAAAACCAGTCAATCAAACCAAGGAAAAGCTCGATGAATACTATGGGGACTCTGCACCATCGATTTCAATGGTAAAAAAGTGGTTTACTGACTTTCGTTGTGGTCACACAAATACAAATGACGTTGAACGTTCTGGACGGCCAATTGAGGTCAGTACACCCGAAAATGTCGAAAAAACCCACGATATGATGTTGGCCGATCGAAGAGTAAAAGTGCGTGAGATTGTTGATGAAATAGGTATTGTTTGGTTTTGATTTGAAATGATCAGCTGGGTTTAAGAAAGTTGTCTGCAAGATGGGTGCCGCGTTTGCTATCAATTAACCATAAACGAAAACGTGTAACAACTTTAAAGGATTGTTTGGAGTTGTTTAACCGCAATCCGAATGAACTTTTGCGGCGTTTTGTAACTGAGGATGAAACATGGATCTATTACTATACTCCAGAGACCAAGCAACAGTCGAAACAATAGGTTAATAAACGGCGAATATTATGCCAACTTATTAGACCGATTTAATGAGGATATGAAAGGAAAACGACCCCAAATAGCCAAGAAAAAACTTATTTTTCATCAAGATAATGCATGGGTGCACACGTATGCAGTCTTAATGGCAAAACTCTATGAATTGGGCTACGAATTGGTACCTCATCCGCCATATTCTCCGGATTTAGCCCCTAGTGACTACTTCCTATTTCCAAACCTAAAGAAATTTCTCAGTGGAAAGAGATTCAGCTCCAACGATGAAATTATTGACCAAACAAATACCTATTTCAAGGACCTCGAAAAATCCTATTTTTTGGAAAGAATATAAAAACTGGAGAAATGTTAGACTAAGTGTATTGAGTCAAAATGAGGTTATGTAGAAAAATAATTTTTTGTTTTGCAAAAAAAAAAAACTGTGTTTCATTCAAAAAGTCACGGATTTATTGATCCGCCCTCGTATAAATGAAAATATGTTTCGAAAAATTCGAACAAGTTTGAATTCTAAAACACAGAAAAACCATTTCGTTATAAATACAAGGTTTTAAGTTCTTCAAAATTTTCAAATTCGTTGTAGTTTAGCTTTTATCGCAGTTCAAAGTTCACTTTTTTCAGAAACTTTTTTAGAAAACATGAAATTTAAATTCATATATCTTTGCACTTATTTGTCCGCTTTAAATAAGTTTTTGCTCAAATTGATGCCTAATAAATATAGTTTCTAATTACTTTTGTAAAAATGCAATTTTTGAAAAGAAAAAAATAACGAAATAAATATTCAATATTCAATATTCGTCACAGAAAAAAGTTTGTGCATAAATATAAGGATCTATTTTCATTGATTTTAGTTTGTAATATTTAAGAATACTGACTTAAATATTAAACCTTTTTTACATTTTTTGAAATGAATCAAAAGTCAAGAAGACTTAAACAAATTGTTTAAATTTTCATTTATATTTTCAATTTGTAAGTGTATGTATGTTTGAAATTTTATTTACAGAAGTTTTGGTTTTTAATGATATTTAGGCACATGTTGGGGACAGAGGAATACAGCAGATGCATTTTTTACAATTACAATTATGATGAATGGCAGCAAATTTAAACAAATTTCTAATCCTTACTTTTTAACATATTTTTATTGGAAAATTGCCATTTAAAGGGATTTATTGTTAATATTTTCATGCATAAGTATTTTTATTTAGACTTTGAGTCAAATCTAATAAAACTTAATTTTAAATTCTAGCAGCATTTTTTCAAAAATTCTCAAAATTATCATTAAGTACAACTTAATATTATCTATGAGCAAAATTTTATTTTTTATGAAAAAGGTTTGGGAAAGAAAGTCATGCTCGATTCATAATATATATGAAAAAATTTTCTAATATTTGTATTTTTTCTCTGTGTACATATTTATAATTTTTCTTTAAAATGTTCTTTAAAGTGTTGTCAATAACATATAAAAAATTTAGATAGAGACCATGGGGGATCCTGAAAAAATTAACTTTTAATAAAAAAAAAAAAACTTATTTATTATAGTAATAATTTGATATTTTTAATGTGCTTTTGTTTTGTGTATGAAAATATGTAAATAGATTTTTCTAAAATCAATATCGTACATAATAAATGAGAGTGTCCCAAAAAGCTAGGACTTCCATTTTAATGAAAAATTCTATATTTTCCAAAAAGGCTAAAAAAACAAACGTAAATCTAAGGTGGTAATTCAATGAAAATTGCATCTAAAAAAATTAATTTTTTCTATATTTTAAAAATTACGATAACAATATAATTTAAAATCAGTCCGAGTTATCTTAATCTGCTAAATGGTCTACGAGATATTTTTGTTTAAAATAGAAAAATCACGAAATTCTACAATTTCGCAAAACTAAAACCGAAGCTCATAAATAGATTCCTTGGAGCAGCTCAGATATTCTTCATGAATCGAAAAAGTCAGTTAGAAATCGCGGATTTATTATTAAAATATTTCCATTTTACCGTACTGAGTATCATGGTTTTTTAAAATTATTTTTTAAAATTATTTGTATTAATCCCACAAGATATATTTATTTGCTACAATTTTTTTTTACAATGAATACAATAGAATCGTTGATAATAAAGCTCAGTTTTAAATATTATTTAATACATACACAAATTGTTGCATTAAAAAAAACATTCAAAGTTTTCAAATGATTACTAAAATAAATGATTTCTTGTTAGTAAATGTTAATTTTCTCAGCATCACCTCATGTTCCCACTTTAAATTTTTTTATGTTATTGACAACACTTTAAGGAACATTTTAAAGAAAATTGATAAAAATGGAAGATATTAGTTTTCAAATATCCTTGCTAGCAGAACGAATATTGATTTTATTATCCCTTTCTCCACAAAAATGGCGTTTTTATAAAAATAACTAGCTGACCCGAGCCGCGTTGCTGGCTCTAAGCAAACATTAGTGTTGTATTACTGAACGATTTAAATTGATATTTTAACGAAATTTACGACATTTAAATAAAAATCTAAGGAATACCTATTATAAAGTGTTTTTTACAGAAGAATTTAAATATGATGTAGAAGCTGACCCGAGCCGCGTTGCTGGCCCTAAGCAAACATTAGTGTTGTATTACTGAACGATGACCCGAGCCGCGTTGCTGGCCCTAAGCAAACATTAGTGTTGTATTACTGAACGATTTAAATTGATATTTTAACGAAATTTACGACCTTTAAATAAAAATCTAAGGAATACCTATTATAAAGTGTTTTTTACAGAAGAATTTAAATATGATGTAGATGTGGGCTCAATCAAAAAATATACGCATGTATTTAAGGCAAATTTGAATTTATATTTATTTATTACTTCATCTTAAGGTTAGCGGATAGACAATGTCTTTTTTTTGAACGGAATGATGAGAGCTGTAGTCGAAATTGCAGTTGTAATGGAACGCTGCTTGATTCAAATCAGAACTTGAAGCAATTCTTCTTATGCGTTGATTAAAAATTTTAAAGTTGTTGAATTGCTACATTTGCTCGACGATTTCTCATTGCTAACCGAGCCGTTTCATTTCTCGCCTGCCTTTCTTCCTGCGTTTGTGATGTACGAAGTCGGGCCAAACTAATACGGGGTTGTTCTCGTGCGATTTCTCGTTCATATATATTCAATTGATTGACGATATTACGATAAGTACTTGCATTACGTGTTCGACGCGAAATATTAGATCTCCGGGGTCGCGGCATTGTGAATAACACTTAATAACGAATGCCAAAAATACAACAAATGGTTTTAAATATCACAACCTCACTAAATGATGAGCTTTACTTGGAACTTACCGTTTGGAAATAGAATTCTACACCACCACCAGAAAACAAATTGCACAAAAAAGTAAGCGTTTCGATAGAAACAGAAACAGTAATTGTTATAATTTGTATTAAAAAAAATATTTTTAATGATTATTAAGGCAAAGAAATTATGACAAAAAAGAGTTTTTTTTTATCGCGGATTTTTCGCGAATTTTTTTTTCGTATTATCCTTTTCTGGCCGGTGACCGGTCCGAATTGGTGAGAATCATCAAAATCGGTCTAGTCGTTCTTGAGTTATAACAATAGTAACTAACATCACTTTCTTTTATATATATAGATTATAAACTAGAATTATTAAGCATTAGTTTGAACCTTTTAATTAGTTTAAAGAGGACACATAATTTGAAGATATATGGATGTAAATTTCATGTACTTAAAAAAAAAAATCTGAAAAAGTGAATTTTTAACCGCGATAAAAACTAAACTGAAGAACTTCAAATTTCGCATTGACTTAAAGAGTTTGTATACAAAATTTTATGTTGAGGTCAAAAATTGAGCTTTTTTTTTTTGTTCGAGAATTTTTGTTTTCTTCCTCTCATGATATAAAGAAATAACGTAAAAGTCATAGAATGCAACTAGAAGTTTATGTTTTTCAAAAAAAAAAAAAAAATTATCTTTTTTTCAAAACGCAAAAACAAAGTATATGTAGTCACATGTATTTTGTTGTTTTATAAATTAGGTTTTTGACAATTAAATCAGGATTTTTTCCTCTCACATAAATATCTAGTTATTAATCTATGGTAACGGCGTTCAGTCTTTTTAAAGTATAAAGGATTTTTTGAAGTGTAAAGGATTTTTTGAAGTGTATATTTTTATACACAAACTAAAAAATCGTTGCCATATTACAAGAAAGAATAATTACATTTAGGATATTGTTATAAAAACTGTGTAATTTGTTTAAAGTTGTGTCGTATTTATATATATTCCTTTCGCTAATCTATTAACCTACAAATATATTTTAAAAAAGTTTATTTAAAATATTATTAATATGATTTTGACATTTGTGTTACCTTAAACAAAAATATTTAACATGTTGCAGTAGCAGTATTTAATCTTGTATTATAATTTAAATTTGGGAATATAAAGCAATGTATTGCTAAAATAATGGCTACTAAATCACTCAAACATCTTATAATGGAGGATAAAGTAATAGATTATAAAAATAATAATGTGTGTAAATAATGCTTATTATGAACATAAACCCTAAATCGAAATACGTTTTCTTTCTTTTATTTCAATTAATGTATCAAATGATTGAAAATATAATTCGTTTAAAATTAAAAAAATATCGGAATTTTTTGAGAAGATAAAATAATAAATCGCTTAAACGTCATAAGGCTAGTATGACGACAAAAAGAGAAAACGGTTCTACCTCTTTTTCTTTGTACTCATATTCCGGCATGATTATATGCATTATAAAATATTTAATACTCAAACACATATAAATATATTTCATTGCTGTCATTTATTTTACAATTTTAGAAATTTCATAATTTTAATAAATATATAATTTAATAAAAATATATTTTGTGGAAAGTAACTTAACAACACATGGAGAATAAACAATAAAACCCTGATAATATTAACCATAAATAAACTAAATTGTTCTGTTCTTTATGGTTATAAAATAGTCAACCTTACAAAGTACTTTTACAAAATAAATTTTTAAGAATATATGTACTAGTTATGTCTTTGTATCTATGTCCTGAAAATGTTGTTTATATATAAGACTAAAAAAATTTTTTAAAGAAAATCAAATTAAATTATGATGGTTTTGAAAAAACATACTTGAAAGTAAATTTATTAAATAAAACATACCTACAGAGTTTTGGAAATTATTTATAAAGCTAAAATAACATTAGGGGAAAATTAAAAACCAAAAATTTCTTAGCCTGAAATGAAGTTTTATAAAAAAAAACTAAAGACCTTCAAAATTTTAATAAAAGTCTAAACATTTTCCACCAGATTAAACATGTGCTTAAAACAAAATTAAAACTCATTATTTTGTTATCATCCTTTACTAACAAATAATCTTAAAATCCAAGAAAAAAAACTTTAGGAAATTAAAAACATTTCTTCCATTTGATCGACACTTTTTCTATCTTTAATCAAGCATTTAATCTATATTGCATGAGTGTCTATCAAAAACCAGCATCATAAACATCAAAATTTAAAGAAAAACAAGTAAGAAAGGTATAGTCGGTCAAGCCCGACCATTTGATATCCTATACCTTTATGTATGTTCATCAAAATTTGGGGTCTCATATGAGATCTGTGACCAATTGTAGACCGTGTCTTGCATTACGTGTAATGCATATTGTAATAAAACATATATATGCATTATATTATGTTGATACTAATATTTATATGGATTTATGTACTTTAATCTTTAATGTACTGATTTTTTGTTTTGTGATGAAAAACAATTCATTTCATAAAACTCGTAATTCTTAACCTCTTTTGTTCTTCGATTTTTTCATAGGTGATTTTTACCTGAAATATATGGTGAACACCTGGTTGGTTTCTGGACTTTAAAATCTAGAATTATATATATTTTACAACACAAAATTATCTTTCAAAATATTAACGAAATTTTGTTCTGAAAATTCAATTAAAATACATAAAAGATAAAGTAGCATATCATAATATTATAAAAAATGATATTTAGTTTTGGTGAAGCTAGGCAAAATGATTTTTTCCAGAAGAAATATACAAATGTATCCCATATTTTTGACAACGAACCTAAGTACGGGATATTTATTTGGGATTTTTGCATAGTGGCTTCCCTTGTTTGAATTCAATGATAATATTTCAGGTATTAATGTATCATCACCCCGAAATTTAATCAAATTACAATACAATTGTCGATTCATTTTTCGACACAATGGCTTTTTGAAAACATTTAATTCTTTGTTAATCGATATACCAGACATTTTTTGATATATTCTTCCCAATTAAAATTTGCTGCATTTTCTCCAATACCTAAATATAAAAGAAAATAAATATTGCATGTTGTATAATATTGCTACAATTTTATATCTTTATGTGGTTCAGTACTTGAACATAGTCAACCTTACAAAGAACTTTTAAAAGATAAATTTTTAAGAATATATGTACTAGTTATGTCTTTGTATCTTTGACCTGAAAATGTCAAAAAAAAAATTTAAATGTAAAACAAAATTTAAAGAAAATCAAATTAAATTATGATGGTGAATCATACATTGAAATTGAAATCATACATTTTGGCATATCTCTTATTAACTGCTGCATTGTTTTGATTAGTTCAGAATATGTCCTCCTTGTTGTCCATAATCTTCTAATGTATTACTGCGGATAGCAAAGCTAAAGCCGAAATCTGGGTCACTACCAATGTCCTTATCATAAAAATCCAGATCATCTTCGCTTTCCGACTACCCAATCGAATTGACAAGCTCAGAAAGTTCTTCAATTAATATATCATGTCTTTTATGCGATATTTTACAACAACAAACATAACATTTGATAAAATTCAAAGTCGGGTGCCTGACGGTTATGTAAAGAACCAACAAAATATTAGAAAAAATGTACGGAAATAAATGGTAACTTCTTTTTCTAATAATTACTAATAGTTAAGGTTCTAAGCTTAGATTTTGATGTATCTAAAACAAAAATAATTACATGAAAAATTTAAATTTTAAAAAGCTGCTTTTTCTCGAGATCGCATCACTCTACTGATCATATAGCTGTCAATTGAAGCTAGTTTTAAACGACGATTAACGTGAACAACTAAGCTTCGATCAAGACTTATTTCTAAAGTCACAGAAATTAGTTAATATAAATATAATATAATATAAATAAAATCGTTGAACAAAGTTTTAATTTTAAGTGGTTGGCTCTTTGTGGCACCAGTATTCTAAGGGTTAAAGGGTTTGCCGGACTTGGGCCTTATATGGGAGCTGTGATCAATAGTGGATCAATTCTCATAAATTTTTGCATTGTCGTTTCTACTTATATAAAGCTTATTGTAATAATGTGATGATTATGTCTCCCTTATAGATATAGTTGCGGGGTAGAGTTTGGGCATAATCAAATGAGACCAATCAATAAAGAGAGGTTAATTATAATTACCCATAGAGAGAGTAATTATAATTGTGGGTTTAGGGAATAAAAGAAATAAATGGGGATTAGTATTTCTTATAATTATTATTCTTGGGATAGATTTATTCTCACCTTTAGTTTCAGGGATGGTACAGTTACAAGATGTAAGTATTATTTTGTATATAAAAATTTTCTTTATTTCGGAAAACTTCAGGTATACAAGAATGAGGTAAGTTTATAAAGCAAGTAGTGAATTCACGATGGTTGCAAAGTAAGTAAGTCTTTAAAATTTAATTTAGTTGGGCGAAACTTCGGTTTTTAAGAAAAACGCGAAGTTTTCTATAGCTTAATTAATGCTATAATTTTTAGTAATTATTACATATTTCCATATTGTAATAGAAGTACAGTAGCACCTTAATAATATAAATAACAAACTATTTAAAATAACATTTGCTTATATTAATAAATTAAGATCTTTTTATTAATATAATAATTAAAAATTTTATTAAGTTATTAATTAAAGTGTCCAGGGTAGTTTGGACACTTATTAACTTGATACTAAAATTTGTATGGAATATATGCACGTTAAAGTTATTTTCAGAAAAGGGGTCAATTACAGACCTACTTTCTTAAAATTTGGCACACAGAATTATACTTATACAAAACTTATGAATTTTACAAATATATCGCTATATTTAAGGAATTTATTTCTGGTGAATATTTGTATGGGAGCTAGGTAAAATAATGGACCGATCATAAACAGTTTCAATATGTTTCATCCTAGACCCAATAGAAGATGTGTTAAATTTCGTTGACCCACCATTTTTGTTGTATGATTACAAGGTTTATATAAACAAACAAACGATCAAATGTACGGACATCGATAAATCTACTCAGGAAGTAATTCTGAGTCGAATGATATACTTGAAGGTGGTAGTCCAATGTATTTTTCTATGCATTACAAACAACAACACAAACGCATAATACCCCAACCACCAATAGTTATGTAGGGTATAAAAAAAATCCAATAATATTTTGTATCAATCCTTTAAGCACACACTCAGACACACTCAGATATCATTACACATATATACAAACAAACATACAAATACATTTATATGATAATGTTATTACATCAGTGTGTTCAATGAAGGAAAATATTGTCAACCAGTGAAATGGAAGAAGAGATGATGACACAAATATAAACAAGCATTTGGTGAAAGGAAACATTTAAAATGAAAAAATCAACAGAAAATAAAATCATGTAGAAATTTGTGTTAAAATTTCTAAAAAGATACAAAACCATAGAAAATATTTTCTTTAAAAAAATACAAGAAATCTAACATCTAAAATAAAAATTACACTCTGCTACAGTGAAAAATCACTCAATAAAAAACTTAATGTAGGTTAAAGGCCTTCTTGAGAATATCATAAATTAGCTTTAAAGATTTGCAATAACCATTAAATTTGGAATTATTCGCAAAAAATTGTTTTATTTCTATTTCTATTTAGTTTTCCTTTCATGCCTTTTCAACCGCATGCATTTGGTTTGTTTTGGTCATATATTAAGAGTAAATTTTCAAGCAACTTCTAGAAAAAAAGATAAATTTTTTTTCCGCAATTTTTTGAGTTTAACTACGATTTATTAAAATTTTTTCTATAAAAGCCTATGCAACGATGCAATAATTTTTAAAGACATTTTTGTTGTGAATATAACCAGTATAATATTTTTAAATTGGACAAAAACTGTAGAACTTATACGATTTTATCTGTAAAAACTTTCTTAAACTTTTCATATATTTTCAATTTTATTCTCAAAGAGCAAAAACCAAATAAAAAATATAAAAACATATTTTGTCTTAAAATATATGAAGAATTTTTTGATAAAGTTTAGAAAATGTTTAATAACCTTTTGAGTTCTTAGGCGATTTTATATAAAGATATCTCATTTTATTCCAAAAATAGTGAATAATTCATTATTTAATTTGAGTGCATATATGTTATGGATTTAGTTCAAAAACAATTTAAAAATCTTAAATTGAGTTAAAATTTATGAAGCTGCGGGATCTATTGTCAGGAACTGTTCTAAAAATGGGTTTTTTATAATATCTCGAAGTTTAGGAGGTGTTTCGAAATTTTTTAAAACTGTTTTCTGAAAAAGGTATATAAGCCACATTAGATAATTTTCCAAATGAAAATAAAAAGTGTCATTTTGTAATAGCGTGTTATTAATTTTAATTTTTTTTTTTCACTTTAAATTCTTTTCAGCTTTTCGTTTAACCTTAAACCAAAAAAAACTTACAAAATTTAATCTACTGCTATTGACACATAAACAATAAAGTGGTCAATTATATGTTAAAGGGAATTAAAGAAAAAAAAATAAAAACAAAAAAAAAACTGTTACATTAAAAATGTTAAACGATTTTTATTTTAATTTATTTCATTTTAACAGCAGAAACCGTTAGAAAATCCCCTATTCTATCCCTCTTGGTTGCATGTTTAATGTTGATCATTTAACGTTGTTATAAACTCTGTTAATGCTGTAATAATCATTAGAATTAATTTTATATTATCGATGTGTAATTGCTGTCTTTGACAAATTAAATTGAAAAACATGATAAAGCATAAGAGATAGAGTTTTAAAAATCCAAAAGAAATAAAAATGGTAATAAAATGTAAAGCAAAATGGAGTTGTGATGATTACACTTTATAAATGTCAAAAACACAATTTTGATGAGAATTTGAAGGATGACTGCTTTAAAAAGTGTGCAGTCATTTGGTAGTAAACGAATGGGAGTGAATGATAATCCATTGTTTTTTTTTTTTTTTTAAGGAAAGTAAATTTATACAGGTGGTCTTTTGACAAAGCATCTTAAGTCGACATAAGACAATTTTCAGATTATTTAGTCTTTAATAAAATTTTTAAAATTTAATTTCCCCAAAAAAATAGATTTTTTAACAAGTTTTAAAGAGAGATAGATATATATCTGCGGACTTTTAACAAAACAACTTATCTCCAATTTTAAATTTCTCACGAGAGCTAAGAAAAACTGTTCAAAAATTCAAATTTTTTAGGGAAATTAAATTTTAATAAGTTTATTTAACGACTCTTGGCATTTGACCCTTGAAAAGACACATGTTTGAAAACAATCGTTACATAAGTGTACCTTACACCTGCAGGGATTAGTAATCGATTTAAGATTGATATGCTCATTAAATCCATAAATAATTCCAACCAACTTAACGAAAGACAGGATCTGTATCAAAGTTACAAAACCTGGTTTGTGAATAAATAGAAGTAAAAGGTTCTGGGGAATTTAAATTCAATTTAAATTACTGAAATTATCATTTGAAAAATTGTATGTTCATGCGGATGCAGAGAACATTTGGTACCGCTAGGTCGATATGTAACATATGATACCATTGACTAAAATTATTATGACAATACGCAAAGACGAAATTTTCGGTGTTTGTAGACTTTATCGTTTAAAATGATAAAGTACAACAACCTTTAAGATTTTTGTAAAAAAAACACACAATTCCCAAAGAAAGCTGAAAAATGTGATTTCTCACTTTTTCGCCCATAAAGAGCACATTTTCCCTATGTCCCAGAGGTAACAATTGCAAACTCTTAAAAACACATTATAAATTCCGAAATTTCATCCTATTTGCAGATTCGTACTTTAGGATTTTAAAACATATAAACTAAAGCCAAAACCTTCATATAAAATAGGTCAAATTTGGGAGGGTGTTTATTTAAACCATTAGGGCTATTGGAATTGTTTTCTATTTTAGAATTCTTTTCAGAAAAGTATAAAACTATTATATGTTTTAGAAAAAAAAAAGAGTGTAAATATTTTTCGGTACAAAAAAAAAAAAAAAAAATTTGCAATTTCCAATTTCAAAATCGTTTATTTTTGAACTCGATTAAGATATCGACTTCAAGTTTTCTTTATTCAATAGATAGTTTTCTTCTTTAATTAGATAAAGTTGGTCGGAAATACTGGCATATATATGAAAAAAAAAACTGTAACAAAAACTTGCAAAATTGAGGTAGTTAAAATTTCAAATGCAAATAACTGGAAAAGTGATAAATATCACAAGTAAATATTCTTTTATAGGCCTTATTAAATGCTTTAAGAAGATATAAAAATATTTCGAATAAGAAAGGTTTAAAAATTTTATATGTCAGATATATGCTACTTTCAGCCCCGATAGCTCCTTAGGGATATGTGGGGTATCTCTTCGAAACTTACAATTTTACACTCCTCTGCTATGCCCGTGTGAAAATTTATGTAAATCCAAACAGCCGTTTACAGTTCCATTTTTGTCCAGTTACAGTTTTATTTCAAAAAATTTTCGATTCTGTCCCACTGTGCTTTGTAAAGCAAACACACATAATATTTTAAAAATTCATACAATTATGAAATCTTGTGTATTTTTCAAAGATATATTTATTACAAAATGAAAAATAAGTTATCAGCAGACAAAGTTATAAACAAAAATATGTGTTACATTTTATTCGAACGCACACTTTTACTCAAGTAAACAGAATATCATATTTCCAATATGAGGCCCTCCCGAGAGCATCACTATAATGTCTATGAACAATGACCTAGTTAGTGTTGCCAGTTTAGGCTTTTTAGGCCTAAATCTAGCCTGTATATTTTGCTTTTAGCCTTAAAATTTATGTTTCAGCTTCTAGCATTTTTTCTAGCCTCTTTTGATTCTTAAAATTGTCTTAAAAAGGCCAAAATTGTAGTATTTCAACAACAAAGAAAATGATTTCTTATTAGCTGATACTAATTTTATTTTTACAGAAGCATCCATTTAAGCATTTTTTTTTTCGCACAAAAATATATATTATTTTTGCCTATGGCACACAGTGGGTTGAAATGCATCAAAATTGGCGCTTAATTTAAAATTAAAATTTTGATATTTGAAATAGAAATGGACTAAATGGGGTCAAGGCAACTGTTTTACGATTTATACTTTTCCTGTAGTTTACGGTTGAACTTAAAATTTTAATTCTTTTTTTTACAAAATAAGAAAAAAAATCAAATATTGGAATATCTTTAAATTTTTTTCCTTGTAACAAATTTAAAAAGAGCAAAATGTAATAATTAGGTTAACTTAATTTCAAGTATTCGTAAAGGTATAATATAAAAAATATTTAAACAAAATTCTTTGCAAATACTAAAAAATTGCAATTTAAAAAGGTTGTAAAATTATATTAATTTAATGAAAAATTATAAATTTTAATTGTGAATTTAACTGAAATAATTTAAATGGTTGACATATTAGGTTACTATGAACAATCATCTTCTGATCTCATCAAAAAAAGTGTGCGTATTTTTGCACCTCTTCGCAATATTTATGTTTTATTTATTTATTTGTATTTTTATTTTTTTGGAAAGATTCTATATTTTTAAACTAAATTTTATTATTATTATTATTATTATTATTATTATTTTTCTTTTGTGGTTTTTGTTTTGAAATAAAATTACAACACAATATCTTCTATTACCGAGAAATACTTAAAATTTTGCAAAATATTATATATGCTAAAGGTTTTAAAAGAATATTACTTTTTATAATTTTCCTGATAATTTTTTTTTCTTGCTAAAATTAATTGCAAATTTAAAAAAAAGTACATATATACATATTTTAAAACCTCAGTTTATAGAAATATTCTCTAAAATATAAAATTTTTTTCTTAATTTATCTAAATGAAAAATTGTAAATAATGTCCTTTAAAATATTTATTTATAATTTTTAAATCATTTTTCTGAAATATATTTGAGAAAACTGACAACATTATAATTTTGTCCAATTTTATTTTGTTTTCTTGAATGCTATGTAAATCGAGGACGTACTGTATATATATTTGTACTCTTTTTTGCATAACTGACCTAAAAAGTTGTTTAGGTTTCCACGAAACCAAAATAGATAAGACACCACGAATGCTGATGAAATATGTAGCGGCACAGAAAATACGTATTGCATTCTCCTGGTGTCTAATTGTAGTCCACAAACTCTGCTTTAGTATTGCCAAACGGAGACAACAAGGCAATTTGCAAACTTGTTTAAAAGCAATTTTGTGACTTCATTTAAATAAGCGCCAAAATGGGTACCGCTCAACCCACTCTTTGGCGCTTCATTATGCGAATCGCAAATAACTTAACTAATTTTATGGACCTATTAATCGATTATATATATATATATATATAAAGCGAAAAGTACCCAAAAATTTAAATTCCTAATCAAAAAGGATTTATAGTTAAAAAATTACGAAAAGTCATTTCAAAACATTAGGAAATTCTTATCGCTCATTTACAGCAACAACGTCATAACTCAAAAAATCTATTTTTTTAGGAAAGGTGTTTTTGCTTTTTAAGTTCATATATATATTTATTTCTTAAATTTTGAATGAAAATAATATTATGGTCAAATTTAATCACTCCCCTGGATAATTTTTACGATATTTAGTACACAATATCTGAGGCACGTTTGCTCAGAAATTAATTTCATTGGTCAAAAGCCCAATTTTTTGTTAACACCGATTTCTAAAATTTTAATGCCGTTCAATAGTAAACATTGAAGCTAAGGTAGCCAAAAAAAATAGATCAAAATATTAGTAATTGTGGGCAGACAATTATTTTATGTTATTTTATAAAACAAATATGATTTTTGTAAATTTGATCAGAAGTAAATTATCATTACTTAAATTTGAATTTTAATAGAATAGAATTTTGAGGATCAAAAGGGGTTGTTAAACAAATTTTACTACCAGAAGAAAGTCGAAAGTATTCTCTTCAACCCCATATATACTCTTACACCTTTCTAGACCCGTCTGTAGAAAAATTTTTTTAAATTTGAACGAAATTACTTCCAAAATTTTTTCTATTTTTATTTTACCTGTTTATGTAACTCAAATATAAATATACAAAGCTCTGTAAGTTCTAATAGTTATCTTAAGTATATTATATAATTATTATTTCATTACTAATTTTTTTAGCATATTTTAAATATTTGTAGCACTTTGTTATTGTACTTTTTTATGCTACCTAAGAACATAGTATAACGTAATGTAAGAAAAGGATAAAAAAAAGTTTATAACTCTAGTCCAGCGAAAAGAAAACAGATTCTTAAAAGTATTCCAACGCCAAATGATGAAAAATAGTTCTGAAATGAAGAGGTATTAGCATTATTTTTGAATTGAGGTTAATAAATTAACTCCATTATACTCGGCTCAGATTGCTCAAATCTCTATGCATCATATATAATTAAGTAAGAAGGACTTAATTATATAGCTCAGCTCTTGCTACTATCATTTAAAGGAAATGATTTGAAGAAATATGGAAACTGCAAGTTCACTCTCTTTTAAAAATGGGGATGTGGTGGTTTTTCTGGACAAAAACAATGCAAGCATTATGTATGTGAAAATAATTCAGACACAGATAAGTTCATGGTATCACTTTTACCGTTGCGATTGATAAAGAATTTTGAAAACTCGGAGCCTTCGACTAGTAGGATGCAGGTGAAGAATTTTTGGAAAAATCAAACACCATCTTCTGCAGACCAATTATATTTTAATTTAAAAACGAAACTCATGATGCCATTAAAAAAGAAATCAGTGATATTAAACCCCAAATTGCAATAATACTGCCATTCGAATTAGAGATTGAAAGCCAGACAATTGAAATAAGCTAACAATTAGTATTAACGATGATAAATGGAAAAGTAGGACAGACTTTGTCTTAAACAAAGGCTTTATCCAAAAAGTAGAACATCGGGACTTAGATACAAAGTAAAAGGGCTGCTAGAGGGCAGCTAGAGAAATAATATAGAACTAAATGTGGAATATTTGCAGGCTATTTTCCAACCAAATGAATGATAATTATAATTTTCTTTTATGGTTATTTAAGTAAAAAATAAATTCAACAATAAAAAACTTTTTGTTATTATAAAAAATAAAAATTTTTATCCTTAACATTATTTAAATAAAAAACAAAATAAACATTAAAAAGATCGTAATTTTTTTGTTCAAAAACAATCAATTCTAGTGGAACCGGTTCTTTAAGAATCGGTTGTTCAACAAATTAACCTGTTCACAAAATTATTCCGGGTATTATAAAAATGTTTTTTTTTTATCTGCTTATAACTTTTTTATAAGTAAAGCTGATTCAAAAAACAAAAAATATGTATTTTCATACTAAATGCTATAAAAAAAATTAAAAGTTCAACTTTAGTCTTAAATTTCTCAACAACTCCTGAACCGATTTTAATGAAATTAAAACTGCAGAAAAATTCAAGAAAATATCTTCCCACCAAAAAAAATAATCTAAAATATCTTTTACAATTCAAAACTTACAGAGTTTTGGCCGATGAAAAGCGATTCTAAACCGTTTTTGCAAATACTACGTAAGAGATTATGTAATTGAGACAAAATGCTTTTATAACGATCGTGCGTGATACTCGTATATAAAAGATTCGTACACAAGACTTTGTCAGTTAATAAAACATGCTATTTACTATGCATTAGTGATATTAACTCGAAATTTGCGTTTTTTTAATTATGACATTGTTGCAGCAAATGAGAGATATAACACAAGTTTGTAAGAAAACTTTTTGCGCGATTTTGGGTTATTTTATTTATACATAAATTTATTGTCATATCTTTAAAAAATATCAAAAACGAATGAGAATAACAATAATTTAAAAATATTTCAGCTTATTTTTGGCTTTAATTGTGTCATTTAAACTTTTTTGGCCTTCAATTTAACCTCTTTTATCTCACCTCCTGACAACACTAAACGTATAATATACAATATTGTTGGAAACCAACTATTACTTTCTGGCTTTTTTTTTTTTTTTTTTTTTGAGCAGTTTATATCTTAATTTTGAGATTTTCCTTTCTAAAATTTATAGTTAACTTCTGATGAATTCACAAAAACGATTTTGAAATTAGCAAGAACAATCATAATTGCAGTTATATATTCCAAACATAAAATGTACAATTTTGAGAAAAAAAAATTTAAACCTTAAGCATAAAACATGTTAACTCTCCAACTGCTACTGCATTAGTGAATTTCAACAACAGATTTTACACAAAAAATACAAATATATCATACAAATATCTATGTTCATAAAACAATGGAAAAAATTCTTCTAAATCTCTAAAGGCAAAAAAAAAACAATAATAACCAAATGATTTTAATTGATTTTGAGATTAGGAAATAAAAACAATGATAACAAAAATAATAGTAATAACAAAAAAAACAAAAAAAAAATTAAAAACATTGAATTGGTCATTCCCTTATAATGTAATTTAAGAAGATTGTAATCAAATTTGTGTTGCATGATTTGCAAATTTTTGTAGATGAAAAGAAATTGTTGCTCATTTCTGAACTCATACACATATCAACATACTAACACCAACAATGTAGACAATATGCTGAACACAAACATACTAACACTCAATCAACTAACCAGAGATCTAGTCAAAGTTTAAAAGCATCACTTGTAAAATGTACATTAGGGTGGCCCGCTTCGTAT
Organism: Protocalliphora azurea; assembly: GCA_932274085.1. Classification (NCBI taxonomy): domain Eukaryota; kingdom Metazoa; phylum Arthropoda; class Insecta; order Diptera; family Calliphoridae; genus Protocalliphora; species Protocalliphora azurea. The sequence goes on from OW026523.1 coordinate 132,182,038, forward strand.
AGAGAAAAAATAAGGTATCAATATTCCTAACTAAAATAAAAATGTATTTCATCTTAGAATAAAGAAAACTTTAATTTGACATGGAACATCGAAAACATTTATTTTGGAACCACCCTAATATATGAGTAAAGTATTGGTAAATACAGGAATGTGCTTGAACTCTTCTTTTCTTGTTCGTCGGTCTTTCTGTCTGTCTGCAGGAGTACAATTGTATGACCAAATACTAGTGATGACAAACATTTTTATGTTTTTATTGTTATCCTAGATGGGATTTTAAGGATATAAAACTTTACATGTTGTTTCTGTTTTCTATTGTATTTCTATACTCGCAGTATATCTAGTTTCTATTGTGGCATTAGAATGGAATAGTTGCTAAAGCTGAGCTGATGTTTGTTTAATGGTCTTTATATGCACAATCGGATTCGCTAAAGTTAAGCTGACTTTTGTTATTCTATTCGTTGTTATATAGTTTTAACAAAAATAATAGAGAAATTGTACATGAAGCAAAGATAAGATGCTCATACTCGTATTATAAAACAAAGTGTAGAAAATTATTTATTGTTTTGAAAAATTTATTAATTTAATAGATAAGAATAAAATATTTTATAAAGTTTAATAAATTAAAAGCTCTTATTAATAATATGGCATTTAATTATTCAAAATTTTATATAAAAAGCTAAGAAATTTTACACTAAATACTCATAAACTTTCATATATCTAATTTCCAAACTCTTTAGTTATTGTTTTAGAACTATACCTTAAATATTTGGAGCATGTTCCACAATTTAAATCTTTCATCTTTCATGAACACGATGTTTTAAATGTGTGACAAATTCTTTAGAAAAATAATAATTGACCTTTTCTAATTTTTTTATTAAAAATATTACAATACTTTCTAACTTACTTAATTGTGCCGAATCTTTACACAGTTCTTTAATGACCATATCAAGTGGCTTCAAAGTGCACAGAAAAAAATATTACAAATAATTTTCCAATTAAATGATTAATTAATTTTATATTGAAACTTAATAATATTTTGAATTAATGTAATTAACTTTCTAATTGGTTTGCAATTTTTTGACAAAACTACGACTTTAAAAAAAATATAAAGAAGAAAGAAAAACTTGTCAATAAAAAAGTATAGAAATAAAATAACTAAATAAATTTGCAACCATTTTCAGCTGTTGGGAATCATTATATCAATTAAAAAAAAAATTAATACGAATTATGTACATGATTTCTCGGTTTAATTATTGCGTAAGTACGAATTTTAAACATTTGATGAGATTATTAAACGATTCAATACTTTTGCAAATGTTCCCGTCATTGGTACCGGTGTTAGTTTAAATTTCAAAATCCATTGTTGTTTCAAAGCAAAGCCACTCAAATAGAATTATATGAAAATCTTATTGGAACGTCACGCATAGGTGAAAAGTGTTATGAAAATTTTTCGGGAGAGAAACGAAACTTGACATATAGTTTTGTCTTATCTTATATATCCAAAGTCACAGATAATAACATTTGAGCTACATGAGACATTCGAGATCAAAGCTTATAAAAATCAGATTTATATTTAATTATCGGTAATTTTAATAGGGTGTATAAGATGCTTAGACGAAGCAAGTTTCTTTTTTCCCTATCAAATTTGGATTTTTTATATTATTTCATCTAAATTTACTTGTATTTGCATTATTTGAATTTTTTTTGTAATAAAATAAATAATTATATTAAAATCCGCGCTCTTTTATTGAAGGAAAGATTTAGTTAATTGCAGAATTAAATTAATACAAATTTTAGTTGATTTTAGGCAAACATTTAATCATAATTGTAATTAATTTGATCAACAATATTAATTGAAATTTAATCTTAAGTCAATTATTTTATTTAATTAATATTATCATTTTGGTTATTGGAGCAAAATCAAATAAAAATGTAATTAATATAAGCAAGTTCAATTTTAGTTTTTTTCTGTGTTTTAAAAAGTTGTATATCACTATCCGAGTGTGGGCAATTTGTAATCAAATAATACATGACGCATTTAAAAATTTTCAGAAATTTTAACACTATGTTAGATAAATATGTCTATCGATTTTTAACATCACATCGTAGACTTTCTTGATGCAAAACATAAGACTGCAATGTTTTCTGTTTATCATCAGATTTATTGAAAACTTTGCAAAATGTGCTTACTCGATCAATAACATCACTTATAGAACCATTTCAGTTTCTAAGTTGATTCCAAAATCATTGAGTCTTACTTTGACTAAATAGCAAATGTTCTTTTTTTTTTTGTTCCTAAACTAATAAATTAGAATGTTTAAATGATTTGTTTTTAGACTTTTAACTACTTGCTATAACGTTTATGTATTTATAAAAAGAGTTATTTGACTATTCATCTATTTCCAATAATTTTGCGGATTTAGCGTTACCGATGGGAATTTTTAAAAAGTGACCAAAAAAAGGGGATTTCAAAAAATAAAGTCGCCAAAAAAGAGGCATCCTCCTCAAAATTTGTTTATTTGATAAAAACAAAAACAGAAAATATTGTATTAAAAAAAACTACTAAATTCAATTTTATTAATGTCAAAATAATTCATTACTATGAGCCAAAATAAAAATTTAATTTAAGACATATGTATTCATCAAATCTATTTTTTAATTTTCCAAATATTGTCGAAAAAGCTCCTTCATTTGATATTTTAAATAGTTTTTCATAAACTTTATCATTAGCTTTGGTTTTTAACAGTTTCAGTTCATTTATAAATTATGTGGGGTCTTTTTTTGTGAAAAAATTTTAAAATAATTGAATTCTGCTTTGGAGTTAATATATATTGGGTTGAGATATATCAATTATCTTAGATTCTCGTGCTACATAGCTTTAAAAAGTCGCCATTTAGTTTCATTTTAAAAATGGGCCAAAAAAAGTGACCAGGTGATCGCAAAAGTTGACTAAAGTCTCCAAAAAGTAACGCTGAGAGGATTTCCAATGTAATAATAGTTTCCTTTTCAGAATAAAAATGTCAATATAATTTCATATTTCAGTTGTTACAATAACAACCAAATATTTAAATTAAAAAATTAGAAATAAAATAGTTGCAAAATATTATATATTTATACAAATAGTTAAAAATAATTTAAAAGTCGTATAATGTTAAAAAAAAAAATATTCGTTTTGTTTCAATATTCGACATCAAAATATACGAATTATTCGTTATTCGAAAAGTCACACTTTTAAATTCTTCGAACAGTTATTCGTACTAAATTGTTTGAATAATTCGAACGAACATTATTCGAATGGATACCTTAGTGCAAAGAAAACAGTGTTGTTTTATGAAGACAGGGCTGTTTTGTAAATGGCAAGATAAGGAAACAGGATTGTTCTTATGTATAAACGTAAATTACTTATGAAAATAAACTTTAAACACATATTTTTTAAAGTAATTTTTATTAATACGCGTATTAAATCTTGAACTTAATCAATTAGCCTCCCAAACGATAATAGTTCGTATTTCTTTTATTATCGAAATATTTTACTTTGCAAAATTTATAAATATTTGTATTTAAAATAAATAACATTATCGCATTACATTAAATAAAAATGCCACCAACATTACCTTGACATCCTTATATCCCGAAATTCTCTCAGAAAATTGTTCTAAATTGATTAAAATAAAATAAAAAAATAAGCTTTTCCTATAAATTAATTTATGATATATTAATGTTAAATAAATTTATGGTAGTTGTGTGCTTAAGCAAATAATATTTATCTAATCTGAACAGACTTAAAGTATTTTTCCCCTTCTAGTATTTCGCGATATTTAAAAGATGTTTCATCAAATTAAATGAACTTAATGTGAATAAAAAAAATCAACTCTGCATTATGTCGCAAAAGTTGCTGCAAGACACAATGAAATATTTCATGTCAAATATTTGCGTAATCTGAACTTAGCTTTACATTAATTTCAATGCAAATAACAAAATTCTATTTGTTGCAAAATGCTCAACCATAAATAGAAAATGTAAAAATATACCTTTTTCTTATTTGCCACTAAAGTGGCTAAATGCATTAATGTAAACTCTGTAAGAAATGTGCCATTGTATTGTACATAACACCAACATATCAACATACATTCACATACATTCTAATAATATACCAATGTAAGTAACAATGGCAACAATGATACTAGTATTTAACGAAGAGTTAAAGGAAAAACATGAAGTTGCCAGCAAATAGAAAGAAATAAAAAAGGAATATAAAACCAATTGGTAGAAATGCAAATCTATAGCTACAATGAAAAGACACAATGTTGTTGTTGGGATTTTTAATGCACACTACAATTTTAGAATCCTTGTATACGTCTGTCTCTTGAAATCAACTTGATACATTCATTTATCGAAAATGACTATAAAAATTTTAAACATTTTTTTTTTTGGAAACTTTAGTACTTTTAAAGAAAAGCTAAATCCAATGTAAAATTAGTACTTAAGGGAGACCATTCGATATTTGTAAACGTTATTTTTTTCTAAAGATTTAGATATGTTGGCTTAAAGTCCTTTCGTTCAACAATATATATCCTTTTATATGTCTTTTATGATTAAAAACGACGCAGTTTAAATAGTCAATAATAAAATAAAATATACATTTGTCTACTTATATGATATTTTGTATTTTATTTTACGGCAATTTACATAACAAATAAAAAATAATACTGGTCGGCAAAAAATGTCCCCCTTAAAAAAATAATTAGGTGGACTAGAAAGAATTTGACGTGCTAAACAATAATCTGCTTTCAGTTTTTTCTCTCACGTACCGGTTTTTATATTTCCCCCTTAAGAAAGTACACTTCACTATAACTCTAGCATGATCTGCTTTAAGTTTTTTATATCAGGTACTAATTTTTTTTAAGGGTGTTGGATATTTCCTACTTAAAAAGGCGGTTACATGAGTATATTTCACCATAATACCAAAAGATGTGGACCCAAAAAAAGAAAATCGATTAGCTCCCAAATATTATAACTTCGTTTTCCAGATAATTAGCAATGGTACACGTGCCCCTATGAATATAAGTGATCTACTTAAAAATATTTAAATAGCTAATGAATAGATTTTTTATTCCGGGTATTCCCGGGACACATTTTCCAGAAAAAAATGAAGTCTGTACATTTTTATCATTTTAACAATAGTTGAAACTCTATGAAATAAATGTCGCACAATGGTTCCAAAACGATTTTTTTTTTAAATAATTCAGTAACTTGTGAACCATTGGAGATATGTAAATAAAATTTCACATGTTCTGAGCAGAGGGAGATTTAGAGGAGCATAGCTCCTTAGCGGGTTACGGGGGTAGTTTTTAAAAATTCGTCAAAAATGTATTTATGTCTTGAATGTAGAAAAAAATTTTACATGCAGGTAGTTCCTAAAATTCTCTACAAAGAAATGCTTACATAAATTTAGGTCGAAGTAAATTTTACCCTCATTTTTGGCTAGTTTTATTAAAGTTTTTTTTTAGCTTGGGGCCTTAATTTGGGCCCTAAAATTTGTTTAAACTATTCCCTAGATTTGTTACAAAATTCTAAATAATATTGCTGTAGGAATCATATAAATATATCTATTCTATAAAAAGTTATATTAATCTGAAAAAAAATCATATTTTTGGAGATATTTTCCAAAAAGGTGATAATATTCTTCAACTTATTTTTTTTTTTTTTTTTTTTGACTATAGAATTTTTGTAATGGTTTTAAAAGAGTTCCTTACGCAAATGTGTGTAAAGTAAAATCGAAAGCTCTAACCTAACTTTGTCAGTTTTTAAAATTTTTTTATAAAACTCTCAAATACTAAAGCCGAGATTAATAAAAGAAATATAAAATATTTGAAAGCGAAGAAATCTGCTAAGCAATTTTCGAAAATTCTTCAATCTTGAATTTTACGTTTCGCCGAAAATATATACATACACATAACATATTATTTACTTTTACCATCTAATCCATTTCCGACTACTACCCGATTCCGTTGAAATAACTTTACAAAATTTGGCGCGAAATTTTCTTTTGTAATTTTGATGAAAAATTCAGAAGATTTGGATGTCTAGAAATTTTTGATTCCAAAATACAAAGCCTGGAAAATTTCAGATATCGTACAATTTTTACATTCTGAAAATTTTTCTGAGTAACTTTTTCAATTTTTTTTTTCTGTTTTTTTTTTTTTTTGCTCAAATTTAAAGTTATTTATCTTTAAAGCACGTCTATTGCATAAAAACGTTTTTTCGGAAAGCATATGTAAAAATATTGCCAAAATGACCATTGATGCGTTTTCGCAACACTAACTTTTTATATGATCCCAGTAGCCTTCCGCACTGAATTTTGGACTGACTTTTTATAAAAAACTACATTTTTTCTCCTATATTTAAGACAACATTTTAATCTACCACTAACAAAATCACCATTTACAGAATAATTAATAAATTAGGCGATGTTAAAGTTACTGGTGCGAAAACGCAACAGCGGTCAATGGTACAAAAGAGAGAAATCTAATGGTACTTTTATAATTCTCTATAATATGGAACGTACAATAGAAGCATGAAATTAAATATGAACGTTTCTAAGAGAGTGAAAATCTACAAGAGGGGACTTTGTGGTACTTTTTTTCTTTTAATAGTGATTGTTTTCGTAACAACTAACTAAAAAACATTAAATTATGGTCCTATGCGTATAGGAATCTTGGGAATCCACAAATTTTGATTTTGTGGTAACTTTTCACTTTCTAATGGTACTTTTCGAATTGAATTGGAAATAGTAAACAAAGAAACATGAAATTAAATATATTGTTCTATGTGGGTGAGAATCCACAAGCAGGCACTTTGTGGAACTTTTTATTTTCCTAATAATACTTTTTGAATTTTAAGTAATAATTAATCTAGAAATATGAAATAAAATTTTATAAATTTTTGTTTTTTCCAAACGCCCTTCCCTGATTTCCAAAACGAAAAAATCTGTGTGTGTTTGTTCGATTTCTAAAACTAATGTATCTGTGTGTGTTTGTTGTACAGTTTTTTGTATTTTATAGGAAGCTAATTGCGAGGAAAATGTTTCGAATATTTTAAGTATTTTTTCCAAACATAGTAAATATTAATTATCGCATAACTAAATAAATACAACCTGGAAGTCTTAGCATTTCGCGGAAATAATTTTCTTATTTGATCTTATAGATCTAGGGGGAGTCGAAGCCTCCATACAATGTTTATCAGATAATATTTCTCCACACAAATGTTATAAATATAGTAACTTTCTTACATGATATGAAAATTTGGAACGTCAAAAGTATTAGCGTTCTTCATGCCAAATAAATAATAATGGCATATCTTTGGAAAAACAGTAATTTATATTTTATTTTTAAGTTCGAGGTCGAAAACCTTGAATATATTCTAAACTATTAATTTTATTTCGAAATTTTTACTTTATCTAAATAGGGATAGCGAAGCACGCCGGTATAAACTAGTATACTAATAAAAAAGTCATCTTAAAATATAAGTGCAATTTATGTGTAAAATATAGTGTTACGAGAATTAATTTTATAAGTTTAAATTAACGATTATAGGATTTTCTAATTTGTAACTAATATATAGGAATTTTCTAGTTTGCACCGTATTAGAAGTTTGTAATTTGTTAAGTCTGTTTATTTAAATTTAAATTAAATTTCTTAATTGTAATTTATCTTAATTATCTAAAAGAGTTCTACTTTCCATAATGGTAAAGAAATATTTTTGTTAACTTGCTTATGTATTGTATTATATAAGGTATGTAAGCTATTGCTTAAGTATTAGTGGGAAACTTCTATTATCCTATAAACATTTTGTAGTTATTTTTTATATTTTTATCCTTAAAATATTGCTCCTTTTCAGTAATTCAGCAATAATCACCTCCGCAAAAAGTTGATGATATCCCATTGAGATCAGCTGGAAGAAATTAATGCAATATTTTTATTTTTCAGCCACAATTTTTTTATATGTCGAAAAATTTTTCAAAAATGAAAAACTATTGATGAACTCTTTTTTTTCTTTAGCAAAAAAAAAAATGGATATTTTATGTGAGCGTTTTAGTTTTCGTCCTTTATGATCTTAAGATTTATGTGTATGCATGCTTTGCAATCGATATTGACTTAGTGATTTTACTCTATAGTTATTATATCTTCCAGAAAACTATCTAACAGTATCTTCCTTTTTTCCACCTAGATGATTATCTAGCAATATTACCTATTTTTCTTCCAGGCGTATTTATTTCTTATTGCTCAGATATCTCGTCTGTGATGCACAATCTCTCCCGATAGGGGAAACTTTCGTAATACGAATATGATTATTGAGGCAATAAAATATTTCTTCTGAGCAATACGAATTCGCATCACTTTCCGTATTATTTTGCCTGTATGGATATAAACTGTGTTAGTGAGAAACTTTGTATATTGTAAACTGTTATAAATATGCTACCACTAGAAGATTGTAGAAGATAATATCGGCCTAGACATTATTGTGGATTTAGTTCATTAATAAATTTATCTTTGAGTTGTAAAGTTGCTATTGTGTTGTAAGTTTAACAGTCATTGTATTTCAGTTGTATAATGTATGTGTATGGCGTAAATAAAGAGCTGTATTTAGATTTAAAAGCAAATTGCACTGACGTCTTATTAATTGCAAGTAAAGAAACCCCAGGTTTTTTTAAAAGAAATAAAGCAACATTTATGAAAACGGCAAAAACGTAACAATGATTTCTGGTTTAGTTTTGATGCTTTTTTATCAAGATTGCATGTTCCCGAATATGCGTTAATTCCCGGAAATGCCTTAGAAACTTAAAAACACTACTAGCGAATGATGGTCAATTGCCTCACTAAAGACACAGTTATACTCAATGCTAAGGAAGCACTGTTTTTATTTAGAGGCTTGCAAATTCGTTAACGCGGAACTATTTTCATGAACTGCACACATCAGTTTGATTCCAATGAAAAACAAACAAATGTACTACAAATAAGGCCAATATCTTTGCGAAAACAATGTGGAAAATGGGCAATTTTTTAAATGACAACGAAAACAGAGAAAAATACAAACACGGAGAGAAGAAAACCAAAATAAAAAAAACGTAAAAATAAACAATAACAAAATACATACAAAGAAACATATGAGAAGATACATTGCACAGTAAAACAAATCGCAAGAAAAATTAATACGATTGAAAAAATAACTTGAAAAATTTATGGAATAAAAATTCTAAAAAAAAAGTCCAGTTCTGTATGTGTAGAAGGAAAGATTGATGAAAATACATACATACATAAAATTATTTAAAGTACAAAAACAAGAACAGATGTAAGGACTGGGACAGACATTTATAGGATGTTAGGCATCTCTACTCTGGTATGTTTATAAGATATTAAGTTGAGGAATATGTATTCTTTCCAAACAGAAACTAAATACTTTGGATGAGCACTAACGTACTAAAAAAATAATAAAAAATAATAAAAATTCATAATTGCATCAAAGATTAATAAGTATTTTTATAAAATAAAATCTTGTATAATGTGATGTTTAAATAGATACCAAGTTATGGGCATATTCAAAATATTCGATACTACTGAGCGTTCATAAACACACACATACATACATACATACATATATTCCAACTTACGTACGTACTTGTTATGGCACACTCCACAGTGGGCAGAATCGAAATTTTTTGGAAATAAATCTGTAAGTTCTAATTGGTACGATTTACATAAATTTTCACAGAGGCATAGCAGAATAATATAAAATTGTTTGTTTGCAAGGGAGGCCCACAGACGGGCTCAAAATGAAGTAATTTTTACGTCCTCTTCAAAACCTCGATAAGACTTATGAAAAACATACTTGCATGTGCTATCTGCTACAGTTTTGAATTTATTTTCATTTTCAACTATCTCAATTTTGAAAAATCTTGGTCCAGTTTTATATATATATATATATATATAGTCCAATATTTTTGTCCGATTTTTCTAAAACTTTATCCACTTAGTTAAAAATAAAATTATCTATTGATTAAAGCCGATAACTTTACCGAGTCCAAAAATAAACAACTTTGAGTTTAAAAATTTACAATAATTAAAATTTTTTGTTATTTTTTTTTTTTCTAAAACAAAATTTTCCTTAAGAATATATGACGATTTCATATTTTTCTGAAAGGTATGTTTACGGAGATGATTTATAAATTAAAAACTATACTAATTATCCAACAGGGCTAAATACAGATCCTTCCGAAGTTGACCTAATTTGAATCAAAATTTTGATTTTAGCCTATATGTTCTAAAATTCCAAAGCCTGGATCTACAAACGGAATTTAGTTTCGGAAAATCTGTGTGTGTTCTAAAGAGTTTGCCAATGGTTTTTTTCTAACAAATGTGGACTTTAAGGGCAAAATTCAAAATATTCCATTTTTGGAATTTTCGCCGATCTTTTGGGAATTGCGGAATTTCTTTTACCAAAATCCCACATTTTTTAGGCTTCACGATTGCAAATGATAAAGTCAACAATCAATCACTAATAAATTCGTTAGGATTATTTAACCAACTAAGCTGTTATTACAAATACAATACAATATTTAAAGTTTCTTCAAAAAGCAAATTTTCACAAAAATTTTACTTTAATTCCAAAAATCAGAAAAATTATCAGAAACACTACTTGGGATCTGTGGGATCCGCCTTTAAGCCTAAATTATACACTCCTCTGCTACACTTGTGTTAAATTTTATGTAAATCCAACCAGCCGATTAGAAGTTTCAGATTTATTTGCAAAAATTGCCGATTCTGCTCCACAGTGCACTTTAACGTATGAGCAATACAATTCTCATGCAATAAAAACAAACCCATAAATAAGAATGTCATTGTAGTTGTAGTTTGGTTTAGAGAATAACAAAACAAAATACAGAAGTAGAAAGCAATTAAATCTTAAGTTAACAAATTGATTACACACTGCTACAAAATGGCACTCTTTATTTTCACTCGGAAAACGATCTAATGTGGGTTGTGCACCTTCTTAAGGACATCAGTAAACAATTTTCAGAAATTTCGAAAAAACCGTTTTCAGGGAAGTTTCTGCACTACAGACCTCGTAGCTTCATAACTTTTACGAGAATTTATGATTTTTAAATCGATTTGCTAAGCAAAAGAGCTTTTAACTATACTACAATCCTTTGTATACACTCAAATTAAGTAATGATTTATTCACCAATTTTAAAGTTATTTTCCTTTCCTTTTTCAAAATTTTGATTTTGATATAAATTTTTCTGAATTTTTTCACAGTTTAAATATCCTTGTATAAAATCGCTTAAAAATTGAAAAAGTCAGTAAGAATAACTTTATTTAAAAAATTCTTCATATATTTTAGGACAAAATATTTTTTCATATTTTTTTCTTAGATTTTACTTTTTGAGAAAAAAAAAATTAAAATGTACCGGACCGGAAGTTCATGCAAATGCATGTTATTTACCTTTACTCCTAGAACAGAGTAAACTATATACCTTTGCGAATTAGAGAATTCGCTTTAAAATGGCATCGATTTGTTTGTGCATATTTAGGAATATTTTATTGAAAATGCATGTTTTTACACATCTTGCTACAAATGCATATTTTTGTATCATATTTATTGCAATATTCCAATTTAAAGTTATGTATAAAAAATAATTCTGTGGACTTTTGATAAAACGACTACATTTCAAAATTTTCAGAAGAGCTAAAAAATGTTTTAAAATATTAAAAATATCATGGACAAATTAATATGGGGTAAACCATTTCTCCAAAACTAACAATCACAGATGGACGTTGATTATTGTAAAAGGTGCGCCATCAGAAGGTTCGTTATTTATCTCATATTAAAATGAGAAGTTATACAGAATAAATAATTACGTTTCGGAGAAGTATTGTTCTAAAATATTCGACAAAACAATATCACTATTTTGGTATATCAGCCCTTGGATAGCCAAAAACATAGAGATAAATACAGACTTTCAGGGTCAAATTTTCAGTTATTTATCTGAAGGCAGAACAAGTTCGTTTAATATCAAGTTCTGTTTATGAAACATTTGTTTTGGTTGTCATACATTTTTGTAAAACATCCAGAATTGACTAATTTTTTTATAAAGAAGCTACAAATGGCATTATTCTGTCTAAGAGCACAATAGCTGTATATTTTGATAAATTAAAAAAAAATTATCATTAAAATAAATTTCAGCAAGTCTTTCAATATGCTTTATATAATTCTAAGACATTTTTTGTCATTCAAAAATGCTGAAGTATAATCTGAAAATTTTACTAAATTTTCAAAAAGTCTTTCAAATTTTTTCAATTATATATTTTATTGTGCCCCTCCGACCATGCGATGTCAAAGCCAAAAAAAATCAGTTCACTCAGGAAATCGAATTTCTGAAAATAGTGCTAAGAATGTGTGGTGAAAATTTGTATTTTTTTTTTTTTAATTCAAGCTAATTTTTTAAGTTTTAGAGAGTCCAAACTCTGAGGGCAGATTAATGGGAGACGCCACGAACAAAACCTCAAATTTCCTCTCAAAAGAACTTCAATTTTTCGAAAGATGAGCAATTTTTAAGAATATTATAAAAAATTTAACAAAATTATATCTACTCAATATGGATGTCAAAAGAAAGCTACAAATCTCTGCAATAGAATAATATCTTTTATTTAAATATTGCAGTATAAAATGTTAAGAAAATATATTTTTGAAAATTGTACCATTTAATACTATAATTATTATACTTTATATAAAGGATATCTTTCTTAACATTTTGCGCTGTAACATTTATATAAAAAGTTTTGTTATATTGCCGGGATTCTTAGCTTTCATTTGACATTCATATTGGATTGATATAATTTAATTTTGTAAATATTATATATATATATATATATATATATATATATATTAAATTTGTGTATTTTTGAAAACTTTGAAGACAAAATTTGACGACCTGCAGAAAAATTGAAAAATTTTTTTTATATGTGAAACAATTTTTTGGAAATTGCGGCACGGTTTTATATTTTCGCATAATTTTGGAAACATCTAAATACAACTCTGCATAAAGCACTTTTGCTTTAAATGACTAGAGCAATATCAAGCTTAAGCAAGAAATGAATGAATTAAATCCTCAAGAATTGTGTATACAGTGGAAAACAAAAATCCCTTTAATATGATCTTTCTCTATATGAAATGTCCTAGATAAAATGGTAATATAAAAGACGCAAGTAGTATTAAAAAGGACGACTAACAAACTCTGAACAGCTATCTAAGAAAGCAAATAAAAGCGTTAAGTTGCAAAAAAAAATATGTTAACTTATGTGTGCGATTGTATTTATACATTTAGAAACAAAAAAAAAAAAAAAATGCAAAATACTTGTAAAGTGAATTTGTGGCTTTAATGGCCACTTACTCTTTTACTACAGCAACTAAATAATAAAATGAAAGCGCAGTAGAAAAATAGCAAGCAAAAGCATAAAGTGCGGCAATTTAAAAATATAATGCAAAATAAATGAAATGTGTTTCAGCGAGAAAAGAATATTTAAATAAATTTTTTTTTATAATGAATTGGTAACTAGAAACACACACACTCACACACGCATATAAATACAAATTCCTTTAGTTTGTAATTTTTATAATGTTTATTTTGAAACACTCAGGAAAACGATTTTCTGAAAATAGTGCTAAGAATGTGTGGTGAAAATTTGTATTTTTTTTTTTTTTTAATTCAAACTTATTTTTTTAAGTTTTAGAGAGTCCAAACTGTGAGGGCAGATTCATTTGAGATGCCACGAACGAAGTAGAATTTAGAAATTAGAATTTATGGAGAGGCGCACATACAGTGACCTAAAAGTAAAAAAAAAATATTAAGTTGGTAATCGTATAACTTTTGACCGAAAAGCTTAAGAATCATAACTAGGACAACCACAAATATGCTTTAAAAAAAGTGTTTAACGCGCATAAAAAATGATCTCAAAATCTGAAAATTTTCCCTTAAAATTAAAATGTATGCTATTAAAAAAATTATTTTTTCCAGCAATATTTTGAATTATCTACTATTCATGCCCAAAATTAAGTGATTTCAAAAAAATTCTTTCTGAGCTTAAAAATATTTAAAGCCAATAGACTACAAATTACAGAAACTACAAAATTTCTACCAATTCATAAGAAAAAACATAATTTTCACTAAACGTAAGTTATGCAAAATATTTGTCTTAAGTGAAGAGTATGCAAAATTATGCTCTTTAGTGTAATAATGCAAAATTATGCTCTCAAATATAAAATATACAAAAATAAATTGCTAAAATATATTCTAAATAAATGATTTTCAATGAAATTAGAACAGAATATGCTGCTAAGCCCAAAATATGCAAAAATATTCTGCAAGGACTGAAATACTTAAAATTGTGTGAAACGGATAAATAACTAACAGTTTGATTCATTTTAAGTTCAGGAAAAAAATATGATTTTGCATATATCCCTGGTCATAACATATAAAGCAATATTGTTCCTTTATGTCCAAAGAGGTCTAGTAGTAAAAGCTTGAACTTTTGGGATAAAAAATAAAAAAATAAGAAACTCTGGTTCATTTCAATAGCATTTTTCTACTTTTTTTTTAACTTTGAGGAACTGTAGGTAATAATGATGAAGACCGTGAACTACAAAACTTTGCAATTTCATTGCTTATAGTCAGCGTTACTGTTGAGGATTTTTAAAGTGTCCAAAAAATGGGGATTTTTTGAAAGAGAAGGTTCAAATGCTCCAATACCTAAAAAACTCCTTAGAATTGGTTTTATTTATTAAAAACAAAAGCAATAGATGTTGTATTGTTGGATATTTTAAATAGTTTTTCATGAACATTACGATTAGCTTTAGTTTTTAATAGTATTAATTCATTTAAAAATTTTCGGGGTTTTTTATAACATCACTTTATTTTAAAACAATATCAAAATAATTTATTTGTTTATTGAAATTAATATATTATGGATCGAAATATTTCAGATAACTTAGTTTTTCCCATTTACCACATAATCTTAAAAAGTCGACATTTAGTTCCATTTTAAAAAAGGGGCCAAAAAAGAGGCCAGGTGGTTGGAAAAGGGGTACTTAGAGAGTAAAGTCGCCCAACGGTAACGCTACTTATAGTGCTGCTAATATAATGTTATAAGACATTTTGCCAAAAACAAAACTGTGTTCAAAATTATAGCAACATTAACTCGATTTCATTGATTCTAAATAAATTATAGTTTTTCAAATACTTAGTAGCAAATAATAATAATAATAATTTGCTGTACTACTATTCATTAAAATATTTTTAGATCTCAATATAAAATTCTTGAAATTTTATTCTTTATTGCTTAACAACACAATTTTAATTAAAAGGTTCAAAAGAATGCATTTCTTTAATATCTGCCAACAAATTTGTGGCAAAAGTAAGAAAAAACCATAAGCAAAATATCTTCAACGAAAATAAAGTACTGCTGGAATGAATTATTGAACAACAAAGTAAAGAAAAAACAAAAAAAGAATCATACAATGTTTAGTTAAAATACTATTTCCGTATTTCTAAATGAAAGCACACAATATGTTCATAAATTACAAAGAGGACATGAAATTCGCAAACATAAAAGGGGCCTTAGGAAAATTTTACTCCTGTAGGTGTCAATGATTGATTTAAAAAGAGTCATATATTTTGTTATCCTTATATGAAGATATTTTTTTTTTTTTTTTTTTATTTAATGATTTAGAAGCTTTAACATGTTTATTACACCGTGTGACAGTAATTTTCATACATGAAAAAATCTATATGTGCATGAAACTAGAGACCGTACGTAGTAAAATAACATACTTAGTTTTTCTACAGGATGTCAACTTTCCTCTTAAAAAGACTAAGGAAATTTTCTAAGGATACATATTTTTAAAGAAATTTTAAAATATTTACCAATATTATATCAACCCAGTATGGGTGTCAAATAAAAACTAAGAATCCCTGTAATATAATAATATTTTTTATTTAAACGTTGCAGCACCAACACATAAGAAAATATCCTTTTGAAAATGTTAGCTTTTGCTATTTATTTTCACATGTATATGTCAGCCTAAAACAATCATTCTCAAACATAAGAAAAACTCGTTATATGGATAAAAGCATACAGAAAAAATTATGGCTAGGATTTTTCTAAACAAATCATTATTTGATTTCAAATAAAATTTTATAAAAAAAAATTTATTCGATTTTAAAATTTAGTTTTATTGGTTTTAAATGATGCAAAAATCAATAAAAAAAAAAAAACAAAAACAATTTTTTTTTTTTTTGTATTTTGATATCTTCAATAAAAATTAAAATGAAATTATAAAATTTCTGAAGCTAAAAACATATAAAAACAAATTCCAGAGGTAAGTTATCTTAAATATCGTCCAGATTTTACAAATAATTTGATATTTATCCTCTTTTAGATTATTCAAAAAATTATGAAATATGTGGCAAGATTTAGCAGAAAAATAGGTAAGTAATATTGTTTTATCTCCAACAAAACCTAGTTTATTATCATGGATCGATCGGCTAGCTTTCCGTAACACTAGTTAGTTAAATAACACTACTCTACAAATAAATCCTCCTTTGAAGAAAAATAGGATCATATGTATATGTATGTATAAGAAGTTTTATGTGTTTAATAAGAATCTATTTTAAGTTTTTATATCACGAATAGATTTTTTTATGGAGCATGATTCTCTTAATATAACGATCACACTAGTATAGTAAGGAAAAGGTTTGTCCTATTTAGATAAATACATATAAAACAAAAAAGGTACTAACTAAAATTACCTTCAAGTTATCTTAACTTTAAGAGAGTTGTAATTCCTTACAATAGTTAAATATCTTTATGATTTGATAAAGCTGCGGTATATATACACATACATATGTCGTGTTTTAAGATCGGGTCATAGCACACATAACTAATGTAGCAAATAAGTATTCGAGTTTTACAAACCCACCTCAACAGAAAAATTATGGGATATCAAAATAAGTGACTACTGTCACAAATCTACTCAGATAGTATGAGCTGTTATGTAAATCGGTTCAGCCGATAAAAATTTGCAAAATGATTTCGAATCTAAAATATACACTGCCTGCCACTTGAATAAAGATTCACATTTTTTTAACTTTAATTAAGTATATCTCCTAAACTAAAGTTCAGAAAAAAATAATTTTTTGCGCAACCAAATTTCAAAGTGTTGGCTTTAGTTTCCTGAAGAATTAAAAAAAAAACAATATACATATTTTGTTATACTAAAATTATGCATTTATTTAAAGATATGTATTTCTGTGGTACTTTTTCGTGTGTCACTTCAATAAGTAATATTTTAAAACTAAGCAAACTGTGTTTCATTTTTAATTTTAGGTTATAAAAATGAAACTTATTATCTTCTAGCATTCAATTAGTAATGAGTACTGTCACCATTTTTAGAAATAACCTCAAAACTGCGATTTTACATCAACTTATATAATGACTCTAAGTAATTTAGCGAAATTGAACTCCATGCTTCCGTTATTGCATCCTTTAAGGATTCTATCATCTAAAATTGTTTTCCTCCTTCATAAATTTTTATTGCAAGCCAACCCCAGACATTTTCCATTGGATTCAGGTCTGGTGAATATGCGGGCCAATCCAAAAATTGAACACCTTGTTGATTAATCCATTGTTTTACTGCTCTGGTGGTATGAATCGGAGCGTTCTCGTGTTGGTACGTCCAAAGTATGGGCCAAAGAAATCATTAAATTTTGGAAATGCTACCTCCAAAATGTTTTTGTAAGTCGTTGCAGTAATTTTGTTGGATACAAAAACCAATTCTATGGTACCATAATACGAAATGGCACCCCATACCATTATTACGTCCTCTTGGCTGTGTCTGCAGCTCAAAAATAATTCCTCCTTATTTAGGTCATGGAAGTAATAGTTATACCCATCGAGACCATCAATATTAAACTTTTTTTCATCGGAAAATACAACTTTAAACCATTTGTCGGACCATGTCATTGTATTTTTGACAAACTGTAGACGTTGTGATTTGAGTTTTTCATTAAGTGGTGGTCTTTTTTTGCAGTCTTCATCGGACTATGTATGGGCACGACTTTAAAATATGGTACACTATTCTTAGACTGGCACTGACTCCACTTTTTTCACGTATTTTTGATACCGACATGGCAGAATATGATGCAATTCTAAAAATTTTTCGTCTTTCTTTTGGATTTCATGTTTTCTCCATATCTTTCCACGTTATTTAAATAATTGTACACAACTGTCTTTCCTTTATTAATGCTTTTGGCTATTTGGATCGGATTCTGACCCTGAGATTTCAAAATCAGATTTTTTTTTTCTTTTTCAGAGTTATTAAGAGCCTTACCACGTCCCGTTTCGAATAAAAACTATTTAAAAACTATGAAATTAAAAATTCTCTAGCCGTTAGGTTAGGTTAGGTTGGAAAGGGCGGCGCATTCACGCCTACACCCAGAGGCCAAACGGCCCATTGTGATCCCTTTATGAAAAGAAGAAAAAGAAAAAGAGAAAAGTGGAACCTATACCCAATCAATCAGTTATGATTGTTCCTAAGCCATTTTATCCCCATAACAAACCCTATGAGGTTGACAAGTCCTTTGCCATTAACCTCACCTAGTTCATGTAGTGTATGGCTTCCAAACCACTTCAACCTATTACGCTGAAGCCCTACGCAGTGACAGAGTATGTGCTCCACTGTCTCTAGCTCCTCAACATCATCGCACGTTCTACAGAAGTCTGATGTGCCAATGTCCCACTTACTCATATATTCTCTAGCCGTTTATATTGAAAGAAATTCAAATCATAGCCTTCCCGATTAATATTAAAAAATTCCTTATTCAAGTGACACACGAAATAGTACCACAGAAATACATGTCTTTAAATAAATGCATAATTTTATTATAAAAAAATATGTATATTTTTTATTTCTTCAGGAAACTAAAGCCAACACTTTGAAATTTGGTTGCGCAAAATTTAATTTTTTATGAACTTTAGTTTTCGAGATATACTTAATTAAAGTTAAAAAAAATGTGAGTCCTTATTCAAGTGGCAGGCAGTGTATAACACCTTTTCATTATTACTTATTTAATTGCAGCCTAAACTCGTCTATTCCCGTTGGTATATGTACTGGGTATTTTTAAAGTCTTTAGCTAAAGGAAACATAGGGAAAGACTTAATTATGTCCAAAAAATGGTAAGTAATATTCAATTAGAACTTTCTTCCATTTTAATAACGATTCCTGTTTCTTTAAGATCGATTTGGTCATTCAGTGAATATGGAAGAAGACCATAAGTAATATGTAAAAGACTAAAATCATTTACTTGTTATTTTTAGATCAGTTTATACAATTATATTTTAAAAATAATATAAATAATAATTGAAAAAAAAAATAAATAAATAAAATTTTATTGATAATTTTTATTAAATATTTTATTAATTCCAAAATGGCTATTATTTGAAAATTCGTAAGAAAAATATTACTTTTATTATTTCATTTAAAAGGATTATAGAATTTGATCAAATACTCAAATTTGGAAATAGTAAAAATATTTTAATATGAAAAAAATGTATATATATATTTATATATTTATATACTGTATATATATATATATATATATATATATATATATATATATACGAATACGAATTTAAATGTTTGATATGACAAATTCAGTGATAGCTCCGATTTTATTAAAAAAAAATATTTGATTTTATAAATGTAGTAATAAAATGCGAAATTTAATTTTTTCTCTGTAGCGACCATTCAGTTTTTCTCCGGGACCTCAAATTTCATCTCAAAAGAACTTCAATTTTTGGAAAGATGAACAATTTTTTAGAATATTATAAAAAAATTTACAAAAATTATATCTAACCAATATGGATGTCAAAAGAAAGCTACAAATCTCTGCAACAGAATAATATCTTTTATTTAAATGTTGCAGTATAAAATGTTAAGAAAATATATTTTTGAAAATTTAACCATTTAATACTATAATTATTATACTTTATATAAAGGATATTTTTCTTAACATTTTGCGCTGTAACATTTATATAAAAAGTTTTGTTATATTGCCAGAATTCTTAGCTTTCATTTGACATTCATATTGGATTGATATAATTTTGGTAAATATTTTATATATAGATATTTTTTTTAAATTTGTATATTTTTCAAAACTTTGAGGTCCTTTTGAGACAAAATTTGACGACCTGCAGAAAAATTGAAAAATTAGTTTTATTATGAATAAGCTCTAGTTTGATGACAAATCGATTTTTTTTTATATGTGAAACAACTTTTTGGAAATTGCGGCACGGTTTTATATTTTCGCATAATTTTGGAAACATCTAAATACAACTCTACATAAAGCACTTTTGCTTTAAATGACTAGAGCAATATCAAGCTTAAGCATTTAATGAATGAATTAAATCCTCAAGAATTGTGTATACAGTGGAAAGCAAAAATCCCTTTAATGTGAAATGTCCTTATTAAAATGATAACATTAAAATCCTATGGTTTATAAAAGACTCAAGTAGTAAAAAAAAATGCTAACTTATGTGTGCGATTGTATTTATGCATTTAGAAACAAAAAAAAAAAAAAAAAAAATGCAAAATACTTGTAAAGTGAATTTGTGGCTTTAATGGCCACTTACACTTTTACTACAGCAACTAAATAATAAAGTGAAAGCCCAATAGAAAAATAGCCAGCAAAAGCATAAAGTGTGGTAATTTAAAAATGTAATGCAATATAAATGAAATGTGTTACAGCGACAAAAGAATATTTAAATAATTTTTTTTTTTATAATGAATTGTTAACTAGAAACACACACACACACACACATATATAAATACAAATTCCTGTAGTTTGTAATTTTTATAATGTTTACTTTGAAACACATAAAGTTTAGTTTGCCCGTTCGGCTCCCTGTTTGATAATTTAAAGCAAGTTTTCGTTGGACCAACAACGAAACTTAAACTAATGGTCGAATCGAATTGAAATATATGGGAAAGTGGTAGAGGAGAACTTGGGCTTTTAGAAAAATCCTTTTTAATCGCCCTGTAATAACACCAGATAGGCTATAGAGTATGTAAAAGTTTAAAAAAATCGTAAATTCTACAAATCAAATCCGATTTCAAACATTATCAGAATTTTTTCTTTTTCAGAGTTATTAAGAGCCTTACCACGTCGCATTTTGAATAAAAGCTATTTAAAAACTATCAAATTAAAAATTCTCTAGCCGTTTACATTGAAAGAAATTCAAATCATAGCCTTCCTGATTAATATTAAAAGAATTGCTTATTCAAGTGACACACGAAATAGTACCACAGAAATACATGTCTTTCAATAAATGCATAATTTTAGTATAACAAAATATGTATATTTTTTACTTCTTCAGGAAACTAAAGCCAACATTTTGAAATTTGGTTGCGCAAAAACTTATTTTTTTCTGAACTTTAGTTTAGTAGATATACTTAATTAAAGTTAAAAGAAATGTGATTCCTTATTCAAGTGGTAGGCAGTGTACTTTTTGGTCACTGTATATGCGCCTCTCGATGAAGATGCTTTGTTTGTGACTTAACCCAGTAATGGTCCCTCATGAATAACAGAGTTTGGACTCTCCAAAACTTAAAAAAATAAGTGTGAATACAGTTTTTCGCCAGGCACACTCTTAAGACAACATTCAGAAAATCGATTTCCTGCGTAAATTGAGTTTTTTGACTTTAACATCGCATGTCTGGAAGGTCGCATTAAAATATTTAATTACAAACATTTTAACAACTTTTTGAAAATTTAATAAAATTTTCAGATTTTACTTCAGCATTTTGGAATAACGAAAAATGTCTTATAATTATATAAAGCATATTGGAAGACTTGCTGTAGTTGATTTCAATGACAATTTTTTTATTCTATCAAAATAAAACAGTTTTGGCGGAAAACAGGACATTTTTATCTAAACGCATTTATTTAGCTTTTGCACATCCAAGGCGCAGCGTAGAAATGATCAAAATGTTACTCAATACATAGGTTTTGTCGAGATTTATCTTAAAATCAAGGGCGTCCTAAAAAATTGCAAAGTTTGTTGAATTTATGGACAAAAATGAATTTTCGTAATCTCAAAAATTATGACGTTATAAAATCTTCTTTGAATCAGACTACTGATTGATCTAAAAAGTTTAATACGAAAATAGTTTCAAAAGTAAGAAAAATCAGAGTATATCGTATAGAACTTAAAAAGGAAGCTAATATCCCAAAAATATCTTAGAGTAAAAATTCTAACGGAAGGTTTTTGATTTGCAAATTAGCTCCAAATAAAAAAAAAAATAATCGTCATTAAGAATTATTTGAGAATTATTATGAATTTTAAACCATTAATGCTATTAATTTAGTTTCGGTATTAAATAAAGGATATTGAAATTAACGAAACATATATATATATATATATATATATATATATATATATATATATATATATATATATATATTTTTTTTTTTTTGAAAATTTACTCCTGATATCTTTTTTATTATTTAATAAAATTGTGCAAAAATTATTAAAAATAATTTTCTTTGTAACTCAGCTAGTAATTATATTATTGTCAGTCTTTTTTCATGTGATGATATTTTTTCACAAGATTTATTAATGTTTGCACGTATTTACATACGTGAAATTTGAAATTTTGAGATTTTTTTTTTTTTTAACTTAAACCGCGAAATTAATTTACTCCCACGAAGTTTAAACGCTGAATTATTGCTTTTTGTTCATTCAAGAAGCTATCAATGTGGCAAGAAAAAAATCCCAAAATTAATTTTTGTAGAATTTTATAAGTTTTGTTTTCGTGTCCATATATAAAACAATATTTTTAACTAAAAGTGTTCTTTCGCAAAAAAAGAAACAATTTCCACAAAAAAAAAAACATTTAAAAAAAAAAAAAACAAATAAACAAAAACAATAAAACAAAAAACGAATATTCACAACAATTTCGAATTATTACCAAAATACTTTTTTAACCAAAAGCCTCTTTTTTAACAAAAAAAAATCATTTTTTCGCCAAAGACAGAAAAAAATGTGATCTATTAAACGATTTATCAAAGATAAAAACTATTACAATTACTTTTTTAATTGTTTCAATTATTCAGGTGATAAAAATTCAAATTTTTTAATATTTTTACTGAAAATAAAACAATTTATCGATATTCAATTATTTTTCTTATTGTGCCAATTAATAAATTAATCAAATATAAATAAAAGTAAGAGGTAGTTTGAATAATTTAATACATAATTTTTTTAATATGTTGAATTTCAATTAAAAAAAGAATTGAACGCACGTCATTCGTAATTAAATTATATTTTAGATTTTTCTATGTAAAATTTGAATTTAATTTGTTGGAATGCTTCGATTTTGAGTAATTTATTTAATTATAAAAATATTTGAGATCATTTCAAAATTCTAATTAAAAATATAATTGAAATTTCGTCGAGAATATTTTTTTTTTTTTTTTGTGAACTCCTAATTTTCATATAAAAAAGACAGAATTTTAACAAAAAAAAAAATAAAATTTTTCCAGTGCTAGATATTCACAACAGGAAAATCATTCAACAAGCATTAGATTTTTTACCAAAACCTAGTCGTTGTGTATATGCATAAAGCATCCGTAACTTTTCTTCTACTTTATGAATTTACTTTCAGACCGTAGAGGAATATCTGTACTTCTTCTTACTATGGAAATAAATCTCTTCATGCAGAAAAAACTTAGTTGAGCATTGCCACGATAAACATATCATGTTTAAAGGATTTTTTTTTATAATATTATGATTACTGGAATAATTTAAGTAATTGTCGCATCCCAACTCTAGAATAGGGTAGTAAAGCATAATCTATATAATTAATTTGCAAACATATTTTTTGTAATCCCTTTTACGCTCACACTCTACATACGATTTTAATAAAAAAATATACCATAAGAAATTTTATTTCAATTGAGACAATTCCCTCAGTTCAAAGCAGTCATTGTTGTTATTTCTTTAAAAAAAACAAACTAGACCAATGATATAATAACGTTGTATTAGAGCTTTTATCCACTTTTAATTGAGAGATTTATAAAAGAAATGTAATAAAAAAATGGAAAAAGGTTTAATGCTTTGAATTACTTCAGTTGAGTCTTATGCATTATGAGAAAAAACTAGAACTATATTTTTCGGATTTGTGTTTCTTTTTAAAAGGTGTTTTGTTTTTGCCCTGTTACTTTTTACATTTTTATGTAAAATTAAATATTTTATTTGCATAAAAAATAAGCTGATTTCATTGTCCTTTTATTTTCGACATTTAAAGTCAGGGACCATAAAAATTATAACTTTTGTCATAAAAGTCTGAGGATTATATTTTCACTTTTATATTTTTTGAGCCAAAATAACATATATTTGATGATTTTTATTTTATCCAAGGAATATAAAAGTTATTTAACAATTGTTATTGGCCAAAATGAAAAAAAATTGCAAAATAAAAGAAATCGCTAAAACGAAAAAAAACGCTAAAATAAAAAATGTCACAAAAATGAAAAACTCAACATAAGAAAAGTCAAAGAAACAAAAGAAAAACAAAAAAGAAAAAAAATTGCCAAAACAAAAAACGGCCAAAACAAAAAAAATAATAATAAAATAAAAAAAAAAACAAAAAAGAATGCCAAATCTACTATAAACTATAAAAAAAATCTAAAAATACCCAAAATGGAATGGAGTTAAGCAGTTGTATTTGCTGAAAAATATTATATAACAAATATTATTATTATTATTTTTTTGTACTAAAATTTGTTTAATTTGAATACGATAGGGGTAGCGGAGCACCCAAGGTATAACCTAGTATAAATTATTATAACAAACACATCTGTTTATTTGTTTATGTTAACTACAAGAAGTTTGTTTACGAAAACGAACATTTGATAACTATAACCATGATATTGTTGTTATTTTTTTACGTTAAAAATAATTTGTTTACGGAAACGAACATTTGATAACTATAACCACCATCTTTTAAATTATAACAATGACCATAGTATTATAAACAAAAATTGTAAACATGATATATTTCTTGTCACGACAAACTTAACTATATTTTTCTCTGCATTTTACTCAAAAGACAGACATGAAATAACTTCATTATGGGGTCTTTAAAAAAAAACTTAGGCAGTGTAAATGGAACTGCTGAAACTACTGTCCCTATGTCTTCTATATATGGTCAAATTTCCACATTTGACTGGCAACATTATTAAAGAAGCAATTCGAAACTCTACTAAACTCACGAACTACAGGAGCAAAACTAAATACAAGTCTTATATTTAGTATAAAAGTGAATGTAATTGTATGCATTAATATTTGACTACATATATGTGCATGTTGGTAAGCTTGAGGTTGGTCAGTAAACAAACGGAAACGGAAATGAACTTTTAAAAGACTTGCCACAAAAACACACATATATACTCTGAAAAGAAGCTTGAACAAAGTGAATAGGCTAAATAACAAAATAGCAACAATTACAATGTGAAACAAAAAAAAATCCAAAACAAAGAAAATAATAATAAAACTAACGTTATAACAATATACTCCAATGACCTGAACTACGGTTTGTACTTAAATAAATGGTTATCTAGTTAAAATAAACTCTAAAACGTACAGTAGAATATGGTTTAGTTCGTTATGAACATAAATCGTTACATTCGGTAAATACCATATTTGTACCGAATCTTTTATACCCTTCATCACCTTGCCAACATATACATATATGCCTTAAAGTATGCTTTCATATTTTCACATTTATACTTACAAAAATAATGTACATTTTTTTTCCAAACTACAAAAATTTAAACACAAAATTAAACTACTATAGCATGCGTTGCCTCTTTAAAAAAAGAAAAAATATAGTTTCTGATGACTACTGAATTTATATACATAAGTTTGTACGTAGATACATGCTTATTAGGGTTATGAATCGAACAGAAATTATTCGATTATTGGAGGAACAAATAATAATAAATAATTAAGACCGAATAAAAAACAAAAAAATCTTTTAGTTATGTTTTAGCTTTCAACAACAGGCTGATTGATATCACATGGTTAAGCAAAAACAAAACAGATAACAAAGAGCGTAAAGAATTATTATTATTTCATTATTTTATTTTTTTTTTGTATGTTGGATATAACAAACACTTTCGCAACAAAGAGCTTAAACAAACCAAATACACTAACACATTCAAATTTTTACGTCCTCTCTTTTTGCCTATCGTTGGTTTAAATTGAAATTAATAAAAGTTATTTCTGTTAGTTTTAACATTTTTGAAACATCTTTTTTTTGCAAATTTGTTTATCCAAATCTAATGTTAGTGGTAGTTCGTTATAAACATAGGTTTTTATATGAAATACTCTTCTTGGGACCATAGAAATGTGTTCGTTATAGAAAAAGTTCAATATAACAGTGTAGGTTATAAACGTATTTATTTGTAAGAAAATATTCGGTAAAGAACCGAAGAAAAGATCCGAAGAACCAAAAGAAGAGTGTTCGCTATAGCCATAGTTCGTTATAACCGTCTTCGACTGTAGTATAAATTTTCACTCACTCATACATACATAACTCAAAGAATAACATACGAACATACATAAATGAAAACCAGCAGAAAAGTGACCAACTTTTAATGGTTTTCTTTTGTCTTTTAACTTTTTATTGCAGCACACACACACATACTTTACTGAGGTTTTTATTAAAATATTAAATATAAATATTAAACTTATCAAAACAAAAAAAAAATAAATAAATAGACAATAATACTTGAAAATAACAAGGTTTTTCTTTTATATATAAATATTATTTCCTTCCTTTTTTTATGCAATTTTTTTCTTATTTAAAATTTTCTACAGGTTTTATTGTTGGGGTTGTAATAATAACGAGATTGGTTATGTAAGCTAATATTAAAATGTAGATTTGTTAAAATAAACATTAACATAATCAAAGAAATAATATTTCCTGTTAGAAAAACAAGACCCTAAAAAGCAAAAAAAAAAAAACAATACCAGTACTGTAATAATAATAACCGAAAAAATGGCAATAAAAGCAAAATAACAGGAAATTGCACTTCAAAGACAATAATCATAATAATCGTAATCAGTGATGTCAGATGGTGGGAATTTTCACTTTTTGAGGGAATTTTTTAAGAAAATTTAAGGCGAAGGGAAAAAGGTAGTGCTTTATGTTTTGTCAAATTAAAGGGAATTTTTAAAATGTATAAATTTTTCTCAAAAAACGATAAAAAAAATTAAATAAATTAAAAAAATGCAAAATTACCATATGAATATTTTCCGTGTTTCCGTGTTTTTCATTTAGGATATTTTTGTGTACTTTTTTTATTAAATTACAAAAAAAAAACTGCATTTGTGTAAAAAGTAAAATTTTAGAAAAAAGTTGTATTTTTTTCAATAGCGATTTTAAGGAATAGGGAAAAGTGGAGGATTTTTTTCTGAAAGTAGAGAAGAAAGGGAATATTTTCACGAAACAGAGGGATTTTCCTTAAATTTTATCTGGCATCACTGATCGTAATAAAAGTACAAACTTCACTTTACTCACTCAAGCTTTGTTTTTTTATTACTTAATGTTACTTTCCCCTTATATTTTCACACTTAGAAACTTAGTTATTTGCAATTATTATGTGAACATGTAAAAATCGTGTTATAATAAAATTCTTTAGTAGCAAAACTATTAATAAAAAAAAAAGAAATATAAAATATTAAAACGTGTATGAACTTAAAATAGATTTGTCGCATTCTTATCTAAATCTTTTACATAAAATGTGTTTGCTTTTTAATATGTACTTTAAACTTATTTTAAGTAAGTATTAAGGTAATATATTTTTTTAACTATATTTATACTCTACACCACCATAATTGTTTGGGGTATAATGCGTTTGTGCTAATGCTTGTAATGCACAGAAAAACTCATTGGATCCCCACCTGAAAGTATACCGGTCGACTCAGAATTAAATCCTGATTAGATTTAACAATCCGTCTGGCTAGCTGTCCATTGATGTAAACCTTGTGCACAAAGAACAGGCTGCAATTTTGAAGATATCTTATTGAAATTTGGCACAAATAATTATTTTAATACAAGGCCGAAGCTTATTGAAATTGATTATGATCGGTCCATTATTTCACCTAGTCCCCATATAAATGTCTATCCAGAATAGGGGTTTGGCGCTCATAAAGCTTCAAACATATCATTAATTTAATGAAATTCGGCACAAATAAGTTTCATATAAGTATGTGTACCAAATTTCATGATCATCGGTCCATAATTGATCATAGCTCCCACCGAAAATCACTTTAACTTGCATAAATCCCACAGAAATGTTAATATTAAGTTAACATTTGACTCATATAAGTTTTATATGACTAGAAAAATCAATTCCAAATTTTATGGGAATTGGTCCCAAACAAGTCCCTCTTCCGGAAATCACCCATAAGTATATAAATGCAATATATAGATATTAATATCAACACATAATAACGCATGTCGTCGCTCCTCCGACGTGATCGGTTAAATGGCAATTTTAGGTTTTTTATTGCATCATTTTGAACCTTGTTTTGATCTTACATCTGCCCACCAAATCGTTTTAATATATATCGATGGGTTTAGAAGTAAGCAAAATCAGCTATGTGTTAGTCATATATGAAATGTTCCAATAAATCGAGTTATGTCTATGACTTCACACAACTGTTTTTGAGGAAAAAATACGTAAGTTTTAAAAAGGATATTCATAGATTTAATAAAAGGGTTGTTCCATATCAAAACGGGAAGAAAACAACCATTTTCGTATTTGACATCACCAATTTCTATGATATTTACTACAGACATTGGCTATAAGAAATGTTTTTTTTAAATATATACTATTAGACTCAGGGCCCTTTTTGATCCAAAAATATAACGTTTTGAAAATTTAAAAAATTATAAAGAAAAGTTTAATTGCTAATAACTTCTAAAATATAGCTCAAAGATCTCTAGTTTTAGTTTCATATTATACATGGACAAAGATATTACCTTAAAAACGATATTTATCAAAAGTTCAAAGGTCAAAGTTGGACATATAAAAATAGAATCCTGAAATAGAATTGTAGCTTTGTATGAAGCATAACGAAAATAGTGGAATCAAAATTCTACAGCTAACATTCTTAAAAAACTTTATGCATTTTATGAAAATTTAAATCATTAACTTAATCATTTTGAATTAATATATAAATTATTTAATTTTATTTTAGTGTAATTCCATTTAACTTTAATTAAGTCTATCTCGAAAACTACAGTTCAGAAAAAAATAATTTTTTGCGCAACCAAATTTGAAAATGTTGGCTTTAGTTTCGTGAAGAAATAAAAAATATACATATTTTGTTATACTAAAATTATGCATTTATTTAAAGACATGTGTTTCTGTGGTACTAATTCGTGTGTCACTTGAATAAGTAATTCTTTTAATATTAATCAGGAAGGCTATGATTTGAATTTCTTTCAATATAAACGGCTAGAGAATTTTTAATTTGATAGTTTTTAAATAGTTTTTATTCAAAATGGGACGTGGTAAGGCTCTTAATAACTCTGAAAGAGAAGAAATTCTGATTTTGAAATCTCAGGGCCAGAATCCGGTCAAATAGCCAAAAACATTAATAGAGGAAAGACAGTTGTGTACAATTATTTAAATAACGTGGAAAGATATGGAAAAAACATGAAAGGGCGGAAGAAAATGGCAACAACTCCAAAAGAAAGACGAAAAATTCTTAGAATTGCATCAAATTCTGCCATATCGGTATCAAAAATACGTGAAAAAAAGTGGAGTCAGTGATAGTCTAAGAACAGTGCACCGTATTTTAAAGTCGTGCCCATACATATTCCGACGAAAACTGCAAAAACAAACACTACTTAATGAAAAACGCAAATCACAACGTCTACAGTTTGCCAAAAATACAATGACATGGTCCGACAAATGGTTTAAAGTTGTATTTTCCGATGAAAAGAGGTTTAATATTGATGGTCCCGACGGGTATAACTATTACTTCCATGACCTAAATAAGGAGAGGGCGGAATAATGGTATGGGGTGCCATTTCGTATTATGGTACCATAGAATTGGTTTTTGTATCCAACAAAATGACTGCAACGACTTATAAAAACATCCTAGAGGAAGAATTTCCAAAATTTAATGATTTCTTTGGCCCATACCTTGGACGTACCAACACGACAACGCTCCGATTCATACCACCAGAGCAGTAAAACAATGGATTAATCAACAAGGTGTTCAATTTTTGGATTGGCCCGCATATTCACCAGACCTGAATCCAATGGAAAATTTCTGGGGTTGGCTTGCAAGAAAAGTTTATGAAGAAGGAAAACAATTTGAGACGATGGAATCCTTAAAGGATGCAATAACGGAAGCATGGAGTTCAATTTCGCTAAATTACTTAGAGTCATTACACAGGTCGATGCCAAATCGCAGTTTTGAGGTTATTTCTAAAAATGGTGGCAGTACTCATTACTAATTGAATGCTAGAAGATAATAACTTTCATTTTTATAACCTAAAATTTAAAAATTAATTACAGTTTGCTTAGTTTTAAAATATTCCTTATTCAAGTGACACACGAAAAAGTACCACAGAAATACATGTCTTTAAATAAATGCATAATTTTAGTATAACAAAATATGTATATTTTTTTATTTCTTCAGCAAACTAAAGCCAACACTTTGAAATTTGGTTGCGCAAAAAATTATTTTTTTATGAACTTTAGTTTAGGAGACAAGCTTAATTGAAGTTAAAAAAGTGTGATTCCTTATTCCAGGTTGCAGGCAGTGTATATCGATAAGGCTTTCTAACAAAAAAATATGAAAAGAATAAAGGTGAACTTTTTTAAATACATGTCACTAAAGAAAATTCTTACAAGAAAAAAAAAATATGAACAAAAATATTTTCAAAATTTATATATGGCATCTTAAAATACAAGCTTTACAAATCCACTGAAAAAAGAATAATTTGATATGTTTCATAAAACAAAAGTTATGGCCATTTAAATGTTAATCACTTCCAAAGTCACAATTCTCAAAATAAAAATGAATGAAATTAATTTTATATGCCTCTATATCCTCTCTTACACATGCACCAAATTTTATCTAAATCGGTAACCAAGAGTCAAGATTTTCTTTTAAATTTAAAATGGAATTACTCATTATAACCTTTCCAATTTATATATTAGGACTTTTACAAAAAACAAAATAAAAAGTCGTTTTATCAAAATAAATCGGCATAAGTTAAACAACATAACAAACGACTTTTATGCAAAAATTTTCATTTTTGCTGCTTTTAACATCCTTATAATATTCTTAACATATTCTGCTGCTTTATATTTATTAATATTAAGGACATCATTAGAGAAAACGTTAGAGTTGAATGAATAAATTAATTAATTCTTAAGAATCCATATCCGCATTAAATAATTTATTTTTTGGAAAATTTTTTTTTTATCAAATTTTCAAAGTAAAGTTTTACAAACCAAAACAGTTATGTGTACAAAATATTCTAAATCAAAAAATAATTTTATTAAAAATGTTCCAGCAAATTTAGTTATGTGTAGTTTTTTGAAAGATCTTACTGTAGCTCTTTTATATCTAAACATCCTGCTTTTTATTTACTTAATAACTGTAGTAATTGTATTAAGGTCCCAACTAATCATATAAGTTTCAGAGAAATTTGCCAAATTAAAAAATAAAACAATTTTTCGCTCTCCTGAAGACATAATAAATAACGCATAACTGCATTTGTCGAAACAGCTGGAATATGTATATAAGTTTAATAGAAAAATGCATTACATTTAATACAAGTATCGGTCCACAATTGTACACAGGTCTTATATAAGTTCCATTAGCAAAATTTTGATGCACATACAGTATGGTGTATAGGGCATTGTATGGGCGGGCTTGACCTACTACATTTTTCTTACTTGTTAAATATTTAATTACCAAAACCCACAATTTACGCAGTATTTAAAATCAACGTATTATTTAGAATGATCTGTACATACGTAATACAATGCGATGGCATTGGCGATTAATCACATTACTTTTTACTGAGCTTTACATTGCATGTAAAGCTCTTGCAGACCAAGAAAACCAAGAAAAAATTAAATTTTTTCGTGATCAATGCAGTTTTGACAGAGAAATTGGAGTTCTTAACAAAAAGGCAAATTAATAAAATAAAAAAGAAGCTATGCAAGTAAAAAATAAACTTGATCGTCCCGTCACTTAAAAACATGTTGCACACATTTTGGCAACAGATGGTAACATAAAATGGAAGAAACCAAAATGTAAGCAAATGTTAAAGCAGCATCATAAGGGAAATCGTTTAAAATTTGCGCTCAAGTACATGAAATGGTCAGACGAGTAGAATAAAGTAATATTTTCTGATGTAAAGAAATTCAAGTACATGAAATGGTCAGACGAGTAGAATAAAGTAATATTTTCTGATGTAAAGAAATTCAATTTGGATGGCCCCGATTCATAAATCTTGCTATTGGCATGATTTAAGGTCGAACGAAATTCATATTGAGAAACATAATTTCTGTGGAGGCAGTGTTATGTTTTGGACAGCCTTTTCTCCTTCAGGAAAATCAAAAATATATTTTCTTTCAACTAAAATGAACACTGCCACTTATAATGAACTGTTGGAAGATTATCTTCTCTCATTTATGCATAAAAAAATGGGTCAAGATTGCATATTCCAATAGGATAACGCTGCAATCCATATCTCGAACCAATCTAAATCATGAAATTGCAGGCTTGCAGTCTGGATTTAAATCCAATGAAGAATCTGTGGGGGTAGATGCCCCGTAAAATGGAAGAAACCAAAATATAAGCCAATGTTAAAACAGCATCATAAGGGAAATCGTTTAAAATTTGCGCTCAAGTACATGAAATGGTCAGACGAGTAGAATAAAGTAATCTTTTCAGATGTAAAGAAATTGAATTTGGATGGTCCCGATTCATATTCTTGCTACTGGCATGATTTAAGGTTGAACGAAATTCGTATTGAGAAACGCACTTTCGGTTGAGGCAGTGTTATGCTTTGAGCAGCCTTTTCTGCTGCAGGAAAATCAAAAATATGTTTTCTTACAACTAAAATGAACATTCCATTTTATAATGAACTGTTGGAAGATGCTCTTCTCTCAAAATGTATCAAAATTGCATATTCCAACAGGAAAACGCTGCAATCCATGTCTCGAACCAATCTAAATCATGAAATTGCAGGCTTGCAGTCTGGATTTAAATCCAATGAAGAATCTGTGGGGGTAGATGCCCCGTAAAGTTTACGCATGAGATGCATAGAATGAGACCATAATGACAATAGCGGAGTTAAAACTAAAAATTAAGCAAACCTGGGAAGAAACTGACAGTGATTTTCTTAAAAAATTAGTCGAATGAATGCCAGATCGAATTTTTGAAGTTACCCAAAAAAAAAGTTTATCAACACATTAACAATGCTAAATTGGTTTATTAGTTTGAGTGCGTATATAGGAAAATGCCATAAAAGATGGCATTAAACTACTAAAATTACAATAAAAAAATTTTATGCATATTTTAAGTTTTTTGTTATTAATTTTTTAAGTGGTCAATAAATTATTTTAAAAATTAATTTGTGGCATCATAATTATTTGTTTGTCCATTTTTTTTTTTTTTTTTTTTTTTTTTTTTTGGTAACTTGATTAAAATAATTGATGTGCGTTTATAGGAATATGCACTAGTGTAGAATATTTTGAAAAACTCATGTTATCAACGTTTACAGAATGAGCGTTTGATTTATAGAATTAGGGTATTAATGAAAATTATTGCGAAATTAAGAAAAAAAAAAAAAAATACGATAGAGAAAAAATAAATTCTGAATCAATATAATATGCAAACTTTTTTATTTTTTATTTTTATACAAAAATTACATGAGTTCGATGGAGTATTAAATATATATATATATATATATATATATATATATTTCTCTTTTTTTTTTTTTTTTTTTTGTTTCAGTTACTTAGTATTGATTTTAATATACAAATAAAAATAAAAAGAATAAAATACAATTTATTTACCACAACATAAAAAACATAAATTTCTAAAATTCTCTTACTTACTCTAAGAATATTTTAAGTTAAAATATTTCGTGATATTAAATCGATATTACTTTAAAATTTAATACGAGAATAAAAATATTTAATAAACTTAATGGGAAAAACTTGTTTAAAAACACAATCCTACCTTATGTAGATTTAAAACAATACTAGTAAATATTAGAGTTGACATTCGAATAGAAATTATTCGATTATTCGAGGAAAAAATTTTATTCTTTGCAAACGAACAAATTTTATAGATTTAAAATAAATAATTATTCGATAAATTGTTCACGATTAATCGATTAATTTTTCAAAACGTTATGTTGTTAAATTATTATCCACTTTTGAAATTATAAGTGTAATAAGTTTTGTTTAGTTGGAAAGCCCTGTTGAAAATGATTGAAAATTTCGTTAGGATATATAAATGTGTAAACCACGTTTTAATAGATTTCAGTTTAAAAACTTTCACGGACACGGAATTCTTAGTATTATTTGGAAAAAGGGAATGGCTTTTCTAAAGATTTAATCAAATGCCTTAAAGTTAGAATAAACGGAAGACATATAATTTATTATTAAATAATGGAAATTTTCCAGCGCGTATTTTTTTTTTTTTTTTAATTTTCAACAAAAGGTGAAACAAAAGTATATGCAAGTGCTTTATTTTTGAGAATTTTTCGTATATTATTTATTTTAAAAATTACTTTAATGATTCAGATGATATGGAAATAACTGGAGATTCTGAAATGTATAACGATAGTGTGTTAACTTAACTCAATCAATCAATAAATAATATCAAAAATTAAAAAAAATAGACTATATCAATATTGCTTATCATTGACTTTATTTAGTAAAATCTAAAATGATCAGAAAAACTAGATTTGATTTTAATGCTATGTATTACCACCATCAATAGTAAGTGAAAGGATTTTTTTTCACACATCTATTTTTATAAAAGAGAAACAATAATAGTTTTAAAGCCAAAATGCTTAATTATGTTCTTTATGAATGATAATTTTAAAAAAAATTTAATTTCGTTATATAACTTGTCTCTAATTTGAATATGATCTCAAATTTTGGATATATATATATATATATATATATATATATATATATATCTATTTCGATTAAAAAAATACTAGTTTTCACATTTTTGAACATGTAATTAATTCGAACAATATATTTTATTCTTTATTCATTCGATTATTTGAAGAAAATTCAAATTTTATTATGAGTAATTAAAAAAATTATGAAATTTTATTCGATCGACTTCAATGTCGAATAATTGACAATCCTAGTAAAAATTCATTCTACATATTTAATTACAATTACTACAAAAAGCTCTTAAACAAAGCTATCCATTTGAGAATACTTGAGCCAGTTTTAGTAAAAAAAAAGATATATAAACTTTCAAAAATAATACACATATTTCATTTTTAATTAATACACAAAAATATTTTTTTAAATTTACAATTCTCACTCTATTGATGTTAACATTTAAACAAATATTTATGTACAAGAATATTTTCAAATATATTTATCAGAATTCTTATTTTCTAACTAAACAGATTTTTTTTTTTAATTTAGCTTTTCATTTAACCAAAACTTCAAACTCACTTACACATACTTAGATAGCACACTCAATTATACAATAACAAAATTTTAGTCATATATATGAATTTTCTACTCTAGGGAAGTTACACAATAATAACAACAAAAATATCTACAATAAAAAATACTAGAAAAAAAAAATAATAAAAAAAAACAAATTACAACAGTAGAGGAAACAAAAAAATAATAATAGAAATAGGAAAAATGAAATAAGTAAAGAAACGCATAAACATGCAGCGGAAATAATGTATTAATCCTGTTGAGGCCATATTTTTATTGTTATTGCCTGTAAACTAACTTTGTGTTTATTACTCTCTCTCTCCCTGTCTCTCGCTTACTTACTCTGACTCATTCGTTCTCTTAGCTAAACACTACTTAGACGGAAGATTACAAACATGGCAATATGTTCTATTAGGAAAATGTACTTGGTTGTACTGCCAATACCTCTTGTAAGTACTACAAGTATTTACAGCTACTTCATATATCCTATGTTTTACTAACAAACAAACAGAGAGTCTTAAATGGTTATTATTTCAAACTTTTAGATTCAAACTAATAGTTTGAAGTCAAGAGACAAAACTTGCGGTGATAAAAAGCGAAACCAAAAGTTGAAGATTTTTTAAATTTTGTAATTTTAAATTAAGAGAACAGTTTTAAATTTAGAGAACAGGATTTTAAAGACGAAGTGATTCTCTACAGCCTGAGGTATATCTCTTTGAAATCGGGCACAGGGTTGTTAGATTTTTTTTGAACCTCTGTCGCCAAACTGATGATTAGAAATCGCCAAATTTAAATTTTATTTAAAGAAAAAATTGACAAAAAAGTTTTAGTGTCTTATAATTTTTAGTAATTAAAATTTCGTATAATTTATATATCTAAATTCTGCTTCAGCAAAATCAATAATAATTCCAGTAGCTAATAGTAATTGAATAGAAAATGAAAGTATAATTTAAAATGCATTTTTCTGATGTGCTTACATACATATATCTCCATTTTATAGTAACAACTTTAAAAATTTATTAACATTTATAAAAAAAAAATAAATAAATAATAATTCTAACATTGTATAACAACATTTGTTCTCTTATACTACGTTTCCACTGAAAACATTCAGTTTTGAGCAAAACACCTAAAGTATTTCCACTATTTTGTTTTTGCATTGTCGAATTTTCGAGAGAAATCCTGACATTTCTCAGTCTATGTTGAAGTTGAATTTATAAATTAAGGTTCTTCGTTTTGTAAGATAGGCTGAAAATACTGAAAATAGTCCATTGCTAGTAAGAATACGAAATCGTATTTCTCCACAAATACCTATTTCATAAAATTTCTAAAATTAGTCAAATAAATCGCCACCACTTTATAAAAAAATTCGCCAAAAAAAGCAATTAAAAAGCGCCACGTTTGCAGAAAAAACGCCACATCTGACAACACTGACCTGTCATGGGATACCATCATCATAAACTTTCATATAATTTGCGTAAATGTATATTTTTCGCTGCTGACAAATATTGCTTTTATTGAAATTGCACAAAATATCATATAAAAAGAATTTTTTAATAAATGATGCTTCCTAGTCAAAGTGGCATTACAAAATTGCAAATGCAAAAAATTTCAAATTTTGTACTGCATTTTTTTTAATATAAGATATGACTTCAGATTATCAAAAGGTACCTCCAAAGAATCATCTTAACGGGTAAAACTTATAATGTGAAAAAAATTTAAGAAACGTCACTTACACCCACTACAGCGGCATTCTTCTCCAAACACATTTCGCTTGCTGAAAACTACCGCGAAGTAGAAACTATGTTAATATTAATGTCCAATAAAAGCATTTTATTTGCTTAATACTAAAAGTCAGGGGGCGTCAAAATATTTTAAAGACTTATAATTGTATGGACCAAAAAAGATGTTCTCAATCGCAAAAATCTGCCTCACATATTTCGCATTATAATTTTTTTTCCTGTACACATGTGAAGTGACTTATAATTGTATGGACCAAAAAAGATGTTCTCAATCGCAAAAATCTGCCTCACATATTTCGCATTATAATTTTTTTTCCTGTACACATGTGAAGTGACTATATCCGCAACCAGGTATTTATGTGTTTAATTCAGTTTTGCTGATTTAGTTATTTTTCAATAATAGTTATTAAAATATCTTAAGTCGCGGCGTGTTTAAGGAATTAAATAAAAATAATTATGAATCCAAAAAAGGGACTTATGTTTTTATTGAAACAATTTCATTTTTCTCTGAACTGTTTTAAAATGAAATAAGTAAGTAAGATATAGTCGATCAAGCCCGACCATATGATACCCCACACCATTGTGTATGTCCATCAAAATTCGTGGTGGGGTCTTATATTAGACATGTGGACAATTGTGGACCGATATTTTTACTAAGTGTAAAATATAATACACGAATGCCGAATATAACGTTAACACTAAACATTTATATGCATTTATGTACTTTAGTATGACTCCCGAAAGTGTACGAAAATGGGAAATTTGGCACTTATACAAAACTTCCTTATACCAAATTTCATTAAAATATTGCTATATTTAAGGCAATACAAATGTCCTCCCCTATTCCGGGAGGACATTTGTATGAAGGCTAGGTGAAATAATGGACCAATCATAACCCATTTCAATAGGCTTCGTCCTTGTGTCATTAAAGTCCCACATGCTAAATTTCATTGAATTATCTTCAAAAGTGCGACCTGTACTTTGTGCACAAAGTTTACATGGACAGCCAGCCAGACGGACGGACGGACGGACATCGTTAGATCGACTCAAAAAGTGATTCTAAGTCGATTGGTATACTTTAAGGAGGGTGTTGAATGATTTTTTCTGTGCGTTACAAACATCAACATAAACGCATAACACTCCAACCACCTATAGTAGTGTAGGGTATAAATATTCATCAAAATTAAAAATTTTAAATCAACCATGAAATATTGGCTTAATCAGTTTTGGAACTTAAATAAGATTTAATATTCAAAATGGAGTGAATTTTAAAATAATAAAAACTATTTTTAATGTAAAACTTATCACTAAATAAGTTACATGTTTAAAATTTTGTGAAAATTCACTTTTTGTAAAAAAACCAAAATTGGGATTTTTGTATGGAATATTATCATGAGTAGTAAGGTTTAAACGATTATATTTTTTAAACCAGCACAGATATTCATTTGATCTTTTCAGCAAAATATCCCAAAATATGTCCATTATTACCCACTTTTTTGCAGGTTTTTAACCAATAAACATTTTTTGCTATTTACAAGATTGTGCAAAAAATAAATTTAAAAATTTCTCTTTTCAGTGTACTATTTTATTTTATATTAAAAGAATAACTATTAAAAATTTAGTAATAATTTTGACTAGTACTTGTAGCACTTTAGATGTTTTATGATATCGTGGTGTTTTGGATTTAATAAAGTAAAACCTCTATTTTTAAGATTTTTTTGAAAATTTCATTTTTAAACCTCCACAACTTTTGATAAAAAATATTAACGAGAACAGACTTTTGATGCATAGATATTGGTTAATAATGAAAATTGATACCGCAATGGTATACATTTGACACCACTTCAGTGTCGAATTACACTAGTCGGCAAAAATAAAATGTATCGTCGTACTATAACTCAAGAACTGGTTGTCCGATATAGATAGACGAAATACAAAAAGATGCGGAACAACATTGCGTTCAAGTCATCATTATGTTATTTTCTTTTATCTACTAAAGAGTTCCGGAATGATTTAGAAGTTATTGTCGGAAAAAAAAATCATGCTAAATTGAAGATTATGTCCCTTATAAGATTTTTAAGAAACGAAGAATGTTTGGTTTTTTAGCCTTTGTCATAAAGTAGGTAATGCTGCGAATAAAATAAGCCATGTGCCATCAAAATTCATGCAAAAATATTGATTTTTTTCACAATTATGTGAAAATATCCGTGTACACCTAAAATTAAGCAGAGACACAATGATGGACAAAAAAAAAACTTTTCTTCGTTAAACAAAACTTGGTGGATTAGATGGAATTTGACGTATGAAACACTAAACTTCTTTCACTTTTTTCTATCACTTTTTTCTATTATGGCCAATAGATAAATACATTTGTTAAATTTAGGTAAATACCATAAATGTAAATTAATAAAATACTTATTGATTCAGTTAAAATAGACATTTTTTGTTTGTTTTGTTATTTTAAATTCATTAATATGAATGAATGCTTAGAAAAGGATAAAGATTAAAAATAAAAAATATTTATTAATTATTTTTATAAAATATTTTATGTATAGATATTAGTAAAAGTATACAGAAATATTCATAATTTTCTAAATAATTATTCACGCAAAGCTAAAGGCAAAAGTTGCAAATTTGTAAAAATATAGTCACATATACAATAAATTGGAAATATAAAAGTTTAAAGGCGCATATTTCTGAAATGAGGCATGATATTGACTTGAATCTTTTGGCAAAAGATCGGAAATTATATATGCTAAAGGATAAGCTTAATTTAGAATACATATTTTTAAAATTTCTTTCGCTATTTGGAAATAAAACAAACAAATGGCCCAATTTGGGGTTTTTGGAGAAAATACAATTTTTTTAATTGGAATAATATATTTGTTTATAAAGATCTCTTAATGAAATTTGCAGGAAATGTGGATCCTATTAATATAAATAAAAGCGCGTTAACCAAATTTCAATCAGGGGTAGGGCTTTCCTGAATTCCCAAATAAACTAATCAAAATTCCCAAAAATGGGATTTTTTACATTTTTGGCTATAGAATCCACATTTTTCCGAAGTACCGTAGATTTTGATTTAAAACTTTTAACAACATATCGAAGATTCTTAAGATATATTCCGCTTGTCGATTTGTGCTTTTGGATTTGAGAAAATATGGTCTTAAATCAAAACTTTCATATAAAATGGGTCAAATTCGGGAGGGTATGTACCATGACCAATTGAGTTATTGGGCTTGTTTTTTATCTTATAGTAATCTCTGTGAAGTTACCTTTCAAAAAAGTGTAAAATTATTATATGTTGCTAAAGAAAATTTTATTTTAGAAAAAAAATAGTGTAGATACTTTTTCTGCTAAAAAAAAAAACACAAAAAGTTGCAATTTTGAAATTCAAAATCGTTTATTTTTGGACTCGGTAAAGATATCGACTACAATTTTTTTTATTCAATAGATAATTTTGTTCTTTAACTAGTTAAGGAAAAAACTAATAAAATCGGTCGGAAATACTAGGATATATATGATTATGTCAGAGGTACCTAACTTTGAGCCCCCTTAGCTCCGCCCCTGGGGGGATTGTTGTGCCTCTCTTCCAAACATAACATTTTACACTCCTCTGCTACGCCTATACCAAATTTCATGAAAATCCAACCAGCCGATCAGAAGTTACAGATTTATTTCCAAAAAATTTTGATTCTGCCCCACTGTGCAGTGTAGGCGTACATGCGTATTTTCACTTAACTGTGAATAAAATCAAGATTTTTGAATTTTGATCACACATGGCGCATTTAATTCATGGCACTACCAGTTTAGTAAGATAAAATGCAGAAATATTTTTGGCGTTCTCACTTTTTAAAAAATTTTTAAGAATAAACAATTTTAGTTTTGCAAGTAAAACATTTCTTTCGGGCACTAATTTCTAAATAACTTCGAAAATATTAAGCATATAAGAAACTGTGTTAGGGTTACTAGAAGACATTTTTAGTACGCATTTTTTGGTGTATCATTTATATTCATTTATATAAATTGTGCATACCGTTCTTGAGTTATGGTGTACTATACTGGTACTTATGTAAGGGCCTTATTATGGGCGAATTATTAGACACGCCCATAAAAAATCCAGACTTGGTGGAAAAAAACTGAATGCAGATTTAGCACATCAAAATCCATATAGTCAAACTATTCGTGTTTAAGGGTGTATTTTTTTGCCGACCAATATTATTAATATGTTTTATATTCCGTGTGTTCAAAAGTTATAAACGAAGAATGCCGACAACCCCAAATTAACAATTTTTCCTTAGTGAATAAATATTATATTTCTTCGGAACTTTTTATTAAAGTTTAAATATCTCTGCTTCTGGACTCCATGAATTTAGTCTTGTATTATATAGAATACCCAGGATTGTTATTCTATATTATTGCAGCTTGTAAAAAAACTATAGTTTATGTGGCCCCTACACATATACTATATTATTGTTGTTATTTCCTATTTTTTTTTTTTTTTTTTTTTTTATTTAGATATTTGCTGTTGTATTGTTGATTTTTTTCACTCAGATTGTTTTCTATTATTACTCAAGTACATGCAAACTCTTTATTTTTTTTTGCCTCGTTCAACAACAGCAAACTACTAGCAAAAAAAAAAAAAATACTTACAATAAAAAAAAAAATTAAAAAAGGAAGTAACATTTTCTTTTTCCCTACACACAATAAACTTGTAGTCTTTTGATATTAACATTACTAAAGTCCGTCTCTTTATCTTGTTCTCCACCTACATCTATTTTTCCTTTCATATAGCAAACATTAGTTCCCTGTTTCTAAAATTTACTAGAATACTTATGTCTATTAGGGATTAGTACTCTTGGTTACCGAACGTTAACACACAAGATAAAATTATAAACATAAAATCAGCTCTGGAAATATATCTTTCTGCCAGTTCTTGCTGAGTTTTGTAGTGTGTATTTAATTTTGAAGTTGGTTGCTATTTTTTTTTTTTTTTTTTTTTTTGTTTTTTGTTTTGTGATAATGTGAATTATTTTTTTATTATTTTTTTTTTTATTTCAGTTTCATTTTTGTCATCTGTTTTAAGAGGGCCAGAAGTGTACTCTAGTGTAAAATGTTTATTGTTGCATCCTCAACAGCAGCATCATAATCATAGTCATCATCATTATAATGAGCAGCAGCAATAATACTGTCTCAACATTAGTAGCAACATAATAATTTCTTGTACACATGTGAAGTGATTATTTCCGCAACCAGGCATTTGTAATTTACCATAATTTATGTGTTTAATTCATTTTTGCTGTTTTAGTTATTTTTCATAATAGTTATTAAAATATCTTAAGTTGCGGCGTATTTAAGGAATTAAATAAAAATAAATATGAATCAAAAAATTTTATTTTTCTCTGAACTTTTTTAAAATGAAAATATTAAATTTTTAATATTTAAATTTTTAAATATGAA
Source organism: Protocalliphora azurea (assembly GCA_932274085.1). Lineage (NCBI taxonomy): Eukaryota > Metazoa > Arthropoda > Insecta > Diptera > Calliphoridae > Protocalliphora > Protocalliphora azurea. Next base: position 132,225,109 of record OW026523.1, read on the forward strand.
ATATTTGCTCAATTAGTTCTAGAACTTTCCTGGGTATTAATATTCAAACCGGAGTGACAAATAAAGAGGATCTATGCCACAATTTAAGTGGAGGTCTACATAACAGTGCACAGTGGAGCAGAATCGACAATTTTTGGAATTAAATCTGTAACTTCTAATCGTTTGCTGAGATCTACACAAGATTTCTAATAGTCGTAGCAGAGGAGTGTACAATTATAAGTTTAGAAGAAGGGCGCTACTTAAAATAGGATACCTACGACATAAAAAAATTTTAACCGCTTGCCAATTTTTATTTCTTATCCGATTTCATATCTTCTTTTTTACATCTTCATAAAGCTCCCAATAAGGCCTATTAAAAACATGCTTTCATGTGCTTTTATATCTTATAGTTTTCAAGTTATTTGCATTTGAAATTTTAACTGTCTCAGTTTTGCAAAATCTTAGTCCAGTTTTTTAAAAATATAGTTGAAGAATAAGACTTTATATCAAATAAAAGAAATATAAAATCGATATATTTTCGAAATCAAAAACAAAAGATTTTGAATTTGAAAATTGTAAAAATTATAGTTTTATGTTTTTTTTTTTGCCGTAAAAGTGTCTACATTCTTTTTTCTCTAAAATAAAATTCTCTTTAAGAATATACAATAATTTATTGTTTTCTGAATGGTATTTTCAAGGAAATGATTTTAAAATTAAAAACCTTTGTGTTCTATATACTTTTTAAAAAGGTAAATTGGATAACATATATTCAAAAATTTTTAAAATCACGAAGTACGAAAAATTGGTTTTATGGAAATTACTCTCGATTTCGGGGCTATACTGAAAATTATAAAAATAGTGTAATAATTTACTTAGATATACCTAAAAACTACACTATACTACATGCCAAGTGTATTAATTGTTTTTCGCTTTTAGCACTGTGTTAAGATATATATGGATATCTTCACTTCATTGTGAATAAAATCAAGATTTTTGCTTAAATTTTGAGGATCCAGGTGTTATTTTAATTCACAATATTACTGAATTTGTGACAAAGGATAAAAAAACTGAACATTTTTGGAGTTTGCATTTTTAAAAATAACTTTTGAAAAATTAGCATTTTTTTCAGCACTAATTTCTCAATAACTACGAATCTATTGAGCAGATAAAAATAGTGTTAAAATTGTCTAGTTGGAACAAACCGTTCTCGAGTTAATAATTGCCTTCTTAAGGGGGAAATATTAGACATCCCCATAAAAAGAAAATCAGAACCTCATAGAAAACACTGAAAAAGCAGATTCGAGTTTACCACGTCAAATTTCATCTAATCAACTTATTCTTATTTAAGAATAGAATTTTTTCTGCCGAACAGTGTAATTTTTCTAATCTGGCACTTAATTATATAAAATTTTATTTATACAATTATAAAAAAAACAAACTTTGAAATTAATTTTTGTAAATAACTTAAATTTTAAAAGCAAAAAAATAATTCTTAACACACAGAAAAAATAATTAATTCAATTAAAAATTGTTTAAATTTGCACCTATCACAAGACAAAATTTTCCAATTAAAAAAGTTATTAAATCAATCAAATAGATGATTGAATGAATTAAATGTTTAAATTAGAAAAGAATCTTATTTGAATTTTATTTTTACTATTTCTTTTCTTTTATTTTTACTTGAATTTGTCAATTAAATTTTGATGTAAAACGAAACAATTGTGTTAATAGAAAAATATAAGGCAATATTTTTTCTGTGAATATTCGGCTTAATAACTTTTAAACTAAATAAGTTCCAATTTAAGATTTTGCATGTGTGCGAAAAAGAGTTATGCATGTCAACATTATATATTTTTTTTATGAATTTTAACCCTTCAGAGCGTAGTGATGCATATAAGAAGCAACCACTTTTTTGTTGTACTATTTTAATCGAATAAAATAGTGGCATAAAATATTAGCAATTCCTAAAAGGTTGAAACCAGAATTTTTGTGACAGATTATTGTTTAGTTTATGGAGAAATAATTTACCCTTTGGTTCATATATGAATCATTAAATTTATTTTTTTTATTTTTTTATTTTTTTTTTTTTTTTTTTTTTTTTTAAAAATTTGCAAAAATAAAATAATTAATGTTTCTTAATTCTTATATAAATTTTACACCGAAAAAAAATTACTCAAAAGAAAAAATAGCGCATTTAAGAATTAAAAAAAAGCTTTTTGAGATATAAGGTTTTAATTTATATATGTCCAAATATGACCTTTGAACTTTTTATATAAATAAACTTTATAGTTATCATTATAAAGGCAATATGTTTGTCTTTAATATGAAATAAAAACTAGAGATATATTATGTATAGTTTGGAAGTTATTAAACAAGTACACCTACATATGTGAAGTTTTTAGCATTTTTTAGTTTTTCAAACCATACTATTTTTGAAGCGGAAGGGGCCATGAGTCTAAAAGTTTATGATTTACTAAAAACTTCAAATAGCCAATATCTGTAGTGAATTTCATTGAATTCAAATATGTCAAATCTGGTTGCTGTCGGTTTTATCATGGAATCACTCTTATAAAAGTTATATTCGGGATATACTTCCAAAAGACTTTAAAAGCTTATCTTTTTGAGTTATAACCGTCCAGACATTTTTAAGGATGAATCAACGAATAAACAGAGATAAATTGGAAGACTATAAAAAAGATTGGATGAAAATGGTTTAAATTTTAGCAGTTGCAATTATTTGGTGGGATTCAGTTGGTATGCAATAGACATGGCTTTAATACGAGATCCCTAGATCAACGATTATCGCGCAATGACAAATGGAGATAATATGATTTAATATAATGCAAAGGTTTTTTTTTGTCACCAATACTTCCAAGAATTATATCAAACTTTTTTAAGTTTATGATGCCCTAATAACTCTTTTTTCGCACGATCATAATCATGATTCTTTTGAAAACTACAAAACTAAAAGCTCCCAAAGTTCGGAGTTTGTCTCTGATAATTCTAGCCAATTTCATCAGAGATATTTAGTATTTTTAACGTACTGTTTTTTCTTAATCACAACTAAAAATAAATTACAAAATTATACTCAATATTAATCTTGTTTGAATAATTGAAACAGTTCACAATAATATGATTAAAAAACAAATAAAAAATAGTTATCTATTAACATTAAATTTTCACATCTTATATTGAATTTTTTTTTTTCCAAAAACTTCTAATTAGTAACAAGAGAAAATATGTTGGACGTGAGAACTATTATTTTGCCAAAAATTATTTAACTAGTAACATTTAGAACCGTGATTTAATTCTAACCATTACACTTTATGTAATTGAATTATCTTATGTCTTATAACATACTAAAATCCATTTCAACTCCATAAACTAAAAACAATAATATATAATCACACAATTGTTGTTTAATCCTTGACTTGAAATGGTAACACATTTTCAAAAGCAATCTGTGCCAGGAACTTTAAGTAAATATCTGTGTACATAAGACGAAACGTGTATGTCATATTGACATTAGAATGTCTGAATATTTATAAACATATATTACATATACTTACATACATATATACATACATACATGCATACATACATACATATATTAATAAATATATAACTTAGCAATGTATATGTATAAGAAAGTAAATATGTATTTGGTTAAACGTTTGGTTGAAGAAAAGTGTCAATATACTGAAGCGCATATATCCTTACCTACATATAAATATGTATGTATTTTATGAATGTTTAGATATATATTATGAATTCCATGAGACATTACAGATGAAAAATGCCTTAGATTTCAGATTAGGTTCATATTTTATACTTGCCTGCTTTGTAAAACCACATTGACCTATTGATTTTATTTTATTTATTTATTTTTTTTTTTTTTTGAAAATTCAAAATATTCGCAATTTTACTCACATTTTTAATTTCGAAATATTAGACTATTTTACTTTTTATGTAATTTTAATTATATGTGCAAAGAATATCTCTGTCTACGATCCACGCTACTCGTATTGTCAAATGTTTAAAAGGTTTAAAAACTTCATTCTGAAAAGTACCGTACGGCCACTGTTTCCAGATTTGTCGATTTATCTCCGATTTGACGCTTTCTCTTCAAAAAATGACTATTTCAGGAAATGTCCACACACGCCAGTATGTCTTGTTTAAATCTGATTTTGTATTGTAGTCGATACAGAGCGAGAGAGAGAGATAAAAGGACTATAAGAAGTTTAAACTTTTACTTCAAAACAGAGCTGTAAATGAATCATTAATTTTTGAATTAATTCGCGTATCATTCATGCACTGAATTAGAAAATTTTGAATTAGTTCTTTTCACACAAAAAAATTAATAGAATGAAATTTGAGTCAATTCAAATGAATTTGGTAAAAATGAATTGCAATTCATTTCCAATTCAAATGAATTTGTAAAATGAATTGCAATTCGTTTCTAATACAAATGAATTTGTCAAAGTGAATTGCAATTCATTTCCAATTCATTTGAATTGAATTGATTTTGGATTAATTCAAATGAATTAGAAAAAAGAATTAGCAATTCATTTCCAATTCATTTGAATTGAATTGATTTTGGATTAATTCAAATGAATTAGAAAAAAGAATTAGCAATTCATTTCCAATTCATTTGAATTGAATTGACTGAAATTTGAATTGATTTTTTAAGTAAATCTGCATTGAGCATCACTGTCGTTTTGTTATTCAACTAATTTTTTATGCAAAAGACAGCAAGCATTACTCTCGTTTTGTATATCACCTAGTATAGTCCAAAGACAAAAAGTTCTTAGATTTGAAATTCCCATGATATACTGAAATTGTCAGGTAGCGGCAGAATAGGAATTGAATCATTAGGTATCTGTGGAAATCCTATCAAAATGGGAAAATTTTGTTTATTTGCTAAAAGAAATTTAAATTTTAATTTTTATCAAATAGTGTGAAAAAAATATTAAAGGTGTGTTTAACAATCATTTTTTGTTTAAATAATCTCATATTTGTATATTGTGGAAATTTATTTTTTAATTTAAAAGATTCCATCTTTCATTCCCTCTAGATCTGCTCTTGAATTTGATTGATTTCAATTCATTTTTTACTTCATTCATTTGAATTGCAATTCACTGTTCTATTCATTTGAATGAATTCAAGATCAATTCAATTCAAACGAATTTCAAATGAATTGCAATTTACTTTAACAAATTCATTTGAATTGAAAACGAATTGAGATTCATTTCTGCCTAATTCGTTTGAATAGATTCAAATTTCATTCAATTCTTTTTGTGTGAAAAGAATTAATTCAAAAAAGTGTAATTTTTCTAATATGGCACTAAATTATATAAAATTTTGTTTATACAATTATAAAAAAAAAATTAATTTTTGTAAATAACTTAAATTTTAAATGCAAAAAAATACTTTTTAACACACAGAAAAAATAATTAATTCAATTAAAAATTGTTTAAATTTGCACCTCTCACAAGACAAAATTTTCCAATTAAAAAAGTTATTAAATCAATCAAATAGATGATTGAATGAATTAAATTTTTAAATTAGAAAAAAATCTTATTTGAATTTTATTTTTGCTATTTCTTTTATTTTATTTTTACTTGAATATGTCAATTAAATTTTGATGTAAAACGAAACAATTGTGTTAATTGAAAAATATAAGGCAATAATTTTTTCTGTGAATATTTTGCTTAATAACTTTTAAACTAAATAAGTTCTAATTTGAAATTTTGAATGTGTGCGAAAAAGAGTTATGCATGTCAACATTATATATTTTTTTATGAATTTTAACCCTTCAGAGCGTAGTGATGCATATATGAAGCAACCACTTTTTTGTTTGAAAAGAATTAATTCAAAATTTAGCTAATTCGTAACGAATTAAAATCAAAAAAGAATGATTAATTTACAGCTCTGCTTCAAAATTCGTTTGTAATTTAAAAATTTATATACATATGTATATAAGTAAAATAGTAGATAAAAACGTTTAAGTATGTGTTAAGTAGTAAAAAATTTAATTGAAAATAAAACCAATACATATGATTTTTTGAGTCCACCGGCCCACTTGATTTTTAAATAATTTTCATAATGATGCAGTAGTACTTTTAATTGGGAATAAGGAAATGTAAAAAATTTTAGCCACTCTCTTAGTTTACGAGTTATAGATCTCTACAGTTTTGATATATTTTTCTGAATATCTTTATGAATACGTATGTGATTTAAAAGTTCAAATACCTTTTGAATGATATATAATATGACCATATTCATTAAATCCTTGAGATGATTAATGAAATTGTAATTTTTTATTGATATACCTGAACTTACAAAATTTTGTTATTTCTAAAAAGCAGTTTACTCGGCGAGTAGATATAGGAAAAGTTATTACGTTATATGGAAAAACCATTGTTAACTTTAAAAAGAAATTATTTTCGTTTTAACTTGGCCGGTAATTTTAATTTCCTATTTTTCAAATTTTATATAATATAAAACAATGCGGAAAGTTTATTCAATAAACAAAGAGTTTCAGAACTTAAAAATAATTAATTTTTTAGATTTTCTGACGATTTCAAAAATGTTATGCGGATTTTGACGATTTTTTGTTCAAATTTTGACGATTTGAACAAAGAGTTTCAGAACTTAAAAATAATTAATTTTTCAGATTTTTTGACGATTTCAAAAACGTTGTGCCGATTTTTTTGATCGAATTTTGTTGATTTCATACTATAATTATCTGGCAGCATTGCGTATGGCATACCTAACTGCAACTTACAGAATTGTGCACACGCTATTGCATTTCCGTTGTCTATAATATTTAGCATGTCTTACGTTATTACGATTAAATCTGGTAAGAAATCGAAAATAAAAAAAACTATGGAGGTATAGCTAAGCTAAGCGCAATAACAAAACTACTTAAAAATTAATTACAAGTTCTATTATTCACCAATACTGTTTTTGCAAAGGATCATCAGCTATAACTAATATTCTACTGTTAATATCCCAAATAAATAAAGGTTTTTTGAACAATCAACACACCGACGTCATTTATACAGATTTCACTAAAGCTTTTGCTAAAGGTAACCACAATCTTTGGCTTATAAAATTATATATTATGGGTTTTAACAATATTTATCTAAACTTGAAGTCGTATCTTCAATGCAGAACACAATCTGTTCTGTTCAATAATATAATCACAAGGAAATTTTTAGTCAAATCTGGCGTAGCACAAGGAAATCTCCTTGGCTGTATTTTATTCTTACACTTTCCCAGTAAAAAAAGAATATCCAAAGATGTCAATAAGATCCTAAACTTGTGAACCAAAAGTAGTGCAAATTCGTATCATTTCCATTGAATTTAATATAGGGTTGTCATTGGAAGATATTCTTTTTTTTTTTTTTTTTTTTTGGTACCTATTCACTGAGTAGAAAGTCATGTTCACGATGTCATGTAAAATTGATTTTTTATGTATTTTCTTTTTTATCATTTCAAGGAAATTACTTTAAATTTTTAAATAAACCAGAAAAAATATGCATAATAATATTTTTCATTTTATTAAAACAGTTATAATTAACACAGAAAAAAAGTGGACTTCAATTACGAAATTGCTTATATTAATTAAATTTTTGTTTGATTTAGCTGCAATCACCAAAATAATTATATTAATTAACAAGAATGATTGATTTTGGTTTAAATTTTAATTAATTTTTTAAATTAAATTAATTAGAATTATGATTGGATGTTTGCCTAAAATCAACTAATATTTTTATTGATTCAATTCTACAATTAATTAAATCCCTCCTTCAATAAACAACAAACATATGGATTAAAATATATTTATTTATTGAATTATTAAAAATATTTAGATAATACAAAACAAGTAAAATTAAATCAGAAAAATATTAAAACTCCAAATTTGATCGAGGAAAAGGAAACTTGGTGTGTATATAGTTTCATCTTGGCTTCATATGCACCCTGTTGTAATCACCGTTAATCGCGTATAAATCAGATTTTTGTAACCTTTGATATCGAGTGTCTCATGAAGCTCACATGTGGTTATCGGTTACTTTTTGAAAGGATTTATAAGACGCCATGACGTAACTATATATCAAATTTCGTTTCCGTTTATTAAATTTTGGTGTTATACATTTATTTAACTAGAATTTACAATAATGTATGTATGTATGTATGTGTATATGTAGTGTATATAGGTATAGTGTAAAAATTTAAGTAATATACTTCACTATAATGATCATAAAAAAATATGTACTCTTAACAATAGAATTTAAGTATATAATGTTTATGCTTATATTTAATTCTCGAAAACTTGACATAAAAGAGTTAATCTCTGCGGAACGTTCCAATAAAGATCATAGTATCATATCTTAGTGCCCTTGCGATCTTGGACAAGATATCAATAACAGTATGACAGATGTCTAAACAAATCATCAAAAACAATCAATATGAACTGACTTTATATACATATGTAAATAATCTTTCATAAAACAGCTTTGAAACACACTGGGATCTTGAATTTGAATATAACCTCCGGTACCAATGATGGAAGCATCTACAATTGAATCGAAAGATTAATAATCTCATCAAATATTTAGAATTCGTACTTACCAAATATTTATACATTAAACACATCACAGAAGATTGAGAAAATGATTTAAATATTTCGCATTAATATTTTCTAACGAACGAAACAGGTTAGAAATTGAATTATTTATTTTATTTTTATACTTTTTATTGACACGTTTTTATTTTTCCTTATATTTTTTAGAAGCTGTCGATTTATGTCAAAAAAAATTTAAACCAATTATAAATTTAGTTACATCAATTAATAATATAATTAAATTTCAATGTAAATTTCAATGTAAAATTATTTTATTAAAAAATTATTTGGGAAAATTTCTTTTTTTTTTTTTGTGAAGTTTTCTATTTTCTGTGAATAAAAGTTATTAATGATTTGCCTGAAGTAATCAAACATTTTAACATTCTGATATTTGCAGATCATGTGAAAATATTCTTAAGTTTCAATCATTCTTTGGAAGATACTTATCTCCAAAACGATTTGAATAATTTTTTTGATTGGCGTAATATTAATCTCATGAAACTGAACTTAAATAAATATGCTCTTATCCAGAAAATGTAATACTGTTGATTTTTATACATTTAATGGCTATAAATTGGAATTAGTGAATAGTACGGTGGACGTTGGAATATTGTTAGATGTCAGTCTTCGTTCAGTATAAAACAACGTGGAGTTTATTAAACGTTGGACAAAAAACTTCAGTGACCCATTCATCACCAAACATTTATCTACTAAGTTAGTCACACCGATTTTAGAATATGGTTCAGTTATTTGGGATTCATTATATAAATTATATAAAATAGTCGTATTGAATCGGTTTAGAAACAATTTTTACTCTTTTGCTTAAGAAATGTATATCGAGATTTTTCATCCAGACTTGCTATGGTTAATTTGCCAATATTCTTTCTTGTGCACCTAATTAATGGAGATATCTGTTACGAGTTTCTTTGGAGCAATTTGTCTTTAAATATCTTCTAACGTCATTTACGCTACCATAACCCAATAGCTATTAAAACGTTTCGAACTAACTTTGCCAATGCTGACCCATTTACAAAATTATGTCACTACTTTACACGCAACAGATTATGTAAAATTTTTCTGTCAGAGAGTGTCAAATTCGCTCTCTGAGAGAATTATCTCACGTGTAGATTCAAGTATTAGTATTATAAAAAGTATTATGAGATTGTTGTAATAAGATTTCTGTACATAACTATCTTATAAGATGAACTGTCAAAAAATACACATATACGAAAGTTTGTGCGTGTGCATGTGTATTTTGGAAATTATTAAAAAACATTTTTTTTTTTTTTAACTGTTTTACATTTTAGAAAACATTTTATAAATATTGTGCTAAAAAAGTGCGAATTTCTTAAATAAAAAGTACATATGACTGATTAAAAGTAATGATATCTTATAGGATTTATTAGAATACATGTACCCCTTATTTAAGATTTAATTTAAGTGTCAAGAAGCTATAGTTTTTTTTCTAAAATCTCCAAAAAAAATTTCCCATACAAAACTCATTTGTTTAAATATTTTTGTGTTTTGGACTAAAACCATAAAAATTTTTTTAACCAAATTTTTTTGACTTATTTATAAAAATTGAGAATGTATCTCAATAAGGTTATATACGAGAATAATTAGTAAAATTTTCAAATTCTAATAAAATATCTTTCGAAAAATTTTTTCTGAAAAAATTTTGTAAAAATTGCAAATGAATTTATGCACCTAATGCAAATTATAAAATTTCATTTTTGAATTATTTAACTATATATAGATATATATAGTTAATAGATAGAAATATTACAAAAAAGTAATTTTTTGTATTAAAACAGTAATTGTTTAATCAATAAGTCAATCAACATGAAAAAAAAGAACTAAAAATCGTAGGGGGAGAATAATTTCAAAAATGCATCAAAAAATGCAATTGCATCTAAAATGCATTTAGTAAAAAACTAAAATTATTTAATAAATTTACTATAAAAGAGGGCAAATGTAGAAATCTAATAAATTTTAAATACTGCAAATCCGATAAGAAATATGGAAAATATCATCTATTAAAGTGCTTTTTCGATTTTGTTAATTTTTCAATAATTTCAAACCGCAAAAAAAAACACGATTTTTGATTTTTTAACAAAAGTGAGATAAATTTTATTAGCTTCACGGGGAACATATTTAGTGAATATTAAGAAAATTGAAAGACATGGAGTCAAAAATTATACCTTCCCAACAAAAACTTTTTGGTTTTCGGTAATGGCAACCACTTATTAAAGTAGTTTCTCGGTAATGAGGCATCATTATTATTTGCCTATACTGTATTACATTAATAAGTACTCAATAGTATAATAGCGCAGTAATACTGCAATCACGTCGATGAGTTGTCTAGAGCGCTGGTTTAGCAATCAGAAGATTATTGGTTCAACCCCATTCTGATGCCGTTAGTTTTTTATAACAAAATGTCTAAAAAGATATTTTACAATAAAAACAGTTTTTGACACTTAGAAAAATAAGTGCGAAATGGTGTACTGAGTTAGATGTTAGGCATTAAAAACGAATGGATAATTTGTGTTCAAGTTCAAATCTCACTGACGGTAAATTTTTTTTTTTGTTTTTTTATTTTTATTTAGGTACATATTTTTGAGTATCCCTAGAGTTTAAAAATAACTACATGAATTTCTGGACAAATCAAACAAAAGTAATTAGTTATTCAGGCAAAAAATAAGTATTTTATTTTTGTTTCCAATTATACCTGCTAGCTTACCAGGAAAGCAAAGTTTTTGCTGGGTTTTATGTGTTCTTTCGTGGAATTCACGATTTATATACAATATTAAAGTGCACCTAAATGTATGTACGTATGTATGTATGCATGTATGTATGTATGTATGCATGTATGTGTGTATGTATGTATATATGTATGTATACTATATATTTCCAATGTAACCATTTAATGTAAAATATTTGTTTAATAATTGTATTTGCCAAATGGAAATCGTGGGCCACTTAAATCAACAATACTAATATAAATATTAACGTGTAAACAGATATATATAAATAAACTTAAATACATGTGTACATTAGGGTGGCCCCGTTTGTATGGAGAGAAAATAAGATATCGATGTTCCCAACTCAAATGAAAATTTACATCCATCTAAGATATCTCTTCTCAAAATTTTCGTCCTCACATTATCCTTTTGTGAAAGAAACGTTATTTTTCAGGTATTTCAATTTTTTTTCTATATTTCTGCCAAAGGAACGATATGAAAATTTGTTATAGCAAGATGTGGGAATTTAATGATATAACAAAAATTTGGGACTAGGTCCACATTAGTCCAAAAGTTTTTCAAGTTCTTACCAAAAATTTTAATTTTTGAATTTTTTATATATAAACATAAAAAAGTAAGACCAGAATAATATAATATAATTTTCTAGCAATTATACCGAAATAGTTTTTTGCGTTTTTTTTTTCAAACTCAAACTTGTTTGAATTTTTGTCAAAACATAATTTCCTTCATATACAAATGTTTCTGCACGAGAAGGAATTAAATAAATTTAGCATAAAATTTATCATCAATACGCCTATTTTTGTAAGCTTTTTAACGATATATAACACTCTATACTTCTATTAACAACCAACGAAATAAATTAAGCTTAAATGAAATGCCCACAAAATTTATGCTAAGAAGTGTATTTCAGTGTTGCCGATTAATTACATTTGTTAAATTTTTCGTAATTTTTCAACACTCCACGTAACATGTATAATTTTTTTGTTTTTAACCGTATTTTCGAAACTTTTGATCCCTTTAATAAAATAAACACTATGTATAAAAATTATATCATTGACGTACTTTCTCAAAATTTAGCTCCTAACACATCACTTCTGTTGAAGAGAACAAAACTTGAAATAAGTCATTTTCTTATACGTGACAATTTTCTGATTTCCGTAGCAGATGAAAAATTTTCTTAATACATTTTTGGTCTACAAAATTACATAAAAAGTAACTTTAGCCAGTGTTGTCAACTTTGGCAACTCTAGAAGAAAATCGCCAAAAAAGGCTAAATTAAAAGCACAACGGTTTCCTGGTACAATCAAAATGTGTTTGGTGAAAAACTGCAGAAAAGTGCTAAAAATTAGACTTTTTTGAAAAATAAAAAACAAAAATATAAACATTTCTACAACGAATCATTATTTCGCATATGCTGCATCTTAAAATATTAATAACAAACTGAGTAAATTAAAATATAGGTTATGGAGTTTTTGTATTATGAACCTCAATCCAACATTTTTCCGTTCTTTTAATACATTTTCATTCAAACAAATTTATTTCTTGAAAATAGTTTTTCAAAAAATAAGTTTCTTTAAAATTTGTTAAGATCATTATAAAAATTGGGACTAAACTTTTAATGTTGTTAGAAAAATTTTTTTAAATCAAGAAAAGAAATAATATTTAAACTGTCAAAAAAAAAATAAAATAAAAACTGAGCTAATAACTTTGCTCAGTTTTATTAAAAAATTACTCGAAGAAAAAACCATCGTAAAAGGCGAAAAATTTTGTCACATTTGAAAAAAAGTAAAAAGGAGCTAAAAGGGCTAAAGGAAAATTTTCAAAAGTGCTATATTTGCACATTTTTTAGTATCGTTTTTATTAATTATTACAATCCAAAATATAAGAGAGAATTTTTTTAAATAATGTACTTTTGAATTGGTTAAAAACTAAATTTTATCAAATGAAGAATTTCGTGAAGTTTTCGTTATATAAAAAAAATATTATCACACTTAAGAAAATAGTGTCCTTTTTACATAAATTAAAATATTACATTTTATTATAATCTTTACAAGGCCTGATATTTTGGTCTAAAAGTGTACAACTAATTTATTAAATAAATTTCCTAATTTAAAAAGATTTATTCAAGAGAAAATTTTTGCAGCATATTGTCCTCGATAACAAGACATTAGGACTATATCCTAATTTAAGTGCCAACGACTATTGTCATTGTTCAACAACAATACATATTTTAAAATTTATATGGGAATATTTGGTCAACAAAACTTATAAAATCAGATTATTGTATCCGGTTGAATACCAAAAAAAATATGGAACTTCTAAAGAAAATTTTGCAGCAAACCAAGATTACCAGCACTGTTTCTGTGTGTTTCAAAACTTATAAAATCAGGGCTCAAAGACTTTCTCCTCTATGAATGTTGAACACCGACTTTTTTTGGAAATCAAAAAAATTTTGTAAGTGCCGGTTATATATGTCATTTTTCCTTTTAAATATTTATTGAATTACTGTTATGTTATAATCATTAGAAAGATAGTTTTACGTAATAAAGATCTTCAAAGATATTCAAAAAATATATCAAAACAAAGCCCATAACTCGTTAACTTTGAGCCAGAGGGCAAAAATGTTTACATTACTTTAATCACAAGTAAGAGTAATGCTGAATCATTACCAAAATTATTTAAAAATCAAGGGTGCTGATGATCTTGATTCATAGCCAAATATTTGTATTATTTTATTTCAAATTTTGAAGAGAAAATAAATACGTATTTGCCACTTATTTTTCAAATTCCGAAAAGTTAACTTTTTACGAAAAATTATAACCTTTTTGGCAAAAACCTCTAACTCCTTCCAAGCTAACCCTGGCAACACTGATTTGTTTACAATTCGTTACACACAGAGAGTAATTTCTGATTGTGAGTCACAAGAGAAAATCGCTCTTTGTGTGTTGCTTAACTGGTATAATTGTAAACAAATACCCTGATTAGCATAAATTTTGAAAGTATTTCATTTAAACTTAATTTATTTCGTATTATATATCAACAAAAAGCTTACAAAAATACACGTATTTTAATGCTAAATTCATTTAATAGTTCTCATATAGAAACATTTGTATATGAAGTAAAATAAGTTTCGAAAATTCCAAATCTAATTCACACAAGTTCGAATTTAAAAAAAAAAGGATAAAAAGGATAATGTCAGAACGAAAATTTTGAGAAACTGTATCTTGAATGAAGTAAATTTTCATTTGAGCTCGAAACATGGATACTTTTCATTTTGGGGCCATCCTAATGTATATATGTGGTATTTGTTTATGTGTTAATACAAACGTTTATATCAGCATTTTGGTTAAATTTGAGGCGAAAACAAATTATTATCACGTTTTACAAATCACATACTTAAGAATATTTACTACTTTAACTACTTCAACGTAGCACATAAATATTCTTATGCATGTGTATTGAGTAGTGATGTCAGTTTAATTTAAGTGGATTATTGAAGAATGTCACACGTCATCTTCATTAAATAATCATTAATTCTAATGGAAACTGAGACAAGAAGCACATTTGTTGGTAAAGTATTCAATTTTAATAAGAAAAGAAGTTTTTCTTTTTAAAGCTAGTGATGTCTATAGTTGAAGGAGTTGTAATAGCTGATGAAAAAATAGCTGATGAAAAAGAAATGTTGAATGATAGCCATTTTTGTAACACGGAAGGAATACAAGCAGGCTATTATCATACAGTCTGATATCCCCCTGGTGCAAAGAGCAAAGATACTATTGTACTATACTATTGTCCTCCTCTTGGATCTTGAACTGTCTGAAGCTTTCGATACATCACACCGTGGTCAGATACACGATTGAGCAGCAGGTCTAAATGGTGAAACTTTATTATCAAATTGATGTTTATTAGTGCAAACTCGTTACTCCCATTATATTGCAAATATGATTGTCCTTTGCATTCAAATCTGCCTCGTTTAATGACTTAATATAAGACGACAACATTAAACTATCAGCAACTTGCAAGTCAAAGGAACTCACGATCGGCTGAGAAAATCGTCGCTGTCCCTGGAAGTCTGCAGGAGATCCCGAATCAGTCAATTCCTCTCACTATACAAGAACTCTAACTTCTACACTAGGTGAATTTCGCATCAGGTTTACGCACATACAAGATACAACTAACCTCAAATCTGATTTGTTCGCTAACTAGACTTTGTAGCTCTTGGACAGATAACAGTAAATACTTTTTGTTGCAGATTTTGGATCAATGACATACAAGATGAATGAAACTCTTCAAAAACGTCATTAAAGAGGTTACACTCCGAGCCACAAGTTACATTTCTTTTTTTTTTTTTTTTTTTTTTTTTGTAAAAAGACCAATTCATATAGAGGGGAACATTTTTTACAGATTTGTAATCTAAGGACTTAAATTTTATATCTATAGATTTTTATATAAATAGAGTTTTCCGTTTTGTTAATAGCAAGAGGTCAAAGTTCATATATCATACTCTTTTTAATTCTCTATTTATTATTAGGGCAAACAAAAATATGCTCTAAAAAAAGTGTTTTATGCGCTTAAAAAAATGCTCTTAAAATTGGAAAATATTCCCCAAAAATTAAAAAATATGCTCTAATTTTTTTGCTAAATTTTAAATTATTTACTCTTTATGCTGAAAATTACGTGATTTTTATTATTAATTACTAATATATATATATATATATATATATATATATATATATATCTATATATTTACATTTAAGAACATTCAAAGCTAATACATTGTATTAGGAAATTACAAAATTTCGATCAATTAATAAGATGAAAAAAAGTACGTGACAGCGAAAACAAAATCTAATCTAATGGTGTTATTTAAAAAATTCTATTGGGTTAAAAATTGTGCTCTTTATGTTCTTAAGCATAAAATATGCAAAAGTTTGGCATTTAAATTAATAAAATATGATCTAAAATAAGTAATTTATATGAAAATATGAAAATATTTTACCAAGCCCGAAATATGCTAAAGTGTCCTACTAGACCAAAAATATGCAAAAATATGCTGTAACAAATCGATGCAAAAATTCTTAAAATTGTCTGAAACAGATAAATAACTAACAGTTTGGTTCATTTGAAACCCAGGAAAATATATAATTTTGCATATTTTTAGTTGCTCTGTTTATTACAAATAGTGTATATAATTGGAAATACCCAAAAAGATATTCAAAAAAGGTCTCAGGTTTAAGTATATGAAAATAAGCATCTAAATAAAATAAAAAATCGTGGCATTTAAACCAATTTCATATATATTAAAAATCTTTTTCGTCACAAATATGATTTTTCTTCAAAATCGTGAAGTTTCAAAACCAAGTACCAAGAAGTTTCAAGAGATATTTTCATAGTAATGATACTGTTGGCTTCCTTGAGGTCTTTTCTACCTAAATATTTGCGACCTTTTGCGATCGATTATAAACCCGTAAGCTATAGCTCTTTGACGAAAAAAGGACCCGAAAACCTTATTTATTTATACTGTAAAAAATGTGTATGGTTTTGATAAAAAAATTTATTGTTATGTTGATTTTTGTTGATTTCAGATCAAAAAACAAAAAAAAAAAAAAAAGAAAAAAATAAAATAGCCACAACAATTGAGTAATTCCATTCTAAATTTAAAACATTTTGACGCTTAGTTACCGATTTAGATAAAATTTGGTGCCTGTATAGAGGAGGATACAGAGGCTGTAAAATTAATTTGTCTCATTTTTATTTTGAGAACTGTGGCACTGAAAGTGATTAACATATTTATTTAAATGGTCATAATTTTTTTTATATGAAAGATATCAAATATCTTTTTTTTTTTGCAGTGGATTTGTCAAAACTTGCATTTTAAAATATTTTTTTTAAATACTTTTATTAACATCATTTTTATTTTTTTTTTTTTTAGTAAAAATTTTCTTTAGTGACGTGAATCTAAAAAAGTCCATCTTTAATTTTTTTTATATTTTTATGTTAGGAAGCCTTATCGGTATACTTGCTACAGAGAAAATTTCAGAGTGGTCAAAATTTTTAAATTTAAAATGGAATTACTTAATTGTTTTACATTAATAAATATTCTGTTTATAAAATGGCAGTTACTATTTTTTTATATAAAGTGTTAAAACTATTTAATATGGCATTAATCTGAAAATAAATATTTTTGATTAAAATAAAAACATCTTTAATTTGTTTAAAATTTAAAAATATTAAATATTCAATCCAACATTTTGATTTTTTTTTTTTTTAATTTACCTTGAATTTTTTAATAACAATTTTAGAAATATATAAACCATATATCTATATATATATATATATTTTTTTTTTTTGGCATTTAAATACCATATTGTCCCATAGAGCAGAAAAATTCCCTATAATCCGTCATATTGCTTTCGACTTTTCGAATTTAGAAAATTAAATAACAAATTCGTGTTTAACAAACAAAATTCGTGTTTGATTACAAATCTATTAAATGCGATTATTTAAAATTTCGTTAAAATATAAAATAAATTTTATTGCCGAATCATGATCAGGGCTTCCAAAAATCTTATATTTGATATATATTTTTTGTGTTTACAAAGCATTATAATTGTTATTATGTTACATTTTATTTAAACGCACACCTTACAGAATTTCAATACGCGTTCCTAAAAATATTGTGATATTTGCTTTTTATGTAAACCAAGAATTGTAATTATGGTCAAAATTCCCGGTTCGTGTCCCACTGTGGGACATCATCGTCCATGGATCTGCTGCGAAAAAATAGCATAAGTTCAATGAAAATTTATATCGGTACGAATGTTTACTGAAACGAATACTATTAGTTAGTTGAATGTAGCTTAAGCCATTAATGATATTTTGCAATAATAAATTATCTGGTATACAATCTAGGTTTAACTTAGCTACTTTAGCCAGTTAAACCCAAGTTAGTACTGTCATAAAATATACACCTGAATAAGAAACAAATTTCAACATATAAAGAAAAATGTTTTATTTTATATAATATTATAATCAAAAGTGAATTAAGTGCATAATTTTTTATTATTTTTTTTATATTTTGTTTTCTTTTTTGTTTATTAAATTGCCATAGCGTTAATAAAAAATCAACTCTATTTTCAAAATGCAGTATGGCAAAGCTAGCGAATTTGATAGTTTTAATCTAGCACTGAAAAACAACATTGTTAGTTAAAGCGCGTTTAATTTTTTTTTTTTTTTTTTTTTTTGTGGTTTAACTTAACAACAAGTTAAACCAAATTTAACTAACTAGCAAAAAACTAACGCTAAGAATCTCAAAGACTACCTAATAGTAAGTGGTCAGGGACCATTCAGCTACCGGTTAGCAGAAAGCCAAATAGTATTGATTTGCACATGAGCTTTATAGTCTCTTCAATTCTGTGTATTAAAAGATACAGTAGAAATTTTTTTAATATTATTAATTAAAAAATTCCAAATTTTCTTCTAATGCTCTTAACAAGGTTTCAACGAAACCTAAATTGAAAAAATACTGAATGCATTTGAATATTTTAAAGAAAGCTTACTTAAGTGTTTTCTATGGGTATCAAAAGAATTTGATTTGTTTGTTTAATCTTATAGTAAATTTCTCCCCTGCAGCAACCAACATTTATAATAAATCATTTAAACTAAAGGGGTCCTTGTGGCTTAAATGATATTTGTAATTGCAATGCCTACAACATTAATAAAAGGGGTACAAATTATCAAGATTAATCTAAAGCTATTGATTTAATCATTTTCGAACATTGTTAATCGATTTTCCTAACCTGTTTAAACAACAATAAAGACATTCTCACTTCAAAATATACACCCACGGACATAAACATACCCAAACATACATACATACATACATACATATATACATACATACATACATTCGTACGTCTGTATGTTGTAACCTACAAACATTTTCTATTGCGGAAGACACTAAGTAGAGTCTTCCAGAAGTTTAAACTCGTCGCCAAAACTATTCCCAAAGTGTCATTAAAATCATCTTCCGTCGGGAAGAACTGTTCCTTGTGGCAGTGTCTTCCAGACGACCCGAAAAAGACAGTTCCAAAAGTGTTGTAAAGAGTCTTCTAGAATAATCGAAAATGACTTTTCGGTACCAAATTCGGACGGTACTCACAGAAGTGTCGTTTTAATCTCTTCCGGAAGATGATTCTGCACTTCTACTATTTCCGTATTTCTAATTAAAATTAGAGCCATTTTTAATATTTCATGCAGTACGAGCACGATTGCGCAATCATTACCTTTTTTACATTACGGGGGCAACTTATTTCTAAAAACAAGTACCTATAAGTGGAACTCTCTATTGATATTTGTAATATTGCATCAATTTATCGTAAAGTTTTTTCTTATTCACAAACGTAGCATTAATGATCTATAGATATACTCAAACACATTGAATTATTTCCCAAGCTAAATTAAAATTGCAATGAATCGGAAATATTTCTTGAGTTTAAAAAAATAGTCAATCCGAAACGTAATCATTGCAATAAGGCATTTGTTTTTTTTTTTTTTTCTTTTATATGATTTAATTGATTTATTATATTAATAAATTTTTCTAATATTTAGTGATCGCGTATCACAATTTTTTTGGAAATGGCAACAACCTTTGATTGATATCGATTGTGCAAATCGAGCTCATACAGTAATTATT
Organism: Protocalliphora azurea; assembly: GCA_932274085.1. Classification (NCBI taxonomy): domain Eukaryota; kingdom Metazoa; phylum Arthropoda; class Insecta; order Diptera; family Calliphoridae; genus Protocalliphora; species Protocalliphora azurea. Next base: position 132,245,174 of record OW026523.1, read on the forward strand.
TTTATTTCACACATACGTATGTACATTAAAAAAATAAAAATTTATATATAAATTAATTTTTAATTTAATAATAAAATCCTCATTAGAAACTTCTGGTGAATTCCGGTACCCTTAGAAGATTAAAAAAAAGATCAATAATAATTTTTATATTTAAATAATAATTAAATAACACTTTGTGCAAAGAATCCGACAAGACATTTTTACAAGCAAAATTTTGGCGGATCAATAAGTCCGTGACTTTTCGAACTTCCCTCGTAGTTATATGAAATGGAACACTATTTCCATCAAGTACCACCTGTTAATAGACTACTGTCAAAATAGGCATTTGTTTGGTCAATAATTTCATCGTTGGAGCGGAATCTCTTTCCACCGAGCCATTTCTTTAGGTTTGGAAATAGGAAGTAGTCACTAGGGGCTAAATCCGGAGAATATGATGGATGAGGTACCAATTCGTAGCCCAATTCATAGAGTTTTGCCATTTAGACTGCACACGTATGCACCCGTGCATTATCTTGATGAAAAAGAATTTTTTTCTTGGCCATGTGGGGTCGTTTTCTTTTTAAATCCTCACTAAATCGGCCTAATAAGTTGGCATAATATTTTCCGTTTATTGCTTTTCCCTTTTGAAGGTAATCGATGTGGATTATCTCGCGTGCATCCCAAAAAACTGTTGCCATCATCTTATTTGCCGACAAACTTACCTTGGCCTTCTTCGGAGCAGGTTCACCCGGGGAAACCTATTGTTTAGACTGCTGCTTGGTCTCCGGAGTACAGTAATGGATCCATGTTTCATCCACAGTTACAAAATGCCGCAAAAACTCATTCAAATTGCGGTTAAAAAACTCCAAACAATCCTTTGAAGTTGTCACACGTTTATGTTTATGGTCAATTGAGAGCAAACGCAGCACCCATCTTTCTTAAACCCAGCTGATCATTTAAAATCGAAACCACACTGCCATATGAAATACCTATGGCATCAACAATCTCACGCACTTTTACTCTTCGGTCGGCCAAGACCATATCGTGGATTTTTTCGACATTTTCGGGTGTACTGACCTCAATTGGCCGTCCGGAACGTTCAGCGTCATTTGTACTTGTGCGACCACAACGAAAGTCAATAAACCACTTTTTTAGCATTGAAATCGATGGTGCAGAGTCCCCATAGTATTTATCGAGTTTTTCCATGGTTTGATTGACGTTTTTTTTTTCGCAAAAAATAATGTTTAATGAGCACTCGAAATTCACTTTTCTCCATTTTTAGAAGAATAAACGAGGTTGTATTTTTTGAACACCAGTTAAACGCAAACCAAATGACGACACTTGCTTAAAATTTTACAGTAGTCTATTAACAGATGGTACTTGATGTGAATAGTGTTGCATTTCATATAACTACGAGGGAAGTTTGAAAAGTCACGGACTTATTGATGCGCCCTCGTACACAAAAACTTTTCTTGTTTAATGGAGTTTTTTTCTAAACTAAATTAAATTTGTGAGAAAAGACTGATATTACTGAATAAAAATTTAATAAAATTTACTTAATGTTTTTGAAATATTCTTTGCTAATTATAAAACATTTAATTATCTGTAACATTTTTCTTATATTTAATATAACAGCCAAACTGTACCTAAGTTAAATTATACTAAAATGCGTGATTTTACACACTACGAGATTATTATTTTCCACTTTTGTTGAGTTGTTTTCTTTTCACAAGAAAAAAACTGACAATCTTCCGAACATACGCCAAGAAGATTAATGAGCAATAGTAATGTATTTTGTTTTTGTTAAATTCGAACTTTTGTCATATTATCTTCGAGAAGTGACTTCAAAGTAAACTTTTGGAAGATATAAGAACGATAGTAATGTATTTTGTTTTCGTAAATTTCGTACAGAAGTGATGCAAGAACGATTAATGCGCAATAGCAATGTATTTTGTTTTTGTAATTTTCGAACAAACTTTCTACCAGACGTTACTTCTTAGTGACTCCTAAACGATTAGCAACATACATATCTTCCAAATGTTTTAAGGGTACATGTAAAAAGATAACAAATACTTTGTGAACACAAATATTGTTGTGAGAGGTAAATTACAATAAATTTAAGGTGGGAATTTTATCATAAAGTTTTGTTGAATGCAAAAGAAAGATATTTATCTAAAGAACAATGGAAAAAATATGGTTAAGAGCTATAAATAACATTACAACAGCAATAACAACAAACAACTACTTAATACTACAAAATCAACAATATTAACAATACTAATAATAACAAAACAAAAACAACATCAATAAGCTTTACACGTTTACTACACGTACTACTCGTAAGTATTGGCCATATGGTTTACTGGTTCAATGATTTTGACTTGTTTTGGCTGGTTGGTAGGGATCACTGGTTTCGAGATTAAAGGACAAATAACAACTAACCAAGTGTTTTTTTTCTGTCTCTCTCTCTCCTTTTATCCTAAACGTAACATAAAAAATATACAACTTAAAAACTAAAGTTCGTGTAAACAACAAACTCTAAGCTACTTAAAAAGAAAACAACCTGAATACCATAACAAATCAATGGTTAAATGGTACCATTTCTAGGAATGTTAAAAAACGATTGTCGCACCAAAAAGGATGAAAAAAAAAACAATAAAATATAAATAATCAAATAACAAGAAAAACAAAATATTATAGCAAAATAACAACAATGAGAATTGAAATGAAAGAAACAAAAACAAACGATAAACATTTCACAGCAGGATATTACTATGAAATGGTTAAAGTTTTACAACACAATACAATTACAACAGCAACTCTAACAATACAATATACAATTTAAACAATATGAAAAATAATAATAATAACAATAACAATACGAGTAATAACAATAATAATGAATGAAAGAATCCAAAATAAAAAACACTTTTTAGTCAAAGTGTAGACTTTGTTACAGCCATTGCCACCGTTAACGCTTTTGGCCACCGTTTTCTTTTTTCTAGGCTTTTCTTATTGTGTAATTAATGCTGTCGAAAAAGTTGTAAAACATCATTAAAAAAAAAAACATAAAACTTTTCTTTGCTTTTTTATGTTTTTCATATGTTGTTAGTAGTTCTCTATAGTTGGAGGAACCAGAAGTTATGTTTTTTAGTGGATTTGTTAAAAGAAATTAAGTTGGTTATGGTTTAAAAGGACTTTTTAAACAGTATATAAAGTAATTAATTTTGAGATCAATACTTATATTACTTAAGCTAAGTTCACATTAGGCTAATATTTGACAATTTTTGCAAAGATTTTATTTACCTAATGTGAACACCAAACAATTTTACCAACCCAGAGAAGAAAACAATTGATTTTGGTCAAACAAAAATATTTGCCTTAAGTCAAAATTATGACAAATGTGAACATGGAAGATGTAAAATTTGTATTTAAACCAATTTATGCTATGACTGATTTAAATGATTTTTTAGAGAATATTAATAGAGTTGTTATGTGCTTAGATGATAATGGCCTTCCTTTTAATCTTAAAAAGTGCAGTCATATGATTATTCGTAGATGTCCACACATTTTAATTAACCAATATGTTATGAAAAATCAAATTTTAGAATTAGTAGAGAGTAAGAGAGTAAGATCGGGGAGCTTATGATCAAAAATGACACAAAGGTCTAAAAAAAAGGTCCAATATATTAGTTGATTTAGTCACTTATTAATTAACTGTAATATTTTTCTACAAAAAAAATTCAAATGGAATATAAAAAATTAAACAATATTTCTATTTAACAGCAACAAATATATATTTTTATAATTTTTTTCTGTTGGAAAGCCTTCGAAGTTCCATCAGTAGCAACATCTAAGAGGGGTTCATTTGGTGTAATTACTGTTTAATTGTTGGTGAGTTTGTAAGTGTCTTTGAAAAACTTCAATTAATGGAAAGGATCATGATACAAGGAGGCATAAAATATCTTTTGTTGTATTGTTTATAGTGTCCTCCTGTTTGTATGACTTCAATTTGGTTTCCTTTGTTTCTAAAATTCTCACTACTATTACCCTGAACTTTAACCTATTCAAACACTTTAAGGTATCACCAATTCGCTTAACTCTTTATGATGTTTCCATTGTTCCCACCATACAATGTACTTAACACATAAATATTTGTTTTCATTGTTTATTTTTGGGTGTCTTTGTTTACTTTTTAGCTTTATTATTATTATTTTTTATTTTTTATTTTTTTTCTCCATAATTTATTTTATTATTACAACAAAACTATAAAAAAGGGCCGTCACAAAACAATAGAAAACAACAAGAATGAAAGGCGTTGAAATTTGTTTTATTTTATTGCTCGGTAACACGGTCAACTCAACTCCGAAAAAAGAAAAAAACCTCGTACCCTATAAACGATGGTATAATAAATATTACAACCTATTATGATTATTAGTTTCAAATTAGTGGTTAAAAACCCTAATCAAACCAGAAAAATGCCACTTTTGTTTCCTTATAAAATTTGTTAAGAATAAGCTATAAGTGTGTTTGTTAGCTAGTATAGATGATTGTATATGTTGCACAGTGTTGTGAACTCATGTAACGAGTGGCCAAAAATGGAAGGAGTTGTCTTACGTTAATAAAATTTGGAACACATTAAAATAACGTTTAAATATGAAAAATATTCAAAATTTAGTCAAAATCACTTCAAGGATACCCATAGCTGTCAAATATCCTTTAAGTGGAAAATTTAATAAAATCCACAGAAAATGTCGGAATTCGATGAAATTTTGTATATATATATTATGTGAGTAGTTAGAATTCTACATGCAAAATTTTGATTATAACTGACAAAGGCTATGTCTAGAACATGTCCTTGAAGGCGAAATCTATAAAAAAGTTGAAAAAGTTACTAAACTGAACAATAAGTTACTATATATTTATTATATTTATAATTAATGACCAAATTTATCTATAGGGAGGAACTGGGATTTAAAACCGGTAATTGTATATTGGATATACACATCGGTTGTGAAACCTATACTCATTTATGGATGTTTGGTATGGTGGGAGGCGTTGAGGAAGGGGAACCTTCTTACAAAAGTTCAGAGATGTACTTCAATTGGCATTACGGGTGCCGCGAGAAGTACACCTCAGGCAGCACTGGACATCATTCCCACCTTCTTCCAATTGTGGAATTCGTTAGAGGCTTATTTAGACTTAAGGAATTGGGAGTAATAGGGAGCTTCACAGCGGGGCATGCTAGCACACTTAATCAAATCAAGTTGAATGGTTAAACATTATCCTCGGCCGCCCAAACGGATTATGTAGGTACTATAATTGACTTCGAGGCTACTCCCGTTATTAAAATCCCTAGTAGGGACCTCTGGATTGGAGCGGAGAAGCTCCACGTGTGCTATCTTCACGGATGGCTCGAAGATAGAAGTAGAAGATGGAAGTGTTTACTTCAGGGGAACAGATATCAAGCGATCTTTTAGATTGTCTGATAGTTGCAGCGTTTTCCAGGCCCCACGATTACTGGAGGAAAATGTTGAGAGAGACACTGTCTATGTGGATAGTCAGGCAGCACTGATGGCAATGACAAGTTACTGTGTCAGGTTCAGGTTAATGCTGGAGCGTAGGAAGGAATTTAGGAGGCTAATGGATGCCTACAGAATAAGACTTTGTTAGGTTCCTGGTCACTGCCATATTCTCGGCAATGAAATAGCCGATGAGCTAGCTCGTAAGGGTTCGGAGTTGGACAGGTCTTTTGTGGAGGTATCGGTTAGGATTCCGATTGGGTCATATTTCATTGCCATAAGAGTATGGACTATAGGTAGAACGAATGATGCTTGAGGGAGTAGTTTGGACTGCAGGGTATCTAGAGCGTTATGGCATAGTCTTAAACCAACAGATTCGAAGCATCTGCTAGGCATGAGTCGTGTGAACCTAAGGATCATTGTTGGCATAATTACTGGTCACCTCGCAATGGGGAATATGGCCAGTAAGTGGGACACTGGCGCGTCAGACTTTTGTAGGACGTGTGATGATGTGGAGGAGCTAGAGACAGTGAAGCATATACTCTGTCACTGTGTAGGGCTTCAGTGAAATAGACTGAGGTAGTTTGAGAACCATATTCTGCACGAACTAGAGGAGGTTGCGGGTGAAGAATTCGGCAACCTTCGTAATGTGAATAAAGTGGCTTAGAGGTAGTCAGGGTTGATTTGTTGGGTCTTAGTTCCACATCTTTCTTATTTTTCTTTAGCTATATTCTACTAGGATTTTTTTTCTTTTTTCATTTATCAGCTTTCTCTATTATCTATAGAGGGATCACGATGGACCGAATGGTCTCTGGGTGGAGGCGTGAAGACGCCGCCCTTTTTAACCTAACCTAACATAAGGTCACTTCAACCTGGTATATTCTAGAGCCTAATTTTTATACAGTTTTCGATTAAATCAGATTAAATCTAGAAGAAAGTGAAAATAATTACATAAATCCAGAATATAAACATAAAAATATACCAAAACTTTACTAAATGCCAAGTAAAAATGTGTTTTTACTATGAAAAAGATGTGATAAAATAAAATTTTATTATCCTTTCGCATATAAGTTTTAATATAATTTTATTTTAATATATATTTTTTTAATATTTTTATTATGTAAAATAATAATTAAACCAAACATAAAATTTTAGAAAAAATCTGTTTTCCTAATTATGTATAATATTTTTTTTTTTATTTTTAGTTTATGACAAATCGTACTTACAAATCTATTTTTTTATCCTTTAAACGCAGGGAAAAACATGGTTACAGCATTATCAACACAACAATATTATGTTCTCATTGTTAATTGTTCATGATAGCAGTGTTTTTGTTTAAATTTTGTCATTTAATGTTTACATTCAATAATAATTTTAATATGGTTGACTGCAAAAATTATATATTTTTAAATATTTTTACCAGAAACTAAATTTTTATTAACATGAAAAGTATCCTTACTTAATCTTAATATGACAATGTGGTATAATAATGTAATAAGATAGAATAATATAATAACATCAAATCATAATCTGATAGAATGGGATAATGATGTTCAATTATATGTGAAACTAGAATCAAACCATAAAATGATAGGTTGCTCTTAGATTATGGTCACTATAACTATATTTTTCTCTGCGTGTACATATAAAGTTAACGAACACAAGTTTTTCACATTTCTCCATTTATTCAATGGCAATTTTTCGTATTTAATTTACGTTCCCCGATTTTGTATTAAGTTGTGTTAAATAAAATTTGAAACTTTTGTTCCAAAACAATCTTTTATAAATGTAATTACAAAGAAAAAATCATTAAATAAAATTTTTCGATTAACTCGTTTTATTTGGTTTAATATTAAAATTTAATTAAATGATTAATTGATTCAGCCATGTATTAATTGGCTACAATATTTTTCCACAAAAAAAAAAAAAAAAAAAAAAAAAAAACATGAAATAGATGATTGTAGAATTTATCCACAAAGTCTGATTAGCTTATATGAGATCGCAGAGATCAAAAAGTATTAACGCACCAACAAAAAATGTAGAAGAGTGGGAAAAGCTTAAGTAATTTTTAGCCCTTTTTCTAAGTTTTTGAATTTTGAACAACAATTGTAATTATAAAATGAAATCTACGGTGCTAAAGCTTTGCAGTCTATTAGCTTCAAGTCTTGGGAGTTCAGATCTGTAAACCGTTTGTTTAAAATAGTTTTATCACAAAATTTGTGAAAGATTAAAGTTAGTTTATTTATATATAGACATACTAATAATTTCCTTGATTCAATCAAGGTTTAAGGTTTATATTTTATCATTATTTGCCAGCTTTTACAATTATTATAAATAACGATTAAATCTGTTCTTGGAAATCCATTTGGCTACTTTTGAAACTGATGTAATACGAACTTTACGAACTGACATTTTGAAGATGAATTTTCAATAAACCCAATTTTTGTTCCCCTGAGCAAAAGTCTATGACTATTTTTGGTAAATAAAACTTATTTAAAAAATATAATTTATCAAAAGTTTTCTTTTTTTCTCTCAGCGAGTGTAAAATTCGCTCTCTGAGAGAATTATCTCATTTGTAGATTCAAATATTAGTATTATAAAAAGTATTATGAGACTGTTGTGATGAGATTTCTCTAAACAACTATTTTATAAGATGAACTGTCATAAGAATACACATATACGAAAGTCTGTTTGTGTGTGTGCATGTATATGTAATGTTTTTTGTAAAAAGTGTTTTCTGTTAATAGTTTTACATTAAACAAAAAAAAAACATTTTTAAAAAATTGTGCTAAAGAAATATGTGTTTTATATAAAGAGGACATGTGTACTCTAGATGCTTATCACCCCACTATTGAAATAAGCATATACGTCGAAACGAAGCTATCATTACAATCCAATGTAAATGATGAGATGGTTTTCGATTTTAGCAAATTAAATCACCTACTTCGTTCTGAAAATTGGTATGAATATATTCCTTACAATAAGGTATGCCCTCGTAATGTTGACATCATTTTGAATAAATTCTATGATGGCTTATTTAAATAATTTAAGAAATTAATACCAATGATGAGAAAAAACATCCCTTGGAATACAAAGCAGCTCAATGGCTCGAAAATTTTTAAAAACAAAAAATTATAGAAAATACAAAAAGTCCGGTTTATCTACTGATTATATGAGATACTCTATATCAAGATCAGTTTACAATTCAGAAAATATTTAATGTTACAATAACTGTCTTTTTAAGGTGAAAAGAATCTTTAAAAATAATCCAAAATATTTTTACCAGTTTATAAATTCTAAGCGTCGAGTCTCTGGATATTCGTCCATGATGAAATTTGGAGATAAAGAATCCTCAAATGATGCAGATATTTACAATATGTTTGTTGCTTTCTTCTCATCCGCCTATTCTGATATAGATTTATATCAACTTTCCAACTATCCATATCAAATTCCTACTGCAACTCTAATAAATTTTGCAAAATTAGATAAATCGGTGATACGGACAACTGTACAGAATCTAAGATATTCTGATAAATGTGAACCTGAGGGTGTTCCAAGATGTGTTTTTATAAAATGTTTACATTCTTTTATATCTCCAATAACCTACTTATTCAACATACCAATATTTAGTGGTTACTTTCCTAAAGTTTTGAGGAAATTTTGTTTAAATCCGGAAGCAGATCCAACATTTCCAATTATAGAGGTATTGCTAAATTAAGTGTTATTCCAAAACTTTTCGAACAGATAGTTACTGAAATTCTTTCATATCAAGTTGTTTTTTATCTTTCGCCATTTCAGCATGGATTTAGAAAACGATGTTTCACTACTACTAACCTTTTGGAGTTCACAACCTTAGTTACGGTTTACAGACAGATTTCAGTAAAGTTTTCAATAAAGTAAATCACGATCTCCTATTGTTCAAATTGTAAAAACTTGGATTATTTAATTTTAAACAAATGTCAAGCTCAAAAAATTAATTTTTTCAGCTTAAAATTTAGTTGGTTGGGAAAACCGATTTGCACTAAAATATCTAGAACTATAACGGAATGGATAGTTGATATTTTATATGAACTAATGCACCAATAAAGTATGCACTAATTTCGATTGTATTTTTCGAAATAGATTTATTTATTTTAAATAAGTAAAAATTTATTATAACAACTATTGCTTCAATTGTACGCCACATGATTTCATTATAATTTCGTTTATGTAGCCGCCAATACAAAACATTTATTAAATTGATTTATTTTCAGAACTTGTAATAAAATATTGATACTTTTTAATAACTTGTATTCATTGTAACTATTTTCCAACTAATCTTTTTTCTGTGTGTAATTATTGAAAAATGCATATTTTGAGCCTGTGCTAACACAGAAAATTATAAAAAATAAAAAAATTAAAGAGGGACGAAGGGGGAATTAAAAATAACTTTTATGAAATCTAGACACTTGTGAATATAATAAAGCGTTTTTTGGTCTTTTTTTTTAATGGTCCATTAAAGTTTTCACTTTTTTAATTTTAAGACTTTAATAAAATGTTGAATATGAATTTTATAAAAATTAGGCTAATATCACTTGAAATCTGATTTGAATGAGATTTAAAAAAAAAAAAATCTAAATTGTTTACATATATATTTTCTGCAATTTTATAGATTTCGTTTGATAACAGCATTTTGAACCAAACCTAACTTCGAATTAACTTTAAATGAGTTTTATGTTGCAAAAATTTCTTTTGATTTAATTTTTACATAGTTTTTGATTAATATCAAATATGTTTTTTTTTTTTGTTTTTTTTTTGTTTTCATTTCAATTTTAGAAATATTTATTTTCATTCAAATAACATTTTTATTGAGCACATTTATTGTATTTTACTAACACACTAAAAGCAAATCAGTATAGAATAAAAATATTTTTCAAAATCGAATTAAATTTTATGAGATTTTGGCAAAATCTCATTAGAAACTAGATTTTGATTCGTACGGAAAATCGAATTAAATATCTCATAAAATTAAGTAGATTTAAACTAGATTTTGGGCATATGTAAATGTACTATAATCATATTTTTATAATGTGACAAAAATAATTTATGTAGATTTAGGCAATTTTATAAATATTTTTTAATGTTATTAAACTGATAGCATTTGTGTATTTTTCAATTTATTTGCAAAAATTAAATACCACACAAAAACCTTCAATTTTCAATCCACATAACTTTTGAAAGGTACAACTTTTTCTAAAAATTCTTTTTGATTTTGAAATGTCTTTTATAAAATTACGTTACCATTTTGTTAGGATTTACCAAGTCATTTTTTTTATTTTTAGCCGCACTCACGACACAGTGTGTTGCGGTGAGGTAACATAACAACAACAACAATAATAATAAAATGGCTTTCAAAATATAATAGAAAAAAATTAAAGAAAACAATAGAAAAAAGTTGTTGAAAGCCTTCTTTTTGTATAAATAACTAAATAGGTTTAGACACGAGTCAAGTGCTGCAAACGGGGAAAGAGTGAGAAGTGAAAATATTAAGATATCCTAGAAAGTCAAAGATCAAGTTTTCTGGAAAATAAATGGCAAAAAAAACTAAAATGTTAAAGAAACAAATTTTATAAAATAATAGGACATAAAGATTTGTGTTATATAAATAATTGTTTATTAATCCAATTATTTTGCACTTTTCTTGTTAGGCATACTATCCCTGGTTAAACACATATTCAATTCACTTCAACGATCATTCATTGGGTCATAAAAATCGTGTATTCATAAGTAGGTGTATATGTTGAAATCTATTTTTACGCAATACTACTGATTGTATGTGATTAACTTTTAAACAACTCTACACAACGCATTATTAACATTTAACATACCAAAACGTTCTTGACCAAAAAACAACACTATAAAAAAAAAACAAACAAACAAACACACCTATTAGTTAGAGTTAGAATACTCACTCCTTAAGGCAAATTCCCTAGTAATTATACAATTTGATGTCTTCGACATAGAATTTCTTAACTTAGTTATTTAGTTAATGTGAAACGTGGTAATTTATTATACATATGAGTGTGTTACACAAATTTATTCCTTCATTCATTAATTTCATACTCGTAAACCTAATTTGTATGTTGTAAAAGTAAAACGAATAAAAAATAGTAGCAGCAAAAACACAAAGAAAGTGAAAGGAATAACTAAAAAACATTTTTAGACGCCTAATTTTTCTGTGTCATAAAAAAAGGAACTTTAAGTGTGACACGAGGGATACAGTGGTTAGAAAAAAGTAATAAATTAATTAATTAGATTTACGATTTTTATCAAAAACATGATTTAAAATGGTTAAGATTGTTAAAGGATTACTCTTCCCCTACACAGAAAAAAGTTACCCATCAATCAAACAAAATAATTCATACAATTAAAAATTGTTTAGATTTGCACCTGTCACCAACATGATTACATCAATTACTAATAAGCAGGGAAACCACATATGTGTAATTGAATGAAGCCACCGATGATATGTTTATCATTTTATATAAACCGGAAATATACTCGGCTACGTCGCAACAGAACATTGTAAGACTTAAGCAAAGTTTTAATACAATTATTAGATAGAATTTCAGGCTTAGATACAGGTATCGCAGACATATGAAATTTTATGTGATTAACATTTTGGGATGTGAATTTGAGGATTTTATTAGACAGAGAATTTCAGTTGCAGTTTCATAAAATATTTAAATTTGAAACTCCATCATATCTCCTTAAAAAGTTTAGTTACGGTCAAATATCTCGAAGAAATTCATTAAATTTCTCTATATATTACTCTTGTAATGAATAAATCATTCGTTGTGAAAATCACTACACGCAAAGAAAAAACATGGTTATAGCATTATCACTACAACAATATTATGTTCTCATTGTTAATTTTATTGAATTTTAATAACTCTGTGTTCATGATAACAATGATTTTGATTCAATTTTGTCATTTAATTTTTACATTTAATAAAAATTTGATATGATTGACTGCAAGAATTAATGGTTTTTAAATATTTTTACCAGAAACAAAATTTTGTTAATATGAAAAATATTATTACTTCTACAACCATTAAATATATGCAGCCTTTTTCCTTGTTCTTAAAACATATTTTGTTTTTAAACCATTTCAATATTATTATTTATATAACAATAAAATGTTACACATAAATACTGTACTTATCCTTTTCACAAACTTAGTGGAAAACTTCAATACTTGTTTGTTTTTAAATATATAAAGTTTTTAATATTTGTTTTCTATCAAAGTAATTCTCATTTAGTTTATATATGAATAAATGTATATAGAAAAGGTTTGGTTACACAATTTAAGAATCTTGCATTTGAACCACGTATGGTATTTTACTAACACACTAAAAGCAAATATATATGACTAATAATATGTAAATAGTATTATTGTATATATATACAAATAACCAAATAAACGATAATTTACAGCAAAAGAAAAAAAATCAGATAATAATTTTCGTTCTTCATATAGTACTTTATAATTTCATAATCTACACGCAGAGAAAAAATATAGTTGTAGAGACCATAATCTAAGAGCAACATATTATGATTGAAACATATGATCACAGCAAAAAATAGAAATGATTATAAGTAATAATTATTATGATTCCACTTTGTCATATTGTATCCGATTTTATGGTTTGTTTTTTCATATTATGATTACAGTTTTACATATAATTGAACAATCTTATTATACTATTATACCACATTTTCATATTATGATTCCATTTTACCATATTATTACCTCATTTTATCATACAGTTATCCAATCCTATCATATTATTATTTCATTTTGTAGTATTATTATTCCATGTTATCATATATTAATAATAATTATTGTTATTTTTATAGAGAAATTATATTGGTTTAAATTAAATCAACGACACAGAATTAATAGCATTTTGAAAAGCGCTCGTTTTTGAGATTTTGAAAGCCTAAAAAATGGCTTAGGAAAATTAAGTTTTTTAGCATAAATTTAGTAATTTAACCCCGTATTCACAAACCACTTTTTAATTTAAATGCATTTTAAATCAAAATTTTCATACAAAATTTTGTCTCTAAAATATATTTTAAATTTATAATTAGTTTTTAAATGCTGAGGTTAATTTTTGAATTTAAACAATATAAAGAATAAGATTTCATTGAAGTGTATAATAATGAATTCCTATTATCAAATATATTGTAGACGCTAATAAACAAAAGTTTAAACTGGCAAAAAAAATCAATATAATTTTGTAAGCAAGTTCGTTAAATGAACAATTTTTCAAACAAATATAAAAGAAAACATTTAAAGCCGTGCTAAAACTGTTTTAATTTATGATTTAAATATATATTCAATCGATTTATTGTTTAATATGTGTAAATAATGTCACTTTTATTTCCAATATTCAATTAATTCGTTACTTCCATAATTAAGTTTAAAATAATGCAAATACGAGCGCTAACTTCCGAAAACGGCTGTCACCATTGAATTCAGCGTACTCGAGTTAACTTTACCAGTAAGGTGACCAGTTTGTTAAAATTTGCAACTAGCATAGTGTTGTTATTAGCTATTGCAATTAAAATTGGCTTTGCTAAAGCTGAATTTACATTTACAAATTATTCGAAATTTTAAATACTAAAATTGTACGACACTTAACATTTTAGTTAATTTTTTAGTATTTCTTTATAAAATCAAATAAAATTTTAATTTGGCGACAGAGGCTCAAAAAAATCTGACAACTCTGCTTTCTACGATACAGCACATAGGGCAAAAGTATACAAAACGTGGTAATATAAATATAAGTGTTTCTATCACTGAAAATATAATTTGCCCTACAGTTTAAAAATGTATATATATATATATTGATTCAAAGAATTAATTTATTCATATATATATATAGATCATTTAAACCTCTTTTCCGGGAAAAATCTTTGTCTGAGAGCTAGGTTGAGGGCGTATGTAAAACGGTAGAAAAGTTCTACGAAAAAAAAAATATTTTTTCATTTTTGTTGTATGAAATAAGAATTGAAAAATATTGGCAAATTGAAATTTTGTTATTAAAAAATCAAAAAGAAATGTGTCAATATTGAATATGAAGAATTTTAAAGAGCGACAAATTTCTTTATTATCACCTTATCAACATGGGTTTAGGAGAGACTGTTTAACAGTAATTAATCTTTTGCAGTTTACCACTATAGTTAATAGTGGATTTAACAAAAAAAAAAAAAAAAAAAAAAAAAACTAACTTATTTCATATATTCAGGCTTTAGCAAGGCTTTTGACAAAGTCAATCACGACCTTTTGTTAATCAAACTGCATGGTATGGGCTTCTTAACTAATAGCTTGAACTGTATAAAGACTTATTTAACGTGTCGTAAACAGCGTGTTGTTTTTAAAAATGTTATCTCTAAAAACATAAATATGAAATCTGGAGTTCCTCAAGGTAGTCACTTAGGTCCTATCTTATTTTGCCTTTGTGTAATTGAATATTTTAAAATTTTAATGAAATGTTAAAAGATTTTAAAATATATGTAATTTTTCCAAATAATAAATTTTATAACTTGAAAAATTTATATTATTTTGTCAAAATTTTTACAAGCCCTATAAGCCATAATACAAAAAGGCAGGTAGTTACGATCAATTATTTGTTTACAAAAATAAGGATTTTTAAAGTTTTATTTTTGTAAATATTTTTAACGAACATTGCAAGATTTTTTTTAAAATGAGTTTTTAATTTCAAGGAGTTTTATTAATAAAATTGTGTAATTATATTTTATGGTAATTAAATTTATATTGAAATTGAAGAAAACATTCTTTTATTAAAATTAATATACAGATGAATTTTGTTCCAACAAGATTGAATTTTAGGAATATGTAAAAATTAATGTTCTGAAATAAAGGAAAATAAAGCAGTGCGGATATTGCCGTTTTCGATCAACAGATGTAATGGATACATTTTCAAATTATGTGGAAAGATTTTATTGCTTTTTCGCTTGAATCTAAAACTGTAAAAACTGTATTGGCAACACGTCTTTCGATGGCTGTGGTCTTAATGATAGATCGATATTTCTAAAATAATATTAAGAGTAGCTCTATACAGCTTATTGTGCTCTCAGACTTCTGTCCCTTCTCATCCCATTAGTAGCTTCTTTAAAAAGAATTAATTCATTCTGAATGTTTTACAAACACGTATGACAACTAAACATATGTTTCGTAAACATAACTCGATATTAAACGAACTTGTTCTGCCTTCAGATAAATGACTGGAAATTTGATACAGAAAATCTGTATTTATTTCTACTCGTATGTTTCAGGCTATCCAGGGACTGATATACCAAAAACCTTTTTCAGTGATCTTGTTTTATCGAATATTTTAGGACAATATTTCCCCTAAACGAAATTATTTATTCTATGTAATTTCTTATCTTAATACGAGATAAATAAGGAACCTTCTGATTACGCACTTTTTCAAATAAGCAATGTCCTTTTCTGATTGTTATTAATTTGTCCACGATATTTTTAATATTTTAAAAAATTTTTTAGCAAACATATGCATTTATGGCAAAATATGAAAAAATATGCATTTTCAGCAAAATATATATAAATATGCACTAACAATTCGATGTCATTTTAAAGCAAATTCTCTGATTCGCAAAGATATTTATTTTACTCTATTCCAGAAGTAAAGGCAAAAAACAAGCATTTGCATGAACTTTCAGTACTTTTTAAAATTATGAGCTGCTGGTCTAAAAAATTCAAAGATATATCAAAAATTTCAAAATGGCTTAAAATCGAAATTCGCAAAATGTTAAAACATGATATACAACTGGACATACTGATCTTAAAGGTGTATGTAAAAGTTATGAATAATTTTGGATATTAATGTTACTTTTTTGCTTTAAAAAATTTTAAAACTTATTTTGATTAAAAAATATTTACCCTAGTTCTTATATAACAAAATTCATCATCATAAATAGTAAAAGCTGTTTATTTTTATTATAATGTCAGATGATATTTTCCGACTCTAATATATGCCATAAGAAAAAAAATATATTGTTCGTTTAAAAGAATTTAGGGCCTGATACAGAGCAACAAACAAATTCATTAAACATAAAATTTGTATGAAAAAAATTCAACAAAATATTTGAAAAAATGAGTCATTTTCATACAAATTTTATTTTTAAATAATTTGATTGTTGCACTGAATCAGGTCATTAATTTTTTATTCACTTTTAACATCAGTCACTACCACACATAAGCGTTGACTAAAAATACGTTGTGAACAAACCTTTTGTAGAAAAATATCTTTTTCAAAGTTATGTAACAATTGTATCATAATGTGAAATTTAACTTAACTCTTAAAAGAAACAAAATTATGAAATTTTTATACATTTTGCAAAAAAAAAATATTAAACTTTTTTCCGCATAAGGTACTTCTATGACTGTTTATAGTCCAAAAATTTTTGCCAAACATTTTTTACAAAACTGGCTCAAAATTACGAGATTTTTATAACCATTTTGTGACTTTCAATCGCTGCTAAGGAATTGAAGATCAATTTTGAAAATTTGTAAAATATTAATTAATACGCATCATTTGAGGTTTCTTCCCACAAATTTTTTTTCTACGGGACACTCTAACATACGTTAACAAATCTACCTCAAATAAGTGCCTTGTATAATGGGATGTTCCTGAAGGATCTTTCAATGAATTTATTAAAACAGATGTTGACAATTATTTTGCATTACTAATAACTTTATAATATTGAACAATATCTTTATATTTTCGAGGGTTCCGAAAAAAAATAATATCTGCCTGCGATTATATACAAATTGAAAATGTCAAAGTTTGACAGATGAAAAAATCACAAAACTGATTGCTTCGTTTTCAAGATAATTAGCAATTAAAAATGACCACCCTTCTTTCTACCTTACATCAAAATCTAAGTAAAGCACTTTAAAGTGATTTTCCACATTTTTGGAAGTGAGCCTTATATGATGATCAATTATGGATTGATGCCCATGAAATATGCATCGAATTTTATAAAAATAGTGACATATTTAAGGTATTTAAGAACGTCAAAACCATATACCGGAAAGAAATTTGTATAGAAGTTAGGAGAGAAAAACATAAAACGATTTTTTGCAGGAACAAAAAGATTCCTATATTAAAATAATCAATAGTTTAATTTAGAATATTGTAACGTGGAAATAGTACCTTCATCACTACTATTTTCACGTACATATTTCTTAATATATTAATTTATGAAATTATTACCATTTTTGCCTTTTCTTTAATATTTTATTTATGTATTTTTAAGTATTTTAATTTTTCATACTAATATATTGAATACTTTATTAGTAATATTAATTACATTGAGCGCCCCTACTGTAAATACTACAAACACACACACATGTATAACAACTGCTTTAGTTGTGCAGTTAATGTTGCTTGATAGCCAACAACCAATATAATTCTCATTTAGTTGATACATGACTAAGTATAAGTAAACAAAGTTTAGTTACAGTCGGGGCGATTCAAACAAGATAAGGCACACCATATAAGTCTCTGAGAATATTTTATATAATTGGAGAGCCCATTAGATTTTGCGAAAGTAGAATATAATCGTATTTTACACGCTCAACTTCGGTTGGGTCCCTAAATAAATTTTACACGAGTGACTTCGGTTGCATGACGAGGCAAGCGTATTCCAAGCGGAGATACTAGCGGTCAGGGAAGCGTGTAAACTAATTTGCGATAGAAATATTCAAGGGAATATTGGTTTATTTGTCGACAGTCAAGCGGCAATACTATCGCTCAAATCACCGAAAACTACCTCTATTCTAGTCAGACAGTGTAAAGAGGAACTGCGTGGACTAAGTCGACTGTATGACATTACTATAATCTGGGTTCCTGCGCATAGGGACTACTATGGTAATGAACAGGCAGACGAATTAGCCCGGGCAGGCTCTGCTATGAGTGCCTCCTTAGCGGTTTCTGTCGCAATCCCGTTAGGAACAGTCAAAAAC
Organism: Protocalliphora azurea; assembly: GCA_932274085.1. Lineage (NCBI taxonomy): Eukaryota > Metazoa > Arthropoda > Insecta > Diptera > Calliphoridae > Protocalliphora > Protocalliphora azurea. The sequence continues at coordinate 132,263,732 of OW026523.1, forward strand.
AGAATCCGAAAACACTTTCAAGGAAAGGCGGAAAATGGATGGCGAAATCTGGACAAATGTAGAGTCGCGAAAGAAACGTGGCCTACCTACAACGAGAAACGCTCATTGCAACTCATTGGCTACAAACGCAAGGACATCTCGAGACTAATAGCAGTGTTTACAGGTCACTGGACGATCGGTAAACATGCAAGTAGACTTGGTCTCCCTTACAATGAATATTGTCGTAGTTGTGGCAACAGCGAGAAGGAGGAGACGGTTTTTCATCTTCTATGTGAATGCCCAGTCTTGAACGCAAACAGACATAAATTTCTGGGAGGGCACCAATTAGACAACCTCTCTGAGATATCGGACACTAGACTCAGTGACATCATTAAATATCTCAATGCTACAGGCTGGATCTAATTAATTTATGTTCTCATTGTTTCTTCCCTACATTTCTATCTCATTACAGACTCAATGCAACTAATTCATCTGGCGAGTAGTGTGGTTCCATCAAAACGGATTCTAACGAGTCTAATTGATTGCCTGTAAGATTACGGGCTACCACGGTAACCAACCAACCAACCGACTTCGGTTGCTCGTTCTCACGAGTGGCTTCGTGTTGCTTGTTCTCAAGAGTTCATGCTGCTCGTTCTCAATAGTGGCTTCGTGCTGTTCGTTTTCACGAGTGGCCTCGCGCTGCTCTTAGATAGAATGTTAACCCGTAGAATTGCATGGAAATAGTAGTTTGACAAGTAGCTAGACACTAGCTTTAAGAAGCCATTGTACGTATTGTAGAAAAATATACGATCTTTGATCCCCGAAGCTGCCATCTGAACCAGAAGCCGATCCCGCCGTAAACCCGAACCAGTTTGACAGCAGGGTGTGTCGAAAGCGATGCTACTACTGAATCAAGCCTACTATAAGTCAAATAACTGAACCGAGCATAATATAAGCCGAATAACCGAGCCGAGCCTATTATAAGTCGACTAACCGAGCCGAGATTTTTGTAAGCTGACTAACCGAACCGAGCCTATTATAAGCTGCATAACCGAACCGAACCTATTATAAACTGGATAACCGAAGTAAAAATAATCTAGGCCGAAGAACCGAATCGATCGTAAGAACAATAAACAATTGAAGACGATATTTATTAAGCCGATGGTATCCGAATTGAAGTTAGCGAGATTATTCTCTACTAATATCTATATATTTTACCCCCAGAGAGGTAAATCAAACGTCTTATTACTTAAGGTTTGTGGATTCGTATGTAGACCCTGGAGGCGACAAAGTTACCTCAGCCGACGACAAAACTAAGTTATAATATACTGACCGACTGAGTTATAGCGTAGGTGGAATTCAACTGCCTAAAAAATCCTGATTTGAGAAGAAGTCAACACATTTTCTACTGCTTCCTTTGCTCCTCTCAAACCACTGTGTCTTCCCTTCAAAAACAATAAAAAATAGAAATGCGTATATAATACAAACTTCCATAAGTATATAAAAAAAGAATGTTTGTTTATTAGTGTTCATGTACGAATGAGTATGTTTAAAAATTTATATTGCTTAACATTCTTGCGTTAAATGACGCTTGTATCATCAACATACAAATAAATTTTAAAAAGTATTTTTATATTCTTAATATTCCGGCCATAATGACAGTCGTACAAGTCGTGTTAACTACATAGCCAAGAGCAGCAATAGCTACTAATAAAAAAAATACAATTTAATTCTAGCAACAACTACAATTAGAGAAAAAGAACATTGAGGAACACATTCATTTTTCTAGTGCATTTAATTAGAATTTTTTTTTTTTTAGCCAGGATTTTTTTTCTATTAGAAAATTATACACATTTGTCTGCCATATAAAAAAACGCATTTAAAGTGAAAGAAAAAAGTGTTAATCTGAATTAATATTAACAGCATTAATATTAAAAACAGTTCATTATTCTGATTTTAAAATAATTTTAGTTTATGTAAATATTCTACATAAATTTCAAAAAATGCATATTGATTGGGAATTTTTTAATTTTTAAAGATTCAAAAACTGCTACTTACTTAACACCCTTTACGTAATTAAAAAAAGGTACGCATTTTTGCAGTATACAAAAAAGGAATAATAAAAGGGTTTGTTGAAAAAAAATACAAACTAATGATGCTATTGCTACTATTGTGGAGAGCTACATAAAATTTTAAGCTACAATGTTAGTCATAATAAAAATACGTGGGTTTAGAGATTTTCTTTTAAATCTTAAATTTGCTTCTTTTAATCAGAGAATTGGGAATTTCGCAGACATGGATTTTTTTTTTTTTTTTGTCTTTTTTGACGATTTTCGTAAAATATGAAGATTTTTCTATTAATTTATATAAGTATGAGTTAATCAATAAAAGCTAATTTTAAAATTTTTTACTTAAAACATAATTCAATAAATTTTCCCTTCACATAAAAATTGTCGATAAATTTTCTCCTTACAGAAAACTTTCAATAATTTTTTTAATGAAAAATTTTCAAAAAGTTTTCTTTTTATAGAAAATTTTCAATAAATTTTCTCCTTACAAAACATTTTCAATAAGTTCCCTTTTTATAGAAAATTTTCAACAAATAAATTTTCTTTTATTAAAAATTTTCAAAAAAATGTTTCTTTATAGAAAATATTCAATAGATTTTAGATAAATTATCTTTTTATATAAAATTTTCAATAGATTTCCTCTTTTTTTCTTTTCTTTCTTTTCTTTTTTCTCTTTTTTCTTTTCTTTCTTTTCTTTTTTCTCTTTTGTTTCTTATTAAAAATTGTCGACAAAATTTCTTTTAAAAAAAAAAAAAAAAAATTTCTTTATAAAAAATTATCGATAAAATTTCTCTTTAAATATATTTTCAACATTTTCTTTTTATAGAAAATTTTATTTAAATTTTTTTCTGTAGAAAATGTTCACAAAATTTTACTTTCTATAGAACATTTTTTTTCTGTAGAAAATTTTCATTAAATTTTCTTTCTATAGAAAATTTTCATAAAATTTTCTTTCATTACAAAATTTTCGTTAAATTTTCTTTCTCCAAAAATTGTTCGTTAAATTTTTATTTCATGGAAAAATTTTGTTAAATTTTCTTCTTTAGAAAATGTTTGTTAAATTTTCTTTGTATAGAAAATTTTCGTAAAATTTTTTTTTTACAGAAAATTTTAGTTAAATTTTCTTTTTATAGAGTTAAATTTTGCATTAATGGAAAGTTCTAATAATTTTGTTCGTTGAATTTTCTTTTTATAGAAAACTTCCGTTAAATTTTCTTTTTTAAAAAATTTTCGTTAAATTTTCTTTTGAATAGAAATAATTTTCTTTAAATTTTCATTTTATAGAAAAATTTCGCTAAGGTTTCCTTTTACATAAAACTTGCTTTAAATTTTCTTTTTATAGAAATTTTTCGTTAAATTTTCTTTTTTAGAAAATTTTCATTAAATTTTCTCTTTATAGAAAATTTTCATTAAATTTTCTCTTTATAAAACTTTTTTAAATTTAAATTTTTTATGCAGAAAATTTTCGCTAAAACTTCTTTTCATAAAAAGTTTTAGCTAAATTTTCATTTTATGAACAAATTTCGTTAAATTTTCATTTTATGGGAAAATTTCGTTAAATTTTCTTTTTATAGAAAATTTCTGTTAAATTTTCATTTTATGAAAACATTTCGTTAAATTTTCTTTAAATTTTCCTTTTATGGAAAAATTTTGTTAAATTTTCTTTTAATAGAAAATTTTCGTTAAATTTTATTTTTTAGAAAATTTTCGTTAAATTTTATTTTTATAGAAAATTTTCGTTAAATTTTATTTTTTAGAAAATTTTGGTTAAATTTTATTTTTATAGAAAATTTTTGTTAAATTTTCTTTTTATAGAAAATTTCTGTTAAATTTTCATTTTATGAAAACATTTCGTTAAATTTTCTTTAAATTTTCCTTTTATGGAAAAATTTTGTTAAATTTTCTTTTAATAGAAAATTTTCGTTAAATTTTATTTTTTAGAAAATTTTCGTTAAATTTTATTTTTATAGAAAATTTTTGTTAAATTTTCTTTTTATAGAAAATTTCTGTTAAATTTGTATTTAATGGAAACATTTCGTTAAATTTTCCTTTTTAAAAATTTTTCTTTTAATTTTCTTTTTATAGAAAATTTTTTTTAAATTTTCTTTTGATAGAAAATTTTTGTTAAATTTTCTTTTTATAGAAAATTTTTGTTAAATTTCCTTTACATAGAAAATTTTTGTTAATTTTTTTTATAGAAAATTTTTGTTAAATTTTTTTTTTATAGAAAATTTTTGTTAAATTTTTTTTATAGGAAATTTTTGTTAAATTTTTTTTTTATAGAAAATTTTTGTTAATTTTTTTTTTATGGAAAATTTTTGTAAAATTTTTTTTATAGGAAATTTTTCTTAAATTTTATTTTTATAGAAAATTTTCGTTCAAATTTTTTTTACAGAAAGTTTTTTTTTTGTAAATTTTTCTTTTTACGGAAAATTTTTGTTAAATTTTGTTTTTATAGAAGCTTTTTCTTTTATTACAAAATTTTCGATCAATTTTTTTTTTTTTAGAAATTTTTTGATTAATTTTCTCTTTATAGAAAATGTTTGATCATTTTTCTTTTATGTATAACTTTCTTTTTATAGAAATTTATTGACGAATTTTTTCTTAATTTATTTATTCTATTTTGGGTACAAAATTGGCGATTTGTATTTTACTGTGGAAATATTTGGAGACAAAACTGGTGATTACAAAATGGTAATAGCTCCCATAACAAACTACGTATGTCAAAAAAAAAAAAGCATATGAATAGCAATGCCAGCAGCAACATCATCAGGACAATACATGCGAGTGAACATTGTGAATAATGTTAGCTTTTGGTAGATAATCATGTTGTAAATGTATGTATTACTAAATGTTCAAGTGAATTTACACGGCTGTATCTACATACATAGATATGTCTATTACGTGTTTAGTGTATAAAAATTCCATCATACACACACTTTTTGATGGCATCTGTCTTTCGTACGTACTTTTTTATGAACTTTATGTATATATATATATATATATATATATTATATTTTTTTTTATAATGCAATGTAATCCATACTCTAATTTCCCTTTTATAAGGCTTTTAGTCTATTGTCTAAATATGTATTTCTCTATTATCCTATTTTTTTCCCCCAGTTTTCATTCACATTTTACAGTTGCTATTAATAGAGCAACCAAAAATATGCTCTTACTTTTTCTCGCTTAATTTTAAATTATCTACAATTCATGCTAAAATTAACTTCATTTTTATTAACAATTATTAAAAATATTTTCTTTTTGAACTTAAAAATATTAAACACCTAAAACATTGTAGCAGGAAATTACAAAATTTTATCAATTTATAAGATGAAAATTACGTATGTGACAGTAAAAAAAAAAATTTTTAAATTATGTAAAAAATTTTATTGGGTGCAAAATATGCAATTTTATACTGATTAGTGTAATATATGCAAAGTTATGCTCTTAAGTATAAAATATGGAAAAATGTATCATTTAATTTGCTAAAATATGCTCTAAAATGAGATTTTCTATGAAAATATAATAAAATCTGCTTATAAGCCTAAAATATGAAAAAATATACTTTTATGGCCAAAACATGCAAAAATATGCTATAACAAATCGATGCCAAAATTCTTAAAATTGTCTAATACGGATAAATAACTAACAGTTTGGTTGATTTGAGCCCCAGAAAAGAAATATGATTTTGCATATTTTTGGTTGTCCTGCTTATTAACAACAATTGTTGCCCGAATTTTGTATGTATTATATTTCTATTTTTAATGGAACTTTTCTGTGCTTTTTTTTTAATGAGGATGTTGGGGAAGATTTTACTTTCCTTCATTACCTTTTTGTGTCCCTAATTTTTTATTTATTTTAAAATTTTGTTACTTGTGCTTCTTACGTTTTTTTTTTTGTTGGGTGGTTGTTACTCCCCCATTGTCCCTTGGGTAACAAATTAACAAGTTTGAAACATGTAATAAAAGTTGTCTTCTTTAATGGATTGTAAGAAAAATTTGTATTAAGAAAAAGTGAAAATATGGGCAAAAAAATATATACAGAAAAGGTATATATATGTGTGTGTGTGTGTGTAGCGTAGGAAATGAAATTAAATATCTTTAGTCAAACTCGCTAACAAAAATTAATTTTTGAGTATTCCTTTTGAGCATGCAGTTCAATCAAATTGTCAAGCATCAAAACAGTCGCCTATTAAAGAGTCATAGAATTTGTATTGTTATCGTTTTATTTTTATTAAGAAAAGAAAATGAATTTCGAAAGTTTGTTGCTGTGCTACTTTTGCTCTTGTCCAAATGTTCGATTATTTTGGCAAAAAGTCCAATTCAGGTAAAAGGAAAAGATTTGTAATATAGGGGCCTTCAATTTTATGGCCATTAATTTTTAAATTTATGCGACTTATTGTAAGAGGTCACTGTCAAAATATCATATAAATAATGTATATAATTCATAAACACACAAACAGGTGTTCAAAGATGACCTCTAAACGAAATAAAAAATCGTGACATTATAAAGCGATTTCATATAAACTTTTGTTAAAAATATGATTTTTCTCCAAGCTTAGTCCAAGCAATGCCAAGGAATATTTTCATAGTAATAATAAGGTATTTTCTGTTTAAGTTTTTGTAATCATTTATAAATTCGGAAGTTATAATCCTTCAACTCAAAAATATCCTTCAAAGCTCATTCATTTATACTGTAAAAAATTGTGTAAATATTTTTTTGATAAAAATTAAAATAATTGAATAAAATAATAACATTTATTGTTATGTTAATTTTTTTATGATTTCAGATCAAAAAAGAAAAAAAAACAAAATGGCTATTGCATTCGCTATTGCTGCTACAGTTTGTTATATATGTATGTATTTATTATCAATTTATAAAATGTTGGTTACCATTGTTTACATAAAATGTTAATTGGAAAATAAAAGAATTAGAATAAAAAAAATATTTTTAAATTGTATAAAACTATTAATATGCGTAAATTTAAAAAAATCTAAATAAATACAGAAGATTTTAAATTATGATTACTGACCACCATATTCAATGCGCCATTTTGATTTTCTTTTAATTTACCTTAAATTTGTTATTAATAACTTTACACTTATGTAAACCATATAAACATTTAGGCTATAACCAAATTTTTGGTATAGTACCACGGAGTGGCCAAGAATATTTTAGTAATGAAAACACCTGACTCCCGTCGTTTTGCGAAAAAAAAACCTCACGCAAGGAAGCAAATTTCTAAAACCCTTCAAGAAATATTTTTTTAGAAATTTGTTCAAAGACTTCGACCAGACTTTAAAATTTTTTTGGACATTTAAACCACTTTTCTAGAAAAACATCTTTTATTAATTCAAACAAACAACAAAATTTAATAATATATAAATACTCAACAATTTTCATGCTTTCTAAATTAAATAAAAGTTTTTAAAATGAAAATACTTTTTCGTTTATTTTGTGATTTTTTTTAATTTTTCATAAATTTTGATTGGAAATGGTGTATTTTTGAAAACTCCTTTAAAACATAATAATCTAGGCATTTAGTGATGGTACAATCTATGAAATTCTGAACATTGCTTATATTTTTATATCGCTTTAAGCATAAGGTAATTTACTCAGGTTTTTACATATAACGAAATTTGAACCGAGATGAATTGTAAACCGTAGGAAAATTTTTAAATCTAAAGTAGTGGATAAATTCCAAAATAGCATTTAAGTGATACGTATAGGAATATATACAAATATCAGGTGTATATTTTTTAAAATTTCCGTGAGATCAAAATGGTTATTTTCAAACTTCAACCCGATCCCTGCGTGAACTTTTTTAACGATCCGAAAAATTGATCATATTTTTTATTACTAACTTTTAAAATTCTACAAGACTGTACTATGCTGTTTTTGATATTCGAAAAAAGTGTGAGAAAGTTATAACTCTAATAAACATATGTTTTAATGTAAAAAAAAGGAAAATTGTGTCACATTTATATAAAATATTAACCTAGGTGGTAAAAAATTCCCTTTCAGCTACCTATATAATCCGTCGTATTGCATCCGCCTTTCCGAATTTAGAAAATCAAAAAAAATATTCGTATTCAATGATCACAAATCTGTCAAATGGGATTATTTAAAATTTCATCATGTTATAAAATTAACTTGGTTACCGCCATAATGTATTCGCCATTTTGAATTTCTTATTTTTTATTGCAAAATCGTGATCAGCACTCAAAACCCTTATATTTGATATATATATTTTTTATATGCATCATGTATACTAATTATGGTAAAAATTCAGACATCGTGAACCACTTTCATATGCCATATTGCTTCCTCCTTTCCAAATTCGGAATATAAGAAAAAAACAAATTCGTATTTGGAAACCACAAATCTGTCAAATATTATTATTTAAAATTTCGTCAATTATTAGAAAAACATTTTGCCCGCCATATTGAATCCGCCATGTTGAATTTTTAATTTTTTATATTACAGAATCGTAATTAGCGTCCCCAAACACTTTATACGTACACCAAGTTTATAATTTTGGCTAAGATTCAGGGCCCATAGCCCATACAGGTCCGCGGTATTGCTTCCGCTTCCCCGAATTCGTTAAAACAAAAACCATATTCGCATTCAGGCATCGCAAATCCGCCAAATGAGACTTTTTAAAATTTCATCAAATAAGAAAAAAATTGGTCTCCATATCGGATCCACCATTTTCAGTTTAGAATTTTTTATAACAGAATCATAATCAGCGTTCCCAAAAACCTCATATGTGTTATACATTTTTTACGTATACCAAGTTTCTAATTGTGGCTAAAATTCAGGGACCATACAGATCCCATACAGATCCGCCGTACTTCTTCCGCTTCTCCGAATTTGTTAAAACAAAAACCATATTCGCATTCAGGCATCACAAATCTGTCAAATGTGATTTTTTTAAAATTTCATCAAATAAGAAAAAAATTGGTCTTTATATTAGATCCACTATTTTGAATATAGAATTTTTTATAACAGAATAGTAATCAACGTCCCAAAAAACCGTATATGTGATATTTATTTTTTACTTAAAAAAAGTATTCTAATAATAGTCAAAATATATTGATTATGTCCCAGTGTGCATAGGGACAAGGAAGAGTGGGTTCGTTTTATAGATCTCAAGAATTTCGACTGACAGTATTTGAAAACATTTCTAATATAACTTAATTTTTAACTTAACTTGAAAAAAAATTTACAGACTTTTCTTTAATTGATTTCTGCTTAACAATTTTCTAATTCCATGTCATATGTTAAAAAACGACCTTTGAGTTGTTGTCTTTTATATTTTCTTCAATCAATCAAGAATTTATCAATATATTAAAAAGTAACATATAAGTTAAATAGATTTTTTCAATTATCTTTAAACTGTAACAGCTGTATTTTAAGAAACTTAATACAGCTTTACTAATCACTGTTCAGCAAAATTCCTTAAAGTTTTATTCAAAAACAATGATTCGCTTAATATACCTTTAGTAAACCATTGTTAACTTTAAATACTTTAAAGTAGGTTCGACGCTGTTTCAAAGCTACTTAAAGATTATTCTCTTCTTTTTTTTCATACGTAAATTTTTGACAAAAGGATTACATTTTTTAACTTCCGTATGTTAAGATTCCTTCCGAAATTAAAAAACCGAAATTAAAAAACCAAAACCGGAACAGAATAGTAATTACGTTACATATATGAAATTTAAGCTATTTGATAATAAAATCATAAACATAAATAGGAAAAAGTATATTTTTCCTGTTTTTGGATTAAAAAGGTGCTTTAATCTAATGTATTAACTCAGGGTTAAAAATTACGCATTTGAACAGAAACAATTGAAAGTGTTATATTCGACTGCGCTGAATCTTTTATAGCCGCCACAAAATATATATTTCGTAAATATATAAACATATTCGAATTATCTCCTATCAGAATTTTTGCTTTAATGTGAAAACATACTTAATATTTGTAAACTGGTGTTAACCATGACATCAGAAATTTGTAACATAAAGAGATATGTATCTTAAAAAAAAAATAATAATTGAAAAAATAAAAAAATACGTAAAAACGCACACGTACTACAATTGTTTTTCTTTTCAATGAAACTTTTTACTAACACATTCTTAGACTTAAGTTTTTTTTTGGCAACCAACATAGATTTTGGACGGCGGAGCTTCACATCTATGTTAATCTATAGCTCAGACCATCTGTGTTGAAGAGTTTAATAAAAAAGATATACGAAAAATTGTAAATTCATTTTCAGTTTTCTATTAAACTTTTTTTTTCGAGTTATATATTTTAAAATTTTCAGAATTTTTAACTTTAAGACTCTAAGACACAATTCTACCAAACATGATATGCCATCTTATTATCAGCATTTAAATACCTAAAACACAATTACTGTTAAGTGATAATTCTTTAATAAAAAAAATATCTCACATACTCAGATTTACTTGTAAAACTTATTTTTTGACAAAAAATAAATAAAATTCAAATGGATTTTACGTGAATACAAACCATTTGCAATCTGGAACACTAGACTACATATACCTATAGAAACTTTGTTGAGTGTACTCCTCATATATGTGAACAGTATAAAAATCAATGTATTTAAAATCCAACAATCAGCATTTTTTCACACACATTAAAGTAAAACTATTTTTCGAATTCAGAATTTCAAAACGCTATGTGGTCTAGGGGGTAAGAATTCAAAGGTTTGAAGTGTTCATATGAGTTCGAATCCTGGCGAATAGAAATGTAATTTTTATTTAATAAATTTTAAAGAAACATTTTTATTTAATTAAAAATATATTTGACACATCATTAGTCTGACATTTCAAAACTGTAATTTTTGTTTGAAGATAAATTATAAAACAATTTTTCAGTCTTGGCTAAGGATCGAATTCAGAACCTAAAGTCTTTTAATCAGAAATCCAAGCAGTTGAAAAATTATTATTATTTTTTTATTTATTTATTTTTTTTTTACACAAATTAAAGTAAAACTATTTTTTGAATTTATAATTTCAAAATGCCATGTGACCTAAAGGCTAAGAATTCAAAGCTAGGGGTTTTAAAGTGTTCGTATGGGTTAGAATCCTGGCGAATAATAATAGATTTTTTTATTTAATAAATTTCAAAGAAACATTTTAAATTAATTAAAAACATATTTGACATTTCAAAATTTTAATTTTTGTTTGAAGATAAATTATAAAATAATTTTTCGAAGTCTTGGCCGAGGATTGGACTCAGAACATAAAGGCACAAAAACCAGGCGGTATACCACATCGATATATTGAAATTTACTATATCTTTTGCTTATATAAAAAGCTTAAAATGTCGCTCAAATCTATATAATACTTTTTTATAAAAAAAAAAAAAAAAAAAAAAAAAACTTCAAAACGTGCCTGGAAATTCTTGTCACATTAATATTTTTATAATGAAAATTATTATATATATATATTTTTTAGGAAAAACAGAAATTTATAAGACGTCCCGAGGAAACAAACTCAGGCTTTACGGTTTGTAGTCTAGAACACTTCTCCTGGACTATTCAATTTCAAAACTTTCCGATAAAATATAAAATATTATTAAATTTGGACAAAGAAAGTTGAAAAAATGTTGAGGCTGTTCTAGAAAATCACTTGTAACTCCACCATTCCTAAACGGATTTCGCTGAATTGCAATATCAAGATTTTCGAGACTATATACCACATATGCGTTTAAAGAGAAATATATTTATTGGACTATGGGCTTCGAAAAATTTATTTCAACCTACAGACAAACAGATATCCAGACGGACGGGACATATATTTTCAAAAATTATTTTTAATCATAACAATCAGGAATATTTTTCAATTCAATGCCTTGGATATATATGGATAAATATGACAAACTTATGTACACCCTTCACTCTATGTGGAGGGAATAAAAATTATTAAAATAGTTAAATTAAAAAAAAAAAACAAATTCAACAAAAATAACGTAAACAAAACCAAATATCAAATAGTGATGTTGATTTTATCACAGCATATTCGTTACTCGGTTACTTATAATTACAACCAATAAAAATTAAATAAAAGTATTTCATTTATACATAATTATATTTACAAAAGTTAAGTAATAGTTTTTTCCAAAATAAAAAACTTATTTACCATCAAAAATATAGTAAAACATCAAAAATAATAAAGGAATAAAACAGTTAACGAATAATTTATTCTAACTATTCACAACATTGACAATATAAATGAGAGAAAAAGTGAGAAGAGTTGCTTACTTAAACAAACAATAGTTTATTAGTTAATGTAGACTGTAAGCTAAGGGCTAAATTGTGTATTAACTAGTTTGTGTTTTAAATATAAATTAAAAATTTTTTTAGAATACAGCTGTAAGTCCCTTGAGTAAATTCTGACAGATTAAAGAACCCAAGGATTTAGCATAATTTGTGTTTATGACTATATTTCAATTAAAAATACTAACTCCTGTTAAGGTTTAAATTCAATGCCATAGATTAATAACTAGATATTTATGTGAGAGAAAAAAACCTGATTCAATTGTCAAAAATCTAATTCATGCAACAACAAAATACTTGTAGTTACATATATTTTGTTTTTGTGTTTTGAAAAAATGAGTAATTTTTTTTTTTCTGAAAGTTAATTTGAATTGCCTCTCACATAAACTTCTAGTTGTATTCTAAGTTCAATGCCTTATATGGCTATAACCCAAAATATTTGATTTAGTTTGTCAATAAAAAAGAAGACATCAAAAATATGACAGTTGTTTCCTTAAATAAATATCTTATTATTATAAAATAAAAACTTTAACTTTTGATGAAATTGCACTTTTTTAATTAAAATTTAGAAGCAAAATTCATACAATTTAAGTAAATTAAATAAATACACAACAAGAAAAACTTTTATAACTAAAAAAATGAAAAAAAATTAAATCTGCTCCAAAGAAATTTGAAATACCAAGAAGCACAACTTATAGCATTATAACTTGAAAAGTTGCGGGCAAAATTTTGGTCTCACTCCAATTAGCTAAATTTTGAAGACAGAACAGATGCATTGGGTCACCTTTATTTATTCAACACACACTCATATAAAATTTCGTATTATACAATTTCATAAAGTTTAACAAAAAAATAATAATAATAAGTAATAATAACAATTACAGCGAAAACAAAATATTAAATGAGAAAACCAGTGCTAAAGGAAGGAAAGAGAGAGAAGAAAAAAAGACAAGTAAAAGAAAAACTTTGTAGTTATTTTTTAATAAAAATTAAAAGCAAAACAAAAATGCAGTAACAAGAATTTTGATAATAAATTGTTTTAAGTTTAAAATTGTAAAAAACAAACACTCCCTTACTTCAGGTGTTTTTTTTTTTTTTTTCAAGCCAGCCCTACAATTCTGAAGACAATTCTAGAGATAAGCAATTTTTTTAGCTAATTGGAGGCAAAATTGAGTGATTGTAAGTCAAGGGATAACGAAGAGTTTGAAACTTGAAACGAATTAAGCAATTCTCCGGTATTCTACTTTGCATCCTCTAACTAGTAACACCACGTTTTTAATAAAATTCCAAATTTACTTTTGAAATCCTAAAATTTAAACTTTTAATACTTCACTTATTCTAATTGGAACCGAATTTTTCTACAATTCTTATTAACTAATAATTTCCTTGGAAAATAATACGAGATTACTCAAAATTGTTTATACTTTAAAAGGACTGCACACGAATAAATCCGTGCACACTTTAAGGCTTACATTTTTTATTATTCTCAGTAAATATGTGCTAAATTTTGTTGTAATAGAACAACTAGTTTTTTTGTAATGAAAATTGAATATAATTCGTTAGAACACTTAATTCAAATTTATTACACTATGCGACAAATTTTGGGTCATCAAATATTGTTTCAAAGATTCAAAGGGTTTTGCAATGTTTCTTCGAATTTAGAAGAGTCCAAAGTTTCTCTTAGAGAGAGCTGATGGAGGACTACATGGTGAGACTCTGCTGGGTGCCTGGCCACTGCAATATTTCAGGCAATGAATTGGCTGATGAACTGGCAAGGCAAGGTGCGGCAGGGAACGTCTCGGGGAGAGAGACATATGTGAAACCACCACTAAGTTTCTTCTATGGGAAGATCAATGATTGGATCTTGGTCAGAACCAATTCGGCTTGGGAGAGTAGAGAGGACTGCAGAGTGTCGAGGGCGATATGGCCGGTATTGGACAAGGCAGGCACTAGCACTCTCCTGGGCATGAATAGGAAGAGCTTGAGGCTCATGATAGGGGCCATAACGGGTCACTGTTTGATAGGGAAGATGAGGTATAGATTGGACGCTAATAGTTCCGATTTTTGTAGACTGTGTGGAGACGTCGACGAGACCGAGTCTATTGAGCACATTATGTGCCATTGTCCACGATTACAGCATCGTAGGATGAAGTGGCTGGGTAGCCAGTTCCTCGACGGGCTAAGTGACGTTCGGGACGCAGATCTTGTTGACGTCATAGGCTTCGTCATGGGAATCGGCTGCTTGAGGGGGAATCAGGGGTATGACCCTAGGGGGATTGGTAGCATTGCTGGTCCCCCTTTATGATTCGTTGCATTTCTATTCCTTTTTATCTTTCACTCTACTTTTTCTGTACTCTGTATTTTCTATTTTCTGTATTCTGTACTCTTATTTCGCAGCTATTCTGTTGAAAGGACTCACAATGGACCGGGATCGGTCTCTGGGTGGAGATGTGGTACTATCTGGTATCACATCTACCTTCTCTATCTATCTATCTTCTCTTAGATGTTATATAAGAATTTTTTTTAAATGGCCCTACCTTTCTACGCCCACTTTTCATAACAAAATTGTTTGCAATATATGAACACTCATATTATTCAACCGATTTAACCAATATTTTAAACGTATATATATATATATATATATATATTGTGCAATTTCTGAAGGGTAATATATGATATCATATTAATATAATCAAAATTCTATGCCCACTTTGTGTAAATATTTTTTTTAAAGTAAAATTTAAATTAAGCACATGTATCAAGTATTTTATAGAGAAAACTATGGGCTAAAATATAAGTCAGATACCATGCCTTTTAGCCCACTTTTAGTAAAAATCAATTTTGCTACTTTCTTAATTCAAAGTTAATTCAAATAAAATTTGAAATGCACAAGGCATAATAAATATTGTATATTATGAAACTTTAATCTGTATAGGCGCCATGCCTCTTTTTCGCCCACTTTTATTATACTGAAATATTTTTTTACCACTTTCATACAAATTTTGTTAAATCTTAAATTTGTTTACTAAAAAGCAAAGAAAACTTTTTTTAAAAATTGGGCGTGGCACCCACTCAGTACTTCCTTCAAGAATATATATGTGCCAAAATTAATTTTAATCCGTTTAGTAATTTCAACATTAGGTCAAGTAGAATAAAGTAAACAATATTGTGACAAAAATAGGCATAAAAATGTTGGGACATCCAATAGAAATCTGGAATAATAATGCTAGCAGTCTATAAAACATTAACACATAACAGCGTTTGAATTAAATAATTTAAATCATTTCCAATCATATTGAAAAAATAGCTCCGAAAAATTCGAACTGCAAAAGCTAGTAAATCCGAAATTCGAACTAACTTTGAAAAATCCTTTAGGGGTTTTGCTAAACTATTGATGCGCTTTAATTTTGCGTTAGAATTATTGAGGTTATTTTTTCTTGCTACACTCTGTTATCGAAAAACATGTCGAACATTTAAAACAATTGTTAGGAACGCAGGTGAGTCAGGAATAAAGTTTATAGAGTCATAAAAAATACAAAGAATTCACTATCCCCGAAAGGAATCCTGATAACCAAAGAAAAAGATTTACAGATTGTAGGACCATCTTTAAATGGAATGTAACTCATTTTTAAACTTCTCTGTATCTTTTATAAAAAAAGTTAAAAACAAACTGGTCTGAGGACCAACGAAGTAAAAAAATTTCATAATAGGAACTCTAGAAAAAATGTGAAGTCAAAAGAGAGGACGAAAGTGATTGAGATTAATTTTGAATGGTCCCTAAAGGGTGATAAAAAGTACGCAATGGCGGACTTTTTCAAACATTCTGGTCATGAGTAATAAATATCTTGCAAAATAAATCGAAATTGTCGAATGCCGTAATTGTAAGTGCCGTAAAAAAATGTCTTATTATCATTGAAAAATATTACGAATTCAATTTTTTTCCCGGTTCTTTCTTCTGACTAAATTATCCAGAACTCTGTCCATTTTAAATCTGTTTGGTCATAAAATACTTAAAGCTGACTAAAAAATAAAATAGAGTTAAAAGAAGTGAACTCAATCTAACAAAAAATTAATTGAAAACAAGCAAATAATAAATTTTGTAATCAAATCGAAACATTTAACTCACAGAAATTAAAAAATTAAGAATTTTTAAAACCGGAGGAACATATTTCCTAAATTAGCAATTGAAAAAAAATAAAATAAATTCCAGGTTTTAAAGATCATTTTCCTTAAAGTGGTTTCGTCTACAATCTTAATTTTTTTAAACTTTTAAGAAAACTCTGTTCCAATTTTCATATAGATACAATAATTGGAAATTTAGAATTTATTTATTAGAAATAAATGTGTAAACTCAATTAGCAGATTAAAAATATAATTATTGTAAAATTCCAAGATGATTTGAGATCTGATTATTTAGTTTATTATGCCAACCAATTAATCAAACAATTAGAATAGGAAAAGAAGTTAAAATACAAATTATTAAAAAATAAAATAAAAATAAAAAAAGGTTTGACCGTTAGAATATTTAAATATTAAAAGATAAAAAATTAAAGTTCAAGTCCCAAAAACCAGTCTTTAAGTAATAAAATTCAAGCATAACATAAATTTTGCAATTAAAATAAAAAATTAAAAAATTATGGCGCGAAAGATCATATTACCCAAAATTTCAATTAGTTAAAATCGAATTCTACCAAGCATATATTTGTATACTTGTAGTATACTTCGTGGTATATTCCGGAATGTAATCAACCTACGCGGCAATTGGCTGCTGCTAGATTGCTTCAATAAAGCAGAGGTGCTGAAAATGCTCTTGCTGATGCATTGTCTCCTGATAGCAGTGGAGGAGATTATGCTTCTATGATTAATTATGGCTATACTACCGGTACGCGCATGAGAAGAAAGCTATTATCTCATGAGTAATCAGATGATTTCGAAGCATCATCTATGTGTTCCGAATTTTCATTTGATTCTTCATACACTCTACAACAACAACTCAAAATTATTCCCTATACGAATCCAGAAATCGATTTAATTGGAGTTGGGTGAGGCAGCCATTTGATGATATCGATACCATTATTCAGACATTGTCTGAGCGCAAAGATGATCTCATAAGTCTTACCATTACCTTGCTGATGGCCAAGAGTTACACCTCAACAACTGCAGTTAGATCTTGACATGTTCCATAAAATGTTTATGGAAATACACACCAAAGTCTACTCACTTTTCCTTGAGACGATCACTGAAATTATATTAGCATATGCCAACGATCTGCACGATTGGCTGTTTATATTGTTAACACGCCTTTTCAACAAGCTAGGCTAAACTCAGTGCATGGCAAGAGTTTACAAGTAGTCCATGAATACTTTCCAACAGACCTCCAAATGAAAGACGTCTTCCGTATATTGTCTGATTTCGCATAGACCCCTTGTAATACTCGAGCTCCAGCCAGCCATTGCAAAGCGCTAATGTAGGTGGGCGCAAATTACTGGTCCTCGTTTGCAGTAATCTTCAGTGACAGATAACGATCCAATGCTCGGCTTTTTGGGGGTCGATGTTTAACAGAATATGCAAAAGATAACCGAGGAGATACGTAACTGCTTTAATGGCAGAGAAAACCAGTATAATTCATTGGCCAATAATTCTAATGGCGGTGGCTACAACGCCCATTTAAGCCAAGCCTTCTACTCATGTGCCTCTTCAAACCCGAAAACTCAGTCAGTTACCACAACTGAATCTAGTACGCCGGAAAGTACAACAATGCGCTTAGATGGTAATTTATTGGAATAACATCATAAAATGACAGCGAGTACACTTGACTCCGGTATGGTTCAAACATCGTCTAGAGCAAATCTTAAATTTTCCAAAAACGGGTAAATAATCCTCCAATATGGCACCCACGAGAGTTAAATCATTAAAGAGCAATTAAAACTAACACCTGAGATGTATGTGCCTCACGTGTAGAGCGCTCTCGCTTATCTGGGTATATGCATAAAAAGTGGCATCTGCGAGATGCTCAATAAACATTTCCGCACCATCATGAAAATGCTGCCGAACATGTTAGATGCCAGTTCTAACGAGAAGGTAGGGAAGGCACTTTATGTTCCCTTCAAAATCCTTCGTAGATCGCAAATGAAACCAAATTAGATAGACTTTATCGAACTAATATTACTAAAGATTATCGATTGCTATCCAAAGTGTAGGAGAGCAATGCGCGAACTAGACATGCTAATATCACGAATTGTACCGGCTCTGCCTCTAAATTTGACTATTAACATATTGATTCCTGTAATTGCAACAGGTTTGTATCCAATGAATGTCTTGGAATTGCCAATCAAACAGACCATTCGCCACAGTTCGGAATTGACCGATACACATCTAGATGCAGTCTTTCTCTATTTGGCGCTACTCACACATGACCATCATTCGATGGTGCGAAAGGCAGCCGTCTTTTGTATAGTTAAACTCTATATAGTAATGAGCGAAGAGAATATCAGACCAAGGTTGACCATGCTGATTCCCAGCAAATTTCGACTCCTAAATGTGTACATTGAGAGGCAACGAGGCGTTTTCAGCGAGGGTGTAAGTTTAATAACAAAATTCTTCATTATCCTCGTGATTGCCACTAGCAGTTAGGGGACATCAACAGATGGAATTTACCGATGTTAAATATAAAGTTATAGTTCGTTTCTTTAGGTGGTAGTTTGAGATGATATGTCTAGCAATTGGGTGTGTGAACGATGTGATATTACATTCGCAATGTGCGTAAAGTTGTTACGCTTGCGAATCAAAATAGAAAACACCTTTGACCTTAAAAATTCCTAACATGACATTGTAGTATTCCGATCTATTTATTCTAAAAAAAACATTAGTGGGCAAGGAATTGTTAACCTTGCCATAAATAACGTAATACTTTGATTTTAAACCAACACAACATTCTTCTCATACTCCTCCTACTTATGATATTTGCTTCAGCCTTAAAATATAACTTCTCGAAAGTCTAGAAAATCCGCTGACCAATGTTCAGCCATCAATACAATTTATCACTATTGTTGATTAAGTGCATTTTCGTTGATTTCCTTATTGTTTCCTAATTTTATTTAATTAACTTTTTTAATATTATTTCCTTGTTTTTACGTCATAGCCATATTAAATTTCACACAAACGATGATTTACTTTAAGTAAAAAACGTGTTTTATATTAACAAAACTCTTTCTCATCTTTTAATATCGCTCCTTCTACTTTTGGCCTTCATATTCGAAATAATAAAACTCAAACTTTTATAATTAATTACTAACATTATTTTTATAATTGTAATATTATTTTTTAATTAGTATTTTTTTTATTATTATTGTTTAATCTTAAGTTATGTACATACAATATATTTTTAATGGTAAATAGCAATAAAACTTAAAAAATCTACAAAATATTTTTTTTTTAATATACCCAGCAACAACTTTTTGGTTCTCGGTAATGGCAACTACTTATTAAAGTAGTTTCTTGGTAATGAGGCGTCATTATTATTTGCCTACTCTATATTACATCAATAAGTATTCAATAGTATAAAAGCACAGTAATATTGCGATCACGTGGATCAATTCGCTAGAGCGCTGGATTATCAACCAGAACCCCATTCTGATTTTTAACAGAATGTCTATAAAGATATTTTATACTAAAAAAAAGTTTTTATCACTTAGAAAATAAAGTGCGAGATTTTGTACTAAGTAAGATGTTAGTCATTAAAAACGAATGGTTAATTTGTGCCCAAGTTCAAATCTCACTGAAGGCACAATTTTTTTGTTTTTTTTCTTTTTTATTCTTTTAGGTGCATATTTTTGAGCACCTTTAGAGTCTAAAAATAACTACATGAATTTGTGGACAACTCGAGTAAAAATAACTAGTTATTCCTTTATAAATAGTTGATTTTTGTTTCCAATTACATCTGCTAACTTATCAGGAAAGCAAAGTTTTTGCTGTGTAATAACACCAATTGTTTTTTTAAACATCATCTTCCCCAAAGTGTAAAATAATTTCGCAATATGAAAAAAAAAACATATTAATCAATTAAATTAAATAAAAATCCGGTCCGCAGGACCATGTACAGTGTGATCGTTATATGTTAAAATCATGTACATTAAAATGTCCCGAGATATAGATTTTTTTGAGATACTAATATAGGAAGACCACTTAAACGAAAATATTAAAAACTGATCAAAATAGATCTTCAGTTCCCCATCAGCAATTGAATAATCATGGTTCTTATACGTTTGGGCAGAAAAGGGTTTCGAATCTTTTCTCAAAATGGGTCTCAGAAATGTAATGGAAAAAAATAATTTCAATTTTGTAACAAGGGATTTTGATCTTCAGGAGATCTTTTTGCTAAATTTTTGTAAACAAATTTTTTAAAATAAATTTTTCAATATTTTATTTATAAAAGGAAAAAAATTTTCGAAGTAACAAAAAAAATATTTTGCGAAAAAAAAATATGATTTTTTAACACCCATTTCGAAAGCAAGTGCAAAAAAATATTTTTCAATTTGACCCATGGGATTTTGTCTTCGAGAGGACGTTTTTACTAAATTTTTGTAAACATTTTTTTTTTTTAATCAACTTTTCAATATTTTGTTTATAAAAGGAACAAAATGTTCCAATATTTTACCAAAAAAAAAATATTTTGCGAAAAATTATTAAGTTTTTAACACCCATTTCGAAAGCAAACTCAAAACTTTGTTTGCCAAAATATTCTAGACTTGTGACTTTCTATCTCTAAATTCAATAAAAATATAAAACAGTAATTCCTTTTTCCAAAAAAAAAAAAAATCAAAGAAATTTGTATTACAGATTTTATAAGCCTTTTACTAACAAATTAATTGGTTTCTTTATATATCCAAAGTAATTCAAATTGTAGTTAGTTCAAAGTTTCTGAAAGATTCCCTCTTACCTCTAAGGTTCACGGAGTAAATTTTAATATATAAAGACGAGCATAAGCAAAACTGTTGGAATGTCTTCATATGTGTATGTCAGTGTAAGTTTCAGTTTGTATTGGTGTATATGTTAACAGGTCAGAAGAGACAGGCTGGCAGTTCAAACACGTAATAATAATTTTTACCAATAAAGTGAAAAAATTTATTTTTACGGTAACAATTTCCAATTTACAAACAAAGTTTAAACAGCCGCCTTTATTTTCTTGTTCTTGTTGTGTTGTTACTGCCGTTGCTATTATTTGTTAACATAAATACACTACACTCAGCAAAAAAATCAGTTAAAATAAATATTATATTAAGAAACAAATTTAAAATTTAAAGCAATAAATCAAATAATAAACAGCTGGAAAACCTACCTTTTAGTCCTTTAGTGAAGCGAAACAAGTGATCAAAGAAAATCGTGAAGGTAACTAAAAAATATTTTCAAACGTTATGTATAAATTGTTCATTAAAATGAACCCGAATTATTTTTAAGCGAATACATAAATCTTATTTAAATTTTATTTCAGCTCTGAGCTGGTCTAAGTTAAAGTACTTTATCTCAGTTAAACTCAAGCAGGGTATTTTATATAACTTGTAGACCCTTCGACATTAAAAAAAATGTATTCCTTATTTTAAATTTTTTTAACATTTTTTAGGTTTTTACAGGCTGTTGAGGTTACTTTTCTTTTAGTTTTAATATCTCTAACACGATATAAAAAAAGTTTTTCATATTTAATGATATTTTCTTTACATTGTTTATTTTTCCCCTCATATTCATGCCAGTGAAATTGCTATTGTCATATAGTATTATTATTATTATTACAACGAAACAAAGGACCAACTAACGAACTCAAAATATATCAGGCACAACTTTTTATAACAAACTGTTTGAAGGTATGAGTACCGACAAATTTATGAGTTTAAGCAGATATGTTACCTTTATTTTTTATTTTTAACTAAAAATAAAGAAAAACAAATTATTAATAAAATAAAAACTCCAGAACAAAAGAAAATACAAGACCCCAGCTAAAAAAAGTAATAAAGTCTAGAATGTTTGCCAGGAAAAGTTAAGAAAAGTTTATTTTATTTATTATTAATATTGAAACATTTTTTATTTTGCTATTTTTTTTTTTTTTTTTTTTTTTCTAAAAAGAAATCAATAATTTCCTGAAAAAAAACATATTTTTCATTATTTCTTTTCCTTTAAATGACAGTCGAGTTTTAAGATCCTAGAAAATATTGCCACTGAGTGATACATTTGGTTTATTGGTTTATTATATAGATTTTATTTTATAACCTGTATACTTTGTTGTTGTTGCTTTATTTTTGTAAATAACAATATAAAAGAATTTATTTTATGACCAACACATAAAATGACAACAGCAGCAGCACAACAGTAAGTTGAAATTGTCGCCACATAAATATATTCATTTTGTTACTGACACTGTTGCTTGTCATTTATCCACTGAAAATACTCAGTGTGTTCTGGGTATATTCCTCCTTCGCCATTATATCTTGCATATTCTATTAGTAAAGTGACTTGTTGCCTATGACTTTCTTGTTTTAATGAGTCAATTGTTTCAGTTTCAATATCTGAAAACTGTTTCCAACATTCAAGTTATAATAACTTTAAAAATATTGACTGACTTTTTACAAGAAAATTTTAAAAAATTTTAAATAACTTATAAGTTGTTTATTATGGACCATAGACAAATCACTGAATTAAACAGGCATGAATTGATGAGAAATTCTATGTCGAATAAACAACAAAATTAACTCATTCGATCGGGGGTCTTGATCGTGTTATGTTGCTATTGCAAAACATCTAAAACTATTCAGAAATGGAAATAAAAGTTAATAAAAAAAGAAAATAAAAATAAAATTGTTGGTATCTCAACATTTTGAAATATATAACCTATGAACTATTTGTCAAATCTTTTCTCTTTATTATTTGGTTGACAATTTTTAACATAATCTTGTTACTTTTTTAAAATTTTTTCATTGGAACCTTAAAATAAAAAAAAAGTATCAAATTTTAAAAAGTATTAATTAAAAAAAAATTAAAAAAAAGAGAAATTCAAAAAATACGTAATATTGAAAAAGAGTTAAAAGTTTTAAAAAATTTATTATATTTTCCTTAAATAAAAAAAAATTTCAAACAAAGAGCAATGATCTGCAACAATAACCAATTAAAAAAAAAAAAAAACTTATCTTCAAAATAATTTCTAAAGAGGAGAAAAAATATTAAATTAAAAATAAGTAATATTGTAAAAAATTAAGTGTTCATAAAGGTATTAAAAAAAAAAACAATTTTCAAAAAACAAAATGATTTGCAACAATGTATCAATTAAAAAAAAAACTAATCTTCAAAATATTTTCCAAAGAGGAGAAAAATTATTAAATTTATTAAATTAAATTTAAACTAATATTGAAAAAATTAAGTTTTCAAAAAGGTCTTATATTTTCCTAACAAAAAACAAAATTTTCGAAAAAAAATTGATTTGCAACAATGTATCAATTAAAAAAGAAAACAAACTAATCTTCGAAATATTTTCTAAAGAGGAGAAAAATTATTAAATTTATTAAATTACATTTAAACTAATATTGAAAAAATTAAAAGTTTTCAAAAGGTATTATATTTTCCTAAAAAAAAAAAATTCACAAAAAAAATTGTTTTGCAACAATGTACCAATTAAAAAAAAACAAGCAAATATTCTAAATATTTTCTAAAGGGGAGAAAAAGTATTAAAATTCAAAAAAGCTAACAATTTTATTTTAAGTACCAATTTTGAAAAAAGAGATGCTAATTTTCAAAAAGTACTAACTTAAACAAAAAAAAAAAAAAAAACAGCACCAATTTTCACAAAAATTTATCGTTTTTTATCAAAGTCCCAAATTAAAAAAGCAAATTTTTCTATTTATTTAAGAAAAATACTTTAAAAAATCTAATAAATATCAAAGTAATTAATAAATTTTATAAATTCTATTTAACTAATTTTCTTAAGAAACTAAAAAATAATCGAATTTTCGAAAAAAAAAATCCTAAAAAGAGAAAAATTATTAATTTTCAAAAAAAAAAAAAAAAATAAATAAATAAATCAAAAAAAATCAAGAAAGTACCAACTTAGAAAAATGGACATAATTTTTCACACAAAGTAATAATTTACAATAAATTATCTATTTTCAATAAAAGGATACCAATTTAGGAGAACCAAGCTATTTTCAAGTGTCAGCTTTCAAAAATGATACTACTTCTAATAAAAATTTCACAATTATTGAAAAAAGAGAAAAAATTTTCAAAAAAATTACTAACTTTAATGACAAATTTTCAAAGAAAAATTTTCAGAAAAATTATTAAATTTCAAAAATAAATAAAACATTTATTTTTAAATAAAAAATCATTCCAATTTTATTAAAGAAGTAAGCATTTCCAATAAAATACGAAAGTTAGATTACCTACTTTCAGAAAATTTATAGTAAAAAAATTCAAAAAAATACATAATTATTTTCAAAATAAAGTACATTACTAATTAAAAAAATATATCAATTTAAAAAAAGTACCAATTAAAAAAAATAGAAAAGTGTAACATGCAAAACAAATACGAATTTAAAACGAGAAAAATATAGTCTGTCAAAACCGACTATATGATATCCTACACCATTTTATACGAGTATAACAATTTGGGAAGGGGGACTTATATTATACCTGTGGCTAATTTTACTAATTGTAAAATAAAATATACAAATACAGAATAATAAGTTGATACTAATATCTAGATGGTTTTTTGCACTGTAGGGCAACTCCTGGAATTGGGTTTATATAGGAGTTATGGTAAATTATGGACCCATTCGCATAAAATTTGGTAGTGTTGTTTCTACTTGCATAAAAATTATTTGTATCGAATTTTAACTTGATACTAACATTCGTATGGGATTTATGCACGTTAAAGTGATTTTCGGAAGAGAGGTTTATATGAAAGCTATGATTGTGAACCGATCTTCATAAAATTGGTTACAAAGAATGATTCTTGTACAAACATTTTTTGTGTCGAATTTCATTAAAATATTCTTATTTTTAATTCATTTTTAAGTGTTTAAACTCTATTCCGGGGGGACATTTGTATGGGGGCTACGTGAAATAATAGACCGATCACAACCAATTTCAAAAGGCTTCGTCCTTGTATCATAAAAGTTAAAATTGTGACCCGTACTTTGTGCACAAGGTTTACAGGGACAACTAGCCAGACGGACGGACGGACATCGTTAGGTCGATTTTATAAGTGATTTTGAGTCTATTGATATACTTTAAGTTAGGTATTAGATAACTTGTTCTATGCGCTACAAACATCAGCACAAACGTAAAATACCCCAACCACCTATGGTGGTGTAGGGTGTAAAAAGTGAAAGTAGATTCTTGTTTAGCACGCCAAATTCCATCTAGTGCATCTATCATTATTTAAAGAAGGATTACTTTGTCGATAGCTATTCTTATTTCTTACCTTAAAAATATAATAATTTCAATCAAAACTTACCTGAAAATAAAAGAAAAAAAATAATAAATTAGAACTTAATCATTCTAAAATTTCAGATAATTTCCCCAAAAGGAAACAGTGTACAACATTACGTATACGTAATATTTAAACATGAAAACAACAACAACACAAAATTAAAACAACAACAATAACAATATCAGCAAATAGTAAAAAAATTATGTGTCACAAAAGACATCAATTTCAATAAAAATTTTTATCTATATTTGGATTAGACATCTTTAAGTAATACACACTTACACACACATACAAAGAAAGCAGCGAATCAGGAATTTCTATAAGTAAGCGTTAGTATTAGGGTATTCATTTGAATAATGTTCGTTCGGAATTATTCAAACAATTATTACGTATAATTATTCGAAAAATTTAGAAATTGCATTTTTGAATTTTTTATACCGAATATTCGAATAAAACGAATAATTTAATTTTTTCACATTTCAAGTTATTTTGTTTGATTATTTGTATAATAATTAATTATAAACATTTTTCCTAGTGATAAAAAATAAATTTTCTCTTGGTAATTTTGTCAATGAAAATTTTAGCTTTTTCAAAACCAAATTTTTTGAAAACAAAAAAACAAAATCAACTTAAATCTCACTTAAATTCTATTCCTTTTTAAGTTAATTTTTGAGGACTTTTAACAGGTTTCAGGTTATTTTTTTTTTTTTTAATCATAAAAGGCATAGAATACAACTAGAAGTTTATGTGAGAGGCACTCCGAACTAAATTTAAAAAAAAATACTTATTTTTTTCAAAACACAAAAACAAAATGTACGTGACTACATGTATTTTGTTGTTGCATGAATTAGGTTTTTGCCAATTGAATTAGTTTTTTTTTTTCTCTCACATAAATATCTAGTTATTAATCTATGATAAAAAGGACCTTTTTGAAGACGATTTATTTATATCAATCGATGTCATTCATTGAGATATAGGTCAATGAAAATTAACTTTTTTATCGTAATTGTTTGATTGTTTAAAGAATTTTTTTAGCTAAAATTGATTTTTAAAAATTCCAGGAGAATTAGAGCCTTTACAATGAGCAATTTTCCTAAAAAAAATTGCTGTAGGTTTTATGTTTAAGGTAAGAGGTGTAGAAAAGTAAGCGGATTAAAAATGTTTTTGGTCATCGCAAAGATAAAAATTTCAGGGGATTTTATTTTTCATTATTAACTAATAAAGCTTTAAGTCTAGTTATGTTTTTAATTTCTAATTTGAGATTTGAGTAACATCCGACGTACTAAGAACTGAGATTTGTATATTTTTTAATAGATTTAAGCTAATTTTTTTTTAACAAAATATAGATACATAGGTAGAGTTGGATCGGAAGAAGCAATATCAGAATTTCGTTCCAAAAAATATAAAATTTGAGTATTATTTTTATTGTTTTCATAATACTTGTCATTATAAAAGACAAGTATTGCAAGGTTAGCCTTTGTAAAGCAAAATCTATCCTTTTTATTTTGCTTTTAGCCTCAAAATTTTCGTTTTAGCATCAAGCTTTTTTTCTAGCCTTATTTGTTCTTAAACTTGCCTTCAAAAGACTAAAATATTAGTATTTCAAAAATGAGGTACAGTAGACGCTCAGAAATTCGAGCACTCAGAAATTAGAATTTCCAGAAATTCGAACTCTCAGAAATTCGAATTTCCAGAAATTCGAATCAATAAATTCATTACATTTGGCGCTCTAAAATTAGAATCCAAAATTCGAATTTCCGAGCGATTTTTTCTTTTTTATTGTAAACACTAAAATTTTGACAATTTAGTTTAACCAAATACAAAGTAAAAAGGAGAATCCCATTTTAATAGATGGTTTACAGATCTTGTTGATGTTGTTAGAGTTTAAAAGTCAGTTTTTTGGTGTTTGTATATGTATACGGTTTAATATTTATTAAAATAAGAAAGTGGACTAGAAATGCCAAACAAACGTAAGAAAAACACTTTGTCTTTACAAGACAAATGAAAAATATTGGTAAATATTTACAAAGGCGTTCAAAGAGAGCGTTTAGCACTGGACTTTAATGTAACTACTTCTACCATTAGTTATATTAAATCGAATAGAAAATCAATATTGGATACTGTTGCCAACACTTATCGACACGTATCTAATAAAACTTTACATAGTGCTAAATATCCGAAAATGAAAAGTCGTCTCTATGAGTGGTTTCTTAATCAACGTGAAAAAAGGCGACATTAAATGGACCCATATTAAAGGAGAAAGCTAAAGCAATTCTCAGGCAAGAATAGCCCGATAAAACAGAGAATGACTTTCCGGCAAGCGATGGATGGTTTACCAAATTTAAAAAGCGGCATGGAATTCGCCTTTTAAAAATTAGTAACGAGATTTTATCCAGCGACACTAATGCAGTCATTCCATTTATTCATAGACTTCGTGCTAAAATCGCAGAAATGGGCCTAGTGAAATCTCAAATATATAATGTCGACAAGACTGGGCTATATTACCGCTGCCTGCCAGACAGAACATATGTTTCAGCTTCCGAAAAAAGTGCTCCGGGACACAAAACCCAAAAAGAAAGAATTTCTATCTTACATGCAGCAAATTTTGATGGTTTCTGTTGCCATTAGTTATTGGAAAAGCCAAAAAAAAATTCTCAAAAAATTTAACAACCCACATCTAGGATCTCTTATGACTGGTTTCATAAGATCTTTTTTAATGAATTATGTAAGTGCAAACGTTATTTATACATACATATTTAAAAGTTACATAATTCTAAAATAGTTTTTTATAGGTCATTCGTTTTTCCGAGGAAAATAATTATCCTCCAAAAGCCCTTTTACTTATTGACAACTGCTCCGCCCACTCACCCATTGAGGCAATGCAAAGCGAAGATGGAAATATAGTGGCGTACTTCTTTAACCAAATGTTACAGCAGCGCTGTAGCCCATGGACCAAAATTCAATAAAACTAACCGAACTTATTATAAAGAAATAAATTGCTAGCCAAACTAATTGCTGAGAATGGTGAACTAAACAAAACTTTAAAATCTCATTCAATCAAAGATGCAATAATTTTATTAAAGAAAGCTTGGGATGAGATCACGCAAACAGTTTTAAAAAATTCTTGGTCAAAGTTGTTCAATTGTGACTCTGACGAATACGATAGTGGTGATGATGTGCCTCTATCACGGTTGCTGGAAGAAGATCAGGACTATAATAAATAAATAAATCAAAATCTTTTGACGCAAATTGATCAGAATAATTCTATATCTGTAAGAGAAATCGAAAGATGGAATGAAGATGCCTTTGAGAATGAACCTTTCCATATATTTGACAGCGAAAGATAGTCTTTAGACACGGATGAAGATAGTGATGTGGAAGTTCCACCTGCAAGTGTAAATAATTTAATACAGCGGTGCAAAAGCAGTGAATTATTTTCCACTATGCACTTGTCAAAACTTTTAGATCTTCGTAATGATATTGTTTTGTCGCAAATACAAAAACCTAAAAAACGGACTAATATTTGATTATATGATTAACAAAGACTGAGTGAGAATTCAAAATATAAATTATTTTAACTTTTCTTACAAATTTTTCTTTTTTAATTTAGTTATAAGTATACTATTTATATTATACATACTAAAGTCAAATGAACTGAATTGTTATATTCTGTTATATTTCGTTAAGTTTTTTTATAGTTTTTATGTTAAATAAACTAAAATGAAAAAAAAAACATAGTTTTTTATATCTCTGTGGTCAAATTTACCTAAATTTTTGTATAAAAAAAAACGGTCCAGAAATTCCAATAATTCGGAAATTCGAATCGCCCTAAAAACAAAGTGGTTCGAATTTCCGAGCGTGTACTATTATTTTTTATTTGCCATTACTAATTTTATATTTACGGCATCAAACATTTAAGCCTTTCTGTGTATTTATTCGCATAAAAATCGAAATTATTTATATTTAGATTTAGATTTGTACTTATGTTTATATTTCTATTTTATTTATTGTTAATTATGCACTAGAGTGTAATCAAATATGCCGTTGTCTCTCGCTACAAGAGGAATTGCATTCTTTATCACCATTTATCACTATTTATCTTTATCATTTATTTTTGAGATCAACAAAGGCGTGATCGATCAATCTGTTTTTTAGTTCACTAAATTCCCTCCTCATCAAGTTCGACTTGATACATAATAAAGTGTTTTTTTTTTTTATTTTATTTTATTTTATTTTATTTTATTTTATTTTATCATTATTATTATTGTTATTATTATTATTTATTTATTTTTTAATTAATAATAAATAATAAAAAAATACGGGTATGTAGTGTTTTCTTATCCTTTCTCTTCCCCACCATATGAAATAATTTTTTAGTTTCCCACAAACATTTTTTGGTCCTTCGAACCGCATATAAAAATGATTTATTGTGTAATAATGGATGATTGAAGTAGAGATACTTTTTTCAATAGCCTTTCTTTGACAGATCACGTGTGAGTCGTGTCATGCTGTCATGTTATTTTTGTTTAGTATTGTTTGGCATTTCATAATGGAAAGACTTACTCCTGAACAACGTTTACAAATCGTTCAACTTTATTACGAAAATTCACGTTCTGTGAGGAATGTGTTTCGTGCACTTCGCTCAACTTATGGTCAATATAATCGGCCTACTGAGCGTACTATTCGCAACATCATCACCAATTTTGAGACCCAACATTTATTACTGGATAATATTCGACCGAATAGACCACGTCCAGCACGCTGTGAAGAAAATATAGCGGCCGTAGCTGAGAGTGTGCACGAAGACCGTGGAGCCGCTCGACCAAAAGCGACATCGCTTCGCTCTACGGGCTCTTGAAAAGTTCCAAGAAGATCCGACGTTTTCGAGGCAAATTTTGTTCAGCGATGTCCCTTTTCTGGCTCAATGGGTATGCAAACAAACAAAATTGTCGCATTTGGGACGAAGAGCAACCTGAAGAGATTCAAGAACTGCAACTTCATCCAGAAAAAACAACGGTTTGGTGTGGTGTGTGGGCCGGTGGAATTATCGGTCAATATTTCTTTAAAAATGATGCCGATGTGAACGTAACCGTCAATGGCGACTGTTATCGTGCCATGATAACCGACTATTTTATATCTGAAATTGAAACTCGTGATCTCGGCGACATTTGGTTTCAGCAAAACGACGCTACTTCCCACACATCGCATCAATCAATGGATTTATTGAAAGAACACTTCGCTGAGCACATAATTTCATAATTTTGGGCCAGTCGATTTGCCACCAAGATCGTGTGACATCACACCGTTAGACTTTTTCCTGTGGGGATATGTAAAGTCTAAAGTTTATGCGGCCAAACTCGCTTCGATTCAGGCCTTGGAGGAAAACATCACGCGTGTCATTCGTCAGTTAAAAGTCAAAATGCTCGAACGAGTCATCGAAAATTGGACTTAACGGATGGACCATCTCCGACATAGCAACGGCCAACATTTGATAGACATAATCTTCAAAAAATAAATGCCAAAGAATATTTTTTCAAATGATAATAAACATTCCCCATTAAATTTGATTTTCTGTATTTTTTTCTTTAAAAAAGTAGGGAACCTCGAAATGGATCACGCTATATATATTTGCAGATTTTTTACGAACAGATTTGTGAGTGTTTTTTAATCTAAAACCATAAACCCCCTACACCCTTGGATTAAATAAAAAGTTTTCATACTCCATAAATAAAGTGTTACATACAAGTGATACTTAAAATCGAACAACAAGCAAGTAACATTAAATTAAGAAATCAAATTACAAGGCACGTGTGATTTCTTTTTAATTTATTTTCAAAAATTTAAAAAAGGTATAACAAGATTTATGTACACATAATAACTATTGGTCGCTTAAGTACATACTTTGTAAAACAGTTATTTTATTTTCGCCGTACAAAAATCCAACACATAAATTAAGCGAGTTTCACTCCAGATATTAACATTCAAAAATTTATTATTTACCAAATCTTACAGCTGAATTTAATATTGAAAGGTTATTTCTAAATGTTGCTCAACATTTGTACAGAACAAAAGATACAGAGGAAATCTAAAAGTATTTAAATACAATTGTCAATCGCTTAAAGAGTCTTAAGGGCCGCTGGAATATTGTATGTAAATAAAAGAGAATAAAATAAAGTTTTACACTTAAAATTTTTTTATTCTTTAATCTAGATACATATAGTACTCATGCACATACATATTTATTTATTTCTTTTTGTTAATATTTTAATCCAGTGTGGAAGTTTACACGAAGAAGTATACGGTCACTAAGATTTTTAAAGAAGTCAAATAAAAGAGAATTTATTATAGGAGAAAATGTTTTACACCAGTTAATAAATTTCTTAATGAAACAAAATGTCTATATATATATATATATATATATATATATGCATACTCATCGATTAAAATTTTGGAAATAATTAAATTTTAAAAATTGTTATACATTTGCCAAGTTAAAACTATATACTATTTATTAAAAATTTATCGAAAAAATAATAAAATTATTCCATAAAATATGTATAAATACTCTCATAAATTTCCAAACGATCATTAATTTATATAAAATCACGTAAAGTAAACGTAATCTTTTTTAACTGTTTGCTACAAAAGAGATTGTTACATTTATTTTTTGAAAATCTATTACTATAAATAGGGTAACCCAGCGAACAATTCTCTTTAATATTTCTATTATAAGAAAGTTTGAAATATTGTTTTTTTCTATTTGCAAGATCATTGCAGATTTAAATATTTAATTTTATTGCTATAAGCCGCTCTATATTCTGCTGTCTGTAGCTTCTTTTTTTTTTGTTTTTTTGTAAAACTTAAGTTCAAATGTCAGAACTAAACGCTTTTATAAGAGCATCTGATCGTATCGTTCAGTTCTATGCATATTTTTCGACAATTCCTCATGGCAACCATACTATACCCATCTTAGAGGTTCAAAAAGATGATACTATTCATCTGTGGTTTGCTCTACGTAACATTTATTATTCCCTTTTAATCGAGCTAGAGACTGAGAATTCTGAAGTGACGTTATCTATGGTTCTGAATAAATTTTATGTTGCGTATGAGCCACATTTAAAATGTCTGTCTAAAGCAAATGAACTTGTTGATAAGTTATCTAATAAACCAAATGTCTCGACTGAAAATGAAGAATTTTGTAATTTACAAACGCCCAAGATTTATATTTAATAAAAATTTCGACTGCGGCACTTTATTCTCCAAACTAAAAGTGTCTTAACTCATTTTGTGGCTTTACTAAGGTAGATTATTATAATTACTTTTTAATATACTTGATCAACAATTTTTATAAAAATAATTTTAAAAAATCTTATTAGTGGGAAAAATTTTGCAAAAACTTAGAAAGGCTTAATCATGATTAAAATATGCGATCACTAAGAAATTAGAATTAAAAAATGACGCAAAATCACACAGAAACATTGGATAATTTTTCATATGAAGTATAACCCAAAAAACTTTTTATGTCCTTATTTTTTGGACATTTTTTGGTAGTACCACAGTATCAAAAGATATAAAAATGTATCCAACAGATACAAAAATTGTACAATGTTTGTCATGCGTGTTTTGCACCAACATCTTTTTGATTTTACAGTACATAAGCTTAAGATTTCTTTACATCGCTAAAGTTATTTAATTTTTTTTTAATTTGTTGGTTTTTTTTATATATTTTTGGTGCTACTTTAGGGTGGCATCAAAAAATGTTCAAAAAAGGTAGTTTGATATTGATAATCATTTTTGATAATACCATAAGCAAATAGTAATCTAAACTAAAGGATATTCAATAATAAATTAACATAACTACTATAAAGCAGTTCAGTATAAATAAAATGTATGTTTGATTTTTAGTTGAAGAAAAATATTTGGAAAGTTGGAATCACCCTATTGTAATTGTTTATTTTCTTGCCAACATACGCTTTAAACTGTTAAACGAAACATTACATAAGTGTGAGCTTTAACTTAAATGTTTCTTAATTAATTTTGTACTTAAGTATACACTAAGGAAACAGTATAAGACCGCAGAACACCGTTTCTAAGTTTTCTAAGAACATTAAGATTTTCATTGTACAGTTTTTCATAGTCCAAAACTACTCGTTGAGATGATGATGATCGTCATCTAGTATTTGATTTTTTAAATTTTGTATATTTGCTATAGAAATGATTTATTAAATATGTAAAGATACCTACATACATATATTAAAAAATATACATTTTTAATATTTCCTAGAAAAATATGAAAAGAGGCTTCCAAATTTCCATACGTTTAACAGCTGCTTTAGTTCTCTGCAGTTTGTACCATCCAGGAGTTTGCACATGAATTAACATTTTCTGCATGACTATTAATTATTGATGGATACTTGTTAGTTCTTAAGTATGTATATCTCTTGTAATACAAATTCATATTTATTTTTCACTAAAATTTATTTATTCAAATATGTATGTATATTAATTTTTTATACGAAAAATAAATATATAAACTAGTGTATTAAAAAACCAACATTTTCAGAAAACCTGTTTTCGTTTTATTCGAAAAATAGCCTTTGAAAAAAAAACCTGATTCGAATACCTTTTTTATAAAAAAGCGATTTAAATTAAAAATACAAATATATTAAAAATTTGTTTGCGCTAGGCCTACACAGTAAATGGAGTACAAGTAGTGGCCTTAGCATGAATCCAGGAAAGACGGAACTAGTTCTCTTTTCAAGGAGATACAAAATACCATCTTTTCCACTTCCTTGCCTAAATGGAGCTGTCGGACAGTGAGAAGTATCTGGGCTAGAGTGTCAAAAGCCGACATTGCCCTTTATATGAGTAGGAAGGCCACAGGGAAATATTGGAGATGCCAATGAATCTAATGGCCAAACAAATCGCCATCATGACGACTAGGCTCAGTACTATAGGTGCATTGAATGGTAGGAGCTATGGCCATGCGACCATTTCGGCAATTTCGGATGATATCACTAACACTATTGTATTCCCAACCCTTTCTGAACAAAGGCTTCTCAGTTTCAATCTTAACCGATCCGGCTTTTATAGTGGGATCGGTTAAAATGGATAAAAATTTTCTGAAGGGGTTGGGGGAGAGGTCTTCATTTCCTCATATAGGAGGAACATCTCCTTTAAATTATTATATCACTGCACTGCTCTTCAAGCGTAAATCTCAGCCATTAGGAGAACGGTAAATTGGCTAATGTACAATAGGGTATTCAGAGTGAATATTCAAATTTATACCGATAGTCAACCCGCTATTAAGTCTCTTTCGGGTGTCTATTCGACATCCAAGCTGGTGCGTGAATGTCGGCCATATTTAAATGAGTTGGCGAGACTTTTAAACCTAGAGCTGATCTGGGTGAGGGTCACTCAATTACCCAGAAAAATATTATTGCGAATGAATTAGCCAGAACCGGTTCTCTTCTTCAAAGTGAAGAAACGGACCAACTAATTGACATACCGCTGTCATCATGCAAATTCATGATACTGCAGTACTTGTCGAGAATAGCTCATCAAAGATGGACAAACGAGTCCGCATGTTCTATCTCGAGACAGATATGGCCACAGTACGATCAAAAACGGTCGCTTATTGTAGAAGTTACTTTAACGAGGAGGAGGGAGAAACAATAGAACATTTTCTTTGTCACTATTCTACTCCATATATGCATGGGTTATTTGAACTCTCTGCAATTGATCAGATCAGATCTTTTATTCCTGCGTCAGGTTAGTTCGATTCGAACCTATTCTTCGACATGTAAAAAAAGTTTCACTTGATCTATCAGGATAACACAATGGGACCAATAGGATCCAAGTCAGCTGTTTATTTTACATTTACGATATTTTGCAATGGATGCGAAATATTTTCGGAAAATATATTCGTAAAATATTTTCCCAATTAAGAAAACGAATGTTGAGTTAATAAATGTTTAATATAGAGCACTAGTCGGTATGGAGAAACAAAGAAATAAAAATTTACTATATCAAATTATAGTTGATGAAAAATGGACCAATTTTGTTTCCAGACATATCGAGCGTTATTTTAGGAATTCTGTCTATTACATATTCGTTTGCGGAAGCATCCTACTAAAATATTATTATAGCAAAAGAAAGAATTGTAATAAATTTTTCTTGCAGTTGAAGTCGTTAAATTTCTTTCTACAGTTTTAAAATTTCGTGTAATATTTTTTTTAAATTTATTTTACAAAAATATGTTTATAATATATTAAATTTCTATGTAAATGTTTTAATTAAAATATATTGACAGAATTGGTACCATTAAGGTCGAAAAAGCACATTTTATTTTTATGGTTGGAATAATAAAAAAAAAAGCCGCTTTCCCATCTCTGGTGCAAAATATATAATCACAAAGAAAATTTAAATTAAGGGCGTATTTTGAAATCTTTTAAAAATTTAAATTAATTTTATTTGATTTTCTATTTTTATTTATTTTTGTTTATTTTCAATAAATATTTCTTAAAATCTCAAACAATTTTCATACTTAGGAAAAACTTAAGAGATGGAATAAGAATACTTAAGTTTTCCATCCTAATACAATTTTAAGAACTTAAGTACAATTTTGCCTCCACTAAGTGAGCAGTATAATACCGGGTCTAAATATACTATATATATATATATATATATATTCTTTTTTACACATTTTCTTATATGTTGCTATAGTTTTGAAATTCATTTGCAGACATTGAAAGCTATTGTTCGGCAACCAAAAAATCGTTAGTGCACATCTGATGTAGGTAATATTTTGCTAATTATTAAATAACTAATTATTATTTTTTTATATCTATTCTTCTTTAATACTTCAGATTATCGTTTATTTCGTTCATTTAACAGCATACTAGTCCCTTCCTTTATCATAAATGTAATAACTTACAAACAAAATCTCTGCTACGTAAGTTTAAACTAAGTTTAATTAAAATATTTCTGTTTATAATATTTTATACAAATTATTTAGATATTTTTAATTTATTTTTACTTTTTATAAGAATTGAATTCCAAAAAAAAATGTTAATTGTTTTACATAAAGTAATAAAATTTCTTATTTGTTTAATTTTTGCTGCTAATAAGTGTAGTCGTTTATATATATATTATTCACAAAAAAAATTATATTATAAATTTAAAAAAAATTTTAAAATTGCCAAATTTTGTCAAACTGAATAAAATTTAATAGTTAAAATAAATAATAGATCTTCAATTTGAAGAAAACAATTAATTAATTTGAATAAATTGTTTATTAAATTGAACTAAAATTTAGTGGAATTAAATAAAATAGTGTTGTAAAATTGATTAAAAATTATTCAATACAAAGAAAAATTTAAAAATTTTAGTTAATTTGAATAATATTTTATTCAATTTGACAAAAAACATTTCTCAAATGAACTACCTTTTAATTAACTAAATAAAGTAGTCACATTGACACTTTTTTCCTCAAATTAATTGATTTACGAAAAATCAACCAAAATTGTTGAATTGACTAATGATTTTATTAATTAATATTTAACCTACTTTTCTTCAATTATTCACCCCTTTTTACCGTAATTACTACTCATTTTTAATTGAGTGTAGAACAATTTTTATTAAGATATGTTTGTGTTTTTATTTTGGTAAGTTCTTAAGTTTAATTAAATATAAGTTTGAATAATGGTAGAGAGATATTATTTGTAATATCTTGGTCAAATTTCAACCTCCTAAGATGACTACAACATACTATTAAACGGTAATTTTTTAATTATCCCAGAAGAAATCTTCAAAAAAATAAAAAAAAATTCTCCACAATATTAGTGCTACACAGAAAAAATTATGGCTAGAATTTTTTTAAATAATTCATTATTTATTTTTAAATAAAATTTTATAAAAAAAAGTGTTGAATTTTAAGATTTTATTATATTGATTTTAAGTGATTTAAAAACAAAATTTTTTTCTGATTTTAACACTTTCAATATAAAAATTAAAATAATTATAATAATTATAAACATTTTAAAGCAAAATCGTATTTTATTATTTTCTTCATATCATTTTGTTAGTCGGGTTAACATTCTCCTTCCGTGTATATACAATATATGAACCCTGTGTTAAATTAATAGCTAAATTATAGTCATATCCCAAAATATTCCTGCAGTAGGACAGAATAGAAGAACTAATAACGCTTTAGTTGGTCAAACTTGATTATTTGATACCCTACGCCATTCCAAACAAACTGCAAAGAGATATTAGGAGAATTTCCCATATTTGACCTACGACGAAAAATTACACCGATATATGTGAAATTTGGAAACGTGATATGTATAAAAATTGACCATGCAAAATATTACCTATTGACATACATTACATACGTGTATATATGGTATTTTTAAAATTTTTCGGAAGTACACCACCATAGGTTGGGATGTATTGTGGTGATGTATTGGTATAAGACTCACCTTAGTTTATACCAGTCGGCTTAGAATCATTTTCTGCGTCGATTTAGCGATGTTGTCCGTCTGTCCGTCCATATAAAACTTGTAATCAAACTACAAGTCACAATTTTGAAAATAATTTTATGAAATTTGATATACAGGTTTCTATAAGTGTTATATAAATAGAAAATGCAGTACCAAATTTTAAGAGGATCGGTCCATTAATGACCATAGCTCTCATATAAGCCTCGGGAATCACCCTATTGTGCATAAATAATATAATACAATATAATGCATACGTATGTTTAATAGAGATATCCATTACGCTTAATACAAATATCGGTACATAATTGGCCACGGGTTCCATATAATATAAGACCACTCCCATACCTTTGATGCACATACACAATAGTGTAGTGCATCATAATGTCGATGACCGATTATCACTTTTTTTTATGAGAATAGAAAATGATTTGAGCACACTAAGTTCTCTTTTTTTGACCCATAACATATATGGCCATACTTAAACCAAATTTATTTATCCATTCTAATAGTAACAAAAGGATATGTGAAACTTTTAAAAAATCGATAAACTTCAATCGGTAAGTAATATTATATGAAGACATTTTTAATTTTTAATAACGTTTGTGTTTCTTTTACTTAGAAAGGTTTTGTCATTGATGGAAAGATGAAGTTACAAAAAATTAAAATGTTATTGATTATATGAATGTATAAAAATTCTATTATGTGCGATCATGAAAACACTCTATCTATTAAAATGCACTACTTTTTATGTTTCTTTAAATAATGCTAATAGTAATAACATTAACATTGTATCAGAATTACATTATTTCGCACAATAGAGATCTGCAAAATAAATAATACAATAAATGTAAAAAGTACTGTAATATCGATTTTTAAAAATTCTTATTAAATATTTTATTGATTTCAAAATAAATATTGTTTGAAGATTTATAAAAAAACTAAATATTATTTTTATAGTTTTTATTGAAAAACTTAAATGGAATTTATGAAAATATTCAAATATTCAAATTTGTAAATAGTAAAAATATTTTAATAAGAAAAAAAATATATTTTTTTCAATAAAACATTTTTGCATTTGAAAGTTTGATTTTACAAATTCAGTGATAGGTCCGATTTCAGTAAAAAATAATAACTGACTTTATAAATTTAGTAATAGAACACGAAATATATTTTTTTCTGTGTACAGATATCAAACGATAGCTAAAGAAAAATTAATCAACTAGTAATTCAGGATCTTCAATAAAATGATATTCAAGAAGCAAAAATTAACGATTTGCTAAAAATTCGTTAACTCA
This sequence comes from Protocalliphora azurea, assembly GCA_932274085.1. NCBI lineage: Eukaryota > Metazoa > Arthropoda > Insecta > Diptera > Calliphoridae > Protocalliphora > Protocalliphora azurea. Next base: position 132,303,356 of record OW026523.1, read on the forward strand.
ATAAAGTGCATCAATTTGTGTGAAGACAAAAAATGATGCAAATGTACTCCCCTAAATTAATGATTGATGTGTCATAAACTAATCGCTTTTTTACGACTTTTAATTTTTGATCAAAACAATTACAACATATAAAAAGTAACGCTCAGATGTCACTGATAGTATAGTCTCCCGACTTTTTGCCTATTCTGATTTAATTAAAAAAAAAAAAAAACAAAATAATTTATAACCTATGTTTGTGATAGCCTAGCTCGACCGACATGACCTGTATGATCGTTTGGAGAATATATTGGCAGCTGAAATATTTTTTTTGAAATAGACACTAACCACTTCCATCATTATATATCCACTTTCCAAAATTAATTGTTCAATTTCAATTATTTTGGTTAGAATGTGAAACAATTATTCTAATACTAAATAGAGCTGTTATTTTAAATTTTCTAGGAAATTATAAATAAAAAAATTAATACATATTTCATCTAATTACGAGCATTTAAATCCTTATAATTTTAAGCCATTATAAAGAGTTCGTCTTGAAGAATAAACAAATACATATTCATATTAAACGTTAAATAATAACCTAAAACCGAAAGACAGTTAATTTCAGTAGAACTAGTCTTATGATATTCACTTTTAGGCGTCATATCATGAACATAAAATGTTATATATTTTATATCTAAATTTTAATATTACGATTTTCTCTAAGAAAATTAATAATATTAACTAATATGAAAAATTATTTACATAGGTAATTTTGTATAAATCCTAAACCAATAAAATAGTGTAGTAAAATTGAATAAAAATTCTTCAATATGAAGAAACATTTTAGTCAATTTGAGTAATATTTTATTCAATTTGACAAAAACATTTGTCAAATGAACTACCTTTTAATGAACTAAATCAATTAGTCACATTGACGATTTTTCGTCAATTTAACTGATTTACGAAAAATTAATAAAAAATTCAGACGGACGGACAGACATCATTAAAGTTTTAGATGATGCAAATCTGTATCAGTTAATTTCAGTATAACTAGTCTTAAGATATTCACTTTTAGGCATGATATCATGAACATAAAATGTTATATATTTTATATCTAAATTTTAATATTACGATTTTCTCTAAGAAAATTAATAATATTAACTAATATGAAAAATTATTTACATAGGTAATTTTGTATAAATCCTAAACCAATAAAATAGTGTAGTAAAATTGAATAAAAATTCTTCAATATGAAGAAACATTTTAGTCAACTTGAATAATATTTTATTCAATTTGACAAAAACATTTGTCAAATGAACTACCTTTTAATGAACTAAATCAATTAGTCACATTGACGATTTTTCGTCAATTTAACTGATTTACGAAAAATTAATAAAAAATTCAAACGGACGGACAGACATCATTAAAGTTTTAGATGATGCAAATCTGTGTCAGTTAATTTCAGTATAACTAGTCTTAAGATATTCACTTTTAGGCATCATATCATGAACATAAAATATTATATATTTTATATTTAAATTTTAATATTACCATTTTCTCTAAGAAAATTAATAATATTAACTAATATCAAAAATTATTTACATAGGTAATTTTCTAAATCCTAAACCAGTTGAGATATAGACAAGTGCTTTGGTGGTCTTATGTAAGACTAATAGGTGATCTAAATGCATCAATAAAGAAAATTAGAAAATCTTTACATAAGTAATCAAGTCAACACAGGGATGATATGTTACTGTTATTTTTTACAATAAAATTTTTGAAGAAATTTAAAAAATCCTAAATATTTTACTTTATTATTATGTTTTTTTTTTAATTGTTTAAATAATTCGAATAATTTTAAATAAGTGATCGAATAATTCGAACAAACAAAAATGTCTTATTCGAATTATTTGTTTTGTTCGAACAATAGGAAAACCGAACAATTTGAATACCCTAGTAAGTATACTGTAAGAATTTGTGTGAGTGTAAAGAGAATATTTTCTTTTTTTATTATTTTTTTTATTATTAAGTTGTTGTTTTTATAGGAATTTTTGCTTTTCTGTAAATAAAAGTCAAATAAACACATTTAAGCCTGAATAGCCTTACAAATAGCCAGTAATACAAACAACGACTACAACAGAAACAACAACATTGCCAGTTAAAAACAACAACCAAAAGGACTAGTCAGTTATTCAGTCAATCCATCTATCAATCTCTTTAGCCATTTCCAACAACCACATACCATCTAAATATCAAGTACAAGTCTTCTTCTTCTTATTACTTTTTCTTTCTTCGTGGCCATTAAGTGTAAAACCATTCATTTCTTATAAAGGTTTTTTTTTTTTTGTCTATCTAATGTTTATATTCACGTTTCATTTTACGTTTTTTGTTTCATCTATTTGCTTTAAATATGGTCCTATCTGTCCGTCTGGCCGTCCTGTTCTCCGGCTATGAATATTTTATATACACACACACACACACTGGCACATAACATAAACTTATTCAATTTGATGTTTGTTTATTCGAAAGTCATTTTGTATTTTCAAATTACCGTACTTGAAATTGTTTTTATGACTGACTTTTCTGTTTTTTATTTATACACTCACTCACTCCTCTAGCATGTCCTGTTTGAACATCTCCTATTCAACGTCTTTGTTTTTTTTTTTTTTTTTTTTTTTTTTTGCTATAGTCGGAACAGGAATAAATAAATTAATGGTATCTACAGATGACATACAGTTTATAAAGTATAGACGTAAAAAAATGGGTTACTTAACAAAATTTTAAATTTAGGGATCTCGAAATAGCTATAATTGCTCGTCGCTTTGATTCATATTTTTTAAAGCTCTTCCTTAGTTGGGAGAAAAAGTTGGCTTTTCGACTTTTTAAAATTTTTAAATAATGGACTTTCTAAGTTTTTTAATAGTAGATTTTTCGACTTCGACGTTTTGCAATAGTCGACGTTTTTTTTTTTTTTTTTTTTTGACTACGACTTTTTCCAACTATTTTTGACTTCTTCCCACTATTTCCGACTTTTCGACTTTTTTTCAACAAAAAGTCGATTGTTCGATTATTCGAGAGTCAATTTGATGAACCCTAGCTGTTACTATCTTTATCGTTCGGCTTACCAACCAAACCATTTCGTGTACATACTTTCTGAAGTGTTTGAATAGGCGAATGGATGTCTGCAATGTATAACGAATAATTTTTAACGTATTTTTATCAACACTGAGAAATGAGGAGGAAAAAATAATTGCACTTGTTCGAAGGATATGAAGACTAAAACAATAAACAACAGACAAGTAATAGCATAATACGAGGATTGTGCGAGACTAAAATACTAATTTGAAAAAATAAAAATAAAAATAAAAATAAAAATAAAAATAAAATATTCATAAGCAACATTGGGCAAACAATTATAAAAATATTTACTAAATAGCATTCAACTTTTTGCCTGTTTAACTTGAAACACCATCCTCGTTTTTGTTAAAAGTCAAACAACATTGTGACAATATAAATAAAATTAAATTTGATTGAATAAGAACGAAGTAGGCTTACGAGTATTTCTTTTAGCAGCACAAAATTATACATAGATTAATAAGTAGATATTTATGTGAGAGAAAAAAAACCTGATTCAATTGCCAAAAACCTAATTATGTAAAAACAAAATACATGTAGTCACATATATTTTGTTTTTGTGTTTTGAACAAAAAAATTAGTAATTTTTTTTTTTTTTTTTTTTTTTTTTTAAAATTTAGTTCGAAGTGACTCACATAAACTTCTAGTTGTATTCTATGATATCATATTAATAGCTAAATTTTTCCTTTAAACTTCTAAAAAACAATAGCAACTACAAACAGAGCTGAAATATTTATTAGCAACCATAATAAAAAGTCAGTTTAACAGTGAATAGATTTTTCGTTATTCTGCAAACAATTTTATTTATTGTTTAATTTTCTGTTTATTTTCTCTTTAGACCATTTTTTTATTTTAAATGTCGAAATATTTAAATACTTTAAATTTCATTTGAATGCACTTTATTTAGACGGTGTTACATTTTGTCACACACTAACAAAATCCATATTGAAATGCCACCAGGCATGTTGGCGATATTTATGATTTTTATTTTTAAATATTTATTATTCGACAATTTTATTGTGATACTAAAATTTCATTGTTGTTGGTTTTGGTATCTTTTTTTATTTATTTTCTTTTTAATTCCAAAGACTGCAAATTTAACACTAAAAGGGGATTTCCTCTTTAATTTATTTTTAAATAAATAGTGCTTTTGTTGTAGAAATTTTGAAATAAATTTTCTTTTAATAGAAAATTTTAGATAATTTTATTTTTAAAGAAAATTTTTAATAAATTTTCTTTTTACAGAATATTTGCGATAAATTTTCTTTTTATAGAAGGCTACAAATTTTCTTCTTATAAAATATTGCAATAAATTTTATTTTTATATAAAATTTCTGATAAATTTCCTTTTATAGGCAAATTTTCTATGTGTCCAAACTAATTGGACACTTAAATTATAATTTTGAAGTATAATTTTTATATCAATTATTGTATCAAGTAATATAATACATTAACTTTTTTTCTAAGTGTAATTTTTATAAATTGGCAGCACTTTGTACCCTCTGTAAAAGAAAATGTTATGGATTAAAATCGGGTTTCGTTAAAAAAGCCGAAATTTATTGGAATCCATTACTTAATAACTAATATTGCTCTCAAGAAAAAAAGAAGTCACTTGCTAACCATCCTTCAAGAAGATCGCATCATCGAAAATACCTAAATCTATAATTACCTAAACTTAAACTTTGTACTTAACCTTAAATTTATACTTAAGTTAACTTACATAGAAGTTATACTTACTCCACCTGAAGATTGTAATAAAACCCAAACTTGAATTGAAATCAACCGAATCCCAATCTTCATTTCATAAAGGTAACCCAGCAAAGTTGAGTTTTTTTTATGCCGCTATAGCCAGCGACCCTATGGATTTAACACTAATCTTATTACTTTTCTTTTATCATCCCTACAATTATAATCACTTCTACATGAGTAATTATAATTAAACATTTTCTTATAGATTGGCCCTTTTATTAACTACATCCCCCCGTCTCTGCCATCATCTATAAGAAAACCTTACACAAGATCCCTAATCTTGTTCACTATAAATTTTATTTTTATAAAAATTTCCAATAAATTGTTTTTTACAAAAAAATTGCGATAAATTTTCTTTTTTTTAAGAAAACTTTCGATAAATTTTCTTTTTATAAAAAATTTTCAATAAACAAAAAATTTGCGATAACTTTTGTATAAATTCTATTTATAGAAAACTTTCCATAAATTGTTTTTATAGAAAATTTGCTATAAATTTTAATTTTATAGAACATTTTTGATAAATTTTAATTTTGAAGAAAATTTGCGATAAATTATCTTTTTATACAAAATTTTCAATAAACTTTCCTTTTATAAAAAATTTTCAAAAAATTTTCTTTTTATAGAAAATTTTCGATAAATTTTCCTTTTTATAGAAAATTTTCGATAAATTTTCATTTTTATAGAAAATTTTCGATAAATTTTCCTTTTTATAGAAAATTTTCGATAAATTTTCCTTTTTATAGAAAATTTTCGATAAATTTTCCTTTTTATAGAAAATTTTCGATAAATTTTCCTTTTTATAGAAAATTTTCGATAAATTTTCCTTTTTATAGAAAATTTTCGATAAATTTTCCTTTTTATAGAAAATTTTCGATAAATTTTCCTTTTTATACAAAATTTTCGATAAATTTTCTTTTTATACAAAATTTTCGATAAATTTTCTTTTTATACAAAATTTTCGATAAATTTTCTTTTTATACAAAATTTTCAATAAATTTTCTTTTTATACAAAATTTTCGATAAATTTTCTTTTTATACAAAATTTTCAATAAATTTTCTTTTTATACAAAATTTTCGATAAATTTTCTTTTTATACAAAATTTTCAATAAATTTTCTTTTTATACAAAATTTTCAATAAATTTTCTTTTTATACAAAATTTTCGATTAATTTACCTTAATTTCGTTAAATTTTGTTTTTTTAATGGAAATTTTTCATTGTTTTCTTTTTATAGAAAACTTAGGATAAATTTTATTTTATTTGATTTTTGTTTTTTAATTATAATAAATTAAATATCTTTTTATGGGAAATTTAAGATACATTTTCTTTTTGTAGAAAATTTATAATAAATTTTCGTTTTGGGAAAAATTTATAATAAATTTTCATTTTGTAGAAAATTTTCATTTATAAAAAAATATTTCATAAATTTCTTTTTATAGAAAATGTTTAATAATTTTTTTAGTGAATATTGAATATTTTTTAGAATTTTTATTATAAAAAATTTTTCATAAATTCTTTAATTTAATTTATAGAAAATTTTTGATAAATGTTTTTTTATTGAATATTTTTAATAAATTTCCTTGATAATTTCCTTTTATAGAAAATTTATGATAAATTTCTTTTTGTTGATGATTTTTGATAAATTCTTTCTATACAAAATTTTTAATAAATTTCCTTTTATAGAAAATTTCTGATAATTTTTATAAATTTCTCCTTTTATAGAAAATATTTGATAAATTTTCTTTTATAGATAACTTTTGATAAATTTCCTTTTATAGAAAATTTACGATAAATTTTCTTCTTTGTAGGAAATATTCAATAAATTTACTCTTTTTTATATTTATGCCATTATTTCAATATCATTTCCATGCATTTTTTTTATACACCAAAACACACAGTATTTATGCCCCCAAAAAACTTTTTGCTTGCAACAAAATATTATGGAAAAAATTTCCCACAACAGCAACAGCAAAAACATTAATTTCATACCTTAAATTCCTTTAAAAATTCTTTGTTAAACATGATTTCAAATATTCGTAATCCAATTAATTTATTTCACTTGAATACACAAATTTTTACAGATTCGTTTTCTTTTACATCAATAAAGTGCATTTAAAAACAATATTTTTTTATTTGCTTTTTTCAACAAAAAAGAAAAAAAAAAAGAATCACAATACAAAATAATTTCTATATAATTTTTGGCATCAGCATGAGTTACTACTTCAGCGGCAGGTTCTATCGCTTATTGTCTCTACCTCTAAATTTTACAAAATGTCTGTGAAAGAGTTGATTGGTAGTGGTATTAGTAGTGGTGGTGTTGGAGAGGAAAACAGTATCTGTGATTAAATTTTAAAATGTATGAATATTTTCCTGTTTGTATCCTTGTCAAACTTTTGGCAAAAACTATTAGAGAGTGTGGCTATATGTATGTATGAGTGTGTGTGAAAGAGAATAAATTCCAAATTGAAAATTAAATTAAATACCAAAGGGCAGGTAAAAACATTGTGCACGTAAGCTCAACATAGACAATTCTTTTTTTTTCCTTCATTCTTTTGCCAAACAAACACACATAACTAGGATGATTATATACACTTACGGATAGATATACACTGGCAGTACTCGTTTGTATTTAGTTTACTAGCAGTGCATTATAAATTTGCTCAGTATGTTGAGGATTCGGTGAAATAAATTAAATCAAACTACATTTTTAACACCATCCAACAAAGTATTGTATTAGTTGGAGGTATGTATGTTTGTTATTGGATTGGATACAAAAATAATTCAATGACCTTTTTTGTTGATATTATGGTTGTTGTTCGAGGTAATATTTATTTTGCTACACGGTTCATATCATCGTATTGTGTGTGAGTTTAAGCAGAAGAGTTTCGAGTTAAAAATATAAATATTTTATGTAAAATCCTATTTTGAATAAAATAAAGTATTTTTTTTTTTTTTTTCATCAAATCGTCTGTACAAGAACTTCTTCCTCCATTACTTCATTAACGAAAATTACTACAGCATTAAATCAATTGACACCAGTTCAGTATCGAATTATTAAATTATATCGATGTTTTCTATTTTGTGTATTTAAAATTTTTAAACGACGGTATCAAAGCGCCAATTATCAATGCGACCACAATTGTAAGGGATTTTGAATTGTGTAATTTTTCCTTAATGTAAGACGACTCAAAAATTTTTAGTAGCAGAATATGTGTATTATATATTTAATGTGGTCTTAAATGATTTTACATATGGAATGGCAAACATATATATACCTCCTCTTACTACTAGTGAAGGTGGAAGTTGTCATTATGAAAACAACTTAAGAAAAGGTAATAAAATTGGCCTTAATCATGATTAAAAATGAGTCAATTTAAGAGGTGAGAAATATTCCCTAAAATTTCTTAATTTACATTGTTCTCAGATCTTATATGAAGATTTAATTAAAACTTTAATTAATTGATTTCAAATGATTTAAAAAAAAACAAACAGAAATAACTTTTGTTTAATTTCAAAATTCAAATATACGAAAAAACATTTTGTTTAGAGTAGAAAATTTAAATATATATTTTCTTCTGTGAAAATAAAGGATCTTAGGTGTAGCAAGAAAGATACCTACACATAATTACTTTATTAAGTTTATTAAATAACGAGGATAAGGAATCTAAAAAATTGGTACATGATTGAAGCTAGCTTGGGTGTACAATATTGGAGATAGTGTAGAACAAAAGGCCCTAATAGTTCATGAAGTGTTGTTCAGTAAGTATAATATTTGAAACAATATATTCGAAATCAATAATTATCGTTCCATTTTTACTTTTCATGTCAAGTTTTGCACTTTTGGTAACAAGATGATAAAAAAAAATATCGTAATATTCCCAATCCTAATGAGCTAATGTCTGATGCCAGGAATAATCTCGTTTTTCGATGAAGAAATATTTGATATCTAAAAGAAGAACATCACAGAAGAACAAAATAGAGACAGCACTTTGGTGAATGCATAGGTAACATCGTAAAAATCATCGTATGCTAAACATGTACCGCCAATAGAGCTAAGCCTTTATCTGTGATATATAAAAATTGTACATATCTCTCAACAATTATGTTCTATATTCCAAAAAAAAGGTTTCATTCATTAGGATTATATAAATCAAATTCAAAAAATCCTAAGTAATAACAATTTCAATAACAAATTCAAGTCCATGAAAAACAGGAACATAAATTCGGAGAAAACAAAATTTAAAATATAACATCATTAACTAAGATATACACTGACGGCTCAAAGATGAACTGCGGTGTCGGATCTGGTGTCTTCTCTATAGACTCCCTAATGAGCGTATTCCAAGCGGAAATACTAGCGGTCAGGGAAGCGTGTAAAACTAATTCACGATAGAAATATTCTAGGGAATATTGGTTTATTTGTCGACAGCAAATTCTATCGCTCAAATCACCCAAAACTACCTCTATTCTAGTCAGACAGTGTAAAGAGGAACTGCTAGAACTAAGTCGACTGTATGACATTACTATAGTCTGGGTTCCTGCGCATAGAGATTACTATTGTAATGAACAGGCAAACGAATTAGCCCGGGCAGACTCTGCTATGAATTCCTCCTTATCGGTTTCTGTATCAATCCCGTTAGGATCAGTCAAAAGCAGAATACAAAAACACTATCTAGAAAAGGCGAAAAATAAATGGCGAAATCTAAACAAATGTAGAGTCGCGAAGGTAACGTGGCCTATCTACAACGAAAAACGCTGAATGCATCTCATTGGCTACAAACGCGAAGATATCTCGAGACTAATTGCATTGTTTACAGGTCACTGGACGATCGGGAAGCATGCAAGCAGACTTGGTCCTCCTTACAATGAATACTGTAGTAGATGTGGCAATCGCGAGAAGGAGGAGACAGTATATCATCTGCTCTGTGAATGCCCAGCCTTGAACGCTATCAGACATAAATTTCTGGGAAGGTATCAGTTAGACAACCTCTGTGAGATATCTGACACTAGATTCAGAGACATTATTAAATATGTTAATGCTACAGGCTGGATCTAATTAATTTATATTTTCATTTTTCTTCCCTACAATTCTATCTCATTACAGATTCAATCCACCTCATTCACCTGTGGTCCCATCAAAACGGAATCTAACATAACTAATTGATTACTCGTAAGTTTATGGGCTACCACGTAAACCAATCAACCAACCAATATCATTAACAAAAGAAAAGTGAGAATATTATATTTGGTTTGGTCGAATCTTCCATCTTTAAAATTTCACCTCATATGAGACCACGCCCATTTATATCGATCCTCGAATTATCTGTACAAAAAACTATGTATATATACTTTACTTTAAAAGCTTTTTCGACATGTTACACACGGAATATACCCCCTTTTTTTATCTGATGTCTTTAAATTTCCTTAAAAATTTTTATACGCAAACTCTATTAAATCATTTACTGGTCTAAGTTTTCAACTTCACAAAGTTGCAAAAACCCGCTATTTTATTTCACTTTTTCACTTTCTCAAAAAACAAAAAAAAATCAAAAGTATGTAACTTTAAATGTCAATATCTCTGGGAAGACTTTGTGAATTGTAATGACTAAAACGGCGCATAATGGCTCAGAATTTTCTTCTGAGATATTTAAAAAAATTTTTTTTATTTTTTTTTTTTTTGTGGAGATATATTTTTTGAATTTCTCTTCAGCAGTTGTTGAGAAATTTAAGGCTAAACTTGAACTTTTAATTTTCTTTTTATAGTATTTTTTGTATTTTGAATCAGCTTTACTTATAAAAAAGTTATAAGCAGATAAAAAAAAAATTAATAATACCCAGGATAATTTTGTTAACAGGTTCCCAGTTAAACAATTCTATAACAGGTTCACTAGAATAGTTTGTTTTTGGATACAAAAATTACGATTTTTTAATGTTTATTTTGATAATAACTAAAAGTTTTGTAATGTTTATTTTATTTTTTACTTAAATAACAATAAAAGAAAATTATAATTAATATTCATTTGGTTGGAAAGTAGTCTGCAAATATTCCATATTTAGTTCTATATTATTTTTGTCCCCTAGCAGCCCTTTTGCTTCTTTCCATTGACTTCGAATGCTGAAGATGAACGGATCTGATGTTGCCAGTAATATATTAAATAGATCTTCATTTGTAGAATTTTGTGATATTTTTCTGGTATTGTTCTCCCTATAAAATCTGTTATACTTATTCCTTTTTTCCTGGGCTTCCTCTGCTAAATCTTCAAGTGGTACTAAATGATGCTTAATGACATCTTCTCCATGATAATGGATTTTATGAACTGTTGCCGACATATTGCTCTAAGAATATTTGATTGTATATATTCATGCAGTTTCCTTTGCATAATCACCAAATTTTCTAGCATCATTTTGTTCATTGCACACATATACATCGATCATCATTTTAAATCTTGAAATAAGATTTATATCAACATCTGTTATTTCAAATGCTCTTTTGTGATCTGAAAAGAACCTTCTTGTTGTGTTCCCATCATTCGTATTGCCTGATCTTTGTTTTAGGTGATCTATAATCAACCAATTTGAAAAATTCATCATGAACATGTTTCGTTTAGAAATTTCTTAACTCCATATTGGTGTCGTTGTTTCTTATTGACCTTGTAGGTTTAACATCCTGATTTTTTGGAAGTAATTTCATTCAAATGGAAAAAGTGTTCTACAGACGTGTTCAGACAAGTACAAAGCTATATATAGGGTTAAAGAGGACACTTTCGCCTTTCTTCAAGTAGTAAAATTTCCTCAAAAGTTCTATTACACTAAAATTCAAATTTAACTAAAATATAGTGCCTGAGAAAACATTTAATAAGACAGCAAGTATAAGTGGTACGGTGACACATCATACCATTTCTTAAAGACTATTATCTTGCCAATATAAAAACATGCAGCCAATTATCGATAATAGTTTCCGAGTAGTGATAATTTATTTCTAATCAAATTTACAAAAAAAAAAAAAAAATTTTTATAAAATAATATAAAATATTTGTTTTCAACGGCATTCCAGACACACAATTACCAATATTTTTATCAATTTTTTTGACCACCTTAGTTTTAATATGTGTACGATTGAATGGAATTAAAATTTTGAACTTTAGCCTATGAAATTAATTTCAGAGCCACCGTGCTACGTATCGTTTCGTTCTAAGGTTTTTAATAAGAATGATGTTAAACTTATGGGCTGTATGCTGTATGTTAACTTTGTGTAACTATTGAAATTTTTTAAAAACAATGTCTCAACTCAAAATTTTTACCTTAAAAATTCAAACTAAATTCGCATTACCATAAACATTACCATAGAAATAAGCAAAAAATAATATATATATATATGTATATATATCACAAAAAAATACAACAATACAAAACATTTTTATATATTTTTAGTAACAATACCAAACGTTCATCTGCAGTAGCAGCAACTAAGTATTACATTTAAATCGAGTTAAAAAAAACTGAAAATAATAAAAAAAAACTAACTACGAAAACAAACAAAATGAAGAAAAAATCATTTAGTCACTTATTTTGATGGTCAACTGCTGTTTTTCCAACGAAACCCCCCAAAAAAATATATATATAGTGTCTCACTAAATTATTTGATTTTTTTTTAATTTTTTATAATAACGGGTTTCCAAAATGGTTTAAAAGAGTAATTCTTGGATTTGTTAATAGAATTTTGTTTATTTATATGTTATCTTCATAACGCAAAAAACTGCTATCAAAAATATTGCCTTGTATCCAAGAAATTCCAGAAATAATAAAAGTACGTATTTGAATTTTTATTACCTTTGTATTGCAAGATATCAAACATAATAAAAAAGATGGAATTATTGTAATTTTTGTTAATAATAAGTCATAAGGTAACACTTTTAAATGTTAACTGATTTATTTTCCCAATTTGGAGTTAGTATTTGGGGGATATTTAGTCCAATTAGAAGAACAGGACTATTTTTAAACTTTAAAGGAGAAATATAATTAATACTTTTTTATCATTATAGCAAAAAATGATAAATATTTAGTTGCCCAGCAAAAAATTTTTGGTTTTCGGTAATAACAACTACTTATTAAAGTAGTTTCTTGGTAATGAGGCGTCACTATTATTTGCCTACTCTGTATTACATTAATAAGTACTCGGTAGTATAATAGCACGGTAATACTGCAATCACGTGGATGAGTTGGCTAGAGTGCCGGATTAACAACCAGAAGGTTGTTGGTTCAACCCCATTCTGAAGTTGTTAGTTTTTTGTAACAAAATGTCTAAAAAGATATTTTAAACTAAACAGAGTTTTTATCGCTTAGGAAGCTATGTGCGAGATGGTATACTGAGTAAGACGTTAGTCCTTAAAAACAAACGGTTAATTTGTGTCCAAGTTCAAATCTCACAGACAGCAAAAAAATGTTTTTTTTTTCGTTTAGGTACATATTTTTGAGTACCCCTAGAGTCAAAAAATAACTACATGAATTTGTGGACAAGCCGAACAAAAATAACTAGTTATTCAGTCAAAAAATAAGTAGTTTATTTTTGTTTCCAATTATACCTGCTAGCTTACCAGGAAAGCAAAGTTTTTGCTGGGTGCTTACAAGATTTTTTTATATTAAAATGTCATATTTGAAGAGTTCTAGTTTTTTATTAGTTGAGAAATATCTTCTCCATTTATAGCCATTGACAAGTTTTGTAACTACAATATCTGACTTGACGATATAGCTTAAAAATATATCATGATATAATTGTACTTGATTTTTCTCTAGTTACATAGGCATATTATTTTTGGACTAACAATTAGCACTCATGAAATGCTGGAGCGGAAAATTTTTAATTTTATTTTGATCAACGCAAGTAATATTAAGAGAAAATTTAATTATCTAGGATATTTGTACCTTTTTATAGTGACCCGATAGCTTGAAAGACTTTTAGTTATGTAACTTAGTGAATGGTATGAAAAGTTAGTAATCGATTTTTATAGTCGATTAATCGAACCCCATAATCGATTTTTTAAACGATTATTATTTGTAAAATTAGTAAAAATTAAATAAAATTAAATTAGATTGTGTTTTAAAGGATCCTTAGACGTTTAAATATGTATATATTGTATGTCGATATGTTTAATAACTGAACCAGAGAGTATACTCTTTGAACCAAACATTTTGAGGATGTAATGCATTGACCAAGAGATAATAAAAAAATAATCGATATATTTATTATTAACCTACTTCTGCAGATCACTTTAATAACGTAACTAAATGTCTTAAATTTAGCACCATAGAATTCAAATACATGTATTTTGTAAAAACATAGGAAATAAATTAATCATTTCACCAAATATGCAGTAAAATAAAATGTTACATATAGAACTGGCACTGGAATCGAGTCTGGCACTTGTTTCGGAAGATATAGAACATCGTCTTTAACTTGAATGGTAATGCCCTGATTAAAATACGGAATTCGTAAGTTCTGAAGTCGTAATGTCTACTCAACTGCACTCAATGACGTCTTGGTAACAGGGTATTTGTGGGATCGAAATGGCGAATGAATGTTATAGAAATTAGTCATATTCCTCCGCTCGAACTGCTAAATATGGGCTTGAGAAAAGGATGACTTGTTTTATTGAGAATTAGTAACATTCTTTATGTGAATATGAATGTAGATTTTATATACGAGGGCGGATCAATATGTTCGTGACTTTTCGAACTTCCCTCGTAGTTATATGAAATGCAACACTATTCCCATCAAGTAACACCTGTTAGTGGACTACTGTCAAATTTTGAGCAAGTATCGTCATTTACTTTGCGTTTAACAGCTGTTCAAAACATACAACCTCGTGTATTTTTCTAAAAATGGAGAAAAGTGAATTTCGAGTGCTCATTAAACATTATTTTTTGCGAAAAAAAAAACCGTCAATCAAACCAAGAAAAAGCTCGATAAATACTATAGGCACTCTGCACCATCGATTCCAATGGTAAAAAAGTTGTTTACTGACTTTCGTTGTGGTCGCACAAGTACAAATGACGCTGAACGTTCCGGACGGTCAATTGAGGTCAGTACACCCGAAAATATCAAAAAAATCCACGATATGGTGTTGGCCGCTCGAAGAGTAAAAGTGCGTGAGAGAAGTCACATCAATTACCTTCAAAAGGGAAAAAAATAGACGGCGAATATTGTGCCAACTTATTACACCGATTTAATGAGGATTTAAAAAGAAAACGACCCCATATGGCCGAGAAAAAGTTCATTTTCATCAAGATAATGCACGAACGCACACGTGGCAAGACGCTATGAATTGGGCTACGATTTGATACCTCATCCGCCATATTCTCCGGATTTAGCCCCTAGTGACTACTTCCTATTTCCAAACCTAAAGAAATGGCTCGGTGGAAAGAGATTCAGCTCCAACGATGAAATTATTGACCAAACAAATGCCTATTTTGACAGTAGTCTATTAACAGGTGGTACTTGATGGGAATAGTGTTGCATTTCATATAACTATGAGGGAAGTTCGAAAAGTCACGGACTTATTGATCCGCCCTCGTAACTAGTGCTCAAAGATCTTCCATTATAATTAACAATTATTTCTTGAATTGTATTTTTACTGATTTTTTTCTTTTCTTTTAAAAAATTGTCCCAACATTTAATTTTTAGAAAGTTTAAAATTTTGTTTTGCACTTTATTTTTGCAAAAGTTTGCAAAAAATTAAAAAAATAAACAAATAAAATTTGTGAGCCACCTGAAAAGACTGCATTATTTTTCTAAATTTCTCGGAAACTATTCAACATTTTGTGCTACTTATTGCAGGCAAAAAAATCCCATTCATTAATAATTATATATATATATATATATATATATATATATATATATATATATATATATTATTTAATAATGAAAATTTACTAATTTATGTGAGACACTGTACATAAAGCCAAACAAAAAGTATAAAAATAAATAAGTTTACATACTTGGATTTGTAAACGTGTGAAGAGTAAGTAAATTGTACATCTATGGTATGATGATTGTGTAATACACTCAAAGAAAAAATAATAATTATAAGATTAAAAAAAATTATAGTTTTTCATATGATTTCCGTACGATCTTTCTGTTCCATCCAACAAAATCTAATCGGATTGGTTTATTAAAATATTTGATTTCTTTGAGTGCATACCAGATCTAAAAAAAAACAAGGAAATGTTTAACACTAAAAAAAACTCTAAAAACCAAATTCAACACTAAACTAACTTCCGTTTTTCAACTATATTTGGTTGCTATTTTGCTAGTGTTTGTCGTTGTTGTTTTTTGTAATTGCTGTTATTTTTGTTGCATCAACTTTTTGCTTGTTACTATTTAAAGTTCAAAATTTAAACTCTCTAGGACACATAGATACACTAACACATACACACATATTTAATCATATTTATTAGCAAAAAAGCAGTGTTGCCAGATGAGTCAGTAAATTTTTAATTTATAAGAATTTTCAATAATAGTCCTTTTTATAGAAAATATCCAGTAAATTTCTTTTCAATAGGAAATAAATTTTCTTTTCACAGGAAATTTTCGATAAATTTCCTTTTTATTGGGAAATTTATGATAAATTTTCTTTTTATAGGAAATTTACGATAAATTACCTTTTTATAGGAAATTTACGATAAATTTTCTTTTTATAGGATATTTACGATAAATTTCTTTTTTAAAGGAAATTTACGATATATTTCCTTTTTATAGGAAATTTACGATAAATTACCTTTTTATAGGAAATTTACGATAAAATTCTTTTTTAAAGGAAATTTACGATAAATTTCCTTTTTATAGGAACTTTATGACAAATTTCCTTATTATAGGAAATTTACGATAAATTTCCTTTTTATAGGAAATTTCCTTTTTATAGGAAATTTTCGATAAAATTCTTTTTTATAGGAAATTTTCGATAAAATTCTTTTTTATAGAATATTTACGATAAATTTATTTTTTTATAGCAAATTTACGATAAATTTCCTTTTTATAGGAACTTTATGACAAATGTCCTTATTATAGGAAATTTACAAATTTCCGTTTTATAAGAAATTTGCGATAAATTTCCTTTTTAAAGGAAATTTACAATATATTTTCTTTTCATAGGAAATTTACAATAAATTTTCTTTTCATAGGAAATTTACAATAAATTTTCTTTTCATAGGAAATTTACAATAAATTTTCTTTTCAAAGGAAATTTACAATAAATGTTCTTTTCATAGGAAATTTACAATAAATTTTCTTTTCATAGGAAATTTGCAATAAATTTTCTTTTCATAGGAAATTTACAATAAATTTTCCATTTTATAGAAAATTTACCATAAATTTTCTTTTATAGAAAATTTACGATAAATTTGCATTTTATAGAAAATTTACGATAAATTTGCATTTTATAGAAAAATCGTTAAATTTTCATTTTATAAAAAATTCGAAAATTTTCTTTTTATAGACAATTATTGATAAATTTTCTTTTTATAGACAATTTTTGATAAATTTTCTTTATTGAAATTTTCAATAAATTTTCTTTTTGTAGGAAATCTTCAACAATTTTTTTTTTTTTTTATATGAAATTTTCTTTTAAATGAAAATTTTCTATAAATCCCTTTTTTATAGAAAATTTTCGATACATTTTTTTTATAGAAAATTTTCCACATTTTTTTATATAGCAAATTTTCGATGAATTTTCTTTTTATAGTAATTTTTCTATAAATTTTTACTTATAAAAAATTTCCGATTTTTTTTTTTTTATTTTTATAGGAAATTTTCAATAGATTTTTAATAAGAAATTTTTTATACAAAATTTTGATAAATTTTTTTTATATAAAAATTTTTGATAAATTTAGTTCCTCATAAGAAATTGCCGATAAATTTTTTATAAAAAATTTTCGTAGAATTTTCTTTTAATTGGAAATTTTCGATAAATTCTCTCTTTATTAAAAATTTTAGATAAATTTTTCTTTTTATAGGAAATTTTCTACAAATTTTCTTTATACAGGAAATTTTCATTAAATTTTCTTATTGTAGAAGATTTTTCAAAATTTTTTTGTAGAAGATTTTTCAAAATTTTTTTGTAGAAGATTTTTCAAAATTTTTTATGGAAAATTTTTGGCTTAATTTCCTTATTTAATTTTAATTTTTTTGCGGACATGAACTGACAGTTTTCTGGCAACTTTGCAAAAAACTTACACACACAGTAGTTTACTTGCTATAGTGCCAGTTAATTTTTTTTAATTATTTCATGTGTTTGTTACAACTCTGCATGTGTGTTTTAGTGCGCTTGTTTATTTGTGTGAGTGTGTGTTTTGCACACTAACAAACTCCGTAAAATTGAATTTGAATGTTAATTAAATTTTTGGATTTTGGTGTTATTTAATTTGTTGGTTATTTTATTTTCAGTTTTTGAAGTTGTTGCTGTTGTTTTTTCGTTTTATTGTGGCAGCAGTATTAACAACAAGTATGTGCAACAGTGTGCAAAATACCTTTTGTCTGTGTTGTTTTTATTTTTTTAATTCATTCTTATGTTTCTTTTTTTTTGTATTTAAGTTACAAATATTTTAACCTCTGTTGTAGGGTTTAGTTGGTTAAAAAGTTGCGTATGATTATATGTTTACAAATGTGTGTGCGTGATATATGGGTAAACTTTTCGTTTGTAAAAATATGACAGTATATTTATTTAGTCATTGCGTTTGTTATCACACACGGTTTTTAACTTGATTCAGTACAAACAGAATCGTGGCTTATAACCGAAAGAATGGGTTTTAATTTATAATATATTTTATTTATTTATTTATTTATTCATTATTTATTTACAAATTGCATTATTCTAAGTGCTCAGTTTGTTGAATTAATATTATTATTGTACAGCTTTTTACCAGTTGTTTTTGTTTTCTATGTATTTATATATGTGTGTGTGTGTTCATGTGAATTTACATCAAATTCAATTTACATAATTTTATACATTTTACAAATTTGCCAAAAGGATTTCTATGTACAATAAGTAAATTTTATATTTAATTCTACCAAAAAATAACTATTGATTTTAATTAACATAAATATTTATGTATGTATGACTGAATATTTGTGGATGGATTCATATGTAGCTCAATATACGTATGTGTACAGGCGCGGATCCATGGGGGAGGGTGAAAGTATATTTCCCCTACTCTCAAAAAAATAATTTTTCAACTAAGAATAATTAAACACGAAGAAAAATTTACAATAGGAAAAGAAAAATAAAGATTATTTTGGAAAAAATTAATTTGTCGTAAATAGAAAAAGGTATGATGAATATATCTTTAACATTGTCTGTCCAAGAATTTGCATCTTCTTTAGAAAATTTTTAAGTAAATCAATAGGCTTTAAGAATAGCCACCTGTTTAATAAAAAATATAGGAAATGCATATTTTTAAGTATTTTTTTTTTTTATTTCACTTATTTTTTAAATAACCACATAACATCTTTATGAATTTTTGTAAAATGTTAAATTCTTTTAATGTTCTTATATTTCCTAGGTTTCTTAAATTTTACGGGCCATACGATTAAAAATTCATCTTTCGATAAAAAAAATAATAATTTATCTAAGTGATAGTTTTATCAGTTAATGAAAAATATAAATATGTTAAGTATCAAAATCTTCATAATGTCATGCATTTTTATCAATTTTATTGAAATGCATTTATTTGTTTAAAATATTTTAGAGGATAACAATTAAACAAAAACATACCTTAAATAATTAAAATCTATTCAATATTCCCTGAAATTTACGAGCCATAGATACTTAAAATTTTTGTTTGTATTACAAAAATTAAAAAAAGTATAATGAAGTAAAATATCATGTTTTTTAGTGTTACAAAAAATAATTTTATAGTTCAAGAGTTATTTATAAAAATATTGTATAAAATTTGATCGCCACTTATGAAGTTAAATTTTAGTCATTAGAATCTTGTACATAATTTCAATTTTTTCAAAACAAAAAAAATTACCGCCCCCCCTTCCCAAATGCTTTCGCTGGATCCGCACCTGTATATGTATGTACATATGTATATGTGTATTCAGGTGGATTTGCATGTGTGCTGAACGTGAACAACAACCTAAAGGCGTATTTAAAATTTAATACACACACAATAAATACACACTGAGTTTTAGTTTTTCATTTAGTTGTGAAAGTGGGTATGTATTAATTTAGTTTATACAATAACTTCACAAATAATCTAAAAACAGAAAAAAAAAATATCTAATAAAATTAAAACAATTGTTTACTTAATAAATACTTGGGTGTACAGAAATAAAAACCAAATAATGCCAATTTAATAAATTTCAAATAATTATTTAAACAATTCAACAAAATATTTTTATACACTTTGGGGAATTTTTTTCAATCATGACAAACCATTTTTCTTTTTGGACTAAAAACAATACCAACAATTAATTATTTTTTTTTTTTTACTCTTACCCGAAAAAGTATTTTAAGTTGCATTAATAAAATAATAAAATATACATAATATATATAATAAATAATAAAATAATAATATATAGTAAATATAATAATAAAAGTCACTAAACTATAACCTTAGGCTAACAACATAATTCTGAATAATTACAGAAAATTTTCTATAAATTATTTTTAAAGAAAAATTACGATAAATTTCCTTTCTTAGAAAATATTTAATATATATTTTCATAAAAAAATAATTTTCCTAAAAAAAATGATCGTAAAATTCTCTTTTTATAGACAATTTTTGAGAAAACCCTATGTAGAGCATTTTCGATAAATTTACTTTTTGGGAAAATTATCGATAAATTTTCTATAAACTTTCTTTTAAAGAAATTCTATAATTTTCTTTTATTGGAAAATTTTCTATATTTTTTTTAATAGAAAAATTACGACAAATTTTCTCTTTTAAAACATATTTAATATATATTTTCTTTAAAAAAAATCATTCTCCTAAAGAAAAAGATCGTAAAATTTTCTTTTTATAGACAATTTCTGAGAAAACCCTCTAATAGAAAATTTTCGATAAATTTTCTTTTTAGGAAAACTATTGATAAATTTTTGGAAAATCTTCCATAAATTTTCTATAAAACAAAATTTAAAATTTTCTATAAATTTTCCTTTAACGAAAATCGATCCAATTTCTTTTATGGAAAATTTTCTATAAATTTTCTTTTATAGAAAATTTACGATAAATAAATTTTTTTCTATAGAAAATGTTCGTTAAATAAATAAATTTACATCAAATAAATTCATTTTCCTCCATTTTTGATAAATAATTTCTTAAATGGAAAATTTTCGCCAAATAAAAAAATTTTGTTCTATAGAAAATTTTCCTTAATAAAAAAAATGTAGAAGATTTTTAACAATTAAATAAATTTTCTTCTATAGACAATTTTCGGTAAATAAATAGATTTAAATATCATAAATAAACAATGTTCGATAAATAAATAAATTATCTTCTATAGAAAATTTTCGATAAATAGATGAAGTTTTTTCTATAGAAAATTTTTCTTCTGTAGAAAATTTTGTATAAATTTTCTTTATACAGAAAATTTTCGATCATTTTTTTTTTACAAAAAATTTTCTGATAAATTTTCTTTTTATAGAAAATTTTCTTTTTATAAAAAATTTTCTTTTTAAAGAAAATATTCGTTAAATTTTGTTTTGATAGAAAATATTAATTAAATTCTGTTTTTAAAGGAAATCTTATTAAATTTTTATTTTCAGAAAATTTTCTATAAATTTTCTTTTTATAGCAAATCGTCAATAAATTTTCATTTATGGAAAATTTTCTTTTATGAAAAATTTACGATAAATAAATTAATTTTGTTCTGTAGAATATTCTTCAACAGAAAAATTTTGTTTTATAGAAAATTTTGGGTAATAAAAAATGTAGAAAATTTTCAACAAATAAATAAATTTTCTTTCATATACAGTTTTCAATAAATGAATTTAAATATAGTAAATAAATAATTTTCGATAAATAAATAAATTATTTTTTTATTGAAAATTTTCAATAAATAAATTAAGTTTCTTCTATAGAAAAATTGTTCTTCTGTAGAAAATTTTTGATAAATTTTCTTTATACAGAAAATTTTCGATAATATTTTATAGAAAATTTTCGATAAATTTTCTTTGTATAGAAAATTTTCGATAAATTTTCTTTGTATAGAAAATTTTCGATAAATTTTCTTTATAGAAAATTTTCAATAAATTTCCTTTATAGAAAATTTTCAATAAATTTCCTTTATAGAAAATTTTCTTTTTAAAGGAAATGTTCGTTAGTTATATTTTATTTTTGAAGAAAATGTTCCTTAAAATTTTCGATATTTTTTTTTTTTTTTTGTTTAGAAAATTTTTGTTAATTTTTTTATAGAAAATTTTAAATTTTTTTATAGAAAGTTTAGGTTAAATTTTTTTACAGAAAATTTTGTTTAAATTTTCTTTCTATTTCTTAGAAAATTTTCCATAAAATTTCTTCTTAGAGGCAATTTTCGTCAAATTTTCTTCATATAGAAAATTTTATAAATTTTCTTTGTATAGAAAATTTTATAGATTTTCTTTTTGTAGAAAATTTTATAAATTTTCATTGTATAGAAAATTGTCGATAAATTTTCATTGTATAGAAAATTGTCGATAAATTTTCTTCTTATAGAAAATTTTCAATAAATTTTCTTCTTATAGAAAATTTTCGATAAATTTCCCTTGTATAGAAAATTTTCGATAAATTTCCCTTGTATAGAAAATTTTCGATAAATTTCCCTTGTATAGAAAATTTTCGATAAATTTTCTTATAGAAAATTTTCGATAAATTTTCTTCATATAGAAAATTTTCGATAAATTTTCTTCTTATAGAAAATTTTCGATAAATTTTCTTCTTATAGAAAATTTTCGATAAATTTTCTTCTTATAGAAAATTTTCGATAAATTTTCTTATAGAAAATTTTCGATAAATTTTCTTCTTATAGAAAATTTTCGATAAATTTTCTTCTTATAGAAAATTTTCGATAAATTTTCTTCTTATAGAAAATTTTCGATAAATTTTCTTCTTATAGAAAATTTTCGATAAATTTTCTTCTTATAGAAAATTTTCGATAAATTTTCTTCTTATAGAAAATTTTCGATAAATTTTCTTCTTATAGAAAATTTTCGATAAATTTTCTTCTTATAGAAAATTTTTGATAAATTTTCTTCTTATAGAAAATTTTCGATAAATTTTCTTCTTATAGAAAATTTTCGATAAATTTTCTTCTTATAGAAAATTTTCGATAAATTTTCTTCTTATAGAAAATTTTCAATAAATTTTCTTCTTATAGAAAATTTTCGATAAATTTTCTTCTTATAGAAAATTTTCGATAAATTTTCTTCTTATAGAAAATTTTCGATAAATTTTCTTCTTATAGAAAATTTTCGATAAATTTTCTTCTTATAGAAAATTTTCGATAAATTTTCTTCTTATAGAAAATTTTCGATAAATTTTCTTCTTATAGAAAATTTTCGATAAATTTTCTTCTTATAGAAAATTTTCGATAAATTTTCTTCTTATAGAAAATTTTCGATAAATTTTCTTCTTATAGAAAATTTTCGATAAATTTTCTTCTTATAGAAAATTTTCGATAAATTTTCTTCTTATAGAAAATTTTTGATAAATTTTCTTCTTATAGAAAATTTTCGATAAATTTTCTTTTTAAGGAAAATTTTCGATAAATTTTCTTCTTATACAAAATTTTCGATAAATTTTCTTCGTATAGAAAATTTTCGATAAATTTTTTTTTAAGGAAAATTTTCAATAAATTTTCTTTTTAAGAAAAATTTTCGATAAATTTTCTTTTTATGGAAAATTTTCGATAAAAATTTTTTTTCATAGAAAACTCGATAAATGTTTGCTTTGGTAAATTTTTTATAGGATTCCTTATAATTTTTTTTTTATAAACCTTTAGAGAAAATTTTTGATAAATAAATAAGTTTATCGGTTAATATTCTTTTTTAAAAGGTAAATAGGTCTTCTTTTTTGTAGAAAATTTTAATTTTCTGGCAATTCTGCTAATCCTTCCTTGTGTGAGTAATAATGCAGATGATGAAATTTTTGTGAGGGATAACACTTTTATATATTTCAACATCATTGAATGAAGAATTCACCAACACTCGTAATTAATGTGTGAATAGAAAAGTTAGAATTATGGAAATTAGTTTCGAAAATTTATGAAATGTATGAAAACAACAGCAATACCGAAAGAATAAACAATTAAACACTGCTAGTACTAATACTATAATTTGCATCTCTAGGTACAATTGATAGCAAACCAAAACGAATTATAACACGTGCATAACAAATAGTTAATATTGTGATAAAAACAGTGCGAAAAACTAGTGAGAGAGGGGCCTGATTTTCCTCTTTTAGAAAATTTCAATTCATATAGTATTTTTAAAATTGATCCTTTTTTTCTAAAACTTGTGTTATTCCAGATGCGAAGATACGCCGTACATAATCAAAATGTTTGGGGTCTGAACTGAAATTCCTTTAAACTGGAATTTAATTAGAATTTCTATTGTCTAAAAAAAACAGGGAATTATTTTAAGATAGAATATTTTTCAAAAAAAAAAAAAAATATTGGAGACTATAAAGAACCAAAAAGTAAAATTTTTCTGGTACAATTTGTTCATTTCATTAAACATTCCTAATAAAGCATCCTTTTCCAAGCAGCACAAAAATAAAAGAATGAAAAACAGCAACAATAACAAATAAATACTAAAACCCAGTGAGTGTACTCACCAACTAAACAATAACAAAAGAAACAAAAGAATGAACAAATATACATACATATATACATAAATATGAATGAAGAACTAACTGAAGATGAGAGCAGTAAAGAGAGACAAAATATGAAAATGAATGAATGGCTGAATAAGTGAACTTATGTTGTCGCAAACGAAGCTTAGTCTAATGCTGTGGTAGGATTAAATGTTCGCTGACACCTGATGACTAAATGACTTACTAGCTGACGGGGACTGACAGTCACAAAAAATGAAATAAAAAATAAATAAAAATACAAAATAATGGCTAAACAAAAATATGAATTTCATTTGTGTTGTTGTTTTTGTTGACCATGACAATGTTTTAAAATTAAAACATATTTTTTGTTTTTCGTTGTTTCTTTTTTTTCATTTTCTATCTAATACAGAATAGAGAGGGTATTGCAGGAGGTGTAAGAACTTGAATGTTTAAATAGGCCTGAAGCTGGCATAATAAATTTGTTAGAATTGAATGAATTTTTATATTGTGTACCCTACTTAAAGTAGATATTAGGTAAAATTCCAAACTTAACTGTAACAGACAATGATTTTATAATAACTTAAAAATAAGACCAGAGAATTTTAAAGGTCTAAATTTGAGTCAAACTTTTGGACTTTATAAAGACATTAAGAATGAGGCAAAAAAAGAGAAAAAAAAACTCACCATTACATCTGGAATACATTTTTAGAGAAACATACAATTTAAACCATACTGAAATTAAAGAAAACTTATGACTGAAGCTGTAATAAGACCTTATAAAAGCAAAAATATAATCGAGAATGGCTTTATATAAAACAACGATTGAGCGCTAGTTAAAACCTAAGATAAAACCCAGTCTGGGACTCTGTTAAAAACTACAAATAAAGCCAGACATGAACTCTATCAGATTCTATGATTAAAGCTTGACTTTGGCTCTACTAAAACCCAAAACTTATTAAAACTAGACTTAGACACATTTAAAACATAAGATTAAGACAGACTGGAACTCTACTAAAGTCTAAATAAATCTGGACGGAGACTTAATAAAAAGCTAAGATTAAAGTCACACAGTGAGTCTTTGAGAACTGGAGGTAGAAGCCGGATTGGTATTTCATCCACATCTGAGCTTGACTTGAGACTCTATTTAAATCCACAATTATAGGCGAATTCGGAATTGAAATCAGGCTAGAACTCTATCAGAACTTACGATTGTAATAAAGATTTAAGCTTGTTTGCAATTTTTTTAGAAACAACTATTAAATAGATACTGAGGCCCAAATAAAAACTACTACTCAATCCAGAGATTGAATCCATTATATATAAGGATGGATGTCAGATAGGTGTATCAATACGCATAAATAAAGCATGATTTGTACTTTATCAGAACTTAGAATTAAATCCTCACTGAGGCTTTTTTAAAGCCGAGAATCAAAACTAAACAGAAACTTCATCATCACTCTCAAATAAAGATAGGCGTAGACTCTATTAAAACCTACAAATAATGCCACTCTGAACCTTATTAAAAGCTTAGATTCTATTAGAAGTTAAACCTATAACTATATTAGGAGACTAGCTTAGAAACTACGACTGAGGCCAGACTTCGTGTCTATTTGAATTTATACTTAGAACTTTATTAAAGTCAGGCCTATGATTAAAGCCAGACTTGATATCTATCAAAGCCTGCAGTTAAGCAAAAATAGAATTACATTATTGTTAACTGGCCAAACCGAGGCTTCATTGCAGCTTACAATTTAAGTCAGTCTAGAACTCGATACAACTGAAACTAGATAGCAACACTTTTAGAATCGAGAATAGAAGCCAGATTGAGAGTCCAGCAGAATTTGCAAATAAAAACAGACTTTAACTCCATCAGAGATTACAATTAAGTCCAGGTTGAGATTCTATTAAAATGTAAAGACAATTATCAATCAAGGCTAAAACTCTATTGCAATCCATAATAAAAGTCGGACTACGACCTAAACCTGACTTCATATTTATCAGCTAAAATGGGACTCCATTTTTAACTGACCAAACTGAGGCTGCATTGCAGCATACAATTGAAGCCAGCCTAGGACTCTATTAGATACTAAGACGAGAACTCTACTACAAGCTAGAACTGGAGCCAAATAGAGATTCACATAGTATCTACAAATAAAGCCAGATTAGAACTCTATTAAAGCTAAGCTTAGACCATATGGTAGATGTAGTTGAAGACTAGATATTAATAAACTTGCACTTTATTAAAAATGACGATCAATCAAGGCTGAGACTCTATTGAAATCCGCCATTAAAGTCATACTATGACCTAACTCAAAACTGCAATTGAAGCCAAAGTTGGTATCTATCATAACCCACAATTAAGCCAAAATAATACACCATTGATAACTGCGCAGATTGAGGCTTTATTACAGCTTATAATTAAAGTCATCCTGGAACTCATTGAGAAACTAAGAACCTAAAGCTATAGCGAGATAGAGACTTAAATACCATCAGCGATTAAAGCCTGATTAAAACTCCATTAAAGCCAGGCTTAAGCTTTATAAAAACATATAATTGAAGATTAAAGTTAGATTTGCACTTTATTAAACCAACGATCGGACTACAGTCTAATTGAAAGTTACGATTAAAGCCAGACTTAGTATCATCACAGCATACAATTGAAGTCAATTTGAGACTCTATTAGAAGTTAAACCTATAACTATATTAGGAGACTAGCTTAGAAACTACGACTGAGGCCAGACTTCGTGTCTATTTGAATTTATACTTAGAACTTTATTAAAGTCAGGCCTATGATTAAAGCCAGACTTGATATCTATCAAAGCCTGCAGTTAAGCAAAAATAGAATTACATTATTGTTAACTGGCCAAACCGAGGCTTCATTGCAGCTTACAATTTAAGTCAGTCTAGAACTCGATTGACAACAAAAATGAAAAACAGATTGGAGGCTAAAACTAGAGTCAAATTAAAACTCAAATAGCATCTATGAATAAAGCCAAATTAGAACTCTATTAAAGTCCGGCTTAAACTATATACAATTGAAAGCTGGTTTAGGACTAAATACCAATAAAAAAATTACTATAGTATTATATAACCTGTGCCGAAACTGGTGCCATTACTGACAATGGTTGCTTTTTTAATTGAAGGACATATTTTTATTAACAAAACAAAAATTGTATTTATTTTTGATCGCTTGTATAAACAAACAGATGTTTGTCTGAAAAATTGGAACAAAAATTTACAAATGAAAAATAAAAATACATATTTTTTTTTATTAAATGGATGAGAGTTGGCTGGTTTAAATGGGTGTTGCAGGCGTTGCAATCCTATAAAGTATTGAAGTGTTTTTAGCTGTTTTCTGCTTTTCATTTTCATATAATTTTGTTACTGTTTTTGTTGGATAATTTTTAGGAAAAATATCAGTGAAAAACATCTATAAATGACAAAAACTTTTCAATTTAGTTTATGGAAAAATCCTGGGATGAAACAAACCATCGCTAAGGTATGCTTGATTAAATGGTTTAGCTTTTTTTCGGCTAAATATCAATGAATTTGAAGGAATGTGATCTTAAGTGAATTAGCAAAAACTACACGTAGTGAAAAAAACATAATTACGGCATTGTCGCTACAACAAAACTATGTTCGCATTGTTAATTTTCATTATTTTTAATAAAACTGTGTTCATGATAACAATAATTTTGTTTAAGTTTTATCACTTAATGTTTATAATCAATAAAAATGTTTATATAGTTTTATGTTTTTGAATATTTTTATCAGAAACAAAATTTTATTAATATGAAAAAATATCACTATTTTTCCAACTATTAAATATTATCAATCTTTTTCCTTGTTCTTAAACCACATTTTGTTTTTTAACCATATTAATATTATTCCCATGACAATAAAATATTACAGATAAATATAATACGTATGCTTTTTACAAATATGGTTGAAAAATTCATAACTTGTTTATTTTTAAATATATTTTGTTTTCAATATTTGTTTTTTAACTTCGTTATATAGTTGAAAAAATATAAACAGACAAGGTCTGGTTATATTTATTATTATTCCAAGAATATGAAGCCTTGATTGACAATTAAAATAATTTAGTTAATAAAAAACATACCGATATTGTCTTGTACAATATATAATGTATAAAATAAATAATTAATAATGAAATAAACATATTATCAGAAATTTTGACAGTTGTTTATATAATATGTATGATAAAACCGATTCATAATAATAATGTGATAAAACGCAATCATAACATAATACTATATTAAAAAATCTGATCATAATATGATAAAGTTAGATAGTTTTGTGGCTACAATTTTCATATTTATTATTATTATTATTATCATTACTATTATTTTATTGTTATTTATGGCCATGAACATTTTTACAGCAACAACATAATCTAATCATAATATGTTGCTCTTAGATTACGGTCAAAGCGTGTATATTAGAATTCTAGACAAAAACCATTTAATATATGCTAACCTTAGATGAATTGCTTGCAACTCTGGCTTCCTAAGTACAGCTTACAATTGGAACAATCTAATGAAAAAAGGAGTGGGACTTTTAGAGACATTTTGGACTAAAATAGAACTCTAGATCACTTCAAAATCCCCATAACTTTTCAAAGTAACTACTCATTAAAATTTCCATTTCAACGATTCCATTCTTTGTAACAATTTTCTCATTCCAGCTGCTGCTAATACTATTGCTGGTACCATCATCATACCTTGATGTAGCCATGTAGTCGTATTACTTTTCGTTTGATTGCGCAATTTCAATATAAAGCGCGCATTATGTAGCGGCTGATGCTGATTAGAAATCGATGAGCAGAGCAATTGATATTATTCCTCTTACTTTTGTTGTTAGCGTGTTATCTTCGTTGTTGTTGGCATTAGTGTTGTTTGGTTAGTAAATAAGTGTGTATTTAGGTTTAGTTGTTTTTTTTTTCCTACCGATACCATTCCAAGCAGCAATGGCAATATTATTGTTACCGATGAATAGATGAACAAGAGGCACTACAATAATGAAACTCCAGCTTGCTCCAATAACAAAAACAGGCACAGTATGGTACAATAAATGATTGAATGAATGTATATATGTTGGAATATATAAATGAACGAATGTATTGCATAAATCAAAATGATTTGAAAATCAATTTTGAAGCGCTAAACGAAAAATATCATTGGAATATTATGATGGCAACAGCTAAAAATGAGCAAAACTAAAAGAATAAATAAATGAACGTACGTAAAGAACGAACGGAAAAGTGAATGATTGTGGATAGATAAAAAGATGAATAGATGGACGGACAGAAATGTTAGGTGAATGGTTAGATAGATGGTTTGTAATGGTTTCATAGACAAATGAATGGATGGTTGGTTATATGGTTACATACATTTAGCTATCTGGTACTATTATATTGCCAAATATACCCATTTTCAAACGGATGCAAAATATGGCACGTAAATAATTTTAATAGAAAATTTAGTAGGAACAACAACAATAAAAATGATGATATCATTGATGTCAACACTACCTACCTAAACCAACAAGAACGTCAACAAGGAATCGTTTTATTTGAATTTACCTTATCAATTTGTATACAGTGTAATGACAAAATGTGCTTTTGTTTTTCTTTTAAGTTTAAAATAATCAATCATAATTCATTCAATTAAAAATTGTTTAAATTTGAACCTCTCACCAAAATTATTGTATCAATCACTAACAACTGTAAAAATGAAAAAAATGAAAAATTGTTTCAACTAAAAAATTTATTAAACCAATCAAGTAGATGATTGAATGAATTAAAAATTTAAATGAGAAAAAATTCATACTTGAATTTTATTTTCTGTTATTTTATTTTTGCTTGAATGTATAATTAAATTTTTATGTGAAATGAAACAACTGTGTTAAAATATTAGTTTTCTGGCTAAATTTTAAATGCTAAAAATAACTTAATTTTTATTAGAAATTGCTAAAAAATGTTTTTTTCCCACTTAGACCAGTGTTGCCAGGAGATAAGAAAAGCAGGTACAAAAAAGTGGGAGTTCTTTTAAATTTCTTGATTTTAAGACAAGTTTATCTATACTGTGTCAAAATTTCATTAGAATACCTATATTTGTTTAAATTTTATTTTCACTAATTGTGATTCTCCATGTTCTAAGCTTTTCTATGATACCAAATACTTTCATAAAATGTTTATACTTTTATTTAAAACTAACAAAACTTTGCCTTCTTAGGTAATTTTCAGCACTTTTCCCATCTATTTTATTTTATGAAAAATATAAACACAACTTGAGTATCAATGCAATAATAACTTTTGCTGTTGCCTTTACATTGAAATGTCTGCATTTTTCATACAAAAATATGAAAAACTGCCAAAACTTGCAAGGTATGTTCTTGATTATTCGTTCAGATATAAACTGTATATAAGGCCTTGGTATCTCTGAACCCGTAAGTTTATGGAGAATTACAGCTAATAGGAATAAATTAAATGCGGTTAAATTTCTCCATGACCATGACCCGAGAAACATAAAATTGGGATTTTAAGTATATTTTTGAGAAATAATGTTAATATTTGGACCAAAACAAAATTTAAAAAAGTAAAGGTATTCGAATGAAAATCAGAGAATTAATAACATTCCCACTTTTTTATACCAAAACACCCAAAATACCAGTCCGAGGAAAACTTGTTTCAAAAATTTACTTTTTACATTAAAATGATCACCCAGCCGTTGTAAAAGGCGTGATTCAGACATTTTTTTTTTTTTTTTTTTTTTGTGGTTAACCAACATATAAGGGTATATAGCCCATGAATCTTTTTATTGATCTCAGATTTGACATTTGATAATTATACAAAAAAAATTTAAAACTTTTTTCAAAATTGATAAAATTAGGATAGGGCTTGGGAGAAAGCTGTTTTCCAAATTCTCTTTGGTAGCTTTTTAAAAAATTAATCAAGACATGGTTGTTTTATAAAATCAGACTACTTTTGAAACAAATGTTTCATATGAATATATGAACGTAATTGGCATTTTCATTAAAAATAAATATGTTCTTAATAGACAATTATATGTACACTGCCTGTCACTTGAATAAGGAATCACATTTTTTTAACTTTAATTAAGTGTATCTCCTAAACTAAAGTTCAGAAAAAAATAATTTTTTGCTCAACCAAATTTCAAAGTGTTGGCTTTAGTTTCCTGAAGAAATAAAAAATATACATATTTTGTTATACTAAAATTATTATATTTATTTAAAGACATGTATTTCTGTGGTACTTTTTTGTGTGTCACATGAATAAGGAATATTTTAAAACTAAGCAAACTGTAAATTATTTTTAAATTTTAGGTTATAAAAATGAAAGTTATTATCTTCTAGCATTCAATAGTAATGAGTGCTGCCACCATTTTTAGAAATAATCTCAAAAATGCGGTTAGGCATCGACTTTTATAGTGACTCTAAGCAATTTAGCAAAATTGAACTCTATGCTTCCGTTATTGCATCCTTTAAGGATTCTATCGTCTAAAATTGATTTCCTGCTTCATAAACTTTTATTGCAAGCCAACCCCAGACATTTTCCATTGGATTCAGGTCTGGCCAATCCAAAAGTTGAACACCTTGTTGATTAATCCATTGTTTTACTGCTCTGGTGGTATGAATCGGAGCATTGTCGTGTTGGTACGTCTAAGGTATGGGTCCAAAGAAATCATTAAATTTTGGAAATGCTTCCTCCAGAATGTTTTTGTAAGTCGTTGCAGTCATTTTGTTGGATACAAAAACCAATTCTATGGTACCATAATACGAAATGGCACCCCATACCATTATTCCGCCCTCTCGGCTGTGTCTGCCGCTCAAAAACAATTCCTCCTTATTTAGGTCATGGAGGTAATAGTTATACCCGTCGGGGCCATCAATATTAAACTTTTTTCATCGGAAAATACAACTTTAAACCATTTGTCGGACCATGTCATTGTATTTTTGGCAAACTGTAGACGTTGTGATTTGCGTTTTTCATTAAGTGGTGTTTTTTTTTTTTGCAGTTTTCGTCGGACTATGTATGGGCACGACTTTAAAATACAGTGCACTGTTCTTAGACTGGCACTGATTCCACTTTTTTCACGTATTTTTGATACTGACATGGCAGAATTTGATGCAATTTTTAGAATTTTTCGTCTTTGGAGTTGTTGCCATTTTCTTCCGCCATTTCATGTTTTTTTTTCATATTTTTTCACGTTATTTAAATAATTGTACACAACTGTCTTTCTTCTATTAATGTTTTTGGCTATTTGGACCGGATTCTGACCCTGAGATTTCAAAATCAGATTTTTTTTCTTTTTCAGAGTTATTAAGAGCCTTACCACGTCCCATTTTGAATAAATACTATTTAAAAACTCTCAAATTAAAAATTCCTGATTAATTTTAAAAGAATTCCTTGTTCAAGTGACACACGAAATAGTACCACATAAATACATGTCTTTAAATAAATGCATAAAATAATAATTTTAGTATAACAAAATATGTATATTTTTTATTTGTTCAGGGAACTAAAGCCAACACTTTGAAATTTGGTTGCGTAAAAAATTATTTTTTTCTGAACTTTAGTTTAGGAGATATACTTAATTAAAGTCAAAAGAAAATGTGATTCCTTATTCAAGTAGCAGGCAGTGTATATCAATCGCCTTTAATGTTAAAATTGCAATAAATCTATACTAAAAGTGTTAATAAATAAGAGAAAACGTAATTATTTAATTTGTGAAATTTTAACATCTTAACTCGATAATTTTTATGGCGCATCGCTTACAATAATCAGCGTCCTTCTGTGATTGTTAGATTTAAATATGTATATAGTTTACTAAAAATTAACTCTTCTGTAGTATTTTTCAATATTTTAAAATTTTGAAAAATAAATTTAAGTCGCTTGATTAAAAGTTCACAGTTTTTTTTTCTACACAAAAATTATTTCAAATTGCAATTTTTCACAAAATATTATACAAAAATATGCTTTTATGACAAAATATGCAAAAACATGCATTTTCAATAAAGTATGCAGAAATATACATTAACAAATCGATGCCATATTAAAGCAAATTCTCTGATTCGGAAAGATATTTAATTTTTACTGTTCTAGGAGTAAAGGCAAAAAACATGCATTTGCATGAACTTTCAGTCCTTGGTGATAAGTACTTTAATAGAATTTTCTTGCTTGTACTTTTAACTATTTTATTCTCTAATTTTTTGAATTGCTTATTATTAAAGACTTTATTAGAACAATGGTCTTTCATGCAAAATCAATTTGTTTATAATAATTTTATTAATATTCAATTTTTCATATATTTATTTTTATTCAATTTTTTTTTTTTCATTAAATTCAAATATTAAATTAAGTTTTTTGTTTTGAACCTTCTGTTTTTATAAATATGTAATAGCAATAATCCTTACGAGTTTAAAAGCAAAAATTTAAACCAAAACAATAGAAAAAAAATTGAAGTTTTCTATCTCACCAAACCAAAATCAAACCACATCTATAGTATGTCTAGTCACTAAATGAAATTCTAAAGCCTCTTATTACCATTCTATGAATTTTATTTTTATTATATGTATTTTTTTCTTGATTTATATTGTACGTTTGAGTAGCACTTGAATCCTTTTCTTTTCACTTATTTTATTTTTTGTTATCAGTCAGTAAAATTGACAATTTCTTTCAAAAAAAAACAGAAATAAATTCGCAAGAATTATAAAGAAGATTGTTAGTATTTCAGTTTGTATTTGTGTCTGATGATGAATCTTAACCATATGTTGTCTAGTGTGTGTGTAGTGTAGAAAGAGTGTTGATTATCCTTAAATTTTTATAGCCAATTGGCTTTTAGATTATTGCACGTATTGACACTCCTTTTAAATTGTATTATTTGTATTAAATTTATACTGATACATGTGTATGAGTGTTGGGAAGTTTCTTTAAAAAGCTTCAAAAATTTACAATATAGAGTATATTTGATTGTTATATTAAGAATGTTAGGGGAGAATAATTTAAAATTAAAGGAAATGTTATAAACGAAAATACTTTAAATATGACTTTAAGACATCTTTTAGTGTTTTATTTATCTAAATTGTACCAACTGTTCTTGAGCTGACATGCCCATAAATTACTAAAATATTACTATTACTATTACTATTACTATTACTATTACTATTACTATTACTATTACTATTACTATTACTATTACTATTACTATTACTATTACTATTACTATTACTAT
Organism: Protocalliphora azurea; assembly: GCA_932274085.1. Lineage (NCBI taxonomy): Eukaryota > Metazoa > Arthropoda > Insecta > Diptera > Calliphoridae > Protocalliphora > Protocalliphora azurea. The sequence goes on from OW026523.1 coordinate 132,338,304, forward strand.
TACTATTACTATTACTATTACTATTACTATTACTATTACTATTACTATTACTATTACTATTACTATTACTATTACTATTACTATTACTATTACTATTACTATTACTATTACTATTACTATTACTATTACTATTACTATTACTATTACTATTACTATTACTATTACTATTACTATTACTATTACTATTACTATTACTATTACTATTACTATTACTATTACTATTACTATTACTATTACTATTACTATTACTATTACTATTACTATTACTATTACTATTACTATTACTATTACTATTACTATTACTATTACTATTACTATTACTATTACTATTACTATTACTATTACTATTACTATTACTATTACTATTACTATTACTATTACTATTACTATTACTATTACTATTACTATTACTATTACTATTACTATTACTATTACTATTACTATTACTATTACTATTACTATTACTATTACTATTACTATTACTATTACTATTACTATTACTATTACTATTACTATTACTATTACTATTACTATTACTATTACTATTACTATTACTATTACTATTACTATTACTATTACTATTACTATTACTATTACTATTACTATTACTATTACTATTACTATTACTATTACTATTACTATTACTATTACTATTACTATTACTATTACTATTACTATTACTATTACTATTACTATTACTATTACTATTACTATTACTATTACTATTACTATTACTATTACTATTACTATTACTATTACTATTACTATTACTATTACTATTACTATTACTATTACTATTACTATTACTATTACTATTACTATTACTATTACTATTACTATTACTATTACTATTACTATTACTATTACTATTACTATTACTATTACTATTACTATTACTATTACTATTACTATTACTATTACTATTACTATTACTATTACTATTACTGATGATGTTAAAATATTTATAACAATTAAAAATCCTAATAATAAAATACTTTTCCAATTTGATTTAAATTGTTTTTTCAAATGGTGTGATGAGAACTTAATGGAATTAAATCTCAAATAATGCAAACATATGGTATATTATAGGCGTACTCTTATATATTTGCTTAAAATATTGGTAATGTTGAGTTGAATGCAGCAAATAGTTACACAGATTTGGAAGTACTGTTTGACGTAAGGCGAACTTTTAACTCTCATATTCAATTAACTGCTAGTAAAGCAAATGGAGTACTTTACTTTGCTAAGCGCTGGGCAAAAGAATTTAAAGAACCTTATGTCACCAAACGTCTTTATAGATTCTTAGTAAGGCCAATTTTATAATACGCATCCATTATACAAAAGCAATTTCACTTGTTTTGTCTTCGTGGATTAAACTGGAATTCGAATACTCGCCTTATACCTTAATGTAGTCGACTTGCACTAATTTGGCGGCCAACTCTAAAAAGTAGAAGAACAGTTTCTAGTATATCATTTATAATTGACCTTCTTCAAGGAAAAATTGACTCTAAATTTCTTCTAGGTAAACTTCCTAATCGAATGTTGTGATCCTACCATCCGTTAGCTATTCCATTGCATAGATCCAATTATGCTAACCTTAATCAGTTTTATAAAATTTATTCAGAAGTTAATTCGTTATACAATTTTGTCGATTTTTCAGATTTACCTAATAATATAAAAACGAGGCTCCTTCGTTTGTTTAACTTCATAAAATTTTAGTATAAGAGTAATTCCATTTTAAATTTAAAAAATTTTGACCCTTGGTTACCAATTTAGATAAAATTTTGTGCATGTTTAGAGGAGGATACAGAGGCATGTAAAATGAATTTTTCTTATTTTTATTTTGGGAACTGTGACAACTCTATAGCTTTGAAAGTGATTAACATATTCATTTAAATGCCCATAACTTGTGTTATATAAAAGATATAAAAATAATTTCTTTTGGAGTGGATTCGTCAAAGCTTGTATTTTATGATGTCATATAAAAATTTTAACAATATTTTTATTAACATATTTTTTATTTATTTTTTAATTTTTTTTTTTTTTTTTTTTTTTTTTGTAAGAATTTCATTTAGTGATGTGTATCTAAAAAAGTCCATCTTTAATTTCTTTTATATTTTTTTGGTATTAAGCCTACCAATAATACTTGAGAGATCATTTTTGAGAAGTCAAAATTTTTAAATTTAAAATGGAATTACTAATAACTGTCTTTAGTATAAGTATTTTAACTATTTTATTAACTATCTTTGTTCTTAAAAATAATCAATTGTAAATTTTTCTCAGCTGTTAAATAAATAATTTAATATATAAAAATAGAAAACAAACAGAAGGAACAAATCAAATAACTACAACATTGTTCATTGCTACTTAACAAGTGGCTAAACAATAACAATTATACATTGCTGGAAATTCCTACCTAACTAATAGCTTTGAGCATAAAAACAATAATAATTGAAAGAAGGAGAATACAAAATAATTGTAAAAAGCTTTATCGTAAACCATTCGTCTTACTTAATAACATATAGGGAAAAATAAGTTACGGATTCCATTTCCCGAAAAGTTATAAGTTAAATAGATGGTTTAACGGTGGGACGATGAAGAGTGCTGATGACGATCGTGACGGACTAGAAAATGCATTCCATTCTGACGAGTGTCCAATAATAAAACGTTTACAATGTATTTTTCTATAATTATTCAATGAACTTAAACCGAAAATACAAAAGTTCTGAAAAAACTATATATAAAAAACTTCATATTCGAATAATAAAACGTTGCGCTAGCTTTTTAAATGAGTTTCTAAATAAAATTTCATTTCATAAATTATACCAAAGAATTAACACAAATTTTTAACAAAGATGATGCCAAGCAATTAAGTATTATGACAACGAAATAAAAAATACATTAATATTATTTAACCACATATAAATATGGCAAAACCATATTTTTCGCAAAAAACAGACAAAAATAATAAAAAAAAATACATATATGAGAAAAACATCCAAAATTAATACCTTTAAGACATTTATAGAAACCTCTTGAAAATTCTTGAATATGATATGAAAATTATGAACAAGTAGAGCTATCAGGTGGTATATGTTTTTTTTTTTTTTATACATTTGTCTGGTTGCATGGATACCTCAAGTTCGCTGTGCCTTTATGCCTATAAAATAAACATTTACACATAAACACTTCAAACACTTGCCATATTTTATACTTACATATGTACATACATATATATACATTCATACATACATGCATATGTATACACACAGGAGTACGTGTAAATAGTTATAAAGCTAGAGATGAAGATGTATAAGGATTCATAAATTTGCATCCTGGATAAAAAAAAATAACAGCTTACTCATGTTGAAAATACACTCAAACAAACTACATGTTAAAATACACCTTATACATAAGTACACCAAAGTAGATTTGAGTGTTTTATTTAACTGTCTCTATGTCTGTCTGACCGTTCATTTATCATTGTCGCTTTTGACTTGGTCTTAACAAGTATCGGTAGTTAGTTGTTGCTGGTTGACTGGTTGACTGTTTGGTTGTATTTTTTTATTGTTGTTGTTGGTAATAGTATACTTGTACTGCGCCATCATGTTGCTGGTTATTGAAACAAATCGCAAATTCATATATTAATTCATTAATTCATTCATCCAACCCATCCATCCATCCATCCTTCCTTCCAATCGTTTACTTGTTTATTTTATACTACTACAACAACAACTACAACATTTATATTTTTACAAGTATGAGAACGTTCGTACAAATTTCTGACATCACTCCATTCATTCATTCTTGCATTCACTCATTCCTTTCCACACTTTACAACCTTCTTGTTTTTTTAACTTTTTGCTGGAAAGGTAATGTTGTTGTTAGTAGAAAGTGGAATAGAATTTAAAAGAGTTTTTTTTTAACAAATATTTCAAATGTAATTGTTTAAATTTCAATCTTGATCATTTGGATCCATACTGATAGAAAAGGACATTTAGAGTTTGATCAGAAACTTAACACTTCTGGTCAAACTCCAAATAAGCATGAAATTTCAGTCTTACCCTAACTTAGATCCCTTCTGGAAATATTGCTGTAGTGTGGAGTAAGTGTTTCATCGATTTGTTTTTATCTTGCAGTATAATTCGCTAATAGTTTGCCTATTAGTACATGAAGAGTTTAGGTTGTATCTGATAGAATATTGAATTAAAATACACATACAGGATCTCCCAGTATTAAAAGCACCATAAGGTACTTTTATGACACGGAGTTTTTAATGATAAGGAGGAATTAGTGTCTTTATATCCACCAATCAGATACTTGAAAAAGGAGAAGATCTTTAGCAACGGAAATGTGGCAGAATTGATGATAAAAATTCAATTACGCAGGAAAATTACTATATTCTTGTAAAGATTAATGTATATTTATCGTATACTTCATGTGGAGGCTCATTCCTGCATCATAGAAAAGGAAGATTTCTATTACATTCTGTAATCAAATCTTTAATCTTATACTTCTCTCTGCTCCCTATAACAATATTGGTCTTCTATTCTCTTTATTTTCAATTTCATGAGTTATATAGTCTCATTAAAATCCTTCACCTTTATTTCTACCTACCTCCTTCACACACATGAAACACATGAAAATAAGAAATATCATGAACTACTGAAATAATGGAATTAGTCTCTATGGTAACATCGATTTTCTAATATCTTTCTAAAAGACCATCAATAACACACATTATCCAATTATGTTTCCATAAATCCACTACAGACTCCAGAAGAGAGAAAATAAAAATTTAATTACGAGTACTTCCTGTGACAACATTGATGTTCTTATATCTCTCTGTAAGATTTATATTTGTCATCTATATACTACTCCTATGTTTTCAGCAATTTTCTCTTGACACATAGCAATGGAAATGATCATAAGCTATTAAGTTAGTGGTAAACAATTGAATTACATTCTATTATATTAACAACGTTCCACTCTCTTCCTGCAACTGAGATCACATTATTAATGACTCATTGACATTGTCACTGTCATTGTCTTTGTTACGACTAATCTTCTCCAGACACATAAAAAAGAAGGATTAATTACTCTCTGCATTTACCTTCTACTCACATTGTTCAAGATTTATATTTGCCAATCACCGGAACTAAGGTGACCAAAATTGGAGCAATTCCAGATTAAATAATTGAGCTATAAACTTTGGTTGCCATGTAATGAGTTAAGAAGAATATAGAATAAGAATAGAATATAGTGGCTCTACACTACTTACACATTAGTTAAATAACCCATTATTTTGACACGGCGATGATACTAGATAACATTACCTCTTATTATTACAAGTAGGCATTTTAGAATATCATTACTTAGATATCATTACAAGAACTAATTACCACCAAGCTATTCAATAATTCATTGATTTTAAAGTATCACCAGCATTGTCACAAAGAAAATATTTTTCATAACAAAATTCTTTTGGAAAATCTACCAAAAATTATCAAAATTTACCAGAAATTTTACTTTAGATAAATGTTTAGAGAATTAATTAAATCTTAAAATAAAACTCATCGTGAAGCGAAAAATACGTTTTCAATATTAAATAAAGTTCCAACTTACGAATTGAATTACGACAATGTTCCATAATTATTGATTCAATAATAAAGATATCGGATCAATGACATTGAAAAATTACTACCCGGAAAAAAATTATTAAATTAGAAATTAAAATATTTAATAATCTGGAAAAATAAAGTATTTTAAAATTATAAAAAATAAACAAAAGTTAATTGCATAAAAACTTTCGAAAATTATACTCCATTTTTACGTTTTTAGAAGTTTTTTTTTTTTATTGTTGATAACTACTAAATCTTTTTGTAAAAATCTTCTCCTCCGGCCAGTTAAAAACTCATTTTCCTCCAACACTTAATTCTTTCAAACACCTGTTTTTCCTAAAAGGGAGATAATGGGTTGAAGTATTTCATATTTTAAAGTTTTGATGATGATAAGTCAAAACGCCTGATTGTAGTAGTTGTATTGTTGCTGTAGGTATTCTGGATGATGATGACAGCAACGGTAGTGAAGGCAACGAGAAAAAGAGGGTGGCTGGCAACGATGATGATGTTGCTGGTGATTGTAGTGACGATATTCAAATACAGATGTTATAAATGCTTTTGTAAGCTCTATATGTTAAGGTTGTGACCCACACGCTAATTTAAGACTCACTAATTGTTCACTCACTCTTTTTACCCTAAACGAATATTATAGAATTTGTCTCTCTATCATGGTGGAAAATGAGAAAGTAGCAGAAATAAATGTGTTTTTAAGGGAAAGGGAAAGGGAAATTTATCGTCGTAGTTTTTGTTATTTTTGTTAGTAGGAGCGGACCACCAACTGTTACGTTTGTAATTTGTAAACGTTTTGCCTTTTAAAATGTTAATGTAAATGTTGGCAAAGCTATTTTTATCTTAACCAGTTACCAGTTCCCAGTTCCCATTAGATATTGTAAATTGGCTTGTAATATTTGTAATAATGATGAGAATAAAGCCCGCTATGTAAAATGCTACTTAGACGAAGTGGAAGAAGTAAAACGAGGCAGGAGTAAAGGTTTGCCATAGGTATGGGAACAAATGCTCAGTGATGGTGATGCGTGATGATGTCGAGAATGTCATTAAAGTTGAAATTTTTAAAGCTGTTATTGTTTTTATACGTTTTACTAGTTATTTGTATAGGTGTTGTTGTTTTTGAGGGTAAATTAATTAACACAAGAGCAAAAGTATCATCCCAATGGGGCGTAAAGGTAAATGAAGCGTCATAAATTTTAACAAAAAAAAAAAAAAAAAAAAAAAAAAACATAAACAAACAACTGCTGCTATCATAAGAAAAATAACAACAATATTTTAAGCAACAACATTGGAGCATATTTAAGCTCTACTAACTTTTGGCAATATTTACCAGCCATTCGACACACTGCACACGTGTAACACTAAATATTTGTATGTATGTATGTATGTGTCCCTCTTTGTAACACAGAATACAGAATGTAACGATTCTCTCCACACCATTAACGTTACACGAAAGCAAGAGTAAAAATTTTTACTTGCCGTATCCAATGTTTTCGTATAAACATACGAACACAACAAAAATTAACGTGGATATATTTACATACTATGAAATCTTTATGTGTATGTATATATGAACGTGTTTATGTTGTTGAATGTTTTCCACTCAATATTTTTTAAAAGACATGTTAAAGTTTTGTCCTGTCAAATCTTAAAGGGGAGTCAAATGTTGTTTATCACTTTTTTGTTTCTTTTTTGTCTCTTTAATTCAATTCTTTTCTCTTGTCTCTATAGATTTTATATCGATATCGTTAACTTGTTTGTCTTTTGCTTTATTATTTTGTTATAATTTTTTTTTTTAGTTTTCAGTTATTTTTGCATGCTCCGTATTAACATCACAAGTGGCCACTTTCCGGCAAAATATCTATAAATCATTTTAAGCCAACTTTTACTGCAGTCACCATCAAAGCAAATTATTATTTTTTCGCTTGTGCCACCCCACACATATACACATACTTTTGCACATGTAGCCTAAGAACATAAGTAGTGACAGGAGTTGTTATCACAGCTAAAGAATTCTGGCTTTTATGCATTGCAAACGAGCAAAAAGTTAAAAAGGAAAACATTTTTCCTAGAATCAAAGGCTAACATACAAATCTCCAGCACCTCCCTGTGGGTGAAAAAGTTCATTCATTCTAAAAACTGACACTTCAACAAATTGCCCTCCCATTTAGCTAGACAAAGATGTAAATGCATGTGTCCGTGTGACTGTTTGGAACAGTTCAAAGAGAATAAAAAATGTTGTTTGTTTAGTAGGGGTCAGTAGAAAATTTAAGGTTATATGAAATTTATATTTGTTTTTTATCCTAGTTTTAAAATTTTATTAAAAAGATATATATATATATATATATATATATATATATATATATATATATATATATATAACCAAATGTTTTAGTAATGAAAACACCTGTCTCCCGTCGTTTTGCGAAAAAACAAACCACACGCAGGGAAGAAAATTTCTAAAACCTTCCAAGAATTTTTTTTAGAAAAATTTTTTATTATTTATTTATTTATTTTTTTATTTATTTATACAATATTCATGTATTAATTTATTCTATGTTAACATAGTAGTTTTAAATTTTTATACTATTGGATGAAATAAACTTTAAGTTTAATGTTCGCGATAATTTATACAGTGGATAAATATCTTATACAACTTTTATTGCTCTCTGTGCACATATAATACTCCTTTATTGCAAAGAAATTGCTGAAAGTTCTTTTACCCAGTGTCTTTCAAAACACGCCTTTGCTTTTTGCAATTGGGTCAATGATTGTTCTAAGCCTTTGTAATTTTCTTCATTGAAGCACTGATCGAAAAATCAAATATTGTACCATTTTCCACATATAAATTGGCAAATTGCATACAATTTAGTTCGGTATTTTGGAATAAGAATAAAAGCTAAAATAGCAAGAATTGCCCTTGAATTCCATCGAGCATTGCTAAGTGGCGGTATGCTTTTAAACTTTATTTTGGGAAGTTTGTTGTTGTTTTGAAAGTACTTGAATGCGGCTTCGAGTTCATATAAGAACTTCATATCATCACGCCACTTAATTGTCTTTACTTCAAGTGTTTCATTATTTTGCCTAAAATTTGTTTGTAGTTCTTCATAGTTATTTATTAATTCCTCAATAAAGTCATGTGCTATTTCTGGTGATGAAGTTTTTTTCATTTATCAACTTGGCCATAACATGTCTTAATATTAAGTCCAATATGTGGTGCTGACATTCAATATATTGTGGAGGGGAGGAAGACAAGTTGAATTATAATAATTTTTTAAATGGGCAACAACACCATTTTTGCTTCCTGTATTAACACTTGCAGTGTCGCATATAACCATTTTAATATTTTGCCATAAATGAAATTTTGTTAGGACTTCATTCAGTCCATTAAAAATTGTTAACACTTTTCCGTTATCCAAAACAAGTACTGCTAAATTTACTTCTTTTACTTCATTTTTAATTCTACAACTTGGAGTTCTTTTTTATCAACTTTTTTGAGATCAAAATGTAGGCATCAGTTTTCACGTTACACGTTAAAGAGACAAAGGTAATTTTTTATTAGATTACCCTTCTACATAACATTGATAATATTACCCACATCAGAAACCCCTTCGAATGCCTAAAAGTTTGACTATTGATTGGAGTAAATTTAATCAATTGAATGCTGTTTTAGTCAACGATATTTTATCATCAAGAATGTTTGGTAATTCTTGCCGAATTTTCTACAAGTATAGATGACTGTCTTCTGGAATTTTTGGTAATTCCCTTAATCTAGAAATCATGTAACCATATCTGAAAAAAATTCGAATATCTCAGCAGTTTGAATATTGGTATAAATAGCCTTTAACAATTGGCCGCCATCTTAATTACCAGTATTTTATATTGAAGATAGTTTAACCTTCCAACGATTCTAGAGTACAACGGGCAATAGATTCCGGAAGGTTTGGCAAATTCTATTGCTTTGAAATGAACCATCAAAGTGTTCCGGAATAAATAATTAGAAATTCTAATACTTGAGGATTTATGCAGCTATATCTGAAACGATTTCGAATGTCTTAGCATTTTGGTATAAAAAACCTTAAAAGATTGACCGCTATTGATCGCCAGTATGTTAGACTATAGATAATTTAATATATTGGGAGCTTAAGAAAAATACTTAACTCTGCTTTGAATTATATATGGAACTACGCAAACTTCTTGCTACAAACAATGTCCAATTTGTACACACATCACATTCCCTTATAAATAAGGTTCTAGGAGTACAACGATCAATGTGTTCCGGAAGGTTCACCAATTCTGTTAACTAAGTACTTCCAAGGCCTTACAAAAAAAATCGAATGAGGCTATCTGGAATCTATGGCATCTCCATTATTTCATAACTTATGGAGCTTAAAGAAGAATCTTAACTCTTGTTTGAATACGCAGACTTATCGAGATAAGCAAAGATTTAGAGTTATCCTCCTTTTAAAAATTTATCAGTGCAAATTTCAATATGTCGCAGAATGTTTGACAATTCCATTACACCAGAATGCTTTCAGATATATATATATATATATATGAAACGCATTTGAATTAAACAATACGTTTTTAAAAATTTCATTACACCAGAATTAATATAAATATATGAAATTGTTTTTAATATCTCAGCAGATTGACATACACTTGGTTGTTGTTCAACCTTTTAAGATCCGGAAGAAGATCCTCAAATTATTCTAGGGCATAAATATAATGGAAGAATGTGAAACTTGTTGCTTTGGAATTATAATCCATCACGTCATTGGTAATAATGGTTTAGGTGTGTAAAGTCTAATTTGTTCCGGAAGGTTTAGCAAAGCATCCGTTATCTTGAAATATCCTCTCGTTTTCTTGTTAAATTTGTCTACATCAATTTTATCAGCCAAGCGTTTGTCTAAAGTTTAATACATTCAAAAAGCAGAATAAAGAAGATACTTACACCAAATTTGGAATCAGCTTCAACTCCACCTTTCAAAACGCCTATGTAAGAAGGAGTTATCATTCTTATTTTTTTAGTTGCTAACACAAAGCAATTGAAATTCTTAATAAATAATATTTAAGAACTGCAGTACTGCATTCAGTAAACTTGATCGCCAAAAGATAATATTACAGCAAAGCTTTATTCATCATTGGTCAAAAGAAGTAAAAATGGTTTTAAGGAATTCTCGAAGCCAATATAATATTTTCGCCTATACCTTTTAGTTTCTGAATCTAATGAAAATGATCTGCTACCTCATTAAGGAGTGATAAAGGAAAGTATTCAATGTTAGCAGTCCCTCTCGGACGAGTTACTTTGGCACGGTCCGTCAAATCTTTTGTTTATTATTCCGAACTCAGATTTCCATAAAAAGTTAAACAATTGAAATGCAGATCGATGAAACTTGGTTGTTAACATGTTCGGTAACAAATCAATACAGTTGGTACGTCAAAGGAACACCAGATTGACCGATAATATCCCAGGTAAACGTGAAAGTGTGCAGTCGATTTCTTATACTTGAACTTCGTGAACTTGACCTCCAGACTTAAGCCTGCTCTCGTTCAAGATCCAAATCACCTACGAGCTCAAAGAGAATAACCATAGATAATGCAATGTGCTTGCTAAAAAGAAATTTCGAAAATTATCTAAATTTTAATGAGAGGCGTACTTCTGGATAAACATTGACCAGGGCATCAACGTCAACAACAAGCACTACAAATCAATGACAACTAATTTCTTTTGACCCAAACTGAACATGGACAACATGTGATGGCAGGACCTTCTTATGATATTCTACATGAACGATTCGGTTGTAAATTTTTCGCAAAGCTGCTATGAATTGATCGCAAAAATCGTGTGATTTTATGGTTGAGTTTACTGAATGCTATTAAATTGCGATCGACCGAACCTATAAGTCTTTAAATAATCAGCCTCTCGAAACCTTTTCACCACCTTTCTAAGCGACGGCGGACTTTGAACGGATACATATCCCATACATACATGTTTTTTTTTAATAAAAGAAGAAAACTGTTACTCTCTCTCTCTCTCTCTCTCTCTCTCTCTCTTATTGGAAAACGTGAATTACTGTCCACATTGACGTTGACACAACCCCCGCAATATCATAAAGATTACCTAAAGTCTTAAACGTTTGTGAGTAGAATATTGGTAACCAGGATTCACTGTAACTAAGAAATTACTGCCATGTGTTGTAACGAATATAACCTCGATTTAAGAAACTAGTTCGATAAATAAAAAATATTAAATAAGATTCACGGAATAAACATCAATTGATAGAACTGTTAGATTAGAGCTGTGAGATGTGGGGCGTTGATATCCCACACGACTATACACTTATGTCCTTTTGGCATATTGTAGGCTGTAAGAGCTGTTGCAATGTGGACAATCCTTGATATCTTTTTGTTTTTAGAATAAATTTTTTTATCTTTGGTTTTTATATAAGGCATCTTAAATTAAAACCATACATTTTTTTAATTTAAAATACTTTTACAACAATTTCCTTAAAAAATAAAGTAAAATCTCCATCTTTCCTACCTGGTTTTTCAACCCAAATATATAAATCAATATTTGCTTTAATGCCATTTTATTTTCAAACATTTAACAGCAAAAAAACCATTTGGTTGCAGCTTCTCTTTCTCTCCCCACCCTCACCTCTCTAATAGAGCTGACATTGTGGGAAAGTTTAAATACACTGGCAGAACTAATACTCCTCTTCTTTTGAATTTATTTATCATCCTGGATAAAATAAAAGAAGAAAAAAAATAACTAAAAACAATATTTCAAAACAATATTTTGTTGCACAACATTTGACGAGTTTTTGTCATAATTTGAATACAATTTGAAATTAAATAAGATTAATAGCACTTGAACATGTGAAATAAAACAACCTAAAGAAAGAGGAACTAAGTCATAACAGTCATCATGGTTAAAACCTTAGAAGGACTAACAAATATAACGATCATCATTGTCAACCCTATTGGTTGTTTTTGGGTGACATAATATGACAAGACTAAATAGCAGTGGCTAACAGAAAAAACAAAATTTTAAAATTAATGTTTCTTTTTCGAAAGGAAAAAAATAAATATTTTTCTTATACTTATTGCGAAAAAAAAAATACAAAAATATGTGTACTTGTGTTGAAAAATTCTTAGCATTATTGAATAATCCTTTCTCTTTTTTATTTTCCCAACTCAAGATACCATTAGTAAACAATGTTATAAAAATCCTAGAATTTATGTTCTCTAAATGTCAACTTTTGAAAAATGACAAATGATTTGCTTGTTATTACCCAACATTTATGGAAATTCTCTTTAAAATTTGTTGTCCTCTAATGGTTTATTTGCTTAATGGTTATGTTATTTGTGCCTGCCTTATTTCCCAAAGTGCTCCAGAACAAAATTGCATAATTTTCTACATAAAATTTTATAAAATAGATGCCAAAATTGTTGTTGTTGTTGTTGTTGGTCAAGTGTTAGATTTGTGGTTTCAGAAAAATCTCTTCTTTATATATTTTTTACTGCTACTGCTGTGCAAATTTCGCCTGTGTTGATTTAAGTACGAGTGGTTCATTTGTTTGTGCTAATGTAGAAAGTTTTATCGTTTGCCAGTAATTGAATCAGCAATTCTCTTTTGACTGCTTTATTTATTAGTGACAAAACTATCACCAGCAATTCCACCACCACCACCAACAGCAATAGCAACAATAATAATTGTTTTAGAAAAAGTTAATATTTCTAAAATTACGACAAAAGTTTTTCTCCTTTGGGCTTAATTATGATTTCAATGATTTTAATATGATTTTTTGTAATTTTAAGATTTTTTTTTTTAACTGCCAACACGAGGGGTAGTATAATGATAAAAGGATAAAGATTTAATATTAAAGGTGTATATCAAGTTACAATGAGTGCCAATGCTATGAAAAGGACAATTTAGAAATCAAATGATGCTTTAAATTGCTAAAGCACAGTTTAGAGAAATAAAGAACTGGGTCATTAATCAAAAAGGAGGGGTAGAAATAGTTAAAATAAAGAAATATAGTATAGACTATATACATACATATATTTATGTATTTTGTAATAAGTCTTCGCTAACACATTAAGTGAACTTTGGAAAAGTTTGTTAACATTTATTTTTATACCCTAAACTACCATAGATAGTTGGGGGTATAAAAAGAAAAAACCCACATAACGTTGAACCGAAGTTTGGGTACGGTCTACCAGGAGTCTGGCGATTGATCCACAAGAGGAGTCTTATAAATTAATTTATTAAATTTTTGTAAATTATTGTTCATTACTATCATACCACTACACATAATCTTTATTAAATTCCAAAAACTAAGAAAGTAAATGCGTGTGAACTCTTTCACAAATAGCGGCGATATTCTGTCCTTTATTAGCTAATTGTTTAGTGAACCATTAACCATCAAGCATTAAATATTCGACTTTAAAAGATCACCTGTCGGTCGTAAATTGGGTGTAACATGTTTGCACTAATAAAACCTTAAAATGGATATAATTTTTTATAACTTAGAAGTACTGCTCATCAGAATCTGAATAAAAACTGACATCAACCCTTCCTTATTGGAAATGATTATTTTTGATATAACAAATAGAAAATATACAAGGAATTTGTATATTTCTTTATTAAAGGATATAGAGAGTAAAATATCTTATAGTTAAATACATTGGCCAACAAAATAACGACTTAACTGCCCCTCTCAACTAAGTAAAGGATATTTATAAATAATATAATTTAACTTTTATTTAAAATTTCAAAATAATCTAATTTCATTTTAAATTACCACAATCTTAAGGCAATTTCTTTTTTTTATATTACTATTATTTCACCTTTTGTATGAAAAATTATTGCACACAAGCCTCATTAAAAATAATTATTTCTTTCTTCTAAAACACATACACACACAAATTTAGCCATAGAAAAAAACTAAAACAACAAAGTTTTAAAAACGTGCCTGATTTAACATGACACCAACACACTGGAATTATTTTCTATTCTTCTGGTTTTTTTTCGCTCTCCTATACTCTTCTGTTTTTTGTTTTTTTTTTTTATTTTTAAAACAAACCAAAAGAAAAAACAATTTTCTAAGCATTTTATGCAAGGCAAATTTTTTGCAATCTAAGCTTCTAAGAAAAACACAACAAAATCCAAAACCACTCTTTCTATTTAATTATATTCCTTAAAATAAACCACAAAAACCAAAATCTTGCAACTATTTTAAGAAGAAAAAATATAAACTTAGATACAATGAAGTAGTAGTAGCAATAGCAGTGCTAGTAGTTAGAATAGTAAGTAGTTAGAGAAGTAAAAATACAATTCTAGAGACCAAGCAACAAATAAAATAAAAAGTGTTGGTTGCAAAAACAAAATGGATCTCTAGCACAGCACCAATTGTGGAATATAACAATATAGAAAATTCCTTAAAACGTAAAAAAAAACAACAACAACATTTCTAACATTAACACCAGGACTAGTACTACTACTGCTGCTTCTACCACCACCAACTAACCAACATCATCATCACTATTACGTTTACCAACACCAACATCCATCATGCATTTCTATGGATGTTGATTATTGTCTTGTACTATATTCTTACTGACCAACTAAGCAAAGATTCCTTTGAACAATAAAAGAAAAACGAGGGTGGAAAGTTAAGTGTATTAGAATTTATTACACAGTGATTGTATGAACCCTTTCATGCCCAATGTTGTATATACGTTTTCTTCATATTTTTGCTTAAAAAATCTGTCATTTGGAATTAGTTTTAAAACATTTTTTTGTGTCGAGTTAATAGATGGTAGGTACTTCAGGATGCAGGTCAAAAAATAAAGTCCTTACAGAGGACTTTATACATTGATTGTTATTTGCACCTATATATGTATATATGTATATATATAATATATATATATATATATTGAGAGGTCACAAAAACTTTATTAATTAATTTTGTCTAAATGAAATAAATTCTCTACTGAATTTACAATATTTTTCGTAAATATAACAACAACTTTCATTAGTATAATGAAACCATATAAATCCTACTTTTTTTATTTAATTGCTTTTTCAGATTTTTGACACAAAGAGCCACTGATTTACGATTTAAAAGTTGTTATTAAATCTATGTCACAATTTCGTTCAAATAACAAATTTGAATAGATAATATGTTTTCCATACAAAATTTTAAACTTTTGCAAAGCAAGAAATTACATTTTTTTCATTAAACTAATTAAATAGTCATTAGCTTAATGTTAATTGAAAATCGCCTTACTATAACTTAAACATAAATTTGCATTGCTTATTTATTCTTAAACAACCAATATTTCGTAAATATAACAAAATCTTTTCTGAGCACATTTCTTACTTTTTTTATTTAAATATTTTTTAGCCTTAGGCGTCACAGTGCATCTTAAATACAAATTTAAAAATCGTTATTAAACCTGTGCAACAATTTAATTGAAATAACGAAATTTTTTCACTGAATCGATTAAATATTTTTATGATGTTTTCTTTACATTAGTCTAATTAAATAATACACCTTCTCAATTCCATTTTATTTTTGAACACCATAATTTGCTTAATTATTATTATTTAACACCAATATTTCATAAAAATAGCAAAGATTTTTCTTAATACAATGAAATCATAAAATTTGTAATTTTTCTGTTTAATTTTTGCTTTTTTTTACACCAAAGCCGTTACAGAGTATCTAAAAATAAATTTTAAAATCATTATTCAGCCTTTGCAACATTTTCACTGAAATCAAGACATTTTTTGCTAATACGATTAAATAATTTCAATGATTCTGTAACAAATTTCATTGCAATCATATCTCAGTTTTGTTAATGATATTTTCTTCATTAATTCAATTAAATATAATGTAATTTAATTATCAATTTAAATTGTCATCAATATAACAACATAAATCAAATTTTCAATATTTTTACAATCTTACAATATTTTTATAATTTTTAGCATCTTAGTTCGATTAATTACTTTTTTTTTAATTAATTAATGCTCTTGTAAGCCAAGAACGAAACCCTCTATCTAATTAACATAATATTTCATAAATAACACAAATTGTTTTATAAGAAACCATAACATTTTTTTACTTATATGCTTATTATTTATTTATTATTTATTTATTTATTATATATTATTTAATAGTTTATTTTTAAGATTTAGACAAAAGTACTTTATAGAGGGTTCGAAAATCATAATTAAATTTATGCCTTAATTTCATTAAAATAAAGAAACTCTTTCATGGAATTGATGAATTTGTTTTATAACCTTAAGATAAATTAATAATATTACAATAATATTTTAAATAAAATTTCGTCGTACATGTATAGTTAATAAAATATTTACAATTATTGCAATTTAATATTAAATATATTAACTTACTGTCAATTAAAACTTTCGTTAATATAATGTACATATTTATTAATATAACGAAAATTTCTATTTCCATTATATCTAATTAATATCAATAATGAAATTTTTTTTTAACTAAACTAACTGCTAATAAATATTTTCAGTGATATAACGCAAAAATTGTTCAGAACGAACACACACACCTTTGTGTACACATTATTTTGAAATTAAATTTTCCAAAATAAAATTCTCCTGGACCTCCCTCGCTCATCAATAAATGCCCAAGATGAAGTTGTCTTAAAAAAAAAAAGAAATCAAAAGAAGTATTTTAAACTGCAGTTGGTTGCTTGATTTTTTGTTATTCGCTAACTGATGCTGTATAAATGCAAGGAATTTGTTAAAATTTAACACAAAATAAAACCAACATCAGCATAAAAACCACGATTCTTTACATTTCATCCATACTTTTTTCTTTTAAGAGAACATTTTATGGCTAAAGGATGAAGAAAAAAAAAACAAGATATTGTTTCTAACAATTTCTATAAAATTGTTTTTAGAAAATTGGTTAGATTGTGTGGGTTTATATTTTATTATTTTGGAAAATTTTGAAAAGTATTAAGCAACAATTAAAAAAATAAAAATAAAAAAACTGAGCGATTAGTAAAATAGATTTCTGAAATGCTTGATAAAGATGCAGGAATAAAATAAAAAATAAATAAATCTCTAAAATTTTTCAATACGTATTATAAATAATAAAAAAATACTAATTGGGGTTTAAGAAAAATTAAAATACTTGTAGAAAAACAGAATTTCATTACTACAAAGGCTTCTTACTTCCTTTAGTTCCTTTCACGCTTCTAGGAAAATTATTTTTTATTAAATCCTCAACTCCGGTTCTAATCATAATATATTTCCTCAATACTTCCTTATGCTGTTAGCATTTTTTAAACGTCTTAGAACAAAAGAAAATCTTGGAAATTGTTTGTAAATTTATGGGTTTTAATGTTTGATTTTTCCACTTAACGTATTCTTAGCCTTCGTAAACTTTAAGTCCGTTTAGTAGATCGCCACAATTGAATTTTCTATAACTTATTTTTTCGTTTTTACTTTTTCTTAATTTTCTTGTTGTTTAGAAGTTTTTTTTATAAGTAATATGCTAAAGATTATTTCAAAATGCAAAACGTACTAAGGAAAGTGTAAAAAAAAATCTTTAGCCTCCGGTGACTTTTTACTTTAGCTTATTATTTAAGGAAAATAAAATCATACGTTTTTCCTTCCATTGCTTACCTCAATTAAATGTGTAAAAGCCCATTACATACATACGAGTTTTCTTTTTTTTTTTTGCTTTTTACAGTTAAGACGCACTCTACTGGAGGTTTGGAAAGGTATATGATTTTATCTTCCATTAAATTAAATCTGAAATCATATATATAATATGAATATATACAAATTTACCGTAGATTAAAGCTGATCTAGAAATACATACACAAATCTATATGATCTAAGCCAATCTTTATAATATGTGTATAATCTACCACTATAAAAACACTTACTTCTAACTAACCTCTGGGAGCCTTGGACATTCGAATTTGCCGCATTTTTTCCCCATCTAAGTTCTGACAGAGAATAATGTAACCGATGTCTAGATGTCTAAGACTCTTCGCAGACCAAAACATTGCACTAAAACAAAATATGAAAGAGGGACATAAAGGAGAAAAAAAGTTATGATGCAGGCATTAGTAACCCGAATTGATTCACTTGCAAGTCGCGTACCGTCGTCATCTATAGATTGTGAGGAACCCAGGGGGAGCTCAATGCCAATTAAACCTATAAACACCGGTAGGGACTTTACAGACGAAATTAAAAATAACACTATCGCATCGCAAATCTCATGACCAAGAAAGCGCGTCTGTCGGGAACACAGCGGAGGAAACTCGCGAAGATGTACCGACAAAATGCATTAGGTAAAGTCGAAGAGGTTCCGAAGGATCAACTGGACTCTCTTCTGGGAGCCTTAGACATTCGAATTTGCCGCATTCTGGCAGAAGGCAATGTAACCGATTTCTAGATGTCTAAGACTCTTCGCAGACCAAAACTGGGTACAAAGACATTGCACTAAAACAAAATATGAAAGAGGGACAAAAAGGAGAAAAAAGTTACGATGCAGGGATTAGTCATCTATCGATTGTAAGGAACTCAGAGGGAGCTATAAACACTGGCAGGGACTCCTGAGAAACGCCTTAGAGGAAAAAGAGCACCCCACTGAAAGGAGGCTCTAGTCAGTATTCTAGTAGAGAAGGAAAGAGAGCAAGTCTTTAAAATCTTTCGTTGAGAAGAGGGTTTCAGATAAGACTTGAATAATGGTAAATAAATAAAGTGACCAGAAGTCAATATCGGGATGATCTCTGCTATGCATTGATTGATACTCGTAGTCCTCCTGGCAAAATTCCTGAAGACCAATGACATAAAATTGAAGACTTGTTCAGAACAATATATTGAAGCACGTACTAGAATCTAGCAGAGGCACCTAATAGAGGTTATAAGTTAAGAGTTTAAAAGGGGTGTCCTAATGATGAAGCTAGCATCTCAACCATATACTAGCACCATCGTTGCGGTTTTAGTCTAATTTGAGCAAAATTGGTAGATTTATTTTAATCTTCAAAAGTTTGGTAGTTTGGTTGGTTTGTTCCAAATATTCTTATCCTTTGGGTAGAATAATGACTTTTTGCAAGTTATTAAAAACTACTTCCAAAAAAGTGAAAATAATTATTTTTTAGCAGGAAACAAGATTAATAATTTCTAAGAAAATTGCAATTTCAACAATTTAAAAATATTTTCACTAACTTTTAACTTTATGCTATTTTTAAGAGAAGAACTTGAAAAGAGTTTAATAAGAATCATAAAAAGAACATAATACTAATGACAACTCCGTGTTAAAATCATTAATTCTGTAGCTGTTTTTCAGCACTAACTACTTCTTTTCAATGACAATACAATGTTAAAATTACATTTTTAATTCTTTTTCAGTTACTGGAACTTTATTCATCGCTATTATTAAGATTAGAAAAAAATACTATTAGGAGTTCCCGAAATAGTGCTAAACCATTAAAAAAATATTTTTTAAACATTTGGTACTTCATCTTATTTTTGTAGCATAAACATTTAACTAAATATAGGTTCCCAAAAGTTTTAAAAACTGAAATTATCTATTTTAACTTTTAAAAAGGTATTTTCGAAGTGATGAACAATATAATTTTGTGAAAAGTATATACATATTCAAATTTTTTATTATTGGACGTTTTGCTGCACTAATTTTCAATCAAATATATTTTTCGCAAAAAAAAGTTTATTTTAAATGTTGGTATATTTTGGTAAATTTTGGTAGTTTTTAGAGAAAAATTTGGTACGAATAACATTTTCTTTGTAACAACGCTGGTTCGCACTTAAAAAAGCTTATTAATGACAAACTCTCTCCTTGGTGAAGCACTAAGCTGGAGCTTGTGCAGAGGAAAGATATCCCAACTCTCAAAAAAAAAAAAACGTTTTTACGCAAAATGATGAGGCAGCAAGTTCACATCGAATCACATAGTCATCGTTATGGGCAATCAGAGCAAGGTACTGGAATAGGGATATGTAAGGTCTTCTACAGCGAAGAGGATCCAGAGGGTGCTCTACTTCTGGTGGACATTGACCAGGACTCTATGGCCAGTATTTCCAAGATTAAGGGTATGACGTTCTTTGTATCCAAGACTATCTTTTTCAAAATCGTTAAAACCCGATCGACATTTTTACCAAATATCAGTAAGCTGTTCCCAAAGAAGATAAGGCTGAAATCTCACTCATTTGATATGGCAATGCTGCTAGACGCGTTGGCCGGCCGTATTAGTGACGGGTGGCGATCAGCCGCGCAACGTGTACTATCTTACAAGTGCATAAATGCAACATTGAAGCACGAATGTGGAAATATTATAACGTACCTGTGGCTTTTAGGAGATGGAATTGGTCTGATTTATTGTATTACTGATAAAATGACAATTTACAGAGATCTTATTAGATCAGTAATGATTCCATACGTTAAATTAGAAATGTTACTTTAATGAACATTCTAGCACAATAACGATTTTACAAAAACGGTAACATTAAGAAGCTAAGAGAACAAGACATTCTTAGCGGCGAATAAACATATGGCGTTACAGATGTTGTATATATAAGATAGAACAGTATAAGTCTTATATTTAATACGGTCTAATTCTTAAAGTACACAGTTCAGAGACCTTATAGGAATAATCACTGAGCGCAGTTGATTTGATAAGCTAAGAGAACAAGACATTCAAATATGTTAGTCTTAGCGGGGAATAAATATATAGGCATTACAGATATTGTATATATAAGATAGAACAGTATAGGTCTTATTTTTAATATGGTATAATTCTTAAAGTACACAGTTCAATAATCACTGAGCGCAGTTGATTTGAGACGCACATAAAACGTATCTCAACTACTGCAGAAGTTTTTATAATGACGAAGAAAATATTATTTGCAATTTCTTCAACTCTTTCTCATTGGTTAAGAATGACTGGTTCTTTTAAGAACTTTAATGCGCCCAGCAAAAACTTTCACCAATTCTGCAATTATGTTATTATTTAAAGTACATATTTGTAAGAAAAAATTTTAAAAAATAATCGAAAAAAATTGGATTTTTGTATAAATTTGGAAATTTTGCTGAAACTTATTCTCGAATTTTATTGGAATTTCAATTTTTTTAGTAAAATTTCGGATTTTTGACGAAATTTTAAATTTTTTGTGAAATATTCACCCCTACCATGAATACTTTTTCCTTCAAAATGTTTTTCCTTTCCCTAAATTTGCAGTCGTGTAAAAATTTCGCAGTCATGTAAAAATTTCGCCCCTTGTAGTGAATGATTCTTTCCCGCGAGTTTTTTCACTTTTGCCATTCACTTTATTTTTGCTGGGGAACAGAAAAGAACAGAACATGTAAGTAGTTCTTCTTATAATTCGAATATTAAAGTTTAAAAAATTTATGTTAAGGGCACAATCCGTTAATAAGGCACAAACTGATATACTGTTCAACGAAATGCAAAACATTAAGTCGACTGTCTGCGGATTTGTGAAGCTTTCGAAATACGTGTATAAATCTAATACAAAGAATTAATTTGAGTTCTTTTTTTTTTTTTTTTTTTTGTTTTATTGAATTAAGTCACTTACAATCTATCGGTTAACTCCAAGGGGTCAGATGTGTCCTGCAAACCTCGACGAACAAATCGCTGGTGCTTGCTTTCCTTCTCTCGCAATAAAATTATTGTTTTGTTTCTAAACATTTTGTACACTTTAATTTGTTGTAATTCTTTTGTTTTATTGGTTTTCCAAAGAGTATCCGAATTGTTTTATTACATAAAAGTTAAATAGTGCAATAAACTAACGTTACAATCAAACTTTGCTTTATTTATTAACTTTTCTTTAAAATTTCTTCACAGGAGATTCATGATAGCATTTTTCCCATCGAGGAGAAGAAAACAATAATTCCAATTGTTACTCCTGATAGGAGTGTTTAAGTTTTTGGTGAAATTTTGAAATTTTGGTAAAATTAAAAAGAAAAATTGAATTTTTGTTGAAATTTAAAATTTTTGTTGAAATTTCAACTTTTTGGTGAAAGCATGTTCTCTCTCTATTTAATTTGAGTGAAAACTATGTAACATATTTTTTAAAGTTAAGGGCAGCACTAATTATTAGAAAAGAATATCTGACCCATTTACACTATAACATTTTTTTCTTTCAGAATAGAACACATAAGAGGGTAAAAGGCAAAATAATGGCAACATTTTAGTCCGAAAAGAAAACTTCCTTACGTACATATGTATGTTCTTTTCAATACCACAACCGAATAAAAAATCTAGTAGCAAATTTCGTCTGCTAGGAGAACCAAACTATTCTTCGAGGGCAAGAGCTCTTCATCCTTAATTAAAGAAATAAATACTTATATCACAATAATGTTCAGATTGCTTTTTAAAGTACGAAGTACTTTACATCTCTCTGCAGTTTTAATCGACAAACAGAGGGGAGAGTGTTTTCTTTTCTTTATCTTTTTATTATTGTATCTTGATGAAAGCTTGTATGAAACTGAATGATTCTTTTTTTTCTATTGTACTCTCTTTGTTGTAATTTTTGTTCACGTTTGTGTAGCGTATGTGTGATAGTGCTAAAAATCACTCGGCTCCTGAGTGTCATATGTGCCGATCACTGCTTTAAATGTGAAAGAAAATCAAAACAATCCATACTATTCTTTTAACAAAAATGAGAGTACTGTTTTCACACCGTCTAGTTATATGTATTTTTTTATATAATATAAATTTCAATAACCATAAAATTCTCCCAAAGTGGTAGTAAATTATTTTTAAATAAGCGTAACTCCCCACATCTCTTAATGTTTCATAACAAATGACTCATAACTCTCAACTTTGCACTTTTGACCACTTACACCACTTATTTAAATAAAGAGATTTTACTCGTAATATCAATTACATCAAGATAAAAACATTAAATATTTTCCGTACAAATATTCCTAATGGAGGGTATAATCACTTCGAGTAGAACCACTTGACTAACACTTACACTAATTATAGAGTTTTGTTAAATTTCATATGGTTCTTTGTAGCTTATTTTTTTATTATAAATTTCTTGTTTTCATTATGTTTTCTTATTTACTTGATTTTCTAGGAAAATGAGAAAAAAGTGAATAAAACTAAAGTAAAAAAGGAAATTTTGTGGTACATTTTCTTCAAGGTTTGTTTAGATTTAATTTTCACTCTTGTTAAACTAAAAAAGAACAAGTGGAAATTTTATATTCAGTTTGGCCGAATTTATAAACCCACCATCTGCAACTTTTTAAAATTTTATCTCATATGTGAGGTGGACTTTAAAGTGAACGGGCCTTATTCCTTGAACTATTTATACAAAATTTCGTTGATGTTTCTTTTTAAATAGGAGGTGGACAGTAAAGTGGGCGGATAACGCCCATTTTTAATTTCAGACTTTATCCTTGAACTATCTGTACAAAATTTTGTGGTCGTACATACTTTTAATTAAAAGATATCAGCGGAAAAGTATTAGCTGAAGTTACAACAGACACCCTGTGTTACTAATATTTAGCCCTCAACTTATTTGTTTATTGACCGATTTTGCCCATTTTCAAAATAAGATAAAGACAAATATTTGAGCCAAATTTTATCCTGCTTTCAACAGACGGACGGACATAGCTAGATCGGGTCTCAAATAATTTTTTCCACATGTTACACACGAAATGACAAACCCAATGGTGGGGTATAAAAAAGAGGCAGGCAAAGGAATAATGTGTTTAACTCATCATTAAAATTCATCAAGTCAGCCAACCAGCCAGCCAGACATTCCAACAGCCATCTCTAGTCTACGATCCAAGTAAATTTTGCCAGCAAACCAACCAGCCAGCTAAATATCTTTCATGTTTTAGAAGAATAACGAAGAAAAAACACAAAAAATAACAAGAAAAAAGTGAATAAAATAAGAAACAAACTTAATTAAAAATTACTAAACGCCAGATAATAGCAACAATACAACAACACCAACAACAAAATAACTAAGAAAAAAAACCGAACAAATGAATAAGGAAAATATTCTTAAGATTAAAAGTAATATGCAGTGAATTACAGCGATAACGATGGTAAATGTAATAGAGATGGGTTTGGGTACTCCTTGCAACAATATTCTACCTCTAACACGGGACTCGGCAAATTCATATGCCAATGTCGAGTCTTAAATGATGTAGCTGCTATATTCATACGTTTAGTGGATGGTAAAAATCTTCTTTTTTCTTAGCTTTAAACAATACATGGATGGATGAATTGTTTGTTGCAAGACGTTGAAAATGAAGATGTGGAAGAAAAAAACAAACCAGAATTCAAAAGATGTTGTTATAACAAATACTCCTACAAATTATGCAAATTAAATAAGCTTGTGTTATCTTTTTTTCATCTTATAGTGGTGAGAGTAAAGCTCAGAGCTTCATCACCAAAGTGTATGTGTTTAAGACCACTAGTGTGTTTTATTTTATTTAACAAAAATGATTTCTTTCAGTTTTTTTTACGTTTCTTTATATGATGTGGACTGCTTTTAATATTCATTTCATATTTAGCAGGGATTCTTAATGATTGAATAAAAATACTTTTTGGTCCTTCGAACAAATTGTATGAAATAGCTTTCTATTTTAGTCTACCAACTCTAAAATGTTTTGGTCGGAATTATAATCTAAATTTAAAATTGTGTTTGGCATCTATGCAGAGCTCCCCTATTCATCCTACACGCAGAGAAAAAATATAATTACAGCATTATCACTACAACAATATTATGTTTTCGTTGTTAATTTTCTTGAATTTTAATATTTTTATGTTCATGATAACAATTTTTTTGTTTAAATTTTACCATATAATGTTTACACTCAATAAAAATCTTAATATGATTGACTGCAAAAATTATATTTTTACCAGAAACAAAATTTTATTAATATGAAAAATATCATTACTTCTACAACCATGAAATATTTGAGGTCTTTCCTTGTTCTTAAACCATATTCTTTTTTTAAACCATATTAATATTATTATTCCCATGACTATAAAATGTTTCAAATAAATATAATAGTTATATTTTTGGAAAACAAACATAACTTGTTTGTTTTTAAATATGTCTTCTTTTTAATATTTGTTTTCCAACTTCATTGTAATTCTCATTTTATACTCGGTGTGATTTAAGCAGTATAAGATATTGATTAAATACCATTAAGGGGTTTAGTTAAAAACATATCTTGTATTTAAACCACATATGGTGGTACAAATGAATATAATTAACGAACAAATACTATGTAAATATTTTTTTTTTAACTAATGAATACTTTTCTCTATGATTTTCAATAAAAGGTTTTTTAAAATAATAATTTTTTTATTAATACGTTTTATTTTAATATATGATATAAGATGGAATAATAATATGACAAAATTAAATAATAATATGATAGGATTGGATAACTATATGTTATAATAATATCAGAAAATAGAATAATAATATGAAAATGTGGTATAATAAAAAAAGAATAAAATTTAATAATAATAATAATAGCAATAATAATAATAATATAATAACATCAAATCGTAATCTGATGAAATGTGATAACAATAGAGTAAGATTATTTAATTATATATAAAAATAGAATCATAACATGAAAAGACAAACCATAAAATTGGACACAATATGACAAAATGGAATCATAAAATTATTACATATAACCATTTCGATTTTTCGCTGTGATCATATATTCCAATCATAATACGTTGCTCTTAGATTATGGTCACTACAACTATATTTTTTCTCTAAGTGTACAAATCCAAACGAAGCCAGATTTTGAAATTTCTATCAGGGATCGGAGATATGCGGATTTGTTTTTATTATTATTATTTTTTTTTTTTTATATAATAATTTTTAAAATCAGTTTTGGTTTTAAGAAGTTTAAATTTGCTATACGCATCTAAATCCTATTGGAAGCGCATTTACGCTGTTTATTTTTTTTTTTAAGTTTACTAATGTAATACTTTAAGCATTATTATCATATTGAATTCTTATAACTTCGATTAGGGAGAGAAAGAGCATGAAAATGTTGTTCGTATATTTTTAAAAGATTTAGGGATTTGTGTGTGCATATTTTTATTTTTTTATATAGTTCAATCATAACGGAATTGAATTGGGCAACTTTAACACTTTTTGGTCCTTCGAGACGCAGCACAAATATTCAGTCTAACAATTTAACAGTGTTAACCAATGTTTTTTTCTGTTAATGTTTTCGCGTCACACACCAATTTCTAATTATTTCTCTTCAACAGCTTAAACATTTTTTATAATCTTCTATAAACTCTATAAATTAAATATATGATTTTTTTTTAATTTCAAACTTTTAAAGCTACTTTATTCAATTGCTTGTCTCTTTTTATAATATTATATTAAATTTTTCCTTTAAAAACTTTAACTTCGTGGTGTTTCGTCCCCTGAACTTTCATAAATGAAGTTTTCATTTTTTGTATATTAAAGCAGTATAAGCTACAGGTTTTAACTTCTAGTGTTTTATGGTTACTTTTATTACGAAATTGCGTTATATATATATTTATATATAAACACAACAAGATTTTATTCTAAATTCTCTGCGCAATTTTTGTTACTATTATTTTCCCTCAAAAAATATTACCATATTTTTTAAAAATTTATATGAATTTCTCAAAACAAAATTGAAAAGAGTTTGAAGTTAAAAGAAATGAAAAGAAAATAAATAAAATTATTGCTCATTTTTTGTTGCCGTCTAAGAAATCCGGACTTGTTCTGTTTATACATTTATATTAACTTATTTAATTTCCATTTTTTACATCCTTCAGCATTCAAGACCATTCCGAAGCTCTAAAATAACTTAGATCTAAAGATCAAAGTGACTAAGTTATGAACAAAAAAAAAATATTTTCATATCCTTCGACGAAAAACCAGGTTTTCTCAAAAAAAAATATCACCAAATTTATCACTAAAGATAAGATTTTTATACATTATCAAAAACTAAAAAAATGCATTTTATCAATAAAAAAAAGAATTAATTTTTCACCAACAAATAAATTTTTCATCAAAAACTTAATTTTTCTTCAAAAAATTAACTCAAAAATTAATTTTTGACCGAACAATTATTTTTGACCCAAAAAAAAGCAAGTAATAAAACTGAAAAAAAAAATCAATTAGATTTTTTATTAATAAGACATTTTTTGCTAAAACCGGATTTTTCACAAATAAAAAAATACATTTTTACTAAAAAAAAGAATTTTCACCAAAAAAAAAATAGAAAAATATTAACAAAAAATTATTTTTTTACTAAAAAAAATAAAAATCACCAAAATGAATTTTTCATAAAAACTATATTTCACAAAAAAAAAATGCGTTTTTCACTTAAAAAATAATTTTCACTAAAAGCAAAACTTTTTTTACAAAATTAAATAAACGAATTTTTTACTAAATAATCGATTTTTTAACAAAAACTCGATTTTTCACTAAAACCACATTTTTTTCCTTAAAAAACAATTTATTACTAAAAATATTTTATATTTTAATAAAAAAAAATCCTATTTTTCACCAAAAAAATAAAAACAAGACAAATTTTTACTAAAAAATAGTTTTTACTAAAGTTCTATATCCACAAATAATTCGATTTTTCACAAAACGAAATCAAATCAATTATTTAGAAAAAGTCGATTTTTCGCTTAAATAGACGATTTTTAAATAGACGATTTTTCATCAAAAACCTATTTTCACCAAGAACTAGATTTTATCACTATAAACCCGATTTTTATTTAAAAAATAAGCGGAAAATTAGTGTTAATTTGTACAACTGGTCCCTTCTCAGTTACAAAGCGCCAGTTGAGTACCAATTGACACCTAAACCTCACCAAAGTTACCGTTGAGAATCAATTGCCACTATTGTTGCCAATATGTAGCGATATTTTTGCAATATAGCTATAAAAATTGCTAAATTATATCTAGCCGGAAAACTAAGCTATTTTGTTTTGGTCCTGGCTATTTATTGCTTATTTTTTTAATATTTCTGTGGACTTTTGACAAAAAAAAACTTAACTAAACTTTTTTTAAAATTTTCAGGAGAGCTAAAGAACTGTTCCCAGGAAAAATTTCAAATCTTTTGCTTAAATCATTAGTTCTAGAACTGGTATAATCAAAACCACTTCAGATTCTTTAATAACAGAATTAGAACTAGTGATATAGCAAAATATTCTGGCACTCATGGAGTAGAACCGTTTTGGTATTCTAAATTGGTTTTAAAGAATGTTTTTGAGAACTAGTGGTTTAAAACTAGTTCAGTATTACTTCTACATTAATTCTGAAAACAAATTTCTAAAAAAAAAAAAACTTAAAAAAATCAAAAAAAAATTAAAGAAAACAGGAAAACAGCTAAATTTATTGATTTAAATGTAAAATAAAATCAAATCAAAGTTATTAATTGTAATAATTGGTTCTTATAACGTTCCCTAGCGTTTCAATGGAACAAGTTCTGAGTGTGACAATTTCCAGCAAAAATCATTGATTAAAGAACTAGTTTCGGAACCGTTCCATAGAATGGATACTAACTAGCTCAGTAACACATCCACAGAAGTAGTTCTGAGGGTGACAATTTCGAACAAAAAGCATTGGTCGTAACGCCAAACTAGAACGAGTACAAGCTATTTTCATGCATTCGGGAAATTGTTATAGAATAAATACATTTCTTTCCTGGGTTTGTATGGAAATGTTAATTTTTTTTTCTCCAAAACTAACAGTTGTAAGAAAACACCGATTGGTACAGATATTTATTATTAGTATTTAAAATTGTTATCGCAAAGCACTTTATGTTAAAGAAATATTTTAAAGTTTTTTTTAATATAAAGGTTGCTATTGAATGCCTGTTCGAAAGAGATACATTGAAGACTTTTCTCTCCAAATAAACTTGGTAAACAGTATTTGAGAAATCGATTTCAATGCAATAATGGAAATTCATTATATCCAGCTTAGTATATATCAAAAAAATTTAAATATATAATTATGTTTTGATAGAAAGTAATAAATATCATTTCAGAATTATGGACCAAAAATCCAAAGGTTATTAATAGAATTTCTGTTTCGTGATTTGGAACAAAAATGAGTCGAAAAGAATATATATGGAAGTCATTCAAAAATAATTTAAAAAGTGGAAGTTTTCCATAAAATTTTTTTCGAAACATTTTCTATCGACATCATGGAACAGAAAATTAAATGGGCGGACTGAATGTATATGACCAACTTTATGCTAATTATATTGATTTGACCATTTCTAGCTCTTTTGGTTATTTTATCTAGCCATTTTAGGTTCGGAACACAACTTAATATTTTCAGCATACAAAATACGAAGGACCACAATTTATTTTATTGCTAAGTAATCAAAGGCATGGCTTAAATCTACGAATTAACTGAATAACATTTTTATCCAATTTATCCGATAGTTTCGGAGTTAATGGCGAAAAAAAAACTATTTTTCATGCAAAATTGGAAAACTATTGCTCTTTAAACGTTACCCAAAAGTTGAAAACTAATGTGTTCGAAATTAAATTTCTTATAGAAAAAAAAATATGTGAACAAGATTTAATTTGGCGTCCTAAATATTAATCTGCTTTCACTTTTTTTCTATCAGATCCCGATTTTGTTCGTATAATTGCCTAATTAATGGGGAAATATTAACCATGTTCAAGAAAAAATCAAGACCTGATAGAAAAAAAACTGAAAGCAGATTCATTGTCAGCACGTCAAATTCCATCTAGTTCACTTATTTTCAAAGGAGGACAAAAAAATTTATTGCCGAGCAGTGTCATTAAAAAAGTTCCTTCCTTAAAACATTTAAGAATCTCTACTATTAATATCCAACATTAATTCAGCTAGTTATAACAATAATATTATGGCGTTATTTTTTTATTTTAATTTTTCCGCAATCTTTTCTCTTCTTACTTGTATAAACATATTTATTTTTATACCCACCATCAAAAAATGATGGGGGGTATATTCGGTTTCTCATTACGTGCGTAACATGTTGAAATAATCATATAAGACCCCATAAAATATATATATTTTGAGTTCTCGTGAAAATGTAAGACGATCTAATGATGTCCGTCCGTCTGTCCATCTGTCTGCTCAAAGCAGGATAGGGCTCGGAGCGAATATTGTAGGGTGGCGACCTGTTTGTAATTTTCGACCGATATCTTTTACAAAAAAGTATGTACATCAACGAAATTTTGAACAAATAGTTCAAGGACCAATTTAAATTTGGAAACTAAAAATAGGCGTGGTCCGCCCACTTTACCGCAAGCCTTCCATATAAGGTGAAACATCAACGAATTTTTGTAAACATACTTTATTTTACCGCCCAACTGCTATATAAGGTGAAATTTTAAAAAGTTTCAGATGGTGTTTACATAGATTCGGTCAACATAACATTCTAACTTGTTATACCCTTCACTACAGGTGTAAAGGGTATATATAAGTTTGTCATTCCGTTTGCAATTTCCACAATTCCACGTCGGAGAGCAAAAAAGTTTATAATTTCTGGATCCTTATAAGAAATTATGTCGATAGGACGATGTGACCAATGACTGACATAAATAATATATATATCGAATGATCGGAAATTCTCCCGATAAATATGCTATTGAAATTCAGCAAGATCATAAATGGCAGTGATATGTGTAAAAATCCGTTTTTAGGTTTTAAAAATGGTTTAAATGGCGTTTGTAAAGCCTCCCGATAACATAGATGATATATGATCTGATATGTATATATACATATATATATATATATATATATCATCGGTTCAAAAATAGCTGAGATATTTAAAAAACATGGATTTTCAAACCGCTTTTCGATTCTGAAGCCCCTTTATAAGCTAGGGACTTCGTTTTTGCAAAACAAAGTCGGAAAATTTTTTCTGAATTTTTCTGCTGCAGAAATTAACTCAGTCGGTCAATTAGTTACAAAGATATCAGCAAAACTTATTTTTGGCCGATATCCAAGACCTAAATAATCTACGTACTTATTTCTTATATAATTCGATCACAAGTATTTTCTTGAATTTCGGTTTTAACCAAATCCGTTAATAAACAAACGATTTATTGATACATTTGTTTTTTTTTATTTATTTATTTAATGTCTGTTTCCCTTATAGTTGTTGTTTTCATGGGTACAGAAAAACAACAACAAAAACTAAAGCATATTTGGTTTTTCAACTTTTTGAATCACCTATGTAAGCTAGAAACTTCGTTCTTTCAATGGAAAATCGGTAAAAATTTTTATGAATTTTTGTGTTGAAAAAATGAACTAAGTAGATGCAGTATTAACCGAGTTATAGACCAAAACGCGTTATTAAGTTTTATGGAGCTCCTATATAAGCCGTGTGCCTCATTCTTGCACAAATCTATCACAAATATTTTTTTCGAATTTCGATTTTTTAAATCAGTAAAATCGGTTCATAAATTTTACTCCATACCCTTTTTTAATTTAATATTGTCTTACATTTATAAAATATTTGTTCTGCACCGAATTGATTATTATTTTTTTTTTTTTTTTCTTTTAATATGTGCGAATTTGTGTAAAATTCTAAAGTATTAAATTTTTTATTTACTAGCTTTTACCGGTGCGCTTCGCTAACCTATTTGATGCGATAATTAATATTTACTTTATATGGGAGCTACTACTCCCCCTGGATAAGAAAATTTATAGTTTCCTTGTCCTATATTCATTTTATCAAAGCGATATAATAGGATAAAGCTTCCCACGAAATTTGAGGGCTATCAATATAATAGTTCCTTAGATAGATTACGGCATGTAATAAATAATGGGGGGTACTACACCCCCTGCTCCGATCTTTTTGAGCAAATCGGTTCATCCTTTTTTTAAAAATGTGGGCGTGACATCCGATCAAGATCTCACATAACCTATAACATTCTACAGTGGAAGCACTATCTGTGTGTCAGATTTCGTATAAATAGCTTCATTAATACTCAGCAAAGAAAACGATAAAGTGATTCCGAAAGAGAACATTTTCACCACTTCAAAATAAAACTAAGTGCATATTTTGTGCTTTTTTGAAGTTATTAATCATTACTTCCACAAAAGTAAAGAAAAATATATTTGTAGCAAGAAGAAAGGTTTATAATTTCAAAGAACATTAAAATTTAAAAGTATTTTAAATATCTTTAAATAAGGTCAAAACAGAAATTTTATTAACAAATTTTATAAACATAGTTTTAAGAAAAGTACTTCAAAAGCAATGAACAAGAAGCATAAAAAAGAACATCCTAAGAAGAACGTTCTACCAATGACAACCATGGGTTAAAAAAAACTTCTGCAGCCCTTTTCCAGCACTAAATACTTCCTTCCAATAACAATACACAATGTTAAAATCCTTTTTCCGCTTCCTTTCAGTTCTTTTTTTGTGTAAAATTGAAAAATAGATTTTTTTTTAAGTAGGTGCAAAATGTGGGTGTGATGTTCAATCGAGATCTAACAAAGCCTATAAATATCTCTGGCGCTGATACTATCTGTGTAGTAAATTTCGGTTCAGCCATTTAGACGTGATTGCTACACAAAAAACAAGTAAGAAATATATAGTCAGTAAAGCCCGACCATATGATACCCCACACCATTATGCATGTCCATCGAAATTAGTGGAGGATTATGGAC
Organism: Protocalliphora azurea; assembly: GCA_932274085.1. Taxonomy (NCBI): domain Eukaryota; kingdom Metazoa; phylum Arthropoda; class Insecta; order Diptera; family Calliphoridae; genus Protocalliphora; species Protocalliphora azurea. The sequence goes on from OW026523.1 coordinate 132,371,655, forward strand.
CGATACTTTTACTAAGTGGAAAATAAAATATACGAATACAGAATATTACGTCAATACTAATATTTATATAAATTTATGCACTTTAGGGTGATTCCCGAAAGTGGTCTTAATGGGAACTATGTTACATTATGGAGCGATCCTCATAAAATGTGTCACTATGGTTTCTACTTATATAAAACTTATTTGTATTGAATATAAACCTGATACTAACATGTGTATATGATTTATGAACGTTAAAGTGATTTTCGGAAGAGGGTTTTATGTAGGAACTATGGTCAATTATGGATCGATCTTCATGAAATTTGGCACAAAAATTGATACTTCTTTCCGCCGAATTTCATTAAAATATTGCTATATTTAAGGCATTTATGATAGTTAAACCTCTATTCCGGGAGAACATTCGTCCTTGTGGCTGAAAGTCTTATTTGCCAAATTTCATTGAATTATCTTCAAAATTGTACTTTTTTACATGTCCATCCAGCCGTCCATGCAGCGGTCCAGCCAGCCGTCCATCCAGCGGTCCAGCCAGCCGTCTATCTAGCGGTCCAGCCAGCCGTCCATCCAGCCGTCCATCCAGCGGTCTAGCCAGCCGTCCAGCCAGCGGTCCAGCCAGCCGTCTAGCCAGCCGTCCAACCAGCCGTCCAACCAGCCGTTTAGCCAGCCGTTTAGCCAGCCGTTTAGCCAGCCGTTTAGCCAGCCGTTTAGCCAGCCGTTTAGCCAGCCGTTTAGCCAGCCGTTTAGCCAGCCGTTTAGCCAGCCGTTTAGCCAGCCGTTTAGCCAGCCGTTTAGCCAGCCGTTTAGCCAGCCGTTTAGCCAGCCGTTTTAGCCAGCCGTTTTAGCCAGCCGTTTAGCCAGCCGTTTAGCCAGCCGTTTAGCCAGCCGTCCAGCCAGCCGTTCAGCTAGCCGTCCAGCCAGCCGTTCAGCCAGCCGTTCAGCTAGCCGTCCAGCCAGCCGTCCAGCCAGCCGTTCAGCCAGACGGACATCGTTAGATCGACTCAAAAAGTGATTCTGAGTCAATTGGTATACTTTAAGGTTTCTTAAGATTTATATAATCTTGATTATATTTCAACTTTATATGAAAATGCACATTATTTAAAGTTTTTAATGTTTACATAGATATAGTATAGATAGATATATTTGTAATTATATCCAATATAATATATTTCAGTTTCATACAGTACACATCTCATCGCGGCTAAAGGGTATATAAGATTCGGCACACCCGAATATAGTACTCAAACTTGTTTCTTTTTTCATTTCACTCTTACTTAGTTCAGTTTGTCTCATTGTGTAAGGATGTGTAAATGTTGCTTTATTTCCTTCACATTATTGTTATTCAAAAAAAATTCCAGCGTATAAGTAAGTATTATATTATCCAGGGTAAATGAGTGTAGATTTGTATGTGAGAGTACAAAGAAAGATTTCCTTATGGATTTCAAATAAATTGATGGTAAGGGAGTTCATTTATCTTCTTTGACTCATAAAAATCATGAATATTAAATTTACGCCAACACCAACCAAACTAAATTTTCAAGCACATTTTTAAAGGAAACGTGTAAGTGCAAGCAATGCAAATGAGAAACAGCCTGCCATAGTCATAAACAACTTGCTTGGATATAAGTGTATAAATATATCCTTCTCCTTCATACCCTAAGCGTTAAGAAATTATTCTGCATATCAAGGATGAAAGATATTTTTTTTTTCTTTTGTTTGGGGTAAAAATATTATTGTATTAATATCACATGGATATTTTATATTTATGTTAAAAATTAATATAAATACCTACATGTGTGTGTAATGATTTCGTTAAAAAAAAAATTTTAAATTACTTTATTTTGTTTTTTTTTTATCTACTTTAATATCATTAAGGTTTTAAACATGGCAATGTCTTTATCGCAATCATCATTAACATTGGAAACATCATATGATAAACCACATGATATGTTTATAAAAAAATAACATTTAAAAGATGTTAAGAAAAGGAGAGAAAGAACAAAAAATACAAATACAAATCCACACGGAAACGGAAGAGTATTCAACTAAATTGCCTTTTTTAACTAAAAGTTTATTTTTTGTGCTTGTATAATGTGTGTATCTGATTCAGTTATATAATATAAATGTACAAAGTTTCATTTCCCAATTGAGCTATAAATTCCACCTTTTTTTTCTTAAAACGCAACGCCAATCTTTACGCCAGAACCACCTGGTGTCATATACTTACATCTACATATGAGAGTTTTATGTATAAAATACTATACTATTCACACACGTATATAGTAGAAGCAGCAGTTTTTCTCAACAACATTCAATATCGTTTATCGTTAAATGTATAATGCACATTTTATTGTATTTATATAGTACGAGGATGGTGAGAAGATCGGCAATATCTAAAAAACTTCTTAAACAAATTCTTTTTAGAGAAAATTTAAGATAAATTAACATTTTACAAAATACTTTCGTTATATTTTTAATTTCATAAAAAAATTCTCATTTAATTTTCTTTCTATGGAAACTTTTCCATAAAGATTTTTTTTTATAGCAAATTAAGATATATATTTATTATAGAAATGTTCGACAAATATTCACTTAGTAAAAAAAATTTGACTAATTTTCCTTTTATTCGAATATCTAACCAATTCCTTTTTATAAAAACAAATGTCGATAAATTTCCTTTTTATACAAAAAATTTTACAATCAAAACTTCATTTACAAAGTTCGATAAATTTCTATGTAAAGAAAATTTTTCATAAAAAAAGGTGGAATTTATAGCTCAATTGGGAAATGAAACTTTGTACATTTATATTATATAACTGAATCAGATACACACATTTTTCATAAAAAAATTATCTTCAATTTTCTTTGTATAAAGTTTTCATTTTATAAAAAATGTTTGATAAATTTTCTTTTTATAGAAAATTTTCGAAAAATTATCTTTTTGGTAGAAAATTTTTGAAAAAATTTCTTTTACTCGTAGTAGAAATTTTATATACATTTTTTTTATAGAAAATTTTCGACAAATTACAATTTTTTTCAAATTTTTGACTAATTTTCTTAATAAAAAATTTCCGACTAATTTTCTTTGTATTCAAATATTTGATCGATTCCTTTTTTATAAAAAATTGGCGATAAATTTTCTTTTTAGAAAAACAATTTCCGATTTTTCATAGATAATTTTTGCTAAATTTTATTTTTATAGAAAATTTTCTATTTATAAAAAATTTTTACCTTTTTCTTTTTATAGAAAATTTTCGATAAATTTTATTTTTGTACAAAAAATTTTCGATAAATTTTCTATTTATTCAAAACATATATTCAATTCCTTTCTTATAGAAGATCTCTATAAAAAATAGTTTTCGATAAATTTTCATAGATTATTTACAATAGATTTCATTTTTATAGAAAATTTTCGATATTTTGTTTTTATAGAAAATTTTTGATAAATTTTCTTTTACTTTTATTCAAATATTTAATCATTTGCTTTTTTAGAACAAAATTTCGATAAATTTTCTTTTTATATAAAAAATATTTGATAAGAAGTTTTCATAGAAAATTTTCGATAAATTTCCTATTTATTCAAAACATATATTCAATTCCTTTCTTATAGAAGATCTCTATAAAAAATAGTTTTCGATAAGTTTTCATAGATTATTTACAATAGATTTCATTTTTATAGAAAATTTTCGATATTTTGTTTTTATAGAAAACTAGCTGACCCGAGCCGCGTTGCTGGCCCTAAGCAAACATTAGTGTTGTATTACTGAACAATTTAAATTGATATTTTAACGAAATTTACGACCTTTAAATAAAAATCTAAGGAATACCTATTATAAAGTGTTTTTTACAGAAGAATTTAAATATGATGTAGATGTGGGCTCAATCAAAAAATATACGCATGTATTTAAGGCAAATTTGAATTTATATTTATTTATTACTTCATCTTAAGGTTAGCGGATAGACAATGTCTTTTTTTTGAACGGAATGATGAGAGCTGTAGTCGAAATTGCAGTTGTAATGGAACGCTGCTTGATTCAAATCAGAACTTGAAGCAATTCTTCTTATGCGTTGATTAAAAATTTTAAAGTTGTTGAATTGCTACATTTGCTCGACGATTTCTCATTGCTAACCGAGCCGTTTCATTTCTCGCCTGCCTTTCTTCCTGCGTTTGTGATGTACGAAGTCGGGCCAAACTAATACGGGGTTGTTCTCGTGCGATTTCTCGTTCATATATATTCAATTGATTGACGATATTACGATAAGTACTTGCATTACGTGTTCGACGCGAAATATTAGATCTCCGGGGTCGCGGCATTGTGAATAACACTTAATAACGAATGCCAAAAATACAACAAATGGTTTTAAATATCACAACCTCACTAAATGATGAGCTTTACTTGGAACTTACCGTTTGGAAATAGAATTCTACACCACCACCAGAAAACAAATTGCACAAAAAAGTAAGCGTTTCGATAGAAACAGAAACAGTAATTGTTATAATTTGTATTAAAAAAAATATTTTTAATGATTATTAAGGCAAAGAAATTATGACAAAAAAGAGTTTTTTTTTTTATCGCGGATTTTTCGCGAATTTTTTTTTCGTATTATCCTTTTCTGGCCGGTGACCGGTCCGAATTGGTGAGAATCATCAAAATCGGTCTAGTCGTTCTTGAGTTATAACAATAGTAACTAACATCACTTTCTTTTATATATATAGATTTTTGATAAATTTTCTTTTACTTTTATTCAAATATTCAATCAATTGCTTTTTTAGAACAAAATTTCGATAAATTTTTTTTTATATACAAAATATTTGATAAGTTTTCATAGAGAATTTACAATAGATTTTATTTTTATAGAAAATTTTCGATATTTTGTTTTTATAGAAAATTTTTGTTAAATTTTCTTTTACTTTTATTCAAATATTTAATCAATTGCTTTTTTAGAACAAAATTTCGATAAATTATCTTTTTATATACAAAATATTTGATGTTTTCATAGAAAATTTTCGATAAATTTTATTTTTGTAGAAAATTTTAATTCTTTTCTTTTTATAGAAAATTTTCATTAAATTTTTTTGAAGAAAATTTTAAATAAATTTTCTTTCTGTAGAAAATTTTCGTTAAATATTTTTATTATAGAAAATATTCATTTAATAGAATATATTAGTTAATTTTTCCTTTTATAGAAATTTTTATTGAATTTTCTTTTTATAGAAAATTTTCGTTAAATTTTCTTTTCATAGAAAATTTTCGTTAAATTTTCCTTTAATAGAAAATTTGTGATAAATTTTCTTATAGAAAAATTTCTTTAATAAACAAAATTTGATAAATTTTCTTTTTATAAAAAAGTTTCGAAAAATTTTCTTTTAGTCGTGGTAGAAAACTTTATATAAATTTTTTTACAGAAATTTTTCGACAAATTTAAATTTTTGACTAATTTTCTTAGTAAAAAATCCTTTTTATTCAAATATTTGATCGATTCTTTTTTTATAAAAAATTTGCGATAAATTTTCTTTTTATAAAAACAATTTTCAATAAGTTTTCATAGAAAATATTTGCTAAATTTTATTTTTATAGAAATTTTTCGATCCTCTTCTTTTTATAAAAATTTTAGATAACTTTTTCGATAAATTTTCTTTTTATTCAAATATTTATTCAATTGCTTCTTTATACAAAATTTCCTGTAGTTTTTTTATAAAAAAGTTTTCGATAAGTTTTCATAGAGAATTTACAATAGATTTTATTTTTATAGAAAATTTTCGATTTTTACTTTTTATTCAAACATTTGATCAATTGATTCTTTATAATAAAATTTCGATAAATTTTCTTTTTATATAAAAAATCTTTTATAAGTTTTCATAGAAAATTTTCGATAAATTTTATTTTTATAGAAAATTTTAGTTAATTTTTCTTTTTATAGAAAATGTTCATTAATAAAATTTTCATTTCATTAAATTTTCATTAATTGTTCATTAAATTTTCTTTTGTAGAAAATTTTAAATAAATTTTCTTTTGTAGAAAATTTTAAATAAATTTTCTTTTGTAGAAAATTTTAAATAAATTTTCTTTTGTAGAAAATTTTAAATAAATTTTCTTTTGTAGAAAATTTTAAATAAATTTTCTTTTTATAGAAAATTTTCGTTAAGTATTTTTATTATAGAAAATTTTCATTTAATAGAATATTTTAGTTAATTTTTCCTTTTATAGAAAATTTTCATTGAATTTTCCTTTTTTAGAAAATTTTCATTGAATTTTCCTTTTATAGAAAATTTTCACTAAATTTTCTTTTTATAGAAAATTTTTGATAAATTTTCTTCTTATAGAAAATTTCCTTTAACAAGCAATTTTCGATTAACTTCCTTTTTATAAAAACTTTTCATTCTTTTTATAGAAAATTTTCATTGTTTTTTTTATAGAAAATTTTTATTAAATTTTCTTTTTATAGAAACTTTTCATTAAATTTTCTTTTTATAGAAAATTTTTATTAAATTTTTTTTATAGAAGCTTTTCATTAAATTTTCTTTTTATAGAAAATTTTCAATTAATTTTCTTTTTATAGAAAATTTCATTAAATTTTCTTTTTATGGAAACTTTTCATTAAATTTTCTTTTTATAGAAAATTTTCATTAAATTTTCTTTATATAGAAAATGTTCATAAAATTTTCTTTTTATAGAAAATTTTCACTAAATTTCCTTTTTATAGAAAATTTTCACTAAATTTCCTTTTTATAGAAAATTTTCACTAAATTTCCTTTTTATAGAAAATTTTCATTAAATTTTCTATTTATAGAAAATTTTCATTAAATTATCTTTTTATAGAAAATTTTCATTAAATTTTCTTTTTATAGAAAATTTTCATTAAATTTTCTTTTTATAAAAAATTTTCATTAAATTATCTTTTTATAGAAAATTTTCATTAAATTATCTTTTTATAGAAAATTTTCATTAAATTTTCTTTTTATAGAAAATTTTCACTAAATTTCCTTTTTATAGAAAATTTTCACTAAATTTCCTTTTTATAGAAAATTTTCATTAAATTATCTTTTTATAGAAAATTTTCATTAAATTTTCTTTTTATAGAAAATTTTCATTAAATTTTCTTTTTATAGAAAATTTTCATTAAATTATCTTTTTATAGAAAATTTTCATTAAATTTTCTTTGTATAGAGAACTTTTGTTAATTTTCTTTTTATAGAAAATTCTTGATCAATTTTCTTTTCATAGAAAATTTTCGTTCAATTCTCTTTTCATAGAAAATTATATAACTTGAGTTGTTGACTTATATAGAATTTAACAAATTCTTGTCAAGATTAGAGCAATTCTAAATTATATTTAAAATGCCTGAAATCATACTTCTTGGTATTTCTCACACCAACCTGGCATTTAATACTCACACACACAATCCCGTCTACCGGCGTGTAACGACAATTGTTTTAAAATGCTTCGAATAACAATAAATTTTTAAATTCAAGTAAAGTTTTGTTCTACCAATCACACCAGCAACGATACCATTAAAATGAATTAAAAGAAATTAATCTAAAACCTGATAGTGAACAATGAAAATGGAGTTTTACACAGATGCACAAGAAAAAAATATATATAATTTAAAAAAAGGAATTTTAAATAGTTAAAAAATGTTTTATATGTATTATATTATTTCACAAAACTAGATACAAGTCGATTTCGATTTAACTCGGAAAATAGTTGAAATAAAATTTTATTGTTAGAGGAAATAGAACTTTAATTTAACGTTAATATTAAAATTAAGTACTTATAATAGTTTTGATAAGGAGAATCATTTCATTTAGATATTTGAAATTCATAGAACTAATTCTTCATATATAAATCATCTGAAATTTAATAAAAATTTACTTGTAACTTTACAAAAACTTAGTATATTATGCAAATATAATGTCCTTCTTGAAATATAACATACATTTCTATTTTGTTCAATTCCACAATTTTATATCCTTTTCATTTTATATTTTACCATCCAACTAAAAAAAAATGTATAAAAAGCAAGGAAATTTAAAAAATAATTTTTAAATTTGAGCAAGGATTGCAAATAAATTAGAAGAAAAGGGGAAAGAAACCAAGAACATATTCCCTGACAGGTGCAGCTAACAAACGAAAGTCTAATCAAAACTTAACAATGATTATAACTACTCGTATATCCGTTCGTATAACAGTTATAATCAGACATACTGTGCGCTTTAACAATAGTTTCACTACCATTTGAATAGGAACAAATACTTTTAGAAAGCAAAGGAAGACATAAGAAGTGGTGTGAGCATTTGAAAATTAGTTATAATAACTTATTATGCTAGAATAACAAGCAAACTCTCATGTACTAAACATGTAACTGGTAACAAATTGTCCAAATAGGCAAACACAAACAAACAGCCAAACATCCGTTTAATAATAAACCAACCTGCCAGCCTCCCTTTCTACTCTACCCATACATACGTCTATTCATTTATTCATCCCTACCACCTAACGTCAGTCACTCATTCATTCATTTAGTTAGTTTTAGTTTACTTTTAGTTCTGCCACTTTTACACACCAGAGTTTTAGTTCTATACCAAATAACAAACCATTAACACTTGTTTCTGTCATATTACATGAAAGCGGAAATGCTATTTTTATTTTTTGCTTCTCCCAATCCACTCACTCACTCAGTCGGTCGGTCGGTCCTTCGGTTATTTCGTTTATACATAAATACTGCTAATGCTACTAACACTACATATGTATTGTAGCTTTTGTTGCTGCTGCTGCTGGTTGTGATATTTCGTTTGAAGAACAAACAATTTAGCTTTGGGCGGCGTACGCCTAGAGAAACTTTTTGACGTGGGTACTTTTTATAATAAATACTTTTTTTAGCTTTTGCTTTATTTTCTACTAATGCTTATGATTTGGACGGTGTAAAGAAATAAAAGAGACTATTAAAAGTTAAAGCTGAACAATGGGTAGAGTTAGAAAAGAAACTTTTTATATTGACTCGATTGTCTTAAAAACTATTTGATATAAGTTTATAAGTGATGTATATTAATAAAAATGAAGTATTTTGTTTGTTAAGTCAAATCACATATTACTCTATTCAAATCGCACATTAGCCTATTCAGACTATACAAAAAAATTATTTTAAAATTTTTACATTATTTCACAATTTCGATTAATAATTGAAATACAAATTTTATTATTAGGAGAAACTTTAAATGATGTAAGAACTGCGCACGAAAAAATTTGTGCACACTAAAGCTTATAAGTTTTACTATACATGAAAGAGATTAGTGCCGTTAAATTGTTTACATTTGTTATTATTCTCAGTAATTATGTGCCGAATTTTCTTGTAATAGCATAATTAGTTTAGCTTAAAATAAAAATTTAACAAAATTGGTTCAAGCGCACATTAGCGAAACACATGTCGAACATATAAAACAATTACTAAACATGCAGTTGAGTTGGGAAATACAGTATCTGGAGTCATAAAACATACAAAGAGTTCACGATTACCAAAAATAATCCTGATAACCGAAGAAAAAATTGATTTACTGAAGGTAGGGATCGTAGACAAAACAATACGAATTTTAAGAGAAAATCTCTAAATTGCTGTATGGAATATGAGTGACTCATTCTTTAAATTTCTCCTTATGTTTTATCAGAAAAGTTAAAAAAAGTTGGATTGAAGATCCACGAAGTAAAAAATGTCCTAATAGGAACGCTGTATAAAATGTGAAGACAAAACAGGAACAAAATTGTGGAGATTAATTTTTTTAAATATTTTTAATTCTGCCTAAAGGGTGATAAAAGGTACGTACTGACGGACTTTTTATAACATTTTGGTCATGAATTACAGATATTATGGTAAATATATCAGATAAATATTTTATAAAAAAAAAATTAAATTGTCGATTATACTTTTGGTATGGCAAGACATTTGTACAGGGGGGAGGGAAGGGAAACTCTCCTCAAACTCACACTTTTGACAGAGAAATGAGTGCCATCAAAAAAGACTTTTTCCTGTCATTATAAAACACAAGAAATAAAAGTTTTTCTGGCCTGAAAAAAAAGTAACTAAGTGATATCAAACAAATGGTGCTGCTATGTACCAAAAAAGGCCAATCCACTAAACTATCCAGAACTCTGTCCATTTTAAATGTTAAATATTTAAGGAATACTTAAAGCTTACTAAATAATAAAATATTGTTTAAAAACAAGTGAACCTATGCCACCGAAAAAGTAACCGAAAATCTAATAAAACTCTTATGGAGAGTATTCCAGAAAATATTAAATATTTTATAAAAATTTAATAAGAAATACATTTTTCTTTTAAATTTTAAACTTGAGTATAACAGACTTTAACAAAATCAAAATTTTAGGGACGCTGATGCATTTTTCATTTTTATAAGCGGAATTGTATGCACTAAATTAATTGTGCGCACTCCTTAGGTTAATCCTATCAATTTGTTATTTAAAATTTATAAGAATTATTCGTTATAAACAAATTCTCTGAAGTATAAATAAAGGAGTATTATAAAATAATCTCTCGTATCTTACTTCTAAACAGTGTTGCCACTTTAGCCTTTTAAATGCTAAATCTGGCCTTTTTATTTTTCTTTTAGCTTCTGGCTATTTTTGATTCTTAAAATGCCTTAAAAAGGCTAAAATGTTAGTATTTCAACAACGAGGAAAAAATTTTTTTATTTGTTAATACTAACTTTATTTTTACAAAATCGTCCATTTAAGCAGTTTTTTATATTTTTGCTCACACAAAAAGTATACATTATTTACATTTGACAAAAAAAATTTCACATGCGGCGCTTTATTCTCCATATCAAAAATAGCTTAACTAATTTTATGGGCTTACTATATCGATTATTATATTTTTCGAATATACTTCATTAAACTATTTACGAACATAATTTTACAAAAAATCATACACAAATTTGAAAATGCTTAATCAGAATGGAAATTTAGTCCAAAAATGAGGAAAAAACAGTTCAAAATATTGAATAATTTTTCATATGTATTGAAAATTTTTGAGTGATTATACCCTACACCACTATAGGTGGTTGGGTTACTATGTGTTTGTGCTGATGTTTGTAACGCATAGAAAAAGTTATCCAACACCCATCTTAATGTATACCAATCGACTAAGAATCACTTTTTAAATCGATCTAACAATGTCCGTCCGTCTGGCTAGCTGTCCATGTAAACTTTGTGCACAAAATACAGGTTTAAAGATAATTCAATGAAAATTGCATGTGGGACTTTTATAATAAAAGGACGAAGCCTATTGAAATTGGTTGTGATCGGTCCATTATTTCACCTAGCCCCCATATAAATGTCCCTCCGGAATAGAGTTTAAACATTTAAAAATGCCTTAAAAATAATAGAATATTTTAATGAAATTCTTTGCAAAGAAGTTCCGTACAATTAACAACCTTTCTACCAAATTTTATGAAGATCGGTCCACAATTGACCATAGCTCATATATAAAGCCCTCTTCCGAAAATCACTTCAACGTGCATAAATCCCATAAGAATGTTCGTATCAAGTTAATATTCGACACAAATAAATTTTATGTAAATAGAAATAACATTGCCAAATTTTATGAGGATCGGTTGATAATTTACCACAGCTCCCATACAAACCCATTTCAGGAATCACCCTAAAATGCATAAATTCAGTTAGATTTTAGTATCAACGCATTATTCTTTATTTGTATACTTTATTTTATACTTAGTAAAATTCTCCACAGGTGTAATATAAGTCCCCTTCCAGAATTTTTATGCTAATACACAATGGTGTAGGGTATCATACAGTCGGTCTTCATCGACTATATCTTCCTTTCTCGTTTTTTTATTGCGTTATTTTGCTGGCAGCCGTTCTATGCTTTATTATAAATTTATTACAATATCTTTAAAAAAGTATGAAAATAAATTAAATTAAATTATGTTTTGGAGCACTTAGCCTTTTCTGAATTTGTTTAAACTTCATTTTAGCTTCTTATTTTTATCACCTCCCGGTAACAATAAAATCAAATAAAAATACTATATTCGACTGTGCCGTATCTTATACCTACTTTTAGTTAAACACTATTTTTAAAATGTGAGCGATCTGCACATAATTACAACAACAATCTATGAATTGTTTACATCAAAGATCGGCCATAAGAAGAAAATGTTAAAAATTAAATTTTCTTATATTATTTATTGTGAGGTTAATGTGTTTATTTTAAATTTTTAGATGATCTACTTGTATTTAGATTTTTTGATATTCTAGATATATAAATGAAAATGGCCCTTTGACCTTGAGGAGTCGATTAGATTTATTTAAAATTTCATCACATTTTTGTCAATAACTTTTTTCATCAAAACCGATTTAGATAACTTTAAAAAGCGAATTAAATTTAATTTCCACGTAAGAATGTTTGCCATAGACAGACATGCAATACTAAATCGAAATTTTATACTGATTAAGAATATTTATAATTCATTTAATGAAAGAACACCCACAAATTTTTGTAAAAGGATTTTAATGATTTAAGTTACTTATGAAAGATAAATATAACTTAAAGCCCACACCATTGTGTATGTCCACCAAAATTCATGGAGGGATCTTATATTAGACATGTGGACAATTGTGAGGCGATACTTTTACTATGTGTAAAATAAAATATACGAATACAGAATATTATATTAATACTAACATTTATATGAATTTATACACTTTCGAAAGCGGGCTTATATAGGAGCTATGGTAAATTATAGAGCGCTGCTCATAAAATTCGTCACTGTGATTTCTACTCATGTAATACTTATTTGTGTGGAATATAAACTTGATACTAAGATGTGTATGTGATTTATGCACGTTAAAGTGATTGTCGGAAGGTGTTGGATGATTTTTTCTGTGCATTACAAAGATCAGCAAAAACGCATAATACCCCAACCATCTATTGTGGTGTATAATATGTATAATAATAAATGAATAATAAATGCATTCATAATCCAAATGCAATTTCAGAGTTTATTTTTAAAAAATTGTTACCCTTTAAATTTTTTTCCTCTGATATTATAAAAATTATTGTTTATTAAAAATTTAATATAAATTGTTCTTGTACACTGAAAAAAAATATATATATATGTATATATATATATATATATATATATATATATATATATATATATATATATATATATATATACATATGTATTAAAAAATATAAAAAAATATTCCTACAGATTTTTTCATACAAAAATAAATTTAAATAACAATTTTTGTGTTTTTTATTTTTATACCAAATAAAAATAAATATTTTCTTTTTTAATTTATTTTTTCGATCAGATACAAAATTATATAAAATTTCATTTGATTTAGTATAAATAGAAAACTTTAATGCTTTTATTTAAAAACTAATAAATTGATTAATAAATATTTAAAATCGGAAATAAAAAATGTAGATAAAATAAAAAGTATTTTCATTTTTTATTTTATTCACAAGTAACAGCTATGGAATGAACATTATAGTTTATGAGACCTTTGTGGTCTAAAAACTTAATTCTATTTGGTTTAATTTAAGTCCTTTTGGTCTTGACTTTGCACTTTTTTGTTTATTTTTTTTTTTATGAATTTATAAAGTGATCAAAAATTGCGAATACTATACCATATGGGTGCGGCAGAATGTTATATTTGGCTTGGCTAAATCAGTTATACTCACTATCACCTTTATACCTTTGTAGCACCTTAATTTAGAATTTCACCTTATATTATTTAGGCGAAATTTCAATGCTTTTGTTTAAGAGATATCGACGAAAAATGATGAACTCAAGTTACGATGTGCACGGATTTTTGCTAGTTTTTGGTTCATAATTTTTTTGTTTATGAACCGATATTAGTCATTTTCTATACCTAATAAATATTAAAAGAAGGTTTTAGAAAAATTTGGTCCCTCTAAGTGATCCAACGGATAGACGGATAGACATAGCTAGATCGTCTTAGAATTTCATGAGGACCCAGAATATATATAATTTATGGAATCTTATATGATTATTTCGATGTGTTACAAATGGAATAACAAACTCAATATACCACCATCTTTTTGGATGGTAGGTATAAGGAATAACAAAAATAAAAATAATTAATCTCGTATATAAATTGAATATATCAAAGTTTGATAAATGCCAATGGTCCTCTCTGTGATAAATGCCAATGGTGCTTATTTTTTATCAAATTGCTATAAAAGTTTCCAAAGTTTTTGGTCTTTTAAGGATTTCATTCTATGACTTAACCTAAGTTTATGACTTGAATCTGTGACTTTATTTCAGAGTTGTAAATGAATCATTCTTTTTTGATTTCAATTCATTACGAATTAGCTAAATTTTTAATTAATTCTTTTCTCCAAAAAAAAAAAAAAAAGAATTGAATGAAATTTTAATCAATTCAAATAAATTTGCAAAAATGAATTGCAATTCCTTTCCAATTCAAATGAATTAGGCAAAATGAATTGCAATTAATTTTTAATTCCATTTCATTTGGTTTGAATTGACTTTGAATTAATTCAAATGAGTTAGAAAAAATTAATTGCAATTTATTTCAAATTCATTTGAATTGATTTTGAATTAATTCAAATGAGTTAGAAAATGAATTGCAATTCATTTGAATTAATTCAAATGAAGTTCAAGCTGTACGATCTATGCCAAAAGTTGAATATTGAGATTTTTCTAGACAGTGATTTTGAATTTTTAGAAGAGTACTTGCAGCTTCTGCAGCCAATATCAGAGGCCATAGACTTTCTCCAAAAAGACAACGGCATGTTCTTTGGTTATCTGTTGCAGCTTTAGTCACAATTAAAACAAAATGTGCCAAAATACAATTGAAAGATGGAAGTGCATACCTGAAAACTATGGCTGCAAAATTAATGGAGGCGACAAAAAAAGATTTAGTTATTTCTATACCTTAGATGCAACTACTAAAACTGTAATTGTGGCATCTATTCTTTGCCCACCAATTAAGTGTCTGTGGTTAAAAGCTTTGAACCCGAATTTTGATATTGGCACCGAAGCAGACGTTATTCAAATGGCAAAGGATGCTGTTCAACAAATGTCTGATAAAGACATTACAACGTCAGTCATTTCAGATAGTAACGTTTTAAATTAGTACGATTTTTCTATATGTGGTCGCTTTGCAAAATAATTTTAAACACCGTTAACAATAATATTATAATATTTATTATAGAAACTCCAGAAAATACATTGTACGTTAATATTCCCTCAGAAGCAGAATTCACAGCATACTTAGCAGATTCTTCAAAATCTTTAAGTACTTACAGTAGTCTTTTTACAAAATCAATTCAATTCAAATAAATTGGAAATGAATAACAAATTCATTTTTCGAGTTCATTTGAATTAATTCAAATGAATTTTTCTAACTCATTTGAATTAATTAAAAATCAAATGAATTGGAAATGAATTGCAATTCATTTTTTCTAACTCATTTGAATCAATTGAAACTGAGATATATTTCAAGGGAACTAAAAAATAAACCTTCTATAGTTTATATTGATAAGGGCTTTATCGTCAGCTGATTAAATTTAAAATTCTTGTTATCAATTAAAATATCAATCAACCCATAGTGCAAAATGTTTTTTTATTGTTACAATGAATGCTTGCTAAAACTAAATTGGTTACACAACAGCAGCAGCAAAAATAACTTAATATCAGCGCAGTGTTTGTTTGTAACTTAAGTTTTTAGTTTTTGGGTGTTTTTTGAAAAACAAAATCTGAATATTCACAAATTCGCAAACACACAGAAAATTACATAGAAGAAAAGTTTTGTAAAATACGCCTGTCACCGTCATTGCAACAGACAAGGCGTCATAATGTGGAGCATACACCAACAGCAATACTCTAGTAACAATAAAAAATGTAACAACAGCAATAAAATAAAAACTTACAGGAAATACATCATCATCAACAGCAAAACACTAGAAACAACAACAGCAGCAACATCAACATTATTGCCTTAAACTCTGGCAACATTTTCACTATTGTTATAAAAAAAAATAGAAAAAAACATTAAAATTTGTTAAAAGAAGTCGTCTCTATTTATTATTTATTCAAATCATGAAGATGACAATGAAATTAAAAGTCATTTACACTGATGTTACAAAAATGAAAATTATTATTTAAATAATATTTAAAATTGTTTAATAAAAAAATTTAATTTGAGAATAAAAAACTACTATTTAAACAATTTAATTGGCATTTAAATACGGGCAGCAACAAAATAATTATTAAACAATAATAATAAAAGACAACAATATTGCTTTAAATAGGCTTATGAGAGTATTTTGTATAGAGGGTGTAAATGTGAAAGAGGGTTTTAAGAGGAGGCAGTATGAAAAGTCGTATTTTAAATTATAAAAAAATTTGAAATATTTTCTATTTATAAAAAATGTTCCGTAATTTTTTTTATTTAGAGAGAAATTTTGATAAATTTATATTTATAGTGAAATTTCGTTAAATTTCCTTTTTATAGAAAATTTTCGTTTAATTTTCTTTTTATAGAAAATTTTCGTTTAATTTTCTTTTTATAGAAAATTTTCGTTAAATTTTCTTTTTATAGAAAATTTTCGTTTAATTT
Source organism: Protocalliphora azurea (assembly GCA_932274085.1). Lineage (NCBI taxonomy): Eukaryota > Metazoa > Arthropoda > Insecta > Diptera > Calliphoridae > Protocalliphora > Protocalliphora azurea. The sequence continues at coordinate 132,388,295 of OW026523.1, forward strand.
TCTTTTTATAGAAAATTTTCGTTTAATTTTCTTTTTATAGAAAATTTTCGTTTAATTTTCTTTTTATAGAAAATTTTCGTTTAATTTTCTTTTTATAGAAAATTTTCGTTTAATTTTCTTTTTATAGAAAATTTTCGTTAAATTTTCTTTTTATAGAAAATTTTCGTTTAATTTTCTTTTTATAGACAATTTTCGTTGAATTTTCTTTCGATAGAAAATTTTCGTTAAATTTTCCTTTTATAGACAATTTTCGTTGAATTTTTTTTAATATAAAATTTTTGTTAAATTTTCTTTTGATAGAGAATTTTTGTTGAATTTTCTCTTGATAGAAAATTTTCGTTAAATTTTCTTTTTATAGAAAATCTTCACGAAATGTTTTTTTATAGAAAATTTTCATTAAATTTTCTCTTTATAGAAAATTTTCGTCAACTTTTCTATTTATTAGAAAATTTTTGTAAATTTTTTTATACAAAATTTTCGTTATTTTCTCTATAGAAAATTTTTGTTAAATTTTTTTTCATAAAATAATTTCGTTAAATTTTCTTTTTATAGAAAGTTTCGTTAAACTCTCATTCTATATCATAAAATTTAATATAAATTTAAATTAAATTTTCTTTTTCGTCAAATTTTCTTTTGCTAGAGTTTTCGTTAGCCTTCTTTTGTAGAAAATATTCATTAAATTTTCTTTTTATAGTAGATTTTCAGTAAATTTAAAAATAGTTAATAAAAGTTTCGTTCAATTTTCTTTTTATATTAAATTTTCTTTTCATATAAAATTTATATTTTTTTATATTTTCTTTTTATAGAAAACTCGATGAATTTGCTTTTTATAGAAAATTTTCGTTAAATTTTCTTTTGATAGAAAATTTTGTCAAATTTTCTTTTTATAAAAAAATTTTTTGTTAAATTTTCTTTTTACAGAAATTATTGTAAAATATTCTTTTTATTAGAAAATCTCCGTTAAATTTTCACTTCATAAAAAATTTTCGTTAAATTTTCTTTTCATAAAAAATTTCCTTTAAATTTTCCTTTTATAAAAAATTTTCGTTTAATTTTCCTTTTATATAAAATTTTCATTAAATTTTCTTTTTCGTTAAATTTTCTTTTGAAAGAAAGTTTTCGTTAAATTTTTATTACATTTACTTTTTATAGAAAATTATCGTTAAATTTACTTCTTAAAAATTTTCTTTTAATTTGCTTTTTATAAAAAATGTTCTTTTAACTTTCATTTTATTAAAAAATTTCTTTTGATTTTCCTTTTATAAAAAATTTTCGTTAAATTATATTTTTATAGAAAATCTTTTTTATTATAGAAAATGTTCGTTAAATTTTCTTATTATAGAAAATGTTCGTAAAATTGTCATTTTAATAAAAACATTTTGTAAAATTTTCCTTCCATAGTTTTCTTCTTTTTATCGAAAATGTTCGTTCTTTTCTTTTCCAATAAAATTTTCGTTCAATTTTCTTTTTATAGAAAATTTTCGTTACATATTCCTTCTATAGAAAATTTTCATTAAATATTCTTTTTATTGAAAAGTTCCGATGTTTTTATAGAAAATTTTCGTTAAATTTTCTTCTTATAGAAATATTTCTTAAAATTTTCTTTTTATAGTTTTCTTCTTTTTATCGAAAATTTTCCTTTTTTCTTTTCTTTTCAATTTTCTTTTTATAGAAAATTTTCGTTAAATATTCTTTCTTTAGAAAATTTTCGTTGAATATTCTTTTTATAGAAAACTTCTGATAAATTTTGTTTTTATAGAAAATTTTAGTTAGATTTTCTTTTTATAGAAAATTTTTGTTAAATTTTCTTTTTATAGAAAATTTTTGTTAAATTTTCTTTTTATAGAAAATTTTTGTAAAATTTTCTTTTTATAGAAAATTTTTGGAAAATTTTTTTTTTATAGAAAATTTTCGTTAAATTTTTTTTTTATAGAAAATTTTCGTTAAATTTTTTTTTTTTATAGAAAATTTTCGTTAAATTTTCTTTTTATAGAAAATTTTCGTTAAATTTTCTTTTTATAGAAAATTTTTGTTAAATTTTCTTTTTAAATGAAATTTTTATTAAATTTTCTTTTCATAGAAAATTTTAGTTAGATTTTCTTTTTATAGAAAATTTTCGTTAAATTTTTTTTATAGAAAATTTTTGTTAAATTTTCTTTTTAAATGAAATTTTTATTAAATTTTCTTTTTATAGAAAATTTTTGTTAAATTTTCTTTTTATAAAAAATTTTAGTTAAATTTCCCTTTTATAGAAAATTTTGACAAATTATGTTTTGGCTTTAAAGTATTTTTCAACCCACCCTCTTTCAAATACATATAGTATGTGTCTATGTTTGTTTACATGGATATTTGTTTAATTTTTTAAGCTCAAACAAATACAAACAAAGCGGAATATCAAACAACAGCAAAAATTGCACATACAAACAAAACAAATAAATTCATACACATAAATGCTTATACACTTAAATGCATTTAAAATCACTTTTATATACACTTACACAAACAAAGGGAATGTGTCAAAAAGATTTCTGAATGTGAATGTGTTAAAAACCGCAAAATGGCAACCACCAATAACCATCACTATTAACTCTTTCAAAGTTATAGCGGTTGGCCAACCACTTATGCGATTTGTCTGGCACGCTGTCTGTCTGTCCATCCGTGTGTCCCTCCGTTCAGCCATCCTTTCGATTTTTTCTGGCCACTCGTCTAACTGTCTATCCCGGTTTTTAAGTATTCATATATTTAAATAACCACTAAAACCTTTATTTCTCATAAAAATCAAATAAAGCAATAAAATTAACAAGTATATACAAACATACAAAAAATAGCAGCAGTAGCAATAATAACAACAATACCGATGTCTGAATAAAAAACCATATAATTCACGTAGTGTCAGAAAAAAAACAAAGATTAAAATAAAAACAAAATTATCATAGAAGTTTTTAAGAGTCAAATAATTAAGCCACATTGTTTTTGCGGTTGAAACGAATTTATAAATACCCTGCGGTGTTCCTTAAATATTTTGAGAGAAGGTTTAGCAAAAAAGTCTTTTTGTCTAATTAATAATTAGACAAATTTCATTAATAATGCAAGACAATTTACAAAATGAAAGACATCTTTTATTTTTAAAATATTTTTAGTGAAATCTGCAGACAAACTTAGCTAAAATTAGTTTATTTTTATATAAACAAAAACCGTTTGAAATATAAAAATTAAAACCACAATTTTTTATTAAAAAATTCCTGACAACATATGGCTAATATGAATATTTTAATTAATTATTATTACTCATACGCTCAGAGAAAAATATATGGAAAATAAAAATAAATAATAATTAAAAATAATTTTTTAAACTTTAAAACTACCTTAACCCGCCAGTAACTCATTTTTGACTACATTTCTAATTTTGCAACCATCACATACACTCATCAATAATATTTATTTTTCATAACAAAAACTCATTTCGGCTTTCACAACAGCATTCCTGGCTAGTGTATTAAATACAAAAGGAATGATAAACTTAATTATAGGAAAAAATTTAAATAAACTAACAAATAATTACATTTGAACATACACACACACAAACGCCAAAAACAAAAAAAATAAAATAACAAACTATGTTTTATAAGTATGTACTCGTATTATAATAATACACAGGTTTAATGACCGAACGAACAACAAACGTCGAAATGTCCACAAAAACCACAGGCAAATATTTGTAAAGTATTTTATATTGTTGGTTTTGTAATTTCATATTTATCATAATTCTTTTGGCAAATAAAGTGGATAATAGCGCAATATGCACACACACACACACACACAGATACTCATACTTCTATATCCTCTCCTGTCACTTATACATTTACATACAGGGATATGTATGTGTGTCAGAATATGCATATGTGTATTAGGGTGGTAACTTTTTTTGGACCTCAAAATATCACAGCACTCTCTTATAGCCAATATTGTTCTGGTAATAAAAACCGAACTTTTAAATCAATTTGGACAAAAAAAAAACCACGCAGCGAATGCGATTTCTAAAATGCCTTGTGCATTTTTTTAATATTTTTATTTAAAAAATTTTTATATAATGCTCTAAGTATTTAAATGGTAGAACTTATTTATTAGGTTTGGTACAAAATCACTTTATTTTATATTGGTCTTTCATCTAAATATGAAAAATGTGGTGATATGGTCAAGCATTCAGAATAAAATTACTCATAACTTATCGGTTATCGAATAAAATATAAAAATCTCACTAAAAACAAATTTAACATATTTTTGCACATATTTTTTTGGCAAATTGTTAGGAAATGATTTTCCATTTAAATGGGCATCATAAAATGTTAAGAAATTTAACAATTCAAAAAAAGTATATAAAAAAAAATTTGTAAATTATTTTTTTATATAAGTTTTATATTAACATTGCGATTTCACAGAAATTAACCAGAAATTTTTTGTAAAATTTTTTGATATCAAAGAAGACTTAAGCAATTCGGAGGAAAATGTAAAATTTTTGATACCAAAATAATATTATTTACACAAAATTTTCATTGTGTTTGGTTCATGAACTTTTTTAACGATTGCGAAAAATTAATATCATATACCTTTAGACAATTCTACACTCTATAATATCTTGCTATAATATTTTTGTTATTTGCAAAAATAGCAAAAAGTTATTACCCTAATGTATATATAAATACACTTACATATTTATTTACACATACATGCTGGAGACATTTAAACATTAATATTCGCATTTTTAAATATTTTCAAACATTTTTACCATTTTTTTTTTTTTTTTCTTTTTTATTTTTAAACAAATTTATACACGCATACAAACAAACATATGGCCGGTTAAATTATTATGTATATGCACTCACACATACTTATACTCGTATTTATGCATACATATGTATGAATTTAATACTTTATATGAAAAACGTTATATTTATATACCCTTTACGATAAAGCTAAGAATATAAGTTTATCATTCATTTTACGACTTTTAATAAATTGGATCCTTAACTTAAATTTATACGAAAAAAAAAAAACAAAGATTTTAATATAGAAACGATTATGCCGATTATTTATTTGTACATTTTTAGTAGTTATTAGAAAAAATTTTAAACACAGTAAAATACTTTCAAGGTTATGAAAATGCGATTTTTGGTACCCTATTGAAATCCTTAGCTAATAAATATAAAAATAAAATATAAACTCAGCGGTATCCAGAGTCGATTTAAAAAAAAAATTTCACACTTCTTAAAACGTTAAATTTATTTACAATTTGACGACGAAATAACAAACAATATACATTAACAACGCCAGCTGTTGATTAGTGAGTGGAAGAATTGTCTTACGAATAGCCATATTCTGGGCTACATAAACTACAAAATTTCTAAAAGTATTACTATCTCCCACTAATTGCTTTAAATGTAGCCAACAGTGTGACCAGACGAGAAAATTTTATTCAGCTAAATAGTACGAGTATCTGCTAGTATATACGAATGTATAAAAATGAAATATGTTTGTCTGTTGGCTTATAGAGTCCTAAACGACTGAACCGAATTTCCTGTAATTTTACGGTAACATCACATGAAGCCCGAAAATAAAATAGGATACTTATTTTTTCGATAGGCGCAGGGGAAATGGTACCCCCCATAGAATACCAATATTAAGTATCGGATATCTTAAGAACCGCTGCACCCATTTTCTAGAATTTTTTGTAGTAGGATCTTCTGAGCACCGAAATTGAAGTAAGATAGCTACAGGGGGAGTGGTATCCCCCACCCCATAGGACGCCAATGTTTAATATCGCATATCTTAAGAAATATTACAGTGAGAATGTTCAAACTTGGTAGAAGTTACTCTTATGATAAACTACATCTTTGAAAATTAAAATAAAGGGGGTAGGTGCAGGGCGAGGAATACCCCCATATAATGCACATATTAAATATCGCATAACTGAAGAACGTGGTTAAAACCATTATAATGGAAAACTATAAATTTCAAAATAAAAATGAGCTGGGTGGACAGATCATAAAGCATTACAATAATCATTAATAATAAGAATTATTTAATTGAATTAGTTGCTATTGATAATATAAATAATTATATATTAAAATATTTTTTTTTTTTTTTTTTTTTGTTAAAAGTGTATATTTACAAAACAAGTTGAAATACAATACGTATGGAAATAAATAAATTAAATTATAAAAAAAATATATTTGTATTTTTTCACACTTATTTTATTTTAACAGTGTCAAGTTTAGAAGGGGAACACAACAAACCTCTCAGGGGCGGAGCTAAGGGGACTCAAAATTAGGTACCTCTGACATAAAAAATGTTTAATCGCTTGCCAAATTTTTGTTTCTCGTCCGATTTCAAATATTTTTATATATTTTATACTTTTTGCATTGGTATATTTTCATTTCATCTAAATTTTGCATAATTTTGTATTTATGCAATTATAACAACAGAATCGATTATATAATAACTGTATATATTACAATATTACTATTTCAAAGAAGTCTATTTCAAAACTTTGGAAATATTTATTTAGTATATTTAAAGCGCCTCTAATATTAAGAATTAAATTCATCGTATTTAAAACTATACCATTTCTAATTTTCGTTTTTATTAAATTCATGAAACGGACAAATTGATCTGTTCATCTAATTAAAATTATATTCATTGAATTTTTATTGATTCTGATCAATGTCCATATTTTGCTCGCTCATTATAAAATGCCTATAAAATAATTCTGTTAACAGTTAAGTAATTTGATGCTCATATGCATTATTACAGAAACGTATTATAGCCAAAAGTTGAAGTCAATAAAAATATTAAATTTTAATATTATAATTTCATCATTGTTATGAAAAATACTAAATAATAATAAGCAAATGTAAAATGAAAATTTTGCGTCGAAATCGGAGTAAAAAATGCTATATTTAGCTGCGAAAATTCTAAAATGGTCACACTGGTAGCCCAGATAAGAATAATATTTGAGGAGCGGTACCTCTCCTCAACAAACTTTGTTCTTACCACTGTGCAAGCTGGTAGCCGATTCACTTTCTACTTAGAAGTTACTCGCCTTTTATACCTACGATTAGGGTTGTCAGATTTTTTTAAAGCTTTAGTGTCGTATAATGTTTAATGATTAAAATTTCGTATAATTTATACATGTAAATTTAGCTTCAACAAAGCCTATGATAATTACATTAGCTAATAGTAATTGAATAGAAACTTAAATTATAATTTAAAATGCATTTTTCTGACATACATACATATACAGTCATAGTTATATATATATATATATATATATATATATATATATATTTATTTTTATATATTATCACTTTTTTAATTTTTTTTAAAATTTGGAAAAGAAATCAAATATTTGATTTGTTATAAAATATTTTAAAATAATTGTTTTGTTGTAAAGACCTGAAATTTATAGATTTTTTGCTTAAAATAACATATTTTGTAAATAGGGTATTATTATTATTGTTATTATTATTAGTATTATTATTATTATTATTATTATTATTATTATTATTATTATTATTATTATATTCAGACAAACTTTAGAGTAATAATACAACACAAATATTTAAATTTTCAATGTGATTTATTTGAATGGATTCAGTAGAGAGCGAATTGATGAACAATGTTTTTCGATTTGTTTTCCGGCGCAGAAACAAATAACAAAGACGGTTTCCCAACACCGTGTGAAAAACAGGGAAATTCGAGATTAATCCCACAGACTTCTAGTGATTGGCCTTGTGATTTATTGATTGTCATCGCAAATGCCAATCGAAAGGGAAACTGAATCCGCTTGAATTGGAATGGAAGGTCAGTTGGAATAATGGGAATTCGTGGGATAAGGACTTCCTCTCCTTTGAATTTGCCCTTGATGATTGTCACCTGAATCACATTGTTCATTAACTTTTTGACGGATAACCGCATACCATTGCACAATTTTGGAGGATTGAGATTCCACAACATGATTATGATTGATCCTACCTTCAGCTGTAAATTATGCGGCGTAGTTCTTGGTACATCAGGCGAGTTCAAAAATTCCGTCGGGTAGTTGGTCACTTCATTTCAACAGATTTATACGTATGCAGTTGTCCTGCGATTTGACTTTGAATAATTAAGTTGAAGCTATCGATGTCCTTATTCTTCGCTGCTAGTATTGCCCGTTCACCAATTTAATCGAGATTTTTGAAATTTTGTGCAATGCCGGGAAACACTTTGCTGATGAGTTCCTCCTTGGACCATGTGAATTCACAAAAAATTTCAGGGAACGATATCAATCCAATCGAAACATCAACAGGAATTTGGCTGTTGCCAAAGTTGTCTCGAGAATTCAGCAGCCGTTGGGCCGTTCTGCAACACGACTCTCATGTTTGTGGTCAATTGCAACTTCTGAACATGCCGCCACAAAGACGACGATTTCAGGCACGCGTTAAGTTTGACGATAACCTCCGGAGAGCAATATCAAAGCCCCACCAAATCGTCTTAAATTACCTCATAAATCCTTCATTGTTCGGTCAACTACCTCCAAAGCTCGTTTATGCGCCATCGTGCATTCATCCCAAATGATGATTTTGCATTTGCGCATCAATTTGCCTGTCACCGAATTCTTGGTTATTGGGCACGTTGGCTTGTCAACTGTGAGAAGATTCCTCGGCAGCTTCAAAGCGGAATGTGCAGTTCGACCGCCTTCAAACAATGTGGCAGCAATTCCAGAAGATGCAACAGCCAACGCAATTTGTGTTCTTGACCGAATTGTTGCCGGAATAGACGAAATGACGAATGTCTTGCCTGTCCCACCGGGAGCATCGAGAAAGTAAATGCCTTCCATCGTCAACAACTTTCATCAGTGAATCGTATACGTTCTTGTACTCGGGATTGAATAGTGCCATTAAGGAATAATTTCACACAAAATTTCATACAAAAACTCGATTTGCGATTATTGCTATTTTCCGATTTTTCCGGAGGGATTTTCCAAAATTTTTTTCCGTAAAAACCTTCTCCTTGAAAATACGAACAATTGACAAAAAATTATTTTTATTATTATTATTATTATTATTATTATTATTATTATTATTATTATTATGATTTTATTCATACTTAAATAAAAGTTACATAAGGGTCGACCCAGCCTCACATAGCACTGTTACAAATAAGTCCACACACATATATTTCAGTGTATGTATTTACATATTTGTGAATGTATCAATTTGCATGTATGTGAATATATAAATTGTGAATAAAAAGCCTTTTTTAATGTCACGATTGGAATTGAATCAGGAAATACAAACACATATACGTGCTTACATATGCAGCCATTGATGAATGCAGATTTACAAATTGCATAATACTTGACCAAATATATTTAAGGTTATCCACGTTCCCTACATTGTAAATCCATTGTAGGTTATTTAATATCAAACAAAATGTTAGTAACTTATGATCAATAAGAGAAAAATGTAGAAACCAAATATGGTAGTTTTAGGTAAAATGGCTATTAATAATAATTTTTTTATAATATTTTCAATTTAGAAAAAAAAAGCTGTGAAGATTCCAAGTTTTATACAAATCTTATCGGAATTTTAAATAGTACTTTGGTATTAATAACATTATCTTAATCAACTCATATAGCCCTTTCTCTCAGTCAGCATCACCAACTAAAAATCTTATTAACCTGTTTTTTTTTTTTTTTTTTTCTTAATGTTGACAATCGCATTGAATTTGACTTGTCTGCATGTATTTGAACTTATTTTTTCCAATTCAATTACAATTTATAAAGTTTTTACAAAAACCCCCCAAAAAGTGCAAGAAAATATTGTAATAAACATTAAGGAATGATAAAAATGCAAATGAAATCCAATGAAATGTGAATTAAATCAAAAAAAAATATGAAATATGAATAACATATTGCAGAAGTAAATACTTGTGTAAATTTTTAAATAAATAAATAAATGTATAATGTAAATTTTTAAATATTGTTTAACGGTGTAAAAAAAGCAAACAGTTGCATTGGAAATCTTACAAGTGCTCTAGGCACAGAGACAGAGGGACAGACATTCAGTTAATGAGAGAATCATTTTAATTGAAGATGAAAATTTAAGAGAACCTGTAGTAAATGTTAAAACAATGTAATGTTGGAATTTAAGTACTGTTTAAACGAATCTTTTATTATTATTATTATTATTATTATTATTATTATTATTATTATTATTATATATAGAAATTTTACTATAGGTGAAAAAAATTAGTACTGTTAATCTGTTTACATATTGATGTAACAGCATAATTAGCTTTTCATCAATTAAAATTTATCAACATTCATGCAAACACGTAATTAAAATTTACAATGTAAACACACTCTAAATCAAGAAAGTGTAGTAAAATGGGATGTGGAGTTGAAGAAAAGTAGATTAAATATCAACCAACAAAATCATTTGCCAATTAAATAGAAATTTTAATTATTTTTCGTAAATTGTTTAAATTGACGAAAAATCGTCAATATGACTAACTGAATTAGTTAATGAAAAGGCAGCTAGTTGACAAATTTTTAATCAAGTTGAACAAAATATTATTCAAATTAACTAAAATTTTTCTTCATATTGAATAAATTTTATTCATTTTAACTACACAATTTTATTTAATTCTACTAAATTTTAGTTGAATTGAATAAACAGTTTATTCAAATTAATTAATTTTTTTCTTCAAATTAAAGAATGTTTATTCATTTTAGCAATTGATTTTTTTTTTCAATTTCACAAAATTTTTTCAATTTTAAAATGCATTTTAAACCCCGGCAGGAAAAATTACGTTTACATATTATTGCATTATTTTATTCGACTAATAGAATATATATATATGTGGGATTTTTATATTATTAAATCCCTGCGATTTAAGCTTGATGGCTTTAATCAATTCTGTCCGTTAACTATCTTAACCCTTTTCTTATCAACGTCTGCCAGATCTGGTGACGCGATCAGGCTCCAATCCCACATATATATATATATATATATATATATATATATATATATATGATTCAAGTAGAGATACTTTTTTCAATAGCTTTTTTTTGACAGATCGCGTGTGAGTCGTGTCATGCTGTCATGTTATTTTTGTTTAGTATTGTTTGACATTTCATAATAGAAAGACTTACGCCTGAACAACGTTTATTTACAAATCGTTCAACTTTATTACAAAAATTCACGTTCTGTGAGGAATGTGTTTCGTGCACTTCGCTCAACTTATAGTCAACATAATCGGCCTACTGAGCGTACTATTCGCAACACCATCACCAATTTTGAGACCCATTACTGGATAATATTCGACCGAATAGACCACGTCCAGCAACCTGAAGAGATTCAATAACTGCCATTTCATCCAGATAAAACAACGGTTTGGTGTGATTTGTGGGCCGGTGGAATTATCGGTCCATATTTCTTTAAAAATGATGCGACCGTTATGGTGCCATGATAACCGACTATTTGATGCCTGAAATTGAAGCACGTGATCTCGGCGACAATTTGGTTTTAGCAAGATGACACCACTTCCCACACATCGCATCAATCAATGGATTTATTAAGAGAACACTTCGCTGAGCACATAATTTCATAATTTTGGGCCAGTCGATTTGCCACCAAGATCTTGTGATATCACACCGTTAGAGTTTTTCCTGTGGGGATATGTAAAGTCTAAATTTTATGCGGACAAACTCGCTTCAATTCAGGCCTTGGAAGAAAACATCACGCGTATCATTCGCCAGTTACCAGTCGAAATGCTCGAACGAGTCATCGAAAATTGGACTCAACGGATGGACCATCTGCGACGTAGCAACGGCCAACATTTGATACACATAATCTTCAATGCCAAAGAATGTTCTTTCAACTGATAATAAACATTTCCTATTAAATTTGAATTTTCTGTGTAGGGAACCTGGATCACCCTATATACATATATATAATACATATATATATATATATATATATATATATATATATATATATATATATATATATATATATATATATATTAAATTCACTAAAATAAAATAGTTAATTTTAACAAAATTTCTTCCATTTTTTTTTTTCTCAATTTTAGACAAATTAACTAAATTTTTTATTCATATTGAAGAATTTTTATTAAATTTAACTACACTGTTTTAATTAATTCTTCAAAATTTTAGTTAAAGTAAATTCATTTATGTATTAATACATTTTATCAAATTTTTATAAATATCGTTTACATACATGTATATTCATTAGAGTTATTAATTATTGATGTTGAATTATTGATGTTGAATAAAATTTCATAATTTTTTTAATTATTCGAGTGATCGAATAAAATTTGAATTTTCTTCGATTAAATAAATGAATAAAGAATAAAATATATGATTCGAATAAGTTGAAGTTGATTCGAATAAGTTGAAAGAAATGCAAAACTAGTATTTTTAAATCAATTTTTGGGTTTATTAACATAAAAGAAACCTAAAAATAACAATTAACATCCCAACAAAAATTTTTTAGTTTTCGAAAATGGCCAACTACTTATTAAAGTAGTTTCTCGGTAATAAGGCGTCATTATTATTTGTCTACTCTGTATTACATAAATAAGTACTCAATAGTATAATAGCACAGTAATATTGCAATAACGTGGATGAGTTGACTAGAGCCATTCTGATGCTGTTAGTTTTTTATAACAAAATGTCTAAAAAGATATTTTATACTAAAAACAGTTTTTGTCACTTAGAAAATTAAGTGCGAGATTGTATACTGAGTAAGACGTTAGTCCTTAAAAACGAACGGTTAATTTGTGTCCAAGTTCAAATTTCACTGACGAAAAATTTTTTTTGATTTTTTTTCATTTAGGTACTTATTTTAGAGTATCCCTAGAGTCAAAAAATAACTACATGAATTTGTGGACAACTCGACCAAAAAATCTAGTTATTCAGGCAAAAAATAAGTAGTTTATTTTTATTTCCAATTATACCTGCTAGCTTACTAGGAAAGCAACGTTTTTGCTGGGATGGAACAAAAAAATTTTCAAATATTGAGACCATATTCAAATTACAAACAAATTATATAATGAAATTAAACTTCTTTAAAAATTGTCATTCATAAAGAACATAATTAAGCATCTTAGCTTTAAAAAGATTATTATTTTATTATTTATATAAATTAGTCATTTTATACGAAAGTCTTTAAATATATAGCCAGGGCCTCAAATTGAAAAATATTTATAATTGTTATGATTAAAAGTATATTTTAAGAATATATGACTGTCCGTCTGTATGTTGAAATGGATTTTTTAAAAGCCCATAATCCATTAAAGATATTTTTCTTCAACACATATGTGGCATATGGTCTCAAAAATCTTGGTATTGAAATTCAGAGAAATCCGTTAAGAAATGACGGAGTCATAAACAATTTTCTAGAACAGTCTAAAAAAATTTTCTATTTTATTTGCCGAAATTTTATAATATTTTATATTTCACACACAATAATATATAAATGTTTCTCTATTGGAAAGTTAGTAGGATTGAATAGTCCAGAAATATTCTGGACTATTCAATCGTTAATCCTGAGTTCGTATCCCCGACACCTTATGAATTTCTGTTTTTAAAAAATAAATTTGACAAGATTTCTAGTCACCTTTTGATGAGTTTTTTATAAAAAAGTATTATTTAGATTTAAGTTGCGTCTTAAGCTTTTTATATAAGCAATAAAGATAGTAAATTTCAGCATATCGATGTGATATACCGGTGTGTTTGTGCCAAACCTTCGAAAAATTGTTTTATAATTTATCTTCAAACAAAAATAATCAGATTAATGAACTGTCAAATATATTTTTAATTAATTAAAAATGTTTCTTTAAAATTTATTAAATAAAAATTACATTTCTATTCGCCAGGATTCGAACTCATATGAACACTTCAAACATTCCTTGCTTTGAATTCTTTCCACATGGCATTTTGAAACTATGAATTCAAAAAATAGTTTTACTTTAATTTGTGTAAAAAAGGCAATATTGTTGAATTTTAAATATATTCAACATATAGTGCTATAAATTGATTTGTATACTGTTCACATATATGAGGACTAAAATGGCATATCATGTTTGGTCGAATTTTGTTTTATAGCTCCAAAGTTAATAATTCTGAAAATTTAAAAAATAGTTAATTCAAGTTTAAAGTATCTAAATCGAAAACCAGTTTAAAAATATTAAGTAATAAAGCTACAAATTTGATAAGGCATAATTCCAATATGTTTGCATATTTATGAAATGAAGATTTTGTGAAGAGTATTAAAGATTCGGCCCAGCCGAATATAATACTTCCACTTATTTTTAATAAAAACAGATGTATGGAAAAAATCCTTTTACTTACTATTGATAATGGCAATACATAGCGTTAAAAGCAAATCTAGTTTTTCTATTGATCGTCAATATTGCTAAAATCTATTTTTTTTTTTAAATTTTGATATTATTAAATTTCAAATCTAGGATATGGCGAATTTATAAGAGATATCGACCTAAATCTATCATATTTTAACTTTCCGTGGTATTGTTTATAAATTGTAATTTTTTTGAAATTTGTTTAACAAAATTTGTGTAAAATTTAAATTGGAGTTTTTAAACGACCACAATAATAACAAGTAAGAAAGATATAGTTGGTCAAGCCCGACCATATGATATCCCACACCATTGTGTATGTCCACCAAAATTCGTGGAGGAGTCTTATATTAGACATGTGGACACAATACTTTTACTAAGTGTAAAATAAAATATACGAATACAGAATATTACGTTAATACTAAAATTTATATGAATTTATGCACTTTAGGGTGACTCCCGAAAGTGGGCTTATATACAAGCTATGGTAAATTATGGAGCGATACTCATAAAATTTGTCACTGTGACTTCTAAACTTGATACTAAAATGAGTATGTGTTTATGCCCGTTAAAGTGATTTTCGGAATAGGGTTTCATAAGAGACCTATGCTCAATTATGCACCGATCTTCTTGAAATTTGCAACAGAGATTGGCGCTTATACAAAACTTCCTTGCACCGAATTTCATTAAAATATTGCTATATTTAAGCCATTTATGATTGTTAATCCCCTATTCCGGTAGGACATTTGTATGGGGGCTAGGTGAAATAATGGACCGATCATAACTAAATTCCTTGTGTCATGAAAGTCCTACATGCCAAATTTCATTGAATTATCTGTACTTTGTGCACAAGTTCACATGGACAGCCAGCCAGACGGACGGACGGACATCGTTATATCGACTCAAAAAGTGATTCTTAGTCGATTGGTATACATTAAGATGGGTGTTGGATGATTTTTTCTATACATTACAAACATCAGCACAAACGCATAAAAACACCACCTATGGTGGTGTAGGGTATAAACATAAAATAAAAATCAAGGTTTTTTAATAAAGCATGAGCCTCCAGTAGTCAAAACTTATTTTACAGTAATTATTGTTCAAGTTTGACTAAAAGTAGAATTTTATTTCAGCATTTCTAAAAAAATAAAAAAGAAAAATTGTCTGTACGTTGTTTACAGATGTGTTTTGGAAAACACGTTAATGATCGGGGGAATTTCTAATAACTTTATGTCTAAATTTCCTCATATAAACGCTTAAAACATATTAAATCGCAAATACAAATATACCTACTTTTAGACATTGATAGATAATAGCATTTAAATTTATATTCTTGTTTCAATTAGCAATTCAAAAGAGAAAATATAACAAAAGCTCTTAAGTGCAGATTTTTTGAGAAATAAATTTAAGATATAAAAAAATAAATCGTTCTTAAGACCTTTACAATACTCCCCAATATTAAGATTATTTTAACATTGTTAAAATATCAAATTTTATCTTTATATCTCATCTTGATTTTTTTGTGATGATTTTCTTATCAATATGCAAATAATATTATTAACTGAAGAAAAATTAAGAGCCAAGTACTTGTTGACTTTACTCTAGGTGATTTAGGTGCTATTAGGCAACAGCAGACAACAATATATTTATTTACTCATTTTCACTCTCAACCAATCAACCAACCATCTAGACATTCATTTACTCATTTTGTGGTGGTGCACCCATAAAAGTTACTTCCAGTTATTATTTAGCCGGCCAACTAACTTAGTTGCTACTTTAGTCTACCTGTACTAACTGTTAATTCCACAAATATTTCTAACTTACCTTTAGTCTGAATGCATAACTGCTTAAGTTAAGACTTACCCAAGATAAAACTGGAACGAGATAAAAAATAAAATAAATGAAAAAAAAATTATTAAAGTTACAAAATTGTGAAATAAAAAGAAATATTACAGTGACAAAATACATAAATTTAATACCTCTATACTATTTATAAAAATAACAACTAAATCTTATAAAACAGAAGTGATTAAAGAGAAAAAAATAGTAAATAAAAAAAAGGATTATTTATCGTCATCACATTCTGTAAATAACAAAGGAAATAAAGCAAAAATAAAGAAAATTTATTAAGTGTTAATAATGGGTCAAGAGGATCAAGAATTTTTAATAGCGGAGCATAAAAAACGTTCAACCACTTCGGTGGAAAGTCTAAATAATGTGAGTACAAAAGAGATTAAGGGTGGTAGAAAAAGAAAAATTTAAACACTCCCAATAATCCAATTACTTTAAAGACTCCAAATATACTAGAGAAAATAAAAAAGAAAATAAAGAAAAGATAAATAAAAATATTTAAAAGTTTAAAAATGTTGATTAAACTTTGATCAGTGTACATTTTAAATAATTTTTCCAACAAATTGTATTTGTCTTTTTTTTAAGAATTTCCTTATTCTTTGAACAATAAATTTAGGAAACATAAGTGATGATTTCCTTGTAACAATTTCTTTTGCTAACAATTGTATTAAATTATTTGAAGAAGATTTTTGGTACAATATCCTCCCATCTCTAACCCCTCTCATGCTGTTAAGGAAAGCAGCAGTGTGAAAAATTTTTCATTTTTTTTTTTTTTTTTTTTTTTTGAAAAAAGGACACAATTACATTTGTTATGAAAAATAGTACTCAAGCGAGTACAATGCACTTTTTTTTGTTTTTTGTTTTGTTTTTTTTTTTTTTTTTGGTAAAATTCTTTATGTGTAACAAACCAACTGCCGCAATCATTTGTAACAAAACAATATGTTCATGTGGCACAAATTTACGTACATATGTATGTAATAGACACATATATAAAAAAGTTCATACATACTATGCATCTATGTAAAAATTTGTAATATGTAAGTACATATGTATGATTGTTTGAATGAAATGAAATGAATGTATGAATGAGCAAATGAATGAATGAATGCATGGATGGATGGTTAGTTGAATGGATAAGGATGGACTTCAGCTGGAATAAAGTACTCATATAAGTATATACAACTGCTGTACCATGCTACTAACCGAACTAGCCATCCAAACCTATTAATACATAAATACAAATGTACACGCAGAGAAAAAATATAGTTGCAGTGACCATTATCTAAGAGAAACATATTATGTTTGGAACATATAATCACATCGAAAAATAGAAATGATTATAAGTAATAAATTATTATGATTCCAATTTGTCATATTGTATTTGATTTTATGGTTTGTTTTTTCATGTTATGATTATAATTTTAAATATAATTGAACAATCTTATTATATTATTATACCACATTGTCATATTTTGATTACATTTTATCATATTTTACCTGATGTTAGCATATAGCTATCCAATCTAATCATATATTTATAAAAATTATTATTTTTACAAAATTTTTATTGAAAAATTATACATATATATATATATATATATATAATATTTAAATATTATTATTTATATTCAATGGTTTCAAACACCATATGTGTATATTGCTTGAATCACACCGAATATAAACAAACATTGTCTATTTATATTTATTCATATATGAACTAAATGACAATAAGATTGAAGTTAGAAAACAAATTAAAAAGAAAAACACATATATAGTTAAAAACAAACAAGTAGTGAAGTTTTCCACTAAGTTTGTGAAAAGGATAAGTATTATATTTATTTGTAACATTTTATTGTTATAGGAATAATAATATTATTCTGGTTTAAAAACAGAATATGATTTAAAAGCATGGAAAAAGACTGCAAATATTTTAATGGTTGTAGTAATGATATGTTTCATATTAACAAAATTTTGTTTCTGATAAAAGTATTTAAAAACATATAATTTTTACAGTCAATCATAATAAAATTCTTATTGAGTGTAAACATTAAGTGACAAAATTGAATCAAAATCATTCTTATCATGAACAAAGATTTATTAAAATTCAATTAAATTAACAATGAGAACATAATATTGTTGTAGTGATCATGCTGTAACTATGTTTTTTCTCTGCCTGTACATACATGTACTTTTACATGGGTAGTTAATTGAAAATTTAACAAAATCAATAATTTCTAACATAAAATTATATCTAAACTTGCTTCAATTGAAATGTATTTTGGATAAAAGTTATGGTCGAATGACCTTCGACTTAAAATTACTAAATTATAAAAAGAATTTGAAAAGAATCAAAAAAACCAATTTAGTCCATTCCAAAAAAAAATATAAAACACCTGTCAAATCTTATTTCCATGTTTAATCGTAACCGAGTGTAACATTAAACTAACAAAGTATATATTTCACCTGTTCGAGGTTAAGTTACAACCTTTTCTATATTTTGATGAGAAAAAGATTAAATTTTTATCTTTTTTCTTACATTTTGAAGTTTAGAGATATAAAAATTCATGCTCAATTGTTAGTGTCTAAATTTCCAAAGGTCATGCTTGATACCTTTTAGATAAGGAAAGAATACTATGAAACAATTGTTTCTATATTTTTTTGATTTTAAAGATAAGGTACCAAAATATATATATATATATATATATATATATATATATATTTAAGATTAAAGAAAATACCATAAATTTCCCTTTGTTTTACTCTCATGCACTTAGAGCCATATATTTTATTTTATGTTTCTAGGTTAATTGTAAAAAATTTTAAAAGTACTATTAGAAGAAAAAAAGTACCACAAAATCGCCTCTTCTGAACTTGTATATTTAATTTCATGTTTCTAGGATAATTATTATAAAAAATTCAAAAAGTATCATTAATATTTTCTATTTCATACTTCTAGACTAATTATTAAAAATATTCAAAAAGTACGTTAAGAAGAAGGAAAAAGTACCACCCACAAAATACCATTTTTAGTCTCATTAACTAAGAATCCTATATCTTTAATTTCATGTTGTTATTTCAATATTATAAAAAAATCAAAAAGTATCACAAAGTCTGCACTTGTGGATTCTTACACAAATAGTACCATAAAATAATTCCGAAACTATTGAGCGGATATTAAGATAACATGAAGGTAATTTTAGAGATAGAGAAAAACTGAAAACAGATGCTTACAAAGATACAAATTTAAATAACTAAATAACAACAACAACAGGCCTTGACAAAAGCAAATATAAAGCTTATGTATAATGGAATTATAACAATTAAAAAAAAAAATAATTTAAAACATATGAATCGTCTAGCCAGCCAACTTTTTAATCCAGCCACCCATTCTTTTTTTAATAGTTAAGAGAAACAAAAATTGAATTGAACATGAAAATAGGGACAAGAAATACTAGAAAAAAATATGGAAAATAAACAGAAAAAAGAAAAAAACGAATAAAACAAAACAAGTAGTAACGGACACAATGATGAGCATTGAAACGAAAAAAATACAATTGTAGGCGAATTGCTAACAAACAAAAAATGAAAATTATATACATACATATATGTGTATGTGTAACACTCACACATCTATCTGTACATTCATACACCCGCTTTCAGCCATATATACATACAGTGGCCAAAAAAAAACTATTTGACATAAGCGATGCTTTTTTTTTTTTTTTGTTAATATTACAATTTGCTCATAATTATGAAATAAAAAATGATTTAAATTTTAAAGTTAATACAAATAAAGGTTAATATAAAAAGTCATTCATATAATGAGATTAAAATTCAAGGCAAAAAAAAATATTTGACATTGTACTTTATGCTTCAAAAAATCACAAAAATTAAATTTTTTAATAACACGTAGCCTTTTATTTCTATTTTTAACTTCTTTTAAGCGTGTTGATATAGATTTGACAAGAATTTTATTATATTCAGGAAAATTTTTGTTTTATTGCACTTACAATATCAGTTTAACACCATTTTTATTCGTGAAATTCAAACTTTTCTATTTTTTTAATAAAAACTCCACAAAAGGTTATTTAGATTTATATCTGGTGATTATTTTTATTATTATTTTTTTTTATTTTTTTTATTTTTTTTTTATAAATATAAATTGGCCTAAAATTCCAAATTTCTTAGCACTTTCATGTAAATTTTATTTTAAAATGTCTATATAATAACGATGATCCAATATTCCATCTCGAAATACCAAAATAACTATCCCTAACCATAACACTTCAACCTCCGTAGTTTACGGTAGCTACCTAATTACACTATTCTAGTTCCGTATATGCACGCAGAGAAAAAAAATGATTACAGCATTATCACTACAACAATATTATGTTCTCATTGTTAATTTAATTGAATTTTAATAAATCTGTGTTCATGATAACAAAGATTTTGATTCAATTTTGTCATTTAATGTTTACACTCAATAAGAATTTTAATATGATTGAGTGCAAAAATCATATGTTTTTAAATATTTTTACCAGAAACAAAATTTTGTTAATGTGAAACATATTATTACTTCAACAACCATTAAATATTTGCAATCTTTTTCCTTGTTCTTAAACCATGTTCTGTTTTTAAACCAGAATAATGTTATTATTCCTATAATAATAAAATGTTACAAATAAATATAACACTTATCCTTTTCACAAACTTAGTTGAAAACTTCAATACTTGTTTGTTTTTAAATATATACATAATTTTAGTATTTGTTTTGCAATATGAATCTAATTCTCATTTAGTTAAAGTTTTCGATATACTCGGTGTACAAATGAGGTGATAATATGATAAAATAGAATCAAAATATGACAATATCGTTTAATAATATAATAAGATTGTTCAATTATATGTAAAACTATAATCATAACATGAAAAAACAAACCATAAAATCGAATACAATATGACAAAATGGAATCATAATAATTTATTACTTATAATCATTTCTATTTTTCGCTGTGATCATAAGTTCCAATCATAATATGTTGCTCTTAGATTATTATCACTACCACTATATTTTTTCTCTGCGTGTGGCTTTCGATAGACTACGACATTTATATTGCATACAAAATGATTTAGTTTGATTCCAATTGCAAAAAATACCTCCTACCAGAACTTTTTCGACTTCTTGGCATCCTCTTAGTATCCTCTCAGAAATTCTAATCTCAACTTTATATCCTTTTTGAAATGTGCGAACTTCTTTATACCAGACCTGGCTCTAAAATTATGTGGTTTTTTAATATCTCTAAATTTCTAGAATGCAACGCTTTTTCACTATCTTTGGCAATGTTCGATGAGTTTATTTTCATTTTAAGTAAAATTTGACGTTCAACCATCTTTTGTAGACCTTAATGGCCTTCTGATTCAGATTTATTTTCCAGCGAATTTTCGATTTTTTTTTTTTTTATAATATAATGAGATGTTTTTCTTGGCCTTAATGCCTTTTCTACAATTTAATTTTCCGGTATTCCTTGCTACAAATGATTAATTATGAATGTTTTGTCTTCAACTGAAGTTTCTTTCCTTTTGCGTCCTTCATTTACATAAAATCACAACAAAATGATGTAAAATTATTTAAGTGTTATCCTAGTGTTAAAACCAACAACAAAAAATATAAGAATATTAACATAGTTATAGGAAATGGGCAAATAAACAACATGCCGAATACTTTTTTGCGTCTGAATTCGTATGCTGTTGAAAATATGGCAGCGCTCGTTAAAGTTCTATACATTTGGGAGCAAATATTACTAAAACAAGAAGGAAACACATATTTCAAGTAAATATTTGTCACTTTATTCGAAATAATTCAATAATTATTTAAATTATAAAAATGAAATGGTATATCGAATACTTATTTTGGTCACTGTATGTACTTTCATATAAGATGTGCTGCTAGAACCATACAGTTTTGATGACTGTCCACAAAATAGGAATTTTTGGAAACCATTATTTACCAAGAATTGCAGAGTTTTGCTATTTCGTTAAAAGATCTGTAAATTACAAAGAAACAGTCGAATAGCTGCTCAGAAACTTTAAATTTGATACTTTCTACATTACTAAGCGATAGTAAAGTAGATTATCCTACGCATATGAATAAGTAATTAAGCTGACATTATTAAAGAATTTTCTCACTAACGGAACCGTAGGTATTAATTCCTACTTCCACTTCTCAACAAATATAACATCCATGTATAAATAATAAGATATAAAATATAGAGAGGGTGCAACAACAAAAAAATTACAATAAAACGAGGTTACTTTGTGGTCGGTAAATAATGCTTTGTTAAACATATGACTGACGACTGTAAATGTGATTCCATTGTATGTGTTCAGATTTTTTTTGTTATTATTTTAACTGTTATTATTGTTTTTGTTGTTACTCTGTACTTTGTCTGTAATAGAATACTCGGTATTTTAAAGTCTACTATTAGAAAAAAAAAACAAAAATACTTTTTTACACATTTTTTCCGTTTTTGATATTCTAACACAAGCACAAATACCTCATTATATACACACACATCATTGCACCCGCATGCAAATGTACAAAAATAAAAAAACACATTCACACTCAGTAGTTAAAACGGGTGTTGCATCAAATGAATGTAAAAGAAAATTTATCTAAAAATTTTCTATAAAAAAAAAATTTATCTAAAGAAAGAAAATTTATCGTAAATTTTCTATAAAAAGCAAATTTATCGTAAATTTTCTATAAAAAGGAAATTTATCTATAAAAAGAAAATTTATCTAAAAATTTTCTATAAAAAGAAAATTCATCTAAAAATTTTCTATAAAAAGGAAATTTATCTAAAAATTTTCTATAAAAAGAAAATTTATTTAAAATTTTTCTATAAAAAGAAAATTTATCTAAAAATTTTATAAAAAGAAAATTTATCGTAAATTTTCTATAAAAAGAAAATTTATCGTAAATTTTCTATAAAAAGAAAATTTATCGTAAATTTTCTATAAAAAGAAAATTTATCGTAAATTTTCTATAAAAAGAAAATTTATCGTAAATTTTCTATAAAAAGAAAATTTATCGTAAATTTTCTATAAAAAGAAAATTTATCGTAAATTTTCTATAAAAAGAAAATTTATCGTAAATTTTCTATAAAAAGAAAATTTATCGTAAATTTTCTATAAAAAGAAAATTTATCGTAAATTTTCTATAAAAAGAAAATTTATCGTAAATTTTCTATAAAAAGAAAATTTATCGTAAATTTTCTATAAAAAGAAAATTTATCGTAAATTTTCTATAAAAAGAAAATTTATCGTAAATTTTCTATAAAAAGAAAATTTATCGTAAATTTTCTATAAAAAGAAAATTTATCGTAAATTTTCTATAAAATGAAAATTTATCGTAAATTTTCTATAAAATGAAAATTTATCGTAAATTTTCTATAAAAAGAAAATTTATCGTAAATTTTCTATAAAAAGAAAATTTATCGTAAATTTTCTATAAAAAGAAAATTTATCGTAAATTTTCTATAAAAAGAAAATTTATCTAAAAATTTCCTATAAAAAGAAAATTTATCTAAAAATTTTCTATAAAAAAAAAAATTTATCTAAAGAAAGAAAATTTATCTAAAATTTTCTATAAAAAGAAAATTTATCTAAAAATTCTCTATAAAAAGAAAATTTATCTAAAAATTTTCTATAAAAAGAAAATTTATCTAAAAATTTTCTATAAAAAGAAAATTTATCGTAAATTTTCTATAAAAAGAAAATTTATCGTAAATTTTCTATAAAAAGAAAATTTATCTAAAAATTTTCTATAAAAAGAAAATTTATCTAAAAATTTTCTATAAAAAGAAAATTTATCTAAAAATTTTCTATAAAAAGAAAATTTATCTAAAAATTTTCTATAAAAAGAAAATTTATCTAAAAATTTTCTATAAAAAGAAAATTTATCTAAAAATTTTCTATAAAAAGAAAATTTATCTAAAAATTTTCTATAAAAAGAAAATTTATCTAAAAATTTTCTATAAAAAGAAAATTTATCTAAAAATTTTCTATAAAAAGAAAATTTATCGTAAATCTTCTATAAAAAGAAAATTTATCGTAAATCTTCTATAAAAAGAAAATTTATCGTAAATTTTCTATAAAAAGAAAATTTATCGTAAATTTTCTATAAAAAGAAAATTTATCGTAAATTTTCTATAAAAAGAAAATTTATCGTAAATTTTCTATAAAAAGAAAATTTATCGTAAATTTTCTATAAAAAGAAAATTTATCGTAAATTTTCTATAAAAAGAAAATTTATCGTAAATTTTCTATAAAAAGAAAATTTATCTAAAAATTTTCTATAAAAAGAAAATTTATCGTAAATTTTCTATAAAAAGAAAATTTATCTAAAAATTTTCTATAAAAAGAAAATTTATCGTAAATTTTCTATAAAAAGAAAATTTATCGTAAATTTTCTATAAAAAGAAAATTTATCGTAAATTTTCTATAAAAAGAAAATTTATCGTAAATTTTCTATAAAAAGAAAATTTATCGTAAATTTTCTATAAAAAGAAAATTTTCTATAAAAAGAAAATTTATCGTAAATTTTCTATAAAAAGAAAATTTATCGTAAATTTTCTATAAAAAGAAAATTTATCGTAAATTTTCTATAAAAAGAAAATTTATCGTAAATTTTCTATAAAAAGAAAATTTATCGTAAATTTTCTATAAAAAGAAAATTTATCGTAAATTTTCTATAAAAAGAAAATTTATCGTAAATTTTCTATAAAAAGAAAATTTATCGTAAATTTTCTATAAAAAGAAAATTTATCGTAAATTTTCTATAAAAAGAAAATTTATCGTAAATTTTCTATTAAAAGAAAATTTATCGTAAATTTTCTATAAAAAGAAAATTTATCGTATATTTGCTATAAAAAGAAAATTTATCGTATATTTGCTATAAAAAGAAAATTTATCGTAAATTTTCTATAAAAAGAAAATTTATCGTAAATTTTTTTCTTTAAAAAGAAAATTTATCGTAAATTTTTTTCTTTAAAAAGAAAATTTATCGTAAATTTTCTATAAAAAGAAAATTTATCGTAAATTTTCCTTAAAAAGAAAATTTATCGTAAATTTTCTATAAAAATAAAATTTATCGTAAATTTTCTATAAAAATAAAATTTATCGTAAACTTTCTATAAAAGGAAAATTTATCGTAAACTTTCTATAAAAGGAAAATTTATCGTAAATTTTCTATAAACAAAGAAAATTTATCGTAAATCTTCTATAAAAAGAAAATTTATCGTAAATTTTCTATAAAAAGAAAATTTATCGTAAATTTTCTATAAACAAAGAAAATATATCGTAAATTTTCTATAAAAAGAAAATTAATCGTAAAAGAAAAAAAATTTTCTTTGAATACCTTCCCATTAAAAACACCTGTTTTTTCCACTTTCTGTTACCAAATCCATTTATATATTTACTCGTACATACATATACATATATATATACCTCTATGCATGTCTATTATTTACACAATTTTATATGAATGCACTTGAGTGTTTTTTTTTTTGTATGTATTTAAATTTTAAATTTAATCAACAAATAAATAAAATAGAAACTTAAATAAAAATACAAGAAAAACATAAAACTGTTCATTTAATCTGTCAGTTTGCTGTCGAAAATTCCAGTTTTGTTAAGAATTTTATTTATTTAAACAAAATTTATCTAGATTTTTTGAAAAAACAAATACATACATATTTTTTTAAAGCATGCAACAATGCTTTGTGTTTGACAAATCTCATCAACATTCTAACTGATAAAAATGCATCATAAAAATGATAAGATTTGTTTTTTTTTTAGAAACATATTTTGGTTTTCGTGTGCAGGTTGTTTAATTGAAATGCAAATGCTCATAACTTTTTTGTTTTGAATTTATTTACTTATCATAAACTAAATTTATATGAATTCCATCACAATTCTTATTCTATTAGAAATCCTTATAATAAAAGATCCTTCTGTATTCGAAATATGCAGCTATCTTTCATAAACCCAACAATTAACTCTGGTCTACAAAAATCTTGTTATACTTGCCTTATTAAGGGGGTTATACTAGTATAACAAGATTTATGCGATGGAAAGAAAACTTAGAGCAGATTCTTATTCAGCACATCGAAATTAGCACAATCCACCTATTTTTGTTTAATGGAGAACTTCTTTTCCTACCAGTGTAATCAGTAAAATGTGGAAGACTTTCATTAACAACCGTAGACAAGAAATTTATATTCATGGACTAGCATTTATGACTTAAAAAGCGTAACATGTATATATACAGTGGCCATAATAAGTATTCGACACACCATTTGCTTTCTTATAAATTCGTTATAATTTATATATATGTTGAATTATTACGAATAAAACGACAAATATTTATTTGAAATATGTGTTCCTTCTACACGATTTCAACGCAAAAAAGTATTCGACATGTTATGTGTCCATTTCCGATAACTCATAGAAAAAGTTCTCCAACACCCACCTTAAAGTATACCAATCGACTCAGATTTACTTTTTAAATTGATCTAACGATGTTCGTCCGTCTGGCTGGCTGGAAGACGGGATGGTCTGTCCATGTAAACCTTGTGCACTAAGTACGGGTCGCAATTTTAAAGATAAACTCAATGAAATTTGGCACTTGGGACTTTTATGATATTTAAATTGGTTGTGATCGGTCCATTATTTCACCTAGCCCCAATACAAATGTACATCCGGAATAGAGTTTAATCACTCAAAAATGTTTTAAAAATAAGAATATTTTAATGTAATTCGATGTAAAGAAGTTCTATATACATAAGTATCAATCTTTGTAACAAATTTTTGTGAAGATCAGTTCACAATTGATCATAGCTCATATATAAACCCCTCTTCCGAAAATCACTTCAACGTGCATAAATAAAATACGAATATTAGTATCAAGTTAATATTCGACACAAATAAGTTTTATGTAAGTAGAAACAATATTGTCAAATTTTATGAGAATCGGTCCATAATTTACCATAACTCCCATATAAACCCACTTCCAAGAATCGCTCTAAAGTACATAAAAAATCATCTACATGTTAGTATCCTGTATTTGTATATTTTATTTTACATGTAGTAGAATTGGCCACAGGTATAATATAATTCCCCTTTCCCGAATTTTTATGCTCGTACACAATGGTATAGAAAAAACACAGAAAATTCAAATTTATTGGGGAATGTTTATTATCATTTGAAAGAACATTCTTTAGCATTTATTTTTTGAACATTATGTATATCAAATGTTGAACGTTGCTACGTCGCAGATGGTTCATCCATTGAGTCCAATTTTCGATGATTCGTTCGAGCATTTCGACTGGTAACTGGCGAATGACATGCGTGATGTTTTCCTCCGAGGCCTGAATCGAAACGGGTTTGTCCGCATAAACTTTAGACTTTACATATCCTCACAGGAAAAAGTCTAACGGTATGATATCACACGATCTTGGCGGCCAATCGACCGGCCCAAAACGTGAAATTATGTGCTCTCAATAAATCAGTTGATTCATGCGATGTGTGGGAAGTGGCGTCGTCTTGCTGAAACCAAATGTCGCCGAGATCACGAGCTTAAATTTCAGGCATCAAATAGTCGGTTATCATGGCACGATAACGGTCGCCATTGACGGTTACGTTCGCACCGGCATCATTTTTAAAGAAATATGAACCGATGATTCCACCGGCCCACAAACCACACCAAACCGTTGTTTTTTCTGGATGAAGTGGCAGTTCTTGAATCTCTTGAGGTTGCTCTTCGTCCCAAATGCGGCAATTTTGTTTCTTTACATACCCATTGAGCCAGAAATGGGCCTCATCGCTGAAAAAATTTGCCTCGAAAACGTCGGGTCTTCTTGGAACTTTTCAAGAGCCCATAGAGCGAAGCTATGTCACTTGGGAAGGTCAAGCAGCTTCAGTTGTTGCAGAAGCTGTATTTTGTACGCTTTCAATTTAAGATCTCGACGTAAAATGCACCAAGTCGTTCCATACGTCAGTCCGAGTTGCTGCGAACGGCGCCTAATCGACTCTCCACGGACTTCGAGTACATTCTCAGCTACGGCCGCTTTATTTTTTTCACAGCTTGCTAGACGATTATGTTGATTATAAGTTGAGCGAAGTGCACGAAACACATTCCTCACAGAACGTGAATTTTCGTAATAAAGTTGAACGATTTGTAAACGTTGTTCAGGCGTAAGTCTTTCCATTATGAAATGTCTAACAATACTGAACAAAAATAACATGACAGCATGACTGACACGACTCACAAAAAGGCTATTGAAAAAAGTATTTCTACTTGAATCAAACAATATAATCGGTCTTGACCGACTATATCTTTCTTTCTAATTTTTTTTTTTTTTTTTGGTTTTACAACTAGGATAACAATTACATGTGTTTTATATAATTTTACATCATTTTATTGTGATTTTGTGCAAATAAAGGACGCGAAAAAAAGAAACTTCAGTTGAAGCCAAAAACTTTTTAATTAATAATTTTTAGCAAGGAAAATCGGAAAATTAAATTGCATAAAAGGCATAAAGGGAAAGAAAAGCGTCCCACTATATTATAAAAAAAATTAAAGACATGCAATACAACAAAATTGATCCTGAATATAACAAAAACCTTGTCAAATCTATATTATTATTTTAATTATTTTCATATTTCATCCTCGTTCCCTTTATTGTCCTCTAGTTGGTTCTAATATCTAAATCTGGCCATAACTTTTATTTCTCTACAGCTTTTGCTTATTTAGGAGACTTCCACTTCTACTTGTCTGCGCCAAGTGTGAACAGGATGATGTCTTCTTCTGCTTCCTTCTGAATTTCAATCAATGATATTGTGGGTGTCATACTCTGATTTGGTTTAGATAACAGATTGAAAACAAATGTTATTTAAACTTTAGAGAAAAAGGTTTGATTTAATTAACTATTGAATATCTACGGCACGATAGCAGGTTCTATATTCTATTTGTTCAATAAAGCTTCGAAATTGAAAATTTAACCTGAATTGGTTTTATTTATATCGTTGTAACTAATATCGCATTTATTAAAAATTAACAGTTAAACAAATAGATAAATTTCCAAATTAAGTCCTATTTGTTTGATACTTAGTATTTGAATGAAAGTTCCTACTTCTTATTTCTAGACTCCTGGTACACTTGAAGCTTCAGCCATCAATAGTGGATTTGGCAAAAGTTATGGCTCCCTCGCATCGAATGAATCAGTCTCGGAAAAACTAACATATTCATGGTACAACTTGGATGTTTTTGGAGAAGTACATCAGCCCGGATCGAATTGGAGACAACTAGTGAATCGTGTAAAAGGAGTATTTTGTAATGAGAGGCATATACCCAAACCACGTAAACACTTGATTAAAAATGGTGAGTTTTTTTATTAAAAGAAAACTAAACAAATCTTTAAAACCATTTGATTTTAAAATAGTTTGTGGTGTGGCCTATCCCGGAGAACTATTAGCCGTCATGGGTAGTTCAGGCGCCGGAAAAACAACTTTACTTAATGCCTTAGCATTTCGTTCTTCTCGAGGAGTACAAATTTCCCCTTCCAGCGTACGCATGCTCAATGGTCATCCTGTGGATGCCAAGGAAATGCAAGCTAGATGTGCTTATGTCCAACAGGATGATTTATTTATAGGCTCTCTTACCGCTCGAGAACATTTGATATTTCAGGCTACTGTACGCATGCCACGTGCAATGACACAAAAGCAGAAAATGCAAAGAGTTGATCAAGTTATACAGGATTTGTCACTGGGTAAATGTCAAAATACCATAATTGGTGTTCCCGGACGAGTTAAAGGTTTATCGGGTGGTGAACGTAAACGTTTAGCTTTTGCCTCGGAAGCTTTAACAGATCCACCTCTTTTGATTTGTGATGAGCCCACTTCAGGTTTGGATTCGTTTATGGCTGCTAGTGTTGTACAGGTTTTAAAAAAACTGTCTCAACGTGGCAAAACTGTAATATTGACCATACATCAACCTTCTTCGGAATTGTTTGAACTATTCGATAAGATTTTGTTAATGGCCGAGGGTAGAGTAGCATTTTTAGGTACTCCTAATGAAGCAGTAGACTTTTTTTCATTGTGAGTGTGATTTACATTTTTTATTAAAATATTAAAATATTTTTATTGTTTTTGCTTTCTCAGCATTGGAGCCCAGTGTCCTAATAATTATAATCCTGCTGATTTCTATGTTCAAGTCTTGGCTATAGTTCCCGGTCGAGAAATTGAATCTCGAGATCGTATTTCCAAAATTTGTGACAATTTTGCGGTGGGAAGGTAAGTTCTATAGAAATGTGTAAATTTTATTTGACTAATTAAAATGTTTTTCAAAATTCTTAGAGTCTCTCGTGAAATGGAACAGAATTTCCAAAAGATTGCTGCCAAATCTGAGGGTTTGCAAAAAGACGATGAAAATAACATATATTATAAGGCTTCTTGGCTCACCCAGTTTATGGCTATAATGTGGCGTTCTTGGATTTCGACTTTAAAAGAACCGTTGCTGGTCAAAGTGCGCTTGATACAAACCACTGTAAGGAAAGCAAATCAAACTTTATGTAAAATTATCTGAGTATATTTACAACTTTTCTCTAATCGTTCCCAGATGGTTGCTGTTTTAATTGGCTTAATATTCTTGAACCAACCCATGACCCAAGTGGGTGTTATGAACATTAATGGCGCCATATTTCTGTTTCTTACCAATATGACTTTTCAAAATGTTTTCGCTGTAATTAATGTAAGTTTTAAATACCTGTTGCTAAATCTCTCTCTTTACTTTAATTCTAGTTTTATTTCTTGTAGGTCTTCACTTCCGAATTACCCGTTTTTATGCGTGAAACTCGTAGTCGTCTCTATCGTTGTGATACCTATTTTCTGGGAAAAACTATAGCTGAATTGCCTCTATTCTTAGTGGTACCCTTTCTGTTTATTTCCATTGCCTATCCCATGATTGGTTTACGTCCTGGATTTTTCCACTACTTGAGCGCTTTGGCCTTAGTCACTTTGGTAGCCAATGTTTCCACTTCTTTTGGTTATTTGATATCATGTGCCAGTACTTCAACATCCATGGCTTTATCAGTGGGTCCTCCAGTAACTATACCCTTTCTGCTGTTTGGTGGCTTCTTCTTGAATTCCGGTTCCGTGCCTGTCTATTTCAAATGGCTGTCCTATTTCTCTTGGTTCCGTTATGCCAACGAGGGTTTGTTAATCAATCAATGGGCTGATGTACAACCAGGAGAAATTACTTGCACTTCCACCAATACTACATGTCCCAGTTCGGGCAAAGTGATTTTGGAAACATTAAACTTTTCGGAAACAAATTTACCTTTTGATTATATGGGTTTGATACTGTTGATTCTTATATTTAGAATTGCAGCTTATGTAGCTTTGAAAATGCGCACCAAGCGTAAAGAATAGAGAGTAAAGAATGAAGGAAGATGAAGAATAGATGAATGCATCAATTATTTAGTTTTAAGATCTACTTTCTCAGATTATTGTAAATAAAAAAAAAATACGTTTTATACCCCAGCAAAGTTTATTGAAATTTTGGTAATAGTTAGTAGTTACTTCATACATTATAAAGTAATGAGCGGTGGTTATTTATCGCATTATTTAGACATTATAAAGTGTAATGATTTTTTTGTGGCATTAAGAAAGAATTTAAAATAAATCGTTTCTTTGAAGAATAACGTCGTAGACGGCAGACATTTGAATGTTTCAAATAAAGGTAAGTTGCCTGACTTGAATTCAATATAAACCACTGGGCTAAGAGCTTTTGAAATTTTAATTTTTAGATGCGAACAACTTGATAACTATAAGAGATTAATAATAGATTTTATCTGCAGCAGATAAGACTGGGAGATCTACCTCCAGAACTTAAACTCCTCTGTAATTTTATATAAATCAAATTGATTTATTTTACAGATTTATTTTCAACATATAAAAACATGTTTGTGTTATATAAGATGTACGTGCTTTTTGGTGTTTTTTTTACAATACAATTTTTTTTATAAACACAGATTTTTTCTTTCTGCTGAAACTTCAGATTTTTTAATAAATTAATTTTTCGACTTTTCGAAATTTTGTCTTTTTTGTGAAAATTAAGTTTTTAGGTAAAAATTAATATTTTTTATGAAAGTTCGTTATTTTAATAAAAGTATATTTTTTTCAATACTCAGTTTTTAATAGTAAAAGCAGGCTTTTAGAAAAAATTTTTCTAATTTAAATCCATTTTTGTGATAATTTGTTTGTTCTTTTTTTAAATTAGTATTTTTGGTAAAATTGTTTTTTTTTTTTGAAAATGTTGTTTTTATAAGAATTGAATTCTTTTTTAAATAAAATCAGTTTTCTTTTTAATAGAATTAAACTTGTATTTGTTAAGGGGAAAGAATATATTATAGGAAAGGGAGTCAATAACGATGATCATGTGTCGGTTTGAAGTCGAAATAACGATATCCAACTGTGCGTCGTTTATGAAGAGGCGTATTACTTAGAAATATGATATAAGCTTCGCACGAAAAAATTGGTGCACGCTTTAAGTCCTATAACTTTTATCATAAGTGAAAAATATTATTGCTGTTGACTGGTTTAAATTTTTTATTATTCTCAGTAACTTTTCGATTATTCGATCAACCATCTTAATTTCGATTTTTACGGTCGATTAATCGAACCCCATAATCGATTTTTTTTTATCGATTATTATTTGTAGAATTAATAAAAAAAAATGTATTAAAATTATGTATGTATTATATTTTAAAGGGTCTTTAGACATATCTGTTAATATATTTAACAACTAAACCAGAGAGTATAAACATTTTGACGTTGAATGTTCGAAGACGATCAAAAGATAATAAAAATAATAGATCTATTTACTTGTATTGTTAACATAAAATTGACTCTGGAATCGAGTCCGTATGTGGCACTTGTTTCGGAAGATATAAACAATTAAGGCGCAGAATTAGTACGTAGTAAAGTACTGAACGGCATTCAATCTCTATCTATACTTCTCAGACTAGTCTGGGTAATAAGGTGTCCATGAGATCGACAATGCGAATGATTGCGCAAGAATTGCTCGCCTACGGTCGAACTGTAAAATAGGGACTTGAGAAAAAGATTATTGCCGAAGTTACTTTATTGAGGAACAGTAACATTCTTTATGTGGCTGTATGGCACTACGGGAAAGTACACTCAATTATTTTGGCCACCGTTCTCTTACAAATATAGATTTTATATAACTCGTACACAGAGAAAAAATTCATATATTTGAAAATTTTATTCATAATATTATGAATCGAACATGACATTTTTTACAAACTTTTTTCATAAAAAATAAAATTTTATTCATATATATTATTGAATTATACATAATGATAATTTTAAGTATTTTGCAAAAATTTTTGTATAGTTTTATTATATTTCATTGCAAAAGCTAAATAAAAATATTTACATATGCAAATATTAACAATAAATGCCTTAAATTGGTAATTTTCTGAGTAAAATCTGTGAAAAATATTAATTAAAAATTTTGCATAATTTTGTTGCCATTCTGCAACACATGTATTATTTTAATAAAAATCGCTTAAAATTAAACATTTTCGAAGGAAAATTTTAACATTTTTTTTACAAGTTAAAATATAAATGAAAACAGAAATTTCTTTAAGCCTTCTTGTTTTTTAAATTACACTGCTCGGCAGAGAAATCTTCCCTTAAACGAAATAGATGAACTAGATGGAATTTGACGTACTGAACACGAATCTGCTTGTCTAATATTTCCTCTTTTTAGGTGGTTACATTAGTATAACTCGTGAACGGTTTGTCCATACATATTTAAAAAATTCGAATCATTAATTAATGTATATAATAATAAATAATTTATTTAATGCTATATTCACATATAGAGGTTAATAAAAACGTCGTTTTCTCAAAACAAAAACAAATTGATTTGTTTTTTCATTTATTTCAAAGCCAAAAAACATTTCTATTCGAATTGTTTAATTATTTAACACATAAAAAACTTACTAAATTTCCAAACAGGGAAGAAATTTTTAGTACATAGAAATTTGTTGAAAAGAGAATTTGTAAAAATTTTCAAGCAGTTTAAAAACAGTAAATTAAAAATTGTGAAAGAAATTTACATTTATTCATAAATTTTATTTCTTTAAAAATTTTATTTTTTGAATTAGAAAATGTATTTGTGTGTGAAATATTTATTTAAATCAAAAAAATGTGAAAATATTTTGGCAAAACACAATAAAGTGATATGTGAAGAGTGATGTTTAAACTCATTGTGATTTTCAAAAAACAAGTCAAAAACTGGTGCGTATGAACATAATATAATATAAATA
Source organism: Protocalliphora azurea (assembly GCA_932274085.1). Classification (NCBI taxonomy): domain Eukaryota; kingdom Metazoa; phylum Arthropoda; class Insecta; order Diptera; family Calliphoridae; genus Protocalliphora; species Protocalliphora azurea. The sequence goes on from OW026523.1 coordinate 132,422,986, forward strand.
CAATTAAATACAACCCTGCTCATTTTAGTACAAAACAGTGTAAACCCAGTAATTTCTACTCCTCACACACAATATTGACAAACATTGTGAAATTTCTTTTGATAATCAATTTCTAATAGAATAACGTAAAAATGAATTCAATATAAAAGCATTAACTAACGAATTATTTGAGTTATTGTATTCTTGTGTAATTGTTAAAAAGGAGATTACTTTTATATTAAACAGATTAATTTCGAAATCTTTTTTCAATTTTTATTAAAAGCTTTGAAGGAAAAATATTGAAAGGTATCTATTCGTTTTTTTTTTTTTTTTTTTTTTTATAAACATGATACAATTACTGTTATTTTATTATGGTTATAAACAAAATGTAATTAAAGGACTGGAGTTTTTACAAAAAAAAAAAAATGTGATAAATGTGTTTTTGTGAAATATTTCTTTAAAGTAATTCAAACAGTAAATGTAGTGCTTTTTGATAAAATTTAAAATATTTCATATAAATTCGCATATAATTTTTTTTTATCTACATTTTCTATTCCAAGAATAATATCAGTGTTTGTTTTAAGGGTAAAAAAAATTAATTATACTATACAATTTATTCAAGATCATTACATTTTGTTAGAATTTGGGATCTAATTAAATGTAATTATTAAAATAAATTTAGAAAATGGTTTAGTCCATAGAATACAATTAGAAGATTATGTGAGAGGCACTTCGAACTAAATTAAAAAAAAAAAAAAACATTTTTTTAAAACACAAAAACAAAATATATGTGGCTACATGTATTTTGTTGTTGCATGAATTAGGTTTTTGACAATTGAATCAGTTTTTTTTCTCTCACATAAATATCTATTTATTATTATTAATCTATGGTTTAGTCATAGACAGTGTTGCTGTTTTAGTTATTTTTAGCCAAAATTGGTTATTTTATTTCCCAATGTGGAGATGATGAATTTTTTCATTTTGGTTTTTTTATTTTTATTAGTTTTAAGAACGTTATTTTCTCTCAATAAAAAAAAATGTGTTAAAAATTCATCACACATTTAAAAGCTAAAGGTTCCTATAATTTCTCATTTCAATTTTAACTGACAAATGAAGAAAACAATTTAAATCAATAGAAAATATAAAGATTATTATAATATTTAATTATAATATTATAATATTTAATTATAATATTATAATATTTAAGAAATGGATTGTGGAAGTTCTTAAGTGAGCATATAATTGTAAGTCAACCTTATTTTCCATTACTACTATTATTATTCTATTACTGGTAAAATCCAAGCTAGTTGCCAGCTGTAAGAAGTCACAGAGAGAGCTATTGGAACACTACGTGATGAGACTCTGCGGACATTGCAATATATCTGGTAATGAATTAGCCGATGAATTGGCGCATCGAAGGATGTTTCGAAGAGGGAGAAAACCGTGAAACCCCCTGGGTTTCTTCTTAGGAAAGATCAACGAATATATCTTGCCCAGAACCAATTCGGCTTGGGACTGTAGAGAGGACTGTAAGGTGTCGAGAGCGATATGGGTTTGAGTAGTAAAAGTTTGAGAATCATGATTGAAGTCATAACAGGACACTGCTTGATAGGGAAGATGAGGTCTTAATGAAACGCTGGCAATTCTGATTTTTGTAGAATGTGTGAGGACATCGACGAGACCGAGTCTATTGTGCATAATTTATGTTACTGTCCACGATTGCAACATCTTAGGATGAAATGGTTGGGAGCCAATTTCTCGACGTTCGGTTAATATAGCTTGTAGACATATTAGTCTTTGTCATGGGATTAGGCTGGCTAATGGGGACTTAGGGGTATATACCTAAATATTTTTACACTTGCTCTTACACCTTTACTTCTTGTTACTCTCTTTTCTTCTATTCTATTCTATCGTGTGTAAATGAAGGGATTCACAATGGACCGATATTGGTCTCTAGGTGGAGATGTGGTATAACGGAATGCATCGCGTCAATTGGATCAGGGACCAAATTTTGATAAACATTATTCTAAATAGTTAAATTTTAAATACTTTTTTCTCCTAAAGACTAACTAAAGTTTATGATTAGTATGCAAAGTATTTAAAACCTAAATACATATATTAAGATTATATTAATTTTTATATAATAACTTTGAATTTTTAAAATGTGATTATTGTTTCCAAAAATTTAGTTAGAAAAACTCGCCAAAGTAGATATTTATGTGATTTATTTGTCAAAAACCTAATTCATGTAACAACAAAATACATGTAGTCGCATATATTTTGTGTTTTGAAAAAAATGAGTGATTTTTCGAAAATTTAGTTCGAAGTAATAGGCACTTCGAACTAAATTTTCGATAATCTTCTAGTTGTATTCTATGGGTTTAGTATTCTTTCATGTTTTTTTTTTTTTTTTTTTTTTTGTATTGTTTATAAAAAAGCAAATCCTTAAAAGTGGAACAATGGTTTCAAAACTCGTGAATAAATATCACATATCCATATTCGAGATGTCTCTGAGATAACTTTGAAAAGCACAGGTCCTTAGGGAGTCATTAATTTTTAAACTCTGTTCTTTAATCTGTACTTTAAAAAAATACTTCGTAAGAAAAATAACATTTTCTAAAATCATTAGTTCTGTAGCTGTTGTAGACTTTTTAATAACAACATTAGAACTAGTGGTGTTGTTAACAATTCTGTCATTCATAAAGTAGAACCTTATTATGATTCTAAACTGGTTTTGAAGAATATTTTTACGAACTAGTACTTAAGAGCTAATTCTTTATTACTTTTCCAGCAAAAACTTAACTTCTAATTTTAAAAGCAACAGCATTATATAATTAGTTTTTAGTAAATATGAAAGAAATTTGATTTTTACGTGACTCAATTGTCTAAAGCGTCTAACTAAAAAAATCAGTATTAAAGCTCAAAAGAGTGTTCAACTCCGAACTGAGACAAATCACTTTTTTAATAAATAATTTATATATATACATATATCCCTATATGAAAACGCATGCAAATACAAACCGATTGTGGTGTAGCGAGTAAATCACAGACTAACAAACATAAGAAGTTTTTTCCGTTCGTAAAAAATCAGCACCCAAAAGAACTATTTTGGTACCAAAAAAAAAAAACTGGTAAAATTTTGAACATCGCGAAGAAAAATCAATAGTTATAGCACCAATAGAGGAAACTATTTTTCACATTGATTTCGATTACAAAATACGTTATTTAGTAGGCGAAGTTTTTGCTGGGTCTAAATTACTTCTCTGAAGAAACTACTGGTTCTCGAATAACTTCCTAAAACTAGTTAAAAAACTTAAAAAAAAATAAAAACAAATTAATGAAAAATAAAATCATTGATTTTAATAACTGGTTTTGGAATCGTTCCCGAACGCTTCCGTAGAACCATTTCTATTTATAACAATTTCGAACAGAAATCATCAATTAAAGAACTAGATCTAGAAGCTAAGTAATACATCTACAGAACTAGTTTTGGAGGTGTCAATTTCGAACAAAAAATCATCACTCATTAGAACTAATGAATTTGTTCAAAGAATTTTTTTTAATATTTGTTATTTCAATTTTTTATAATAGTTTCTTAACATAATAAACTATTTCATATATTCTTTACAGTTTAAAATAAAAATGAAGTACAAAAAACGAAAAATGGCAAACAAAAAGGAAAATGCCAGCGATATGGTCAACAAACTACTTGATTTATATCCAAATCTTCACAATTTTCTGGAATTATTACTTAAGGATAATGATATTGAAGTCAAACAAGTTGGCAAAAAATTCCTATATCCCCCTTCTATAGTTAAAAATAATCTTTATAGCAATTATGACATATTTATGGATTATTTTGTACGTAAACATCTTTCCAATCAATATCAAACTAAACTAGCAGATGATGTTACCGAACTCGTTCTAAAGAATTCACTGCAATATTTAAAAGGTTCTGGAAAAAATCGTCAACTACAAATGGATATGACAAAGCATTATGCAATTTTCAAGGATTCAAAACAGCAAGCTATGGATATTTTGGACAGTATTAGAATTGTATCTTTAGCCTATACCATGTCGCTTCATGATCCATTACCAAAAGCTAAAGTAGAATCGGACAACAACAATCTACTTGAAGTTATTAAATATTTTAAAAAACTTCCTTACTCCTCAGTAAATACGAAAACAAATGTCGATTGTAAATACTTTTATGGAAATGCTGATTTCATTTTTGATGAAAAAGTCTTGTATGAAATACAAACTTCTACATATGAGTCTCTAAAACGTTATAATAAGTTTTATGTCAGAAATTTCTATAAACTGATGTTATATGCATTTGGTTATTATAAGAAAACGAATAAAATAATTAAATGTTTCAAAATTTATAATACTTTATCGGGTTTAGAATATACACTGCAGCTGGATTACATCGATATGAAACATTTTGAACAAGAGCTGAAGAAAGATACATGGTTATTTACATATAATTAATGCTATTTTTATTATTAATATTTTTAAAAATTTTATATGTGCCTGTAGATTATAATTAATATATTAATATTCTTATTACTAAAGAATAACATTATTAGTTCTGTTCCAGTACTCGCCATATTTACAGGTTTTATTCAGAATTTGTCAGAAAAACAACAAATAACACATAAATTCTTAGTACAGAAACGAATTCCTGTAAATTCTGACTAAAACTTAGAGTTTAACAAGTACTGGAACAGGGCTATTGCTATCATTATTTATTTATTTATTTATTCATTCACATTCATTTGTAATAAAAAAAAACTGAAAACAAATATAAGCATGTTTTATTTTATTTTTTTTTTTTTTTTTTTTTTTTTTGAAGTTTAGTTTTTTTTTTTTTTTTTTTTTTTTTTTGGAGCCAATGGCAATATAAGTTTGTACTCAGTAATAAATATATTGGTTCTCCAACTAGTTTCGGATAATATAAAAATAACTCAAAATTGTCACATTTAGTACCTGTTCTATAGAAGAACTACACAAGAACCAATTATTAAAATCAATGCTTTTTGTTTGATTTTAGATCATTTTTTTTTTAAATTTAAATCAATTTAATTTTGTTACTTTTTAATTTTTTTTTATAGCCAGAGAAGTGACGTAAAAGTGATACAGAATTAGTTCTTGAGTATTAGTTCTCAAAACCATTCTTTAAAACTGATTTTCTAATCTGTGAGTGCCAGAAAAATTTTAATAATAAATCTGTATCTCCTAAATTATTGGACGGATCGAATTGAAATTTACGGGAGAGTTGTAGAGGAGGACCGAAATTATCCTTCAGAAAAATCATCTTGTAGTCACTCTGTAATAATACGAAATCAGTTACAGGTCGTCAAAATTTGCCATATTGAATATGAAAAAGTTTAAAAAAATCATAACTTTTATTTTTTTAATAAATAAATTTTGAGAAATTAAAGTGAAAGAATCTGACCACTTTTTTTAGAAAAAAAACAGACTTTTTTGTACTCAATTTAAAGTCTTGGCTTTGATCATTTTTCACGGCTAGACGAATTGAGATCATTAAAAAAATTTCAACACATATTTTTGGGATATTAAAAATTTTGCACTTCTAATAACGGAAATTATTTGAGAAAAACCGAAAAAAGTCAAGGCAAAAAATCTAAAATTCCAAGTTCAAATGTAAATATCTTTTTAACCGTAGGAGATATCATAGGTGATTAAGCACATTTTTTCTTTATCTTTTCAAGTTCCTTACAAAAGTTTTTAAATCTTTCAAATCGGACTAGATTAGTACGATTTTTTGATTATGATTTTTCATACACGAGATGGTCAACTTTGACCCTGTAGCTTATTTCATATCTTTGCAAAGTGACTGCAAGATGGTTTTTCTGCAAGCTTAGCTCCTCCTCTACAATTTTTCCATATATTTCAATTCGATCCGTCCAGTAGTTTAGGAGATATAGATTTATTACTAAAATTTTTGCATCGACCCCAATGTGCACCACTAGTTCTAAGCAGCAAAAAAACGTAGCTTAATTGGATGCAATAACAACTAATGGTATCAATTGATTGATTACTTAATTAAATTAATTTTAGTGCTTCGGAGAAGCTTAGTAAGACGTTAGTCATTAAAAACTAGTACCCAAAGAGTTTAAAAACAATTATATGAATTTGTGGACAATTCGACCGTTGTGGACTCGAACAAAAATAACTTGTTATTTTTGTTTCCAATTATACCTGCTAGCTTACCAGGAAAGCAAAGTTTTTGCAGGGTAGAAGTTCAGGTGAGTCATGATATTCAACTTTTTGAGTCATAAAAAGTAAAAAGAGTTCACGATCACCGAAAAAAATTGATTTATATACTGAAGGATTGCAGACAAAATAATACGAATTTTAATTAATTGCTCTGTATTTTTTATCAAAAAAGTTAAAAAAGCTCACGTAAAGACCCACAAAGTAAAAACATTTCCCAATACCAAAAAAGTTAAAAAAGCTCACCTAAAGACCCACAAAGTAAAAACATTTCCCAATAGGAACGCTATAAAAAAATGTGCAAAAGAGGGGACCGAAAATTATTGAGGTTAATTTTTTTAAAAAATATGAAGTATTTGAACATACTGCTCAGGAATTCCATATAACATATATATTATATTGTGGGAAATGTAGTAGATAAATATACTTTAAAAAATTTTAATTTTCGAATGGCAAAGTAAAAAATTTAAAACAAAAAATAATCGTTTTAATAATTTTTTAGTACTGTCCTCTATGCTACGTTTGCATATAGAGGTTTTCTGAAAAACGAGTCGTTTCCTCAAAAAAAACACAAAAAAATTGATTTGTTTTTTCATATATTTCAAAGCCAAAAACATTTCCATTTGAATTGTTTAATTATTTAACACACAAAAAATTTACTAAATTTCCAAACAGGGAAGAAATTTTTAGTATTTTTAATACGTTGAAATTTGTTTAAAAAAGAATTTGTAAAAATTTTCAAGCAGTTTAAAAACAAAAAAATTAAAAATTGTGAAAGAAATTTACATTTGTTCATAAATTTTATTTCTTTAAAAATTTTATTTTTTGAATTAGAAACTGTTTGTGTGTGAAATATTTATTTAAACTAAAAATTTGTGAAAAACAAAAGGAAAAATAGAATGAAATTTCAAAAATTTTACAAGGAAAATTTCAAAAAAATTTTTTCTACAAATTAAAATATAAATGACAATGAAAACAAATTACTTTAAGCCTTCTTGTTTTTATTTCATTTGAAAAAATATAAAATAGATTTTAATATTCTTAAATAATTTGAACAGAAATCAATGAAAGTAAATTTTTATATTTGTTTACAAACTTTTTCTGTGTATGGTATATGTTTGATCATGGTTTGATAAACACATTTGAAAAGTTTTACTTAAATTACACTGGTCGACAGAGAAATCCTCTCTAAAGCAAAATAGATGGACCAGATAGAATTTGACGTACTGAACACGAATCTACTTATCTAATATTTCCTCTTTTTAAGCGGCCACATGATTATAACTCGTGAAGGGTTTGTCCAATTTAGATAAATAAAACTCCAATGGGTACCGACTAAAATTGTCTGCAAGTTACCTTTTATCCGAGTTATTCAGAAATTAGTAGCGAAAACAATCCATTTTTCATTTGTGTTCAGCAGGACAAATTCCATATAGTATACCTATTTCTGTTTAAGAGAAAAGAAAAATTCGCATTCGAATCATTAATTAATTTATAAAAATAATTTATTTAATATATATATTTCTTTAACAATTTGACCGTTACAATTTGGTCCCTTAAAATACATCCCTGTTCATTTTAATACATTGTAGTGTAAGCCCAGTAATTTCTACACCCCACACACAACATTGACAAACAGCTGACTCATGGTGAAATTTATTTTGTAATCAATTTCTATATTTCCACCACCATGACAGTAAACATACCGGCATACAAAAAAATACAATAAGGAAACGAAAAGAAATTTGTGAAAAAAATTGTCACAAAGCAAAGAAAAAAATCAATTAATTATTAATCAATAACTTACAAATTGATTAAAAAATTAAATATTTCAGTATTAAAAACAAAACTAAAATTCAAGGTGTAAAAAAGGTAAGCTGACCACAGACAACGTCATCAGATACCAAAAAAAGAAATACAAAAAAATGCTGTGACGTTTAGAAAAATTTTTCGAAAACAAAAATAAATAAAAGTGGTGTGACGGGAACGTGCAATAAGTACATATATTAAAGCTTTTTAATATTTTCTATTGCAGCTGTTGCTAATGTTTTCTTCCTCAGCTGCTCACTTTTCCAAAATAAAATTTATTAAAAAATCTACATTTTTTTTCTTGACGTTTTATTGTTTTACCTTCAAGAGCAGCAGAGAAATTGGAGAAAGAAATAACATAAGCAACTATTTGCTACTCTACAAAAACAAAAACGCTTATAAAAAAGAGTGTGTATAAAACAAAAAACTAATCTAATCAAGAAAAATAGACAATTTTTAATTTTTGTATTTTTTTTTTTTTTTTTGCAATCAACAATACATTTTAACTAAATAATTATTAAATGTACAATTTGTTGAACTATACAACGACAACTGCAGCAACAACAAAAACAACAATCTCTACTATTTATACAAATCGTAGTCCGATCTGCTGGATAATATTTTTTTATTTTTGTTGTTATTGTTTTCAATTTCATACATATTTATAATTTTTGGATTGATTGGCTCCCCACTATGGACGCTGTTTAGTTAAAAACAGTTATTTTCGTATCGCATGCAAGGTGCCAAGCAAATAAACACGGGTGCGCACGATTTTTTTTTGTTTTTGTGACAAGTGAAAACGGTGAGCAGTTAAAGCTATGATCGGGTCATAGGAAAAATCTTAACAGATTTAAAAAATTAATTTTTATTTAAGCAAATTTTAAGTGTTTTTAACGTTGCGTCATAAAACGTAATACGTGTACCCATAAATCTTATCAAAATTTAAACAAAGAAATCTTATACAATATTTCATCATTAAAATGAAAAAAATGTATTTTAGACCACATCTCTTTAAATATTTAATAAAACATGTATGTAATGTTATAGGCAAATGTGTTTAAGAAAAAATAAAATCTGTTTAGTCGTTAAATCTCATTCCATGTATTGTTTTAGTAGTTTTTGTTGTTTTAACTTCGTACTTGACTGTCAATGAGTTCAAGATCCTCAAAAAAAAAAAATAAAGATACTCTAAATATGTAGTTACAAATATGTGTAAGCTAAGGGAAAAAGTAAATTTCGTTTTACATGAATTTTTTTAACCAACTTTAATTGTATTGTTTTAAATAAAGATCCCTTGCACTCATATTTGATATTTGTGAAAGTTAGTTTAGTTTTGGCATAAGATTAAGTTATTAGTTTGGGATTTAAGATATAAAGAAATTTTTAGTCGAAATAAAGTGAAAATGCTTTGGCATATAACTTCAAAATTAGTATTAGTAATGTAAAATTTAAATAGCTTTTCAACGATATATTTCTTCATGACCTAGGAATAGAGATAGTCTAAATTCAAAGTTGGAGGAAAAGTTAATTTAATAAATAGAGGATTTATTAAATAATCAAGCATTTTTTTATTTTTTGTACAATATAGTAATTATATAAAATACCGACCGAAGGTTTAAAAATTACTTAATTGATTTTGACGAAATTAATACAACGTGCTCTTAGGAGCTTTTTTACTTTTTGGGTTTGAAATTAATTTTTGTGATTTTTCTTTTTCTGAACCAAATTCCATCCCATTCTTTAGATCCTTGTTAAGTTCTTCTATTACCCTGAATTGTAATACTTTTGTCAAAATTTATTCAATCAACATTTTCTAGAATATTAAAAAAAAAATTAAATTTTGTTTTGTAGATTTTTCTTTGACTGCCATCTGTATTCGGACAAACGACCTGATTTCAAGAACTTGATCTGCTGTTAAATCTAACATATCTCTAGAAGATATTGTATAAAGCAGTATATTTATGATTAGATCAATGATTTTTTTGATAATATATTAAACTGTTTAAAGTAAAAGTGCTAGATTTCAAATTTAAGCAAATTATAAAAACTAAAAAAAACTCCAAAATGGTTTTATTTTCAACTTAAATATTATAAAACTTTGTGAAATTTTGTAAACAAAATTCTAAGGAAAACTAGAGTATAATAACCGTATGATAACCAAAATATGCAAGCATCGTGCTTTTATGTGCATAATGAAAAATATCTTTTAAAACACACCCAAAAGTGCACAAAAGGAATCAAAATTAGTAACATATAAAATAATCACTTATCTTTCGAAGAAATAATATCTATAATATTTATGCTAAAGTTTGAAAAAAAAATTTTAATATTTCGAAAATAATAGAAAAAACCGGTCAATAAGGTATGCCTAAAAAATTTAATTTATAATTGTATTGTAACATAAAATAAAATACATATTTTTTTAATATTTTCGATATTTGTGCGATTTTTAAAAGTTGAGATTTTAAATTTAATATTTTTTATATTAATGTCTACCGCACAGCACCTTTGGATTAATAAACAACTCACCCATCAGTATATTATCTCTATATTATCAAACTTCTTATCTGTACTGTTTCTTAAGTTGTATAGACAAATTTTAATAGAAAAAAACTGGGAAAAGTTTTGCTTAATTCACAAATTTACGTTTAGATTTAGGGTTTAACAAATAAAAAATTCATATCAAATCGATTCTCTAATTGCCTTTTATTAACATATCTCACAATTTTTTTTTTTTTTTTCTTAGTTCTCATCAAAATCAGATTAAAGCAAAAACTGATTTAAATATTGTTTATCAATTTTTATTATTTTTATAAAATAATAATTATATTTGATTTTTTATAACGATTACTTTTATTTTTTGTTAAATAAAAACGTTAACCACGTCATCATATTTATCGGTTCCTGAATTAAAGTCATTAAGAAAAAAAAAGCATACAATCATTCGTTTTTAATCTACACCTGACAAACTATACTAAAAATATAGTTGATATACAAAACATCATCCCATTCCCATTTTTTTTATTCATCTAGATTGCATAACAATTAAAATTAATTTTAATTTTTATTCATAATTTATTAAATTAGTTATACATTTTCGAATAATAAAAGCAAAATTTTTGCTGATATAAAACAGATCTACATTTTCCTTTCTAAACTATAAATAAATAGTAGTAAAATTAATTAAAAATACAAATACTATAAACTATTTTTTTTTTTTTTTTTTTTTTTTTTTTTTGTAATTGTGCGCATTTATTATTCAACTTCTTGAACTTTTCTTATATTTATTTTCTATTTTTTATATAAAAAATATTAAAATACAAAACAAATTACAAAATATGAACTCATCAACAATGTAAAAAAATCATTTTATTTATTTTATTCATTTTAACCAAGTTTGGAAACCTATACCGTTATAAATACCAATACCGATAAATACCGTTTAAAATGGGTTACTACCTAGTACCGATATTATTTTCTGAAAATACCGGTATTCAAATACCGTTTCCCTCAATACCAGTATTTTAGTTTCGGTACTTTACCTATTAGGGGATTCTCATGGTGTCATAAAATCATATGTTCTATAATAGTATGAAAAAATACAACTGTTGTGAGTGAATAACCCCTCATAATTTAGTAAGCTATTTTGAATTTAAATCAGCCAAAAATAAGTGTAAAACCCAAAATAGTATCCAGTTTGTGCAAAAAATACATTTTAGATGTTGTGATGGCAGGCTCAAATAAACATTTTTATATAAAATCATCTCTGTTAAATAAATACGACAGCACAATATACATATAATACAAAGTTCTATTATTTTAAGACACTTTACTTGAAAAGCAACATCAATATTTTAAAAATTTTAGAACATTATGACATGATAGCACAACTTGTCAATGCCCCATATGTTTTGTAAAAATTATTTCTCATATAATTAGTTAACTTGCTTTAAAAAAGATGGAATAATTTTAATTTTATTGAATCTTATTTTTATAGTCCTTTTATATTTGTGCCTTTGTTCTAATAGATTTCCTAAAGCGATTCGCATTGATCAGTATTAAGCTGAACTATTAAGAATATTAAAAAATACAAATTTATATTCAGTTCTCTACTAACGGTTAAAATATCAAGCGCTTAATATATTTTATTTAGCTTTTTGTTGTAAATAGGTTTCTAAAAATTCTTAACACAAGTCAACAAAGTGTTAGGTAAAATTGTATCGCAAATAATTTTACATAATTCATATCGCTTGTGTTAGACATAGCAGGTGTGTTCGACGAATTTGCCGAAGTTATCCAAAGCCTCCCAAACAGGATCAAACAGGAATTTTTTGCAATATGAGAGAGAAAGTTTATAAATGCTCTCATCTGTCGGAACTTTCCCAATAGTTGGTCAAACACAGCGAGTATGTTCAGAAAGTTTCAGTCAGGGCCATCTTTAATTAAATCCAAAATGCAATTATATATCCTTTAACTGTTGACGTTAATTTTTGTTCATAAATTTTCTACCAAAGCGAATACAAAATTTTAATTACATTTGATATTGGCTACTCATTCTAGCCCATTCTTATCCCTCCTTTACATAGTGTCCATATTAGACATTTTTTATCAAGACAAACGTAAGAATCAACTCAAATTTATGCAAGGATCAGTTGCACAAAAATAACAATAAAGCGAATTCACAATTTTTTTTTTTTTTTTGTATACAGTTTGACAGCCGTAACAACCAAAAATAATAATCAGCTGTTTATCTGAGGTTACCTTGTATAGATTCTCGCTGATTTTGAAGTTTGTCTTGATAAAAATTTGTCTAGTCTACACATTTTTTACAGTGTTAGTCTTATTGTTTTGTAATTTTCGTAATCTACGATCATACATCATAATATCATCAGCTGTAAAGTCGACGTGGGTTGTGGAACAACTCCCTCGTCGTTGTAATTATATCTCAAGTACAGCCAGACGGATTTTTCTTGTTTGGCCTTCCGCGGAATCGACTTTAACTTTACTTTTACATTGGATTATTGGTGGAGTACCATATAAATCTCAAAGGATTGATATTGGTGGAGACCATTAAAGTCGGGGAGCTAAATTCGGAAACTATTGCTTTCTATACAAAAGTATAGTTCAAGTTGCGAATATGTTAGCACATATTTATGCCATTTAAACTTTAAAACAAATGCTTTTTTTTACAAAACGTCAATTTTGTCAACATTCCCTCATGGTGCTACTCTATGAGGAGTTGCTGCTAAAGCTTTTGTACGCATTTAGGAGAAAAATTGTAAAGTTTTATTGAGTTTACTTTAATTGAAGGTATATCGAGCCCACTTTCAAAATTCTTTTTTGATGTCAAAATCATCTACATCATCTGTAAAAATATTATTGACGTATGAAGTGCCGTTTGGTATTTATTCCATACACATAACAATATGTAAGCAAGTTTTGTGTTCTGCACTTATGATATTTTCGCGGTTAGGGCTTGGTATGGTTTTGAATTTCATGTATTTAAAAAATCGGAAAAAAGTGAACTTTGAACCGCGACAGAAATTAATCTGCAAAGAAAAACGGTATATACCGGTATTTTTGTTTCGGTACCGGTATACCGATACCGATATAATTTGAAATACCGTTATCGATATCGTTACCGAAATAAATACAAATTGAATACCGATGCCGTTGTTCGTTTCGGTTTCAACCTTGATTTTAACATACGCAACGAATTTTACATTTTTCCCTCACCAATATTTTTTATTTATTTTTGGTATAAAAAAACTAATATTAAAAAATTCATCATATTTAATTATACGTTTTACCTTGACTTGTTTTATTTTATTGAAGATCACTACTCTCTCTCTCTGTTTAAATCTGCAACCACATAAATTTTGCTAAATAATATTGAATAAAAATATCAAGGCCGTTTAAAGGCAAAATTTTCTTCCTGGCGTGACAACAAACTGATCCTCAAATATGGCTAATAACAATATAGACTCTTTGGCAAGTGAATGGGATGAATTAAGTAGAGAATTTGTAGAATTGGAGGTAAATTCAAAATAGCAATTATAAAATATATATTTATAATATATTTGTTTGGATAATTTTTGCAGGACTGCAATCGTAAATATATTGAATTACTGGAACAATTACATTCCCATCAACAAAAATGTTTCAATGAAATAAAACATCAACGTTATCGTATGAATCAAATAAGTGCATCACTAAGGCAGTAAGTACAAAGCTTTAATTTATTAATTTTAACATTTAAGATATAATAAAAGTAATAATAATTTTACTTTAAAATGTTGCGAAAAAATAAATTTTAACGATTTTTAACTATTTTTTCTTAAATCCTAAACACATAAATTTTCTAGATTTTGTTCACTTTAACTTTAAAATTTGCAATTTACTTAAAGCGCTTTAAAAAAATATCTGCTCAAAAAACAATATCGATAATAATGTGTTTCATTAAGTAATTGTCAAGAGTTAAACTTTGAACCTTTATACATATGTAGTTTAAAATTTATTTATTATTATTAAATAAATATGTAGTAAAATGCCTAGTAGCTTGATGTTAAACTAAAAAAAAAAAAGAAAAAAAAATAAATCTTAATATTTATTTGATGGTTTTTTCTTTACAAATAAACTTAATTTGTTTTACTATTAAAATAAATGAAATTTAAATTTCAACAAAAATTTAATAATGTTTTTTTACAAACAAAACTATATTTTCCGCATTTTAACCCTTATTATTTTTATTCCACGTATTTTATATCCATTAATAATTTAATTAAATATTTTGTAAATAAAACAAAACCTCTTATCGTCATAATGATAATAATTATTATTGTTATTATGCATTAAAAGAAGTTTTCTTTAATTTTCAATTTTTTATTAAAGGTTATCGATATCTATGTATTAATTTGGTAGTTTTTTGAAATTTGAACCTTGGATTTTTCTTTTAAATTTTATTTTTCGCTTTTCTATAAAATTTTTTGATAAGCATTTATTTTTGTTGTTAATTGTAGTGATATAAAAAAAGCTGTTAGAAAAAAATCGTTAACTCTTATTTTAAACAAATAAATAAGAAATACACAAATTTTTGTTGGTGGGTATCCAAGCCCAAAAATTAATCTTTACAAAAAAATTTTTTGATAAGAAAAACATGTTTTCTTTTTGCATGTGAATGTGTGTGTGCGTTTTCTTTTGGAGATAAAAAAGGACAGAAATGGAAAATTATTTGAAATATTTTTTAAATTGTTTTTATTTATATATTTTGAAAATTTTAAGTAGCAATATTATTTGAAATCGTTGCACATTTAAGAGTACTAATTAACGCGGAATTCTTTTCGAAATTTATTTTAAAAGTTCTACCTTACATAGGAGTTTCAAAAGTTTATTTTGAAAACAAGAAATCTGTTGATGGATTTTGGTAGACCTTACAAAATAACTTAGAAATCCAAATTTTTTGGTGATTCCCCTAAATTCTCAATGAAGTACAAAAAACTTTTTTGATTCATTTGAGTTTCATACGTTGTTGTGGGAAAGAATTATGTGTTATTTTAGAAAATTTTGCGCACATTCACTTATTAAATTATTAAATTTAGAGAACAGAATTTAAAAGACTAAGTAATTTTCTAAAGTTCTAGTTATATAACGTTGATGTCAGAAAACCAATCATGGGATAGCATCATCACAAACTGCGCACGAAAGATTTTGTGCACACAATTCAGCTTATAAAAATGAAACAAGTGGGTCAATCTCTTTGAAATGTTGATTTTGTAAAAGTTTTGAATTAAAAGAAAAAATTTATTTTTTATTTGTTTTAAATAAATATTAACATTTTTTACCCTCCATAAGTGCTTTTTTGTGTTTTCGCGTTTTTTTTTTTTTTTTTTTTTTGGTATGGGTCCACTTTTTAAACTTTATCTTAAATTTTAGTAAAAAAAATGTTTCAATATTCTTTGTATATTTTTTAACATGTAAAATGGACAGAGTTCTGGACAGCACTATTTGAATGGTACTCAGTAGCAGTAACTGAGTGCTTCTTAGTTACTTTTTTGTTGTATTAATGAGAAGAGCGATCGGGCAGGAAAAATTAGAATTCATTGTGCTTTCTAATGATATGAATGGCGCTCATTTGCGTACATTTTTCTGTTATTATAAGTATCATTTGTTACGAAGGAAGTGCTTTTTCTACTAATGTCTTTCCAGACCAAAAGTTAATTCGACAATTCCGATTTTTTTTTTTTACAGGATATTATTTATCTGATACATTTATTTATCTGATACATCTATGATATAAAATGTATGACCAGGATGCTGTAAAAAATTCGCCATTACGTACTTTTTGTCATCCTTTAGACAGTACTCATATTTTTGGTAAAAAAAAAAGTCTTAATAATCTCTTCTTCCTTTACATTTTTTCTACCTTCCTATCAGGAACTTTTTAATTTCGTAGATTCTCCAGCCTGTTTTTTTTTAACTTTTCTTATTAAAGATACAGAGGAATTTAAAGAATGAGTAACATTCCATGCAGACATATAAAAAAATTCTCTTAAAATTCGTATTATTTTGTATGCGATCCTACAGTCTGTAAGTAAACTTTTTATTCGGATCACCTTAAAATAATCCTGATATTTTAAGGTGATCGTGAACTCTTTGTATTTTTTGTTACTCAAGAAACTATTCCCGACTCACCAGAGTTCCTAGCTATTGTCTTATATGTTCGATATGTGTTTTGATAATAAGTTTGAGTTATGGTTTTGAACGAATTTTGTTCAGTTTTCACTTAAATAAAAACTATTTATGCTATTACAACAAATTTTAGAAATATTTACTGAGAATAATAACAAATAGAAACAAGTTAACGGTAATAATTTTTTCAAGTTTAATAAAAGTTATAGGCCTTAAAACGTGCACACATTTTTTCGTGCGCAGCCCTTAAGAATTAAAAACATTAATTTAAAATTAATAAAAATTAATAAGAAACTTACAAACGAGGCCAGAAAAAATAAATTCTTATTCTTTAAGTATTCTTGGGTTTTTTCCTACATTAGTGATGCCAATAATAAAATAATTTGCTTTAAAAATTTTCTTTATGAAATTTTTAATATATTTAAATTTTGTGTTCTCAGCAGAATTATAAATTGGTATTCTTCCCTTTTCCAGATTCAAAAATACCCAATCACCCGAAGAAAAAGAAAAAGTTGCTGAATTACAAAAAAATACTCTAAAGCGTAAAGCACAACTCTATGAAATTGAACAATCATTACCTGCTAAATCAGGACGATATCTAAGAGTAAATACCATAAAAATTAATTCAAACATATAAATGTATCAAACATAAATTCCCCCTTAAACAGATCATTTTAGGTGATGTTAATGTTTCGATCTTAAACAGAAACGATAAAGTTCGCTATAAAGATGAATATGAAAAATTCAAATTGATATTAAATGTTATTGGTCTCTTAATGGCATTTGTTAATTTGATATTTAATTACAGGTAATTAAGATTAAATATTAAATAATTTCTTAATATTAATAAGATAAGGAATATTAAATAATTTTTTTTATTAAATTTTAAAACAGAGCCCTCGAATTATCTTACATATTCTTATTGGTTTGGTATTATTGCACCTTAACTATACGTGAATCTATTTTAAAAGTAAATGGCTCCCGTATTAAAGGATGGTGGCGGGCCCATCATTTTATTTCAACAGTGGCAGCAGGCGTTTTATTAGTATGGCCTCAAGGTGAACATTGGCAGTTGTTTAGAAATCAATTTATGTACTTCAATGCGTATATAAGTAAGTTTAATATTATTTATTTTAGAAATATATATATTTTTTTAATTTGTTTCTTTTCTTTAAGGTATGGTCCAATATTTACAATTCGGTTATCAAAAGGGTTTGCTGTATCGTTTAAAGGCCTTGGGTGAACGTCATAATATGGATATTACCATCGAAGGTTTCCATTCTTGGATGTGGCGTGGTTTGAGTTTCTTATTACCCTTCCTTTTTGTGGGTTATGCTTTCCAGGCTTATAATGCTTGGACTTTATATAATTTATCCACTAATCCTCCAGATGCTCCTTGGCATGTAAGTTGTGAAAAAGACTATTTTTTTATTTTTTATATTGAATTATTTTTCTTTTAAGGTTTCTGTTATGAGCGGTTTATTCTTCTTGCTATTTATCGGCAATATTACTACTACTCTGTTGGTGGTACCCGAAAAGATACGTGAACGCGCCAAGGAACGTTATCGTCTCATCAGCATGGGCAAATCGATGAAATTGCGCAAACAAATGAAGGTGGGTTTTAAAAAAGAAATAATTTACTATTTTACCATATATCTAGAATAAATTTCATGTTCGAAATGAGGGCTTGACATAGTTTTTTATCTGCTTTTTTATAAAACCGTGAAGACTGTCTTGACTTTTTCTTGCATTTGATCAAATATCTAAAGGTCAAAATCATGTCTGCTCTTATCGAGAGTAATTTCACGTGGAAAAAACTTCCGCACAGTGGGGACGATTGCAAAATTTTTGCTAATAAACATGCATTTATATTTTTATATACTTAAAAATTTTCAGAAGTTTTGTTAAAAAAATTTTAAATTTAAGTATTTTAAGTATTTTTTAGATTTGAAACTATAAAAAAATTATCAGCTAAAGCTATCAAAATAATTTTTGGTACACAAAAAGAACGTTATCATTTTAATATATTATATTAAAAATAAATTTAAAAGAGTTCATTTTAATATGTTTTTTGTGCACTTAATAAATATGATTCTAAGAATCTGACTATTTTCATAAAATACGCTCTTCTTTCTACATTTTTGAGCGGCGAGAACTACTTTAGTGTCAGATCAATCTATACATATGTAATTATTAAAGGTATTTTTAAATTTTTAAGAATCGCGTGACTTTTTTCTATACCGATAAATCTGAAAATTAGTTTCAAAATTTCACCACTTTCGACCAATGCTGAAAATGCAAATCTCAATCAAATAAAAATTTATTTATTATCAAATCATGAAGCCTTGACTTTTGAAATATGTATTTTATTTTTCTTCTATTCCTTATTACAGAATAGCATGAGTGAATCTGAACTCTCCTCTAAACAAGCATCGCCCATGGCCGATTCTATCACTTCATTAGACACAGCGAAAGAAGACAAGAAAAGTAACTAGTGATAATAATCTAGACATAACACACAAACATAAAACTGTTAAGAAAAAACAACGTTGAACTTAAGTTCCACTAAATTAAATGAAAATTAAAACATGCAGACTTAAAATATTTATAATAGAATCACACTAACCTACCGAAATAAAAATGAAGTAGAAAAATAAAAACAACATATAAAATGGCAAAAACTAAATACTAAATAATAGTCAAATCCATAAGTAACAACAAATTAAAACACACCATTATCAACATATTAAATGCATGTTAAAATCAAAACTAAAAACTTTCATTTGAAAATAAAAATTAAACAGAAATTTTTATACGAGGCAATTGAAATACAGGAAAAAAGAAGTTGAAGCATTAAGCAGCATAGGAAAGGAATTACTCAAACGAAAAATTAAGGTTTAATATTTCAAATTTTGACCTATAAATCTACTATTGACAAGAAAACTTGATGTTGTTTTGAGAGCATTGGCAAAGTATTAAATAAACAAAAAGTAACACTTTAGAGAACTTGGGCCTAAGGCTCTTTTAATATTTAATAGATGTCTTTTTTCCTTTTAATATTTTAAAGCTTTGGTATTTCATTTGAATATTTATTAAATCTTTTTTATCTTTAAAGGTAAATAGTAAAAAAACAACTTTAATTGTCCCATAATTTTATAAAATATTCAAAATTTTGCAATTCTAAAATAAAAAATACAAAATTGTGTTAAATTTTAAATCCTTTATTGAATTATAAAAAATCATAATGCAATTATAGATAATCCTTACAACCTGATTCAATAAAATGAACAACATTTTAAGAAAGTTACGTAAAAAAAGTTTTCATTGGGATTTTCTTAAAAATCTTTGTTTTTTTAATCAGTCACTTTAATTTAATTTATTTTATTTCACTTCCTTTTATTTTTAATTTTTTACTTAAGTTATGTTAATTTCTTATTATTTATGTTGGA
Organism: Protocalliphora azurea; assembly: GCA_932274085.1. Lineage (NCBI taxonomy): Eukaryota > Metazoa > Arthropoda > Insecta > Diptera > Calliphoridae > Protocalliphora > Protocalliphora azurea. Next base: position 132,443,151 of record OW026523.1, read on the forward strand.
CAAGTTAGGCTCAGGAATATTCATTCCAAAACGTAAAAACAAGAACAATTTGTTCCTACTTTTTTTCATTTTTTGTTTAATGTTTTTGTACTTTGATAGCTAAAAGTTAACCAAAAACAAAGCAACCATTAATTACACATTAGTACGACGAGTATATGTAGTTATTAATTACTTTTTTATTGTGTATTATTTCAATATAATAGCATTTAACACAAACTAATACAACCCTAGTAGTTTAAGTCATTAAATGAATTGAATATTATAGATAAACTCCCAAAAACAAATTTATTTAAATAATTTAAATTTAATTAATATTTTTGGAATTGGAGAGAATAAATAAAATTAAATGTTCTTATTTAAAAATAATAAAAACAAAATAATAATTAAGTGATTGTGTAAAAATAAAATGGAATTTTAAAGAACAAATTTATTGGAATTTTTTTTTTTAATTTCATAAAAAAAATAAAATGATAACAAAATAAGACTAATGAAATGATAACGAACTAAAGCAGCAATGAATTGAATACATATTTAGAAATGTCCTGTATTTAACAGAAGGAAATTTAAGGAACCAAAATCGTTCTACGGCGTCAAGTTTTGGATAGGAAATGGTTTGCGTTACAACAGTAAAACATTGGCTTATTCCTTTTGCTGTTTATTACAGTATCTCTACTACTATATTGGTAGAACCTGATAATATAAGTGAAGGCGCGAAGGAACTTTATCATCTTATTATCACGTGCATCTCAATGGATAATTCTTTTACTTATCACACATCTTCAATAAATAAAAGTTCAAAATATCAAGTTATCGCTCAAAACGTTAAGTCTTTCTCTAGCATTCGGTCATATATTTACAGAAAAAAATCAAAAAATTATTGTGATTGGTCAACTGTTAACACCTTCCGAATTGAATTTCATAGAAATCCAATTGTAAAACAAACATGGGAATCGAATGTTGGTTAATGATACTAAAGAAACAAGGATATTTTTTACTAAGGCATGTGAGTATTATTGACAACTATCTTAAGTATTTAGCCTTGCTTACATTTGATTACAATTCTTTAAGTTGTGACAAAAGATATAAGTGCATTAATTTCAAATCAGTGTAAAATAAATTCATGGGTAGTGTATATTAAATAGTAAAAAGCAATTAATTCTTAAAATTAAAATATCCAACGCACATACAAAAACTCTATTACACATACAGTCAAACTATACAATCAATCATTAATCAAACAAGTCCATTGGGATCAAAGAGCTTTGTTGTTTTTTTTTTTATAAAAAAAAGTATTCATTTCTATATTTTAACACATTCGTTTATACATACATATGTATAAGTATCAAGAAATTCGTATAAAACAATTTCATATTACATAATTTATAATGTAGTATCTTTAGATTTTGAGCATCAATAGTAACTTTTCCATTTATCCCAAATGATTTAAAATTTAATTGTTTTGTGAATTAAATGTATATAGTAATTTTAATTGCTCAAAGTTTCTAAGGCACTAGAGAAATTAATTATTTATTAAGTATGATTTAATAGGTACGTATTTCATTCTTATACTTGTTAACAAATTATTAGCTCCCAGCCTTGTAGACATCAGCCTTTGATTATTTTACGAAATAATATGCAAACAACATTGTTGTTTTTATACATAAAAAATTTATAATTTTAAATACTCATATTCCATTTAACTAGTTGAATTTTGGACGTAAATAAAACTTAAAACAGAGCGCCATCATTTGAACTTTATACAAAAACCAGCAAACAAAAATTCAACTATGACAAACAAGCAGTTGGACACCAAAAAAAAAACTAAAAAAAATGTTTCCAATAAAACATTGAAAAAGCTATTGCCACACTTGGCAAGTATTTAATTAAATTAACGAGACCAAACCTTTTGGAAAAAACATGAAATTTTTATACAAACTAAGTCTTTATAAAAAAAGTAATTAAATCTGTAGACTTTTCATAGTGTCACTACTTTTAGATTTAAATCTGCTGCTGACCATTTGTTCGTGTTAATAATAATTTTGAGCGTTAATGTTAAATTAGGTGTTAAATTGTTTGCTGGGCTGTTGAAGTTATTTTGTAAATTGAACTCTGTAATAAAATCTCTGGTGATAGCGGGGATGTAATAGAGACATTTAGACGCTATTGACTCAATTTTTTATTTTATTATTTTTTTATTTTGAATAGAGCTGGGTAAAGGTAATCACAAAAGATTTTCTTATTTTTTGCTATTTTAGAAAATTAAAAAAAAACCTATTAGATATTCCGAAATGCCAAATATTCTTCCCCTATATTTTCCAAAAACATATTTTTTTGCTCACAGAAGTATTATTATTATTATTACACCCAATAACATTGATCTAAGATCCACCTTAAAATATAACAATCGGCTTAGAGTCGTCAGATGAATCGATAAAATGATGTCCAACTGTGTATCTGTCCGTCCATGTAAATTCAGGTTGCAATTTTGAAAATAACACAGAGCATGCAGTTACATATATATATATATATATATATATATATATATATTGAATCATACATACATAATTCGTGCACAAATTGTGTGATTTGATTTAGTAAAATACAAAAAAAAATCCAATTTAAATTACCTCCAAGATATAACAACATATTTTTTAAATCTAATCAATAGTTTCGGAGATATTAAAAGGAGAGTTTTGAAAAAAATAAAATTTTATACAAAATTTAAAAATTTTTCTATTCCAAAAAATGTTTAAAAAACGAAAAAAGCTGGATGTGTTACAAATAAAACGAGAAATATTTAATTAAAAGTAATGCGTAAATGCCGACTTTATTCAAAATTAAGTGAAGTTACCAAATTTGAAAAGGAACGCTTTTAGAAGACGACTCAAAAATGATCACAGGTTTCATATAAGACCCTCTCTGAAAATTATTTTGAAGCAAATACATAATGTAACAGGATAACATATGGTCGGGCTTAACCGGCTATAACTTTCTTACTTGTTTTAAATAGTGTGTAAATTTTCGAAAATTAATAGATTATTGGTACTATTCAGGAAATAGTCACTTTTTTAAACATTGATACTTTCCTTGAAAACATTTTTTTTTTTTATTTTTAATAAATTTGTTTTCTTTTTTTTTTAATTTATATTTAAGGACTGCGCATGAAAAAATGAGTGCATACAATTCAGCTTATAAGAATGGAGCCATTGGGTCAATCTTTTTGAAATTTTGTTTTTTAAAGGCTGTTATTTCAAATTTAAAAGAAAATTATTTTTTATTCGTTTTTAATAAAATATTTAATAGAAGAGCTTTATTGTCTTTTCGGTTACTTTTTTGTTCTTAAACTCTATTTCTCTCTTTTCCTTTTCTTCAGAAGTTCACTTTTTCTAAAATTGGTTCTTTTCTTGAAAATCGATTTTACTAATTTTTATGTTTTTGAAAATATGTTTTTATTTAGAAAATTATAAAGTTTTTTTATTAGTATTTTTTGAAATTTTTTGGAAAATTCGTTATTGTACCTTTTTGAAAATTAGTATTTTAAAGATTATAACTTTTTTTAATTTGTATTTATTTTAAAAATTGCCTTTTCTGTATTAAAAATTAAAAATTTGTTGATTTCTTATTAAAAAATTTTACTTTTTTCGAAAATTTGTTTTTTTTTTAAATAAGCCATTGTTTCAAGTTTAGTGTTTTTATATAAATTGATGCTTTTTTTAATTCATTTTTTTGGGTATTATTAGTTTTTTTAATGATATTTTAGATTTTTTTTAATTGGTACTTTTTTTCAAAAATGTTTATTTAAAAAAAAAATGCTATTTTCTAAAATGTAAAGTTTTTTATAAATATAACATATATATACTGGGTCCTTGTGAAATTTTAAGACGACTTAACTATTTGCATCTGTCCGTCTGTTTGCAATAGGGTTCGAGGGGTATAACTTAGTTGCCTCTAGTGTTTTTCAAGAAAATTAAATTATACGAATATAAAATTTAAAAAAAAATAATAATTTTTAAGCATTTTGCAAGAGATCACAGATTAAATTTATTTTTGTAAGCATCTCTAATTGTAGTCAAAATAACAGCAATTACATAAAATTAATAAAAATATGTAGTTTTCGTTTAATGATTTTAGAAGTGATAAACAAACAGGGCAACCAAAAATATGCAAATTCATATTTTTCCCGGGCTTCAAATGAACCAAACTGTTAGTTATTTATCCGTATCAGACAATTTTAAGAATTTTGGCATCGATTAGTTATAGCATATTTTGGTCCTAACAGCATATTTTTCCATATTTTGCTTGGCAACATATTTTGTCATATTTTCATTAAAAACCCTTATTTTTGAGCGTATTTTAGCAATTTTAAATGGTATATCTTTGCATATTTTATAATTAAGAACATAATTTTGCGTATTTTACACTTAAGAGAAAAAAGGTTGCATATTTTGCACCCAGGAGATTTTTTTTACATAATTTGCCATTGGAGAATTTTTTTTTTTTTTTTTCTGCCACATACATAATTTTCGCCTTATAAGTTGATAGAAATTTGGTAATTTCCTGATACAATGCTTTAGGTTATTAATGTTTTTGAATGCAAAAAGAAACCTTTTTTAGCAATTGCTAATAAAAATCATGTTGATTTTGGCATGAATTGTAAAAAAAAATTAAGCCAGAAAAAAAATATTTTAGAGCATATTTTTTAATTTTAACGACATATTTTCCGAATTTAAGAGCATTTTTTATACGCATGAAACACTTTTTTAGAACATATTTTTGGTTGCCTTAGTGATAAATCACAAATTTTCTTCAATTTTTCCTTTGATTTCTGGTTATAATCAATGATTTCGAAGAAATTTCAATTTAATAAATTAAAAATAAATATTTAATGATATTTGTTATATTTAAGAAATGATATATTTTCTTTATTTTTGCTCTATGACCTTTTATTTCCCAGAAAATGTAATTTTATAAAATTTAGAAAAGAAAATTTTATTTATCAAACTTTTCAAGATAAATTCAATTTCGCCGTTATATCGTACTTGCTTTTGTGAATGTATTTACATATTAATTTTTAAAAGTTTCATTGACCCAGTTTTTCTGTAGCATTTAACTAATCCCATACCTGTATTCTAAATAATCTTAAACTAACAAATTTCTCATATAAATCAATAACTGAGAATCATGTTCACTGAAAACAACAACAATATTAAAATTGTGCAATATACAATTAATATTTTGTTTTGTTATATTTGTTGTACATTAATATTTTTTACATGAGAGTGTATGTGTTCAAGTATTGACAGAGCTGGCTACAGCAGTTTAATACTCAAAACTTAATTTATATGCACATTCAAAAATTTTTTAAATAATCTGATTAAAGCTTTATACGGTAATAAATAAGTACTCATACAATGAGAAGAGTATTATTTATTTGTATTATCGGTATGTGAAATTTGTTAATCGAGATCTGACAAAAAAAAAGTTTAAAAAATATTATGTCAGAAATGAGGAGTATTAAGGAATTTGCAAGCAGGGAACTGCTTTAGAAGTATATTAAGTTTAGTCAGTTAGTTAGCACTGCGAGACGTACTATATAAATAAAAATAAGTTTACAGATAAAACTAATTATGGAATAACTAGAATAGAATAAATGTGCGAAAAGACAATAGAGTGTTTGGAAAGAATTCTCTTTATGGATTTTAGTTTAGTACCGTCTATGACAAAGTAAAGTGTAAAAGTGTAAAGTGAAAAGCAAATAAGAATTATAACAATTGAAAAAAAAAAAATACGAGTAGTGCAAAAGCAAAAAAAAATACTACACAAATAGTAAAGAACTATAAAATACTAAAATAAGGGCAAACAAAAATATAAAATAATCAAGAATAACATGAGTTGAAATTCTTATTTTATTTTTTAATTTTATTTAATTTTTTTTCTTTTGCTGTATTATTTAGTCATTGAGACGACTACGATGACTACTGACTGACACAGTAGTCATATGTGTTGTGTCTTGAAATCAATGCTTTTTTGCACTTGAAACTAAAAGATACAAGATTATTTTGATTCCATTAAGTTGAAAAGAAAAAATTTACAAAAAAAAACATACAAAATTGTGTTTAAGGCCAGATCTTGGGTTTATAAAATTTAATCTTTCGCAAGACAACGTATCTAAAGAATATTTTACACTAATTTTAAAAATAAAAAAAGTAAAAGAACAGTAATAACAATTAAAAAACATACTCATAACGCTGCCATACAATAGCAAAGTCTTATCAAAACTTCTGAAATAGTGAAAAAAAAACTGATAAAATATTCACTCATTTTCTGTGGAATTACAAAAATATTTTTTTTTTTTCGTTAGTGAGTAAAAATTAAAGAAAAAATAAAAAGTTTAAAAGAAAAAAAGAGTACGTTCATACGATACAATTTAAAAAATAAAAACAATTTTTGCTGTGGTATTAGTATTTGGATATTAAATTAACTGTTTTCACACTTGCATACACACAGATACTTTTACTCATATCCAAGTACTTCTATCTATGTTGTATATGAACTAGAGAACAAACCCAAAATACACAAAAATGGCAAGAGATCGATTGCCAGAATTAATACAGGTAAGGTAGAGTTATACAATACGCAACGTTATCAAAACATTTTATTTTATAACAAAAAAAGTAAATAAAAATACAAATAAAATGAAAAATTTAAATAAAAAGACAAAAAGAAATTATAAGTAAACCTGTTCATTTTGTCTCATTTTCTCATTCCCCTAGCGCTCAAATAGCTGTAATTCTACGAATGGTTCAACAATATCGGTGGAACAACAAACTTCAGCAGCCAATATGCAACAAAATACAACCGTAGATGCCATACTCAATCCGGTAAGTAAATCTTATATTTTCTATCTACATTACGAGTCTTTTACATCTTTTTTAGTCTAGCTTTTCTTTATTGTTTTATAAATAGTTTATTTTTGCAATGAACTGAAAAAATTGACCCAGTATTTTAATTTTTTTAATTATTCTAAGAAAAAAAATTCTTATTTTTTCCGCTTAAAATGTTACTTGAAAAAATAACATTTATAACCAGATTTAGGCAAAAATAAAATGGAACATATAATATACCCGTAGCCAGTGCCAGTTTGTTTTTACAACAATTAAATTTATTTAATTTATTCTTCTTCTCATTTTTATTCAGTTTATATAGAATCTTTATAAATAATAAAAAAACAAACAATTACCAGTATTTGTACGTTCTCGTTCAAACATCAAAACATACATTAATACGTGCAATTAAGTATAAAATAATAAAGTTATAGTCGGCCTAGATGGGTTTAAGTATACCCTACATCATCTTTAATCCATGATGAACTCAGTTAATTTAGATTGTGATTAAAAATATAAAATGTCAAACGTTTTGTTGTACTCTCTACAGGCCTAGGTGCAATTTCGCTTGGGAAAAATTTTAAGAAAAACAGAGACGATTTATTAGATTATAAGACCAATCGTATAATAAAATTTTCTTTAATCTCTTCCATATTCTGTTCGATTGTGTTAATTCAGAAAAAAATCAACATATTTAAGGAATAAGAAACTAAGCTAAAACAAAACTAAAACTGAACTAGAACTGTATTAGAATTGAACTAGAACTTAACCACAACTGAACTAGAACAATAACTGAATTAAACTAACCTAAAACTGAACTATAACTGAAATAGAATTGAATTAGAACTAAACTAAAATTGAACTATAACTAAATTAGAACTAAACTGGAACTGAACTGGAACTGTACTAGAACTGAAATATAATTGAACTAGAACTGAACTAGAAATAAAGTACAACTGAACTATATCTGAGCTAGAACGGAACTAAAACTGAACTAGAACTAAACTAGAACGCAACCAGTTTCTGAACTAAGACTGAACTGTAATTGAACTAGAACTGGACTAGAAATAAACTAAACTATATCTGGGCTAGAACTGAACTAAAACTGAACTATAACTAAACTAGAACGCAACCAGATCTGTACTTGAACTGAACTGGAACTGAAATACAAATGACATAGAACTGATATAGAACTGAAATGGAACTAAATTAAACCAAACTTGAACTATAACTAATCTAGAGCTAGAGCGTAACTATAACTGAACTGGTACTGAACTAGAACTGAACTACAGCTGAACTAAAACTGGAACTGATCTAAAAATCGAGTAGAACTAAACTAGAACTTAATTGTAGCTAAACTTAAACTTAATTAGAACTGAACTAAAACTTAAATAGTACTATACTAGATCAGAACTGAACTAAAACTCAAGTAGAACTAAACTGTAACTCTTTTTTACTATTTATTAACTGACTAGAACTGAACTTGAATTAAAGTAGAACTGATATAAAATTTAAATAAAACAGAACGAGAACTGAACTATAACTGAACTACAACTAAATCACAACTGATCTAGAACTGCACTAGAACGGAACTAGAACTAAACTACAACTGATTTAGAATTAAACTATAACTCAGCTAGAACTGTATAAGAACTAATTAACAACTTAACTGGAACTGAACTTAAAGTTAGCTTTAACTTAACTAATTCGCTACTAAGATTTCTATTTAGTTCTATATTAGGGAAACATTTTTATAAGAATAATAATTTATTAGAATTTCAAAATTCAAATGCAATGCAAAATTATGCAATTTGTAATAAAATTTAGTCGGGATAAACATTTTTCTATAGAAAAATTATTTTAAAATCATATAATAAATTTAAATTTTCATGTTTACATTATTTAAAAGGGGTTAAAATTTTAACTTGTCAAGGGGATTAAGCGATAACAGTAACTAAGCAGCAAAAGTGACCCAACCTTGATTTTGTTAAAAAAAAAGATATTAAGTGGAATGTTTTTGTGTACTTTTATTGACTAACGTTTAGAATTTACATTTTTTTTTTTTATAACTGAAATTTAAGTTTGTGGTTTCAAAATTGAGGCATATTCAATATCCTACAATTATTGGAACTCACTTATGTGTAAAATTTACAAATTTACAAATTAATTTTTCATATTTTATTCCGAAAATTTAATTTTTTTTCTTTGTTTACATCGCTAAGACTATATTAATAATTTTTAAAATAACCTCTAATTACTTATTGATCCCAAAGAAGTGCAAGTAGTAGCGTATTGTTAGCAAAGGTATTTAAAAGATATAAATTTACTACAGGAAAAGGAAGACTCATTTGAAACAAAAATTTTCAAATATTGATTAAAGAACTTTAAACAAATTAAATAATTCTATAAAATTACTACAACGTACATTTTTTTTTAACTTGAAACCACAACTCTCAGCTGTAGATTCTCTGTAGAAATAATATGTATTAGAAAAAGCATAAACAGATTTTCAAAAATCGTTATGAATTAGACCTTTAACACACATTAATCACGAACTCAATAAACATCTTATTGTATTAATTAAATAAAAACGTTTTACTTATTTATTTGCATTTGTTTATTCTTTTTTTCCCTATTTAATTTATAGTATTCGGAAATACGCACACATTTAGCACAAATAGCAGCAAATTTGGAGTCAATGAATCGTATGACCCAAGCGGCAAACATACGAAGCTTTAATGGTAAATATTTACAATTTTTTAAATAAATTAAAAATGTGGCTAAAAAAAGTTTAAAATTTTCTTTTTTTATTTGTTTAGAAAATGAAATGGATCAATTGCGAAAACACAACCTACGTTTGGGCAATCAATTGATGACAAAATTTCAGGAATTTAAAGCTAACCTACCGGCAGAAAATGACTATTCTTTGGAGGCACGCATGAAGAGAACTTTGTTCTATGGCCTACATCAGAGCTACATAAATATGTGGACAAAGAATGAGGCATTTTTGCAGAATTATGAACAGAAATTAAAGAAAAATTTACAAATGCAATCGAAGATAAGTAAGTATATCATGTTTTTTAAAATCATTTGTAAATATGTTTAAAATATCTAAGCTTATATAGTAATAAGTAGTACCTACTTCACCGCAAATATTTGAAACAATGACTTACTCGTAACTGGTTTAATAATTCCAGTAGTGAATTAGAACCAGAATTTAATTAGAATTGAAGTATAACTGAACTAGAACTGAATTAAAATTGAACTAGAACTAAAATAGAACTGAACTAAAACTAACATGGAAGTGGACCAGAACTGATATGGAACTGAACTAGAACTAAATTAGATCTGAACTAGAAATGGACTAACTCTAACGAAGAACTGAACTACAGTTGGACAAAAACTAGTATGGAAATGAACTAGAACTATTTATGTACCACTATAATAAAACTGAATTAGAACTAAACTGAAAGTTAACTAAAACTGATATAGAACTGAACAAGAACTAAAACTGAACTGGAACTAAAATTCTATTAAAACTTAACTATAACTAAACTAGAGCTAAATTAGAACTGAACTAGAACTAGATCTAAACTAAAACTGAAATAGAACTAAACTACATATTAATTAGAAGTGAAATAGAGCTTAAATGTAGTAGAAGTCGTATAGCCGTAGATGTATTCCTATTTTATTTCTAAAGTTAAAGCATTATATGATTGTAAAATTGTTTATGTTTTTATTTTATTTCATTTAAATTTATTAATTTCTAATTTCGTTTATCTACAGTCAATTGCAATGCCACTGAAGAAGAAATCGAAGAATTAATTGCCAATAAAACTACTAGTCTATTTGTGGGAAATGTAAGTTTCTTTTTGGCGAAAAACCATTTTCAGTATTGACGACACAAAATGTTATCGTTTAATATAGACTTCTATCTCGCGATTCTTTCATTTCATGTCTATATAGATTTTGGAAGAAACCGAAAAAGAACGTAAAACGTTACAAGATCTTATGGATCGTTTTAATGAACTCAAAAAATTAGAGAAATCCATTGAAGAAGTTCATGCATTATTTTTAAGGATACAATGTTTAGTCCTGGAGCAGGTAAGAAATTAATTTTAAACCCTTAATATTGTGTCTAAATTTGAATATGTATTTTCCCCTTTTCAACAGAGCGAAACCATACAGCGTGTGGAATTTCATGCTCAACAGGCCACTTTGTTTGTGGACAAAGGTGCTGATGAATTGGAGAAAGCTGATAAATTACATAAAAAAGCTTTAAAGGTATTTTTTTTCTTAATTTTTAAGAAGTTTGTTATTTAATAAATAACTTATTTTACAGAAAAAAGTGATGCTCATTTTAATTGCTATAGTTGTATTACTGGTGCTAATTTTAATTGGTGTATTTTTGTGATGTCTTTTATTTTATTTTTAAATTAAGTAGATTTTATTTTATGTTTTAATTAAATTAAATTATTTATGTAAAAAAGTATTAAAGTCCAAAGAATTTTCAATAAATTAAAGGAAAATTAATTTTGTTTAAAGAAATTTAAAATATGTATTTTTAATAAAATTTCAACAATTTTAAAATATTTAATTGATGCAAACTTCAGAATTTAAGTTAAGATTTGAACTATAATTAAGCGAAACTAAAATTAGAATTTAACTAGAACCGAACTAAGACTAAACTAGAACTGATGTAGGGCAAAACTATAACTGAACTAAAACTGAACTAGAACTGTACTAGAACTAAACTAGAACTAAACTAAAACTGAACTAGAACTGAAATAGATCTGAGCTACAACTGAACTAGAACTGAGCTAGAACTGAACTACAACTGAGCTAGAACTGAACTATAACTGAAATAGAACTGAACTAGAACTAAAATAGAACTGAGCTAGAACTGAACTAGAACTGAAATAGAGCTGAGCTAGAACTGAACCAGAAATGAGCTAAACTAAATCTGAACTAGAACTGAAATAGAACTGAGCTAGAACTGAACTAGTACTGAGATAGAACTGAACTAGAAGTAAACTAGAACTGAAATAGAACTGAACTAGAAATGAGCTAGAACTGAACTAGAACTGAGCTAGTGCTGATATAAAACAGAGCTAGAAAGAAATTAGAAACCAAAATTGAACTAGAACTGATGTAGGATAGAACAATATCTGAACTGGAACTGAACTTCAGCAAAAGTAGCACTAAACTAAAACAGAAAAATGAGGCAATATGGAAGAGTAAAGAATTTGTTAAGGAACTCTTATTTACATGTGTGAGTAAATATTTTCATTGTTGTTTATAACGTATCTCATGTGATTTACATTTTAATATTATCTTTTTTATCTTATAAATATAAAATAAACAAAAATGAGTGATTACCTTCATTATAAAATTTGTTATTTAACTTAAAAAGGTAATAACAAAAAAATTGGCGTTTATTATGTATCGTAAGTGTTGTATTCTCTATATTTGTATAAAATAATGCAATTCTAAGTGCAGTTTTGATAATTTCTCTCATGATTTTCGTATGACATTTGTATCGATATTTTCAATCAAACTGAAAATAACTTTACTAATATGCACTTAGCGCTTTATTTCTTGAACAAAGAATATTTTCGTTTTCTTAATAATTTAATATACTTAAAATCAAGAAGCTGTAAATGCTAAAATCAACTTCTTGGAAAGTAAAGTATTTATTGTTGAGAACTCAGGCAGTAAATGCAATAACTGTATGATCGTTTATTGTTAATACATATGTATTATTGTTAATATATATTATTGAAAGGGCCAGATTCAATTGACGATTTTTACAAACTGGTTTATAAATAATGAAAATGTTTATTTATTAGGGGAGTCCCATTAAAAGTGTTGTTTGTGTTTCTAATAAAAATGGGAAATTACTTTATCTTATAACGTTCCCAGAACTTCGTATTTTGTTTTTGTGAAAAAATATGAAAAAAGGTAATTTTTATCTTTTAAATCAGCTCTAACTTGCTCTTCTATCTTTAACTTAAACTTCACTTTTTATACCTTAATTTTTAGTTCAATAATGGAGTTTAAGTCTGTAGCCTAAAATTTGATTTAATCTTTATAATAAAATTGAAATTATATAAAAAACATTTTTTAAAGCAATTTTATAAATTATAAATAACTAAAAATAATATGTTGTGGTTAAGGTTATAAAAAGATGAACAAAATATTTATTGAGTAACGCCTTTAAAAATGCTTTATTTTGTAAAATTGCAAATATTACACTGAGCTACAAAATAAATAAATTAAATTTAATGGTAGCTAATTGCGTAATTTTTAAATTTTTGCAAACATATTAATTAATGCAATTATTAGTTGAGTCTAATCAGAATGAAGTGTTAAATGATCGGAGTTATTTCTCAAATATTTGCCTCAAAAAAAAAAAAAAAAAAAGATAAATTGCCAAAAATTTTAATTGTAAATAAACATACATTTTCCAGAATACTCTATACAGTTGTGGCAAGAAGAAATGCCACTGATTAATTCGATCAACATTTTTAGAACGGTCAATAAACTTTAAATATAAACAAGCCGAATATAGGCTGTGCCGAATCTTTTATACCTTTCACCACTTTACCAACAAATAAAAAATAATAGTACACAGAAAAAAATCACCAATCACCAAACTAATTCATTCAATTAAAGATTGTTTAAATTTGCACCTCGCACCAATTGATTATATCAATTACTAATAACTGTAAAAAATGACAAACAGTAAAAATTTTCCAATTAAAAAATTTATTAAATCAATCAATTAGATGATTGAATGAATTAAAAATTTAAATGAGGTAAAATTCTTACTAGAATTTTTTTCACTATTTCTTTTTTTTTATTTTTGCTAAATAAATAAATTAAATTTTTATGTAAAATGAAACAACTGCGTTAATTGGAAAAAAAAAATAAAAGGCAATATTTTTTTCTGTGTATGATTTAATATTTTCGCATTTATACTTAAAAAAAAAATAATACATACATTTGTTCCACAAGCATCGCTTGCTTAAACAAAAAAAGCAAAAATAAAATAACAACATAAAAGCATACATAAATACGAACTAACTAACTGCATATACAAAAAACAACAACACTGATAATCATTCTAATACTGCTCTTGTCAACTAAACTGCTCGCTTATATAAAAAATAACAACATTAATAATCATTGCAACGCTTCAGCATAAATCTTTGTGTGTGTATATCTTTAACAGATTTTTTCAATTTTTGGCCCATAACTCTGTTATGGGCTGTTTATGAAACAATTTGGTTGATTTAAAAAATCGAAATTTTATAAAAATATTTATGACCTATCTATACAAAAACTATACAAAATCCGTAGCTTAAATAGGAGTTTCAAAAAGTCAAAAATGCGTTTTGTCCAATATCTCGGTTATTATTATACCCATTTAGTTCATTTCTTCTTTGAAAAAACGAAATCCTTAGCTTATTTGGAGGCTACTGAAAATCGAAAACCGGTTTAAAAGACAGTTTTTTGACATATCTCTGCCATTTATGAACCGATCTTGCTGAATTTCAATAGCAAAATTCTCTAATGGATTTCCGATCGTTTGATATATATATTATATATGACAGTTATCGGTGGGCTTCATAAACGTCCTTTCAACCGACAAACGGACGGAGGAACATTGTCCTATCGACATCATTTCTTACAAGGATCCAGAAAATATAAACTTTCTTGTAGAAATTACAAACGGAATGACAAACTTATACACCTTTACACCTGTGGTTAATGGTATAAAAACATTAACAATTTTTTTAGAGATTTATTAAATTTATATTGTTATCTTTTAATGTTTTATCAGTTAGAGATAACTAAATAATAGAGCAAACAAAATAGGAATCTGATTTCTACATACATTCCCCAATGTTCATATTTTTTTTTTTTTTTTGCATATAATTGCAGAAGCACACGCGAATTATTCAAACTTATTGTGAATGATCTTAATCTTAAGGGTATTCCCACCGTATAGCAATTTCAATAAGCAGCACCGTTTGTGGTTGTTTTTAAGCATACAAATTATAATAATAACAAATACTTAATACAAATACAAACATTAAGTATTATTTCATATATTAATTGTGTTTTTATTCTTATTGAGAAGAAAAAATCTGTAGACATTCAAACATTTTTTATTTAGTTTATCCCCGTCGCTGCCAAGTAAAACAACATTCGTGAGATGAAAGAAAATAATTAAATAAGTTTCATAAGAAACGTAACACAACAAACAAATATAAACAAATAAATAAAAAAAAAAAAACGCGGATTAAACAGCGGTGAGAACGAAAGAACAAAATAATTAATTAAAAAGGCTTGCATGATTCAAATACTAATAATTTTGCCATACAATACCTACATATGACAAAGGGACAAACAAAACTATTAGAATTTAAAAAATAAATAAATTAAATGAAACTAAAATAAAAGAATTATAATAATAAAAATAAAAAATGATTCGCGATCGTTTGCCAGAACTTAAAGAGGTGAGTTTTTATTAAACATAAATACATCCGATTTAAAAATAGATTTATGGCTAGCCACAAATATTAAAAATTCTTTTGTAATATGTATTTGTGTAGGTGGTATGTTCTTTCCACGCTTCTACCGAATCCCTGGTTCTAATTGATATGGAGGAAATAGAAGAATTTGTAGATCGATGTCATAACCCGGTTATGGATGCTTTACTTAAAATGGTAAGTTTACTTAGATACATATATATGTACACAATTAGATACATAGATACATATTTAAAAACAAAACAAGATCAACTTTACCGAGTGCCAGTGATAATGTTAGAAAAATGCTAAAATGTGAAAGTAAGTATGATCAGAGTAATAATGCAAAAACTGTTGATCAGACACAAAGAGAGAGAGAGAGAGAGAAATTGAAAATATAATAATAAATAACAAAAACACTCTAAACAATAAATATAATAAATATATATATATATATATTTTTTTTTTTTTTTTTTTTTTTTTGTATTAACAAATTAAGAGCATTTAGCGATTAGATGCTATTAAACAGAATCTATAATACCCTACTGGAATTGAATTTATGTTGTAATGAAAAGGCAAAGAATAAAAATTATAACTTATTAAAACCAACAAAGAGATAAAAATGCAAAGAATTTTGTTGCAAATAACTTCACAAGGTTTAGAATCTTTTAACAATTTTATGTAGAATATTAAAAATAATAATAAATATTTTTGCTCACATTATTTATGAAGATAATTTTAATTAATGCCGGTTGTCGAAGAATAGTAAGAACGGGAAGTGTGTTCTTTTTTTATCACAACCTAATTTGCACTTATAAAATAAAACAAAAATTAAAATATTTGGAATTGTTCTAAGAATTTATTTTTATTTTGTAGTTTTTATACCTTTATCATAAAATTAACTTTACACATAAGTTTGTCATTTTATACGAAAGTCTTTAAATATATATCCCGGGCCTCAAATTGAAAAATATTTGTGATTGATATGATTAAAAATAACTTTTGAGAATATATGTCTGTCTATTTATCGTCTGGATGTCTGTCCGTCTGTATGTTGAAATGGCTTTTTCTGAAGCCCATAGTCCTATAAATACATTTCTCTTTCAACACATATATGGGATAGAGTCTCGAGAATCTTGGTATTGAAATTCAGTGAAATACCTTTAGGAATGGTGGAGTAATAAATGATTTTCTAGAACAGCCTCAAAACTTTTTTTTCTAATTTTCTTTGTTCAAAATTTAATAATATTTTCTATTCCATATATAATAATATATAAATGTTTTTCTATTGGAAAGTTGTGAGATTGAATATTCTAGAGGGAGTGTTCAAAACTACAAACCGTTAAGCCTGTGTTTGTGTCTCCGGGACTCCTTATAAATTTCAGTTTTTCCTAAAAGTATAAATATTGTTACGAAATTGTACTTAAATTCAAATAATAATAATAATGCTTCTCAACCGTTCTCAATACTTCTAGGCCTAACAGATATGCTAACAGCAGTTAGCATATCTGTAGAAATTATTAATATAGTTGTAAAAATGCAACATTGATTGATGACAACACTAAATGTTGAAACTGCTAACATTAACATCGAAAGCTCTAAAATTCGAATATACTAGTTTGTCCGTTAAGAATATTGTAGAAAGAGATAAAGCTTTCGGGAAGCATCTAGATGTCAGTACAGTATATATAAATTGGTCGTGAGAACACCATTGAGTAAGTCTAATTGAAAGCATCGTTAAGTAAAGACAAATTAACTGCCTTGGCTGTATATTCTTGTACATTATTAAAGTGGGTTTTTTAAAGTGTGTAATTTAAGTACGTGTTTATTAGAACACATAGCAACTATTTAAACTGTTATTGTTGTATATTTTTAAATAAAATAAAGAGTCGTTACAATTTTTAAACTACTAAACTGCTTTCATTTGCAATCAAAGTATACGGGTTATTTAAAGGAAATAAACCACAGTTTTTAAAAGGCAAAAACGTAACAATATTTTCATTATTAAAAAAACTAATTTTACTAGAATTTCTAGGCACGTTTTGATGTTTGTTTTTATAAAAAAAGTATTATTTATATTTGTGTTGTGTTTTAAGTTTTTTATATAAGCAATAAAGATATTAAATTTCAATATAGAACATAGACTTTAGGTCCTGAGTACGATCTTTGGCCGAGACTTCGAAAAACTGTTTTGTTAAATTATCTTCAAATAGAAACTAAAATATTGAAACGTCAGATTAAGGAACTGTCAAATATATTTTTAATAATTTAAAAAGGTTTCTTTGAAATTTATTAAACAAAAATTAAATTTCCATTCGCCAGGATTGAAATCCATTCGAACGCTTTAGAATTTCTAACTTTTTACCCCCTAGGCCGCATGACATTTTTAAATTCTGAATTCAAAAAATTGTTTTAATTAATTTGTGTAAAAAAAATAATTTTTCAACATTGTTGAATTTTAAATATAGTGCTATAAATAGATTTTTATACTGTTCACATATATGAGGAGTACATATAATTATAGTCTAGTGGAAATGTTATAGATTACAAATCTTCAAGCCTTGGTTCGTATCCTCGTAAAATCCATTTGAATTTTGTTTTAATATGGGCATTTTTTTTTTTTTTTTTTTTTTTTTTTTTGAGAAAAAATAACTTTGACAAGTAAGTCTGAGTATGTAAGAAGTTTTTTTCTTAAAATACTGTAATTGTGTTTTAGGTATTTAAATGTGGATAATAAGCTGGCATATCACGGTTTGGTGGAACTGTGTCTTAGAGCCCCAAAGTTAAAAATTCTTATAAATTCCGAAAATTTTAAAATTGCTAATTCAAGTCTAAAATATGTAATACTAAGGTATATTTTTCGAAAAAAAAAATTATTGGTAAAAAACTGAAAAGGAATTTACAATTTTGCATATCTTTTCTATATTCAGCTCTTCAACATAGATGGTCTGAGCGATCTTAATAAGTCATATGTCCAAGGAGTTTTCGGGGACTCTTTATGCTACAATTTTCCAATGTCATGGTTTACACCAGTTTACAAATATTAAATATATTTCCTGATTAAAGCAAAAATTTTGGTAAGAGATAATTCCAATATGTTTATATATTTATGAAATATAGATTTTGTGAAGGGTATAAAAGATTTTGGCCCAGCCGAATATAACACTTCCACTTGTTATCTATCCTATCTTATTTATCTTATTATTTTTTTTTTTTATTCTCGCACGTTTTAGTTTTTATGTTCTCATTGATTTTGTTTCAAGTTTAAAAAGAAAATATTTTTCGTAAATAAAAAGAATCCCAGCAGACATTTGTATTTGAATCTAAGCAGAATTTATTTTAAAAAAATAAGGAATATATTTTATTCCTCATAATTATAAATGACTTTAAAATTTTGGGAATACCATTTTAATGCGTCAGCTTACTTTTACCACTTATTTTTGCTTTAAAGTATGATAATTAATTTATTGCATTACACGAATCGAATTAGACGAACCTCAACAAAAAAAAACCTACAAATTCTAAATAAACACAACACAACTAAGATCATAAGAAAAAAGTTTTTCTCAGACCTGAGTAGATGAGACCGAATCTTCACGTAATTTGAAGAGCTTTCAGTTTTTCTCGTACACAAGCAGAAGAGAACGTATCTTAACGTAATTTGAGTGGTTGTACATTCTAGTTTGCGACCTTAAGATGGACCAATTCTTAAGTATTTGATCCAATTGTTTCACAAATTTTCTTATGTTAAAATCATGGAAGAAATATTGTTCGAACCTTATATTAAAGTAAATAAAGGCAGAACTGTATGAAATATTTAGCGTCTGTGGAAACAAAATCCCTGATATTATTATTATTATTATTACAAAATTATGTTCAGGTATTCAAAAATCCC
Organism: Protocalliphora azurea; assembly: GCA_932274085.1. Taxonomy (NCBI): domain Eukaryota; kingdom Metazoa; phylum Arthropoda; class Insecta; order Diptera; family Calliphoridae; genus Protocalliphora; species Protocalliphora azurea. The sequence goes on from OW026523.1 coordinate 132,462,467, forward strand.
AGAATTTCAAAAAATAACCAAAAGTTTGTTTCAAAGCTATAATTCTCAATTTTACTCTCAAAACTTGGACGATACTTATCGACAAGCAGGGAGATCGAAATAATTTAGATTTGGGGTTTTTAGGACTAAAGCACTATAGGCAACTAAAAATAGTACTTTTGTAAGCAAAAATCGGATTTTTGGCAAAATTTCGAAATTATAGTTAAATATAAAATTGTTTATAAAATTTCAAATTTTTGGTAAAAATGAAATAAGGAATTTTTGGTGAAAATGTTGAAATTTTTGGTGGGATTTTAAAATATTGTTAAAAATTTTGGATTTTTGGAAAAATTTCGATTTTTTTTTTTGCGAAACTTAATTTTTGTTGGAATTTTGAATTTTTGATGAAATTTGGGATTTTTAGTAAGATATCAAAATTTTGTTGAAATATTCGATTCGAATTTTGGATTTTTGATGAAAAATCAGATTTTTGGTATGAAGATAAATCATAGAAAGAAATATATATTTTTAATTTAAGGGCAAGAGTAGAAGTAAGGGACCTATCACTTTACCTACCTTATAGCCAATATTTTCTTGATAATAAAAATATTTTTTTATGATAATACCGATTGACACTCTGAGATCTATAAGCGCCGATCAATGATATAGAGCTATACACATAATATAAGGATATTTTGTAATAATTTTTATAAATGGTAAAATGATCTTATAAGTTACTATTCCAGCCAAACACTCAATTTTAAACCAGGAAACTTTTTTCTGGATTGCATACAAATTTAGAGAAAGGAAAATTCTACTATTGGTGAACAAAAGTTAGACTTCTAAAATTATATATGTTTAATTATCCTGCCGTTTAAACCATGAAAATTAGATGAAAAAAAGACTAAACCTTTTGGTGGAGGGAAACGAACTTTGGCATAAACCATGCTTCGTCTTATACATGCTGTTAAAATTTACCGATAATAGCATTCATAGGCAAAAGCCATAAAATATTTATAGGTAATTTTACATTTTCAAAATTTGGGCGACTGTTCACAATGAACAAACATCAAAAATAACAGACATTTAAAAAAAACACCAATTTAAATTTTCTTATTTTTGGGCTATTGTTCATTAATAGGTCTTGGGCAATTTTATAAAATACCTATACGAAGATATATACTTCCCTCCATCAAATTCTGAGCTCGAACCCTAATTTGACTGGAGTACTTGTATTTGCCCTAATTCACATCCAAAGCTTAAGACAAAATGATTTCACTGGAAAAGGGAAGTTTCATCGAAAACAAAGTCCCTTTGCTAAGAATATGATGCATTCAAATGTTTGCAAATCATAAACTCATTTTAAATTCCAATAAAAAAACTTGTTGTTAGGTCTGAAAACTTTAATTTCATTAGTTAATTAAACTTATTTTTGTAGTTTCTAATTCATCGTCGACTTTGGAGGATTTCGAGAATCGTCAAACGAAATTAGATTTTCTCATTCCAACTTTTAGAAAAGAAAAATGTTCACATTTGCAAAAAAAATATACAACCGAATTTTGTTAACAGATTTTTTGTAAGAAAAAACATTTTAAATCAAAGTCATGGTTACTATTTGTTTTATTGTATTTAATTAATTTGAAAGTAAATAGAAATTAAAGTATCATCTCGTATTTAAATTTTTAAAGATATAACCGTGGAGGTTTCTTTTTTAAGTTTATATTTATTTATTTTAATTTATATTTATGGAAAAATCATTTATGTGTGAAACTATAAACCGTGCATAATAAGACTGCATACTCTATCTAAAGTGGTTTTGATTACACCAACTCTAGAACTAATGATTTTAGAACAAGTTTTGAATTTTTCCTGGGTTTAGACAAGTTTTAATTTTTATACTATCATAATGGAAGTCACATACTATAGAAACAGAATCCAATTTGGCTCTTGATTTAGTTTTATTAATTTTAGTTAAAAAAGTTATTTTAATTCTTTTTAGAGAAAAAAATCCCCAAAGATTTAACAAATCAAAAAAAAAAAATCCCAAATACCCGGGAAAATAAATAAAACTAACTATAAACTAAGCAATGTTATGGGCAACAATAAATAGGAATAAGAGCTTATCTGCTTATAAACATACATATACTTAGGGTTTTTTTTTATAAAAAAGGAAAAAGAATTTGATGAACTTGTGTAAAATAAAAACAAAAGCATAAAGTGTAATCAAAGTTTAAAAAATGGACCTACTGACATATACAAACATATATGTTTTTAAATATAATCTTTTATTAAAAAGATACAATTGTAGTTATTTTACTTTAATCAAAATTATTATTATCATATCGTTGATTTATGGATGGATACCTTATTAATAATATAATTCAAGAAATATTCGATCTAATATTTTGTTTTAACTTTAATAGCTTGCTATTTTGCAATCATACCATTTATTTGCTATATTACCATTTATTTCCTTTCTGTATTACCTTGTAAGTACTTCCTTGTACTTCCTTTTAAAGCAAGCAATTAAAAAATCAATGTAAGAAACTAAAACCAAGTTCGAAGCCCTCCCGAGGTATTAAATTTTATATCTCAAATTATATTAATCATTTTTAAACTTTATAAACTTTGAAATTAATAAAAATTGTATAATTCTTTTTATAGTACAATGAAATAGTTCTTGAATTTGATCAGATATTGAACAATATTGAAGCAATGAAAGAAATGACACAGGCCAAGAACTCTAAACAATTTAACGGTAAGTATAAAAAAAAGCACTAAAACAATTCATACGTTTTATAAAAACTATGTTAGCTAAAATTTTACATGATGTATGATTCACTTGATTTATTACAACAAAATTACGTGACTGTTTCAATTTAAATTCAATTTTAATAATTTTTTTCCATCATTATACATATCGATAGCTTAATATACAAAAGGCGTATCTGGAATTTTCAAATAAATTAGTTGTTGACACAAATACTCTTATAAAATGTACAAAACGCATTAAAAAATTTTCTAAATTATGTAGTGCTGTTCTAAAACGAAGTTTATGTGAGAGGCACTTCGAACTAAATTTAAAAAAAAAATAATCATTTTCTTCAATACACAAAAACAAAATATATGTGACTACATGTATTTTGTTGTTACATGAATTAAGTTTTTGACAATTGAATCAGGGTTTTTTTTTCACATAAACACCTACTTATTAATCTATGATTGCTATCATCATAACTCTCTTAATTTTTTTAAATGACGTATAATTGAAGGAAAACTACCAGAAAACTAAATTTAAAAAAAATGAGATACGGCTTTTCTCTATTGAGTCAAAGATATGTATGTAGGAAATTTCTAATACATACAATTGAATTCCATGTACTTATTTTTTTTTTTTTTCAGATAGAATATTTTATAAATTACGTCAAAACACTGAACAAATTGGTAATGATGTTATGAATAAATTTCAATCGATCAAAACGCTTCTACCACCGGAAAATGATTACAGCACTTTAGCTCGCATGAAACGTTCATTGTATTTTGGTTTTAGTGAGCGTTTTATGATAATTTGGCGAAAAAATGATGAATTTTTTCATGAACATGAGCACAAATTAAAGCAAAATCTACAAAAGCAAGCAAAAATATGTAAGTAAATAGAGAAGGAATATTATGCAAAAACTAACTGGCCTAAGATATTGTATAATATAGGGCTTAGCTGATATAGTTCTGAGAAATTTTACTAATATTTAATTTTATATGTACTTTTCAGTAAATTATGACCTAACAGAAGAGGAAATTGATACCCTAGTAGCTCATAAGCTCACCACTTTATATACCGGCAATGTAAGTAAATAAACAAACTCAATTAATTACAAAACGAAATATCTCATTTTATCTAAAATCCTCTTAGATCTTAGAAACCGAACATGCACGTAAAACATTAGAAGCTCTTAAAGAGCGCTTAGGAGAATTACGTAAATTGGAAAAATCAATTGAAGAAGTTCATTCGTTGTTTATGCGCCTACAAAGTCTTGTAATAGATCAGGTAATTTAATTCAAATTTAATAATAAATTAACAATTTATCACCCAAAATTCCCTTCCATTTTACAGGGTGTTATGATGCAGCGTATAGAAAAACATTTTAATGATGCCCGCAATTATGTCGAAGAAGGTGTTAAAGATATAAAAGAAGCAGATGTTTTGAAAAAGGAGAATCGAAAAGTGTGTAATATTTTATAAGTCTATTTAGTGTCATAAACATTTCATATAAATGTCTTCCATTTTTTGCCCTTTCATTTTCAGAGCAAACTAATTTTTATTATAGTGGCCATAATTGCAGTATCGTTATTTTTGCTTATAGCCCTGTGTACACTAACGTCTAAAAAATCAGGTTAGAGAACATATAAGTCTTATTCTTTTCTAAAATATAAGGTGCTGAATTCAAATTTTTAGTACAAGTCTAGTTGGTTCGTATAAAAGTAATTATACTGCAATAATATTTATATATATATATATATATGTTTCAGTTGAGTTAAATTAAAAATTTATTTATTTTCTATTGTAGTACCTATAAGTATATTTAAAAGAATTTATTTAGCTTAGTAGCACTTAGTTATAAAATTTTTATAAATTATTTCCGTACACAGTTAGATAAAGAATAGTTCCTACAAAAACATTGTCTTTATTGAAGTATGTATGTATAGTTTAAGTATTTATTATTTTTTTGATAATATGAAATAAAGAAAAAATTATAAAAAAAAATTAATGCTTATTTTCGGATTATATATTTTGGGCAGTTTTGGAAAAATATATTTATTTATTTGTTTACAATTTTAATTGCAATGGCTTTGTTCTCCAATTAAAATTATCCATACTTACGGATGTTTCAATATTGATCGAAATCATTTGTTTAGAAGAAATTTTATTTAAGACTCCAAAAATTACACATTTAGAATTCGTGTAGGTACGAGGGCGGATCAATAAGTCCGTGACTTTTCGAACTTCCCTCGTAGTTATATAAAATGCAACGCTATTCCCATCAAGTACCACCTGATAATATACTACTGGCAAATTTTGAGCGTGTCGTCATTTACTTTGCGTAAAAAATAGGATTTTTCGAGGTCCTTAAAATAGGCATTTGTTTGGTCAATCATTTCATCGTTGGAGCTAAATCTCTTTCCACCAAAAAATTTCTTTATGTTTGGAAATAGGAAGTACTCACTAGGTGCTAAATCCGGAGAATATGGCGGATGAGGTACCAATTCGTAGCCCAATTCATAGTGTTTTGCCATTGAGACTGCACACGTGTTTATGGTCAATTGAGAGCAAATGCGGCACCTATCTTGCAGACGACTTTCTTAAACCCAGCTGATCATTTAAAATCGAAACCACACTGCCATATGAAATGCCTATGGCATCAACAATCTCACGTACTTTTACTCTTCGGTCGGCCAACACCATATCGTAAATTTTTTCGACATTTTCGGGTGTACTGACCTCAATTGGCCGTCCAGAACGTTCAGCGTCATTTGTACTTGTGCGACCACAATGAAAGTTTTTTTTATCTTTGAAATCGATGGTGCAGAGTCCCCATAGCATTTATCGAGCTTTTCCTTGGTTTGATTGACGGGGTTTTTTTTTTTTTTTTTTTGCAAAAAATAATATTTAATGAGCACTCGAAATTCACTTTTTTCATTTTTAGAAAAATACACGAGGTTGTATGTTTTGAACAGCTGTTAAACGCAAAGTAAATGTCGACACTTGCTCAAAAATTGACAGTAGTCTATTAACAGGTGGTACTCTATGGGAATAGTGTTGTTTTTCATATAACTTCAAAGGAAGTTCGAAAAGTCACGGACTTATTGATCCGCCCCCGTATAAGATTTCCGTACGTTTCTCTATTAAAATCAAGGATTTCGATAAAGTGAAAAGAAAGTGATTGATAATTTTGTTTTAATAACAACACTTGACGGAAGCAAGTTTTCCTCCTTAAAGAAAAAAATAGGTGGACTAGAATAAATTTGACGTGGTAAACAAGAAAATGCTTTTTTCTATTTTTTTATGGACACGTTTAATATTTCCCACTTAATAAGATGATTACACGTGTATATTTTGCTCGAGAATGACATCAAAGTATGCGGACTAAAATTGCATTAAAGTCAAGTCATCTTAAAATTATTTTTTCACTTGCTCAACAGTTTTGGAGTTACTCAGAAATTAGTTTCGAAAAAATTTTATTAAAAAAAAATTGAAGATTTTTTACTTTAAAAAATCTTTTAAGAGAATTAAAACGGTGTTTAGTATGTCAATTACCATCTAGTCCACCTATTATATTAAGGATTTCTTTGCCGACCATTGCAGCGCAAAAAAACTTTTTCGGAAGATTCTTTCGCAGATATAGCCGAAATATGGAAGAAAACCCAAAAAAAATATCATTATAATTATTTATTTTGAATTTTTATGAAAATTCTGAAAAATATAAGTGATAACAGATCAACATCTTTTCTTAATTGAAACATTATTAAAGAAAATACAGCCAATTTTAGATTTCTTATAAATTTTTGAAAAAAAAAATCACATTTTGATGAAAAATATAAGTCAGCATGGATCAATATCATTTTCTCAATTGGAGCCTTTTTTAAGAAATTAAAGACAATTTATTTTTTTTTTTTTTTATGAATTTTTATGAAAAACCAAATTTTGATGAGAACTATAAGAGATCACAAATCAACGTCGTTTTCTTAATTGGAGCGTTATTTAAGAAACTACAGCCAATTTCAGATTTCTTTTGAATTTTTATGGAAAATCAGATTTTGATAAAGAATATGAGAGATCACGTATCAACGTCTTTTACTCAATTATGAATTTGTATGAAAAATCACAATTTAATGAAGGATATAAGTGTCCTTTTCTTAATTGGAGCTTTATTTTAGGAACTACAGCCAATTTAATTTTCTTATGAATTTGTATGAATAAAGTTTTGATGAAAAATATAAGTGATCACAGATCAACATCCTTTTTTCAATTGTAGCCTTATCTAAGCAACAATATGCAGTTTTAGATTTCTTAAGATTCTACATAAAAAATTATGAACAATAAAATATGAATGGGCCATTATCAAAAATTTTATGATTTTAAGCCATAAAATAAAAAAAAAATGATCTTTGAACAACCTATGGTGCTAAAATCTTGCACTTTTATAGCTTCAAGTCTTGTGATTTTAGATCTGTAACCCGTTTGTTTAAATTTCCCAAAAAGCTACAGTTTTAAAGAAAAGCTCCAATTTTCAAGAAAAGTGCCAATTTTAAACAGAAGTACCAACTTTTTAAAGAAGTGCCAATTTTCAAAATAATTTAAATTTTTCAAAATAAAAGTTTCAAGACGTACCATTTTTCAAAATATTAACAAAATTAATATTAAAAAAAAACACAAAATTTTAAAAAAGTATCAAATTTTCGAAAAAAAGTGAATTTTTAAAATAATGTTCATTCATCATAAAAAGGAAACATTTTTCAAAAAACAAGTTTTCACAACATTTTTAAAAAATGTGTCATTTTTTGAACATGTACTTTCATTATGTACTCTTTAAAAAATACCAAATTAAAAAAAAAAGTATTTTATAAAAAGTATCATTTATCTAACACTAAAAATTATCATTTTCTAAAAACTACTAAAAAAAAAATTAAATAACAAAAAAAACATATTAACCAGTTTTTACAAAAAGTATAAATTTGCAAAGCACATATGTACCATTTTTCAAATATGAATTTAAAAAATACAAAATATTTTCCAAAAAATATACCAATATTCAAAAAGGTACCAAATAATTATTTTTATTTTTTGCTTTCAAACAACTATTTTCCAACAAGTACCAAATTATTTTAAAAAATTACAATTTTTAACAAGTGTGAATTTTTTTAAAGCGCAAATTTTAATAAAAAGTACAAATTATAAAAAATATATATATGTTTTCAAAAATAACATACATAGTTACTTTCGGAAAGAGTAAAAGTTGAAAAAGAATTATCAATAAAATAGTCGTCATTATTAATCTAGTTACATAGTAATGCATGGTTGTTACCCATTGCATTACAGAAAGTAATGACTTACCATTTTCTTATTGATGATAATTACACATTTATTAATCTGAACTTTTGGATTTAAAACAAATGAGTAGAGTTTCATCGTTTACCACACAAATACATAATTAAATATTTGAATTGAACTTGTATTACTTGAGAGTTCACAGAAAAAATTATTGCAAGATTTTTATTAAATAAATAAATTATTGGATATAAAACAATTTTGATTAAAATAATTGTTTGGTTTATTTTATTGAGTTCAAAACCAATATAAAAACAAAAACTATTTTTTTAATTTGACAACTTCCGTTAAAAAAAATAAAAAAATATATACAAGATTATTAAAATGAAAAAAATAATATGAAATCTAATACTTAAAGGCTTCCATGGGTAAGTAATGTGGGATTTAGAGCAGTTTCTACGAAAAGAATGATTAATATTTTTATTCTTCAAAATTTGAGAAAAAATACGAAATGTATATTGCCAATATGTAACGGGAAAGCATGTAAGTCATATTTTATTATATCCTATCACATTATCTTCTTTTAAATCATAAATGGTTTTATCAATTTATATGGATGTACGACTGAATTTGGGTGCAAACAATAACGAATATCCAAACATGAATACTTCTGGGCAAAAATCACGCATTGAACCATATTTCAAAAAGCAAGCTTGCTTCATAAAAGATATGTATGCACGTATGTACTAAATGCTCAAATGCGAGCAACGTATTATGGATACATTTTTCATCTGATTTAACTTAAATATATTTAAACAAGTGAGAAATATATTGCACAGTGGGGCAGAATCGAAATTTTTTGGAAATAAATCTGTAACTTCTGATCGGCTGGTTGGATTTTCATGAAATTAGGTATAGGCGTAGCGGAGGAGTGTACAATGTTAAGTTTGGAAGGGGGCACAACAAACCCCTCCGGGGCGGAGCTAAGGGGGCTGAAAGTTAGGTACCTCTGACAAAAAATTTTTAATCGCTTGCCAAATTTTTGTTTCTCGTCCGATTTCAAATATTTTTATATATTGTTGTAGGCCCTGATAAGACCTATAAAAAACATGCTTACATGTCCTATTTATCTCTTATAGTTTTCAAGTTATTTGCGTTTGAATTTTTAAGCACCATAATTTTGTATGTTCTTGGTCCAGTTTTTTTCATATATATCCTAGTATTTCCGACCGATTTTATTAGTTTTTTTCCTATCTAGTTAAAGAACAAAATTATCTATTGAATAAAAAAAATTTAAGTCGATATCTTTACCGAGTCCAAAAATAAACGATTTTGAATTTGAAAATTCCAAAAAAACGACTTTTTGTGTTTTTTTTTAGCCGAATAAGTATTTACACTCTTTTTTATCTAAAATAAAATTTTCTTTAGCAACATATAATAATTTTACACTTTTCTAAAAGGCAACTTCACAGAGATGACTTTAAGATAAAAAACAAGCCCAATAACTGAATTGGTCATGGTGCACACCCTCCCGAATTCGACCCATTTTATATGAAAGTTTTGACTTTAGACCATTTTTTCTCAATCGACAAGCGGAATATATTTTAAGAGTCCTCAATATGTTGTTAAAAGTTTGAAATTCAAATCTACGGGCCTTCGGAAAAATGTGGATTCTGTAGCCATAAATGTAAAAAATCCCATTTTTGGGAATTTTTATTAGTTTTTTGGGAATTCAGGGAAACCCTACCCCTGATTGAAATCTGGTTAACGTGCTTTTATTTACATTAATAAGATCCACATTTCTTGCAAATTTCATTAAGATATCTTTATAAACTAATATGTTATTACAATTAAAAAATTTGTATTTTCTCCAAAAACCCCAAATTGTTTCTAAATAGCGAAAGAAATTTTAAAAATATATATTCCAAATATAAAAATAATTAACAAATATATATATATATATATATATATATATATATATATATATATATATATATATATTTGAAATTTAGTTTTTTCTATGTGGGTAACAAAAATTGTAAAGTGCACGAGGAGAAACTACTATCTATAGCTGAGTTTTGAATCTAAGTAAAATTTATACTCTCAAATAAATTTTGTTAAAATTTTTAGTTCAGCTTTTATTAAGCTATAAATATAAATAGTTATTACATCATCGATTCAAAGTTATACAAAAACCATCAAGTAATGCTACAGAGTAATGCATACCGACAGCTATTGAAGTTGAAACGAAATTTATAAATTTTGTTAATTTCTGTATTTCTATAGCTTTTTAAAGTTATTATTTTATATATAGATAAACATGTATACCATTCATTCATTAATGAATTATTGATTTAATTAAGGTCATTTTAGGAAAACTGGTTTAATATAAACAAATTTCTGCTATGAAAAATTCCAAACAATTAATGGTCAAATATGTATTTTAAGCTTATATTTTAAATTTTCTTTGGGGATAATAAAATTTATTTACCTTTGGTGTCAAATTAAAAGCCGTTATTATAATTTTATTTGTTTTTAATGGACTCTAAGAAAAAAACCACACAGCTTTTTTCCAAATTTTTATTTAATTTTAATATACAAAATTACTTACTTATTTAACTACACTTAATAACTAAGTATATGTAAACTTGAATTCTCTTATTAAACAAAAACTCCACGCATACTTTTTTTAATATTGTTAAATATTTCAGATGTATATCGGTCGAATATGTTAAATATCTTAATGCATTAAAAAATTTTCTGTTAATTAGTATATTATTTCTAGTGAATGGCTTTTGAAAGCAAAACTATTTTTAAAATTACTATGAATTTATAATTTTGTAAATTTTGCTTATAAAACATTACATAAATTATAATTGGACTTTATAAGTTATAAAACTATTAAATAGATCTGTTTTAAATTTAAAACATCAATAGTAAACAAATTTGCAATAGTAAATTCCCTTTTTGTCTGGCTGGAAGGACCATAAAGAAGTTTGCAATTGTAAATTAACTTGTTGCATTTGTTTGGCGGTACCAAAGCAGAGTTTGTGGATTATAATTAGACACCAATAAAATGTAATTCGCATTATCTGTGCCAGTACACACTTCATCAGCATTCGTGGTATCTTATACAAATATATTAATAGTTAATCTTCTTCAGTGTAGAGATGATGAAAAAGCTAAACAGAGAGGAGATTGAATTATGCATCTTCTCTAAATGTAGCAATTGGAATTACTAATGCTATTGGGGATTTTTTAACTTATACTAAATACGATACAAGTAACAATAATACAAATATAAAACAAAATTATTTTATTTGTTTTATAACTTTAATTTTTTGTTTCTTACTGGAATGAAAAATCTTAAGTCATATGAAATTTGTTTAGTTTATCTTTGACTGTGTTCAATGCAATAGCTTTGTGAGATACAAAACAAATTAAAATAATTTCATAGAAACAAATTAAAGGCCTACTTAAAAATATAATATAAATGATTATACATTAGATGATACTTAAAATACAATCGATTAAAAACTCCTGTCTAAATATAGAATGAACTACAATATGTACACAGAGAAAAAAAATTCATATATTCATATATATATTCATATATTAACATGATTTTTTTTCCCAAACTTTTTTCATAAAAAACAAAATTTTTTTTCATAGATATTATTAAATTGTTCATTATGAAAATTTTGGAAATTTTGCAAAAATTTTGTTAAATCTTTGATTTAGTTTTATTAGATTTGAATGGTAAATTAAAATAGTTATACATGAAAATAATAACAACAAATGCCTTAAAATGGCAAAATTCGAAGGAAAGTCTGTAAAAAAAATGTTTATAAATTTGCATAATTTTGCTCGCATCCTGCACAAATAATTTTAATAAAAAGCGCTTCTGTTCCCAAAATTAATCTAAAAATCATTAAAAACTTAAAATTTTCCGAAGAAAATTTCAAACATTTTTTTACAAATTGAAAATATTTTGAGTCATTTGAAAAAAATATAAAAAAAGTTTTAATGCTTAAGAAATTATGCTTAAATATTATGAACTTAAATCAATGAAAGTAAATTTTCATATTTATGTAAACACTTTTTTCTGTGTAATAGTTGTTAATGAAAAGTGTAAAAAGCTCATTGAGTTTCTAAGCTCTATAAATTAAAATTTTATTACATTTTCTACTCGTACATGAAATACGGAAATTGTAATAGGACGATAAATATTTTAAATGTGAGTCTTTGTAAATCTATTTATTGTTTGCTAATATTGATTCTAGAAAGTTTGCCAGGTTTCAGAAAATCATTTGCTGCAAAACTCACTAGTTTATTTTTTCAAAAAACTTCTCAGATATCCTTATATAAGAGGCAAATATGATTCAACTCAAAATTAGAACTCAGATAGTAAAGGTTGGTAGCTTAGTATCCTTTATCAATATATGTAGGTGGTTAATCTTACATCCATTTTTAAGCATTAAATGACTTAAAGTCACTCTCTAAGTGGATTTAATGATATCTGTCCGTCCGTATGTACAGCTGGTTGGTTAGATAACTGTCAATGTTAAAAAATTTCTTCAAGGACGAAGCCACCATACAAATGACCACCCAGAATAGTGTTTTAGGTTCGTTAATGTCCTAAATATGTCAATGTTTCATGAAGAGAAGCTCATAAATTTAAAGTGCATAAATCCCATAAAGCTTAAATTACCAAAATATTATTTTATTTATTTTACTAATGTAGAAGAACTTAAAAGAGTGATTTTTTCAATTTTAGTATTTTTAAATAGAAAATAAATTTATGACCAAAAATAATAGTTTCACTTGTATATACGTGTCCAGTTCTCTTCATGTTTCCTCGGAATCTTTGGTAGTAGTTGACTCTGATATAGTTAATGAATATATGGTTTGTTCGCATAGCCCGGATATTTAAAATTTATTGAAAATGGTAGATATTTGTTTTAAATATTTTTAAACTTGTGAATTTCTCAATAATATTTTTTTCTCTAGTTATTTCTTAGAACCAAACTATTTAAAATGATACTCATTATATAGTTAACATTTTTTATAATTTCACAAAACGTTTGACTCCAAAAATAATAATCTTTCATTAAAGGATATGACTCGAGATCCAATAAAATATCTTCAGAAACATTGTTACTCTTTTTTAGAAATAATTAAATATAAAAATAAAAATTACTTTATTTTACTTTTGAAATGTCATTTCTTTTTTTGCCCCTTATTTTGCCGGATATTTTTAATGATACTTTATCCTCATTTGTCATGAAATTGTTGTAAAATTAAAACAGATTTCTAGTTGTATTAGAACTATAAATTATCGTACCACATGTTATACTAAACAATCAAAATTATAAATTTATCTATAGTAGCTCAAATTAATCCTATCTAATATGATATTGTGAATTATTATATACAATACAATTATATACTCAAAATCAAAAAATCATGGGGGGTATGTTCGGTTTGTCATTCCGTATGTAACATGTCGAAATAATCATCTAAGACTCAATAAATTATATATATTCTAGGTCCTGGTAAAAATCTAAGACGATCTAACGACGTCCGTCCGTCTATCCGTCGGTCCATCTGTCTGTCTGTTGAAAGCAGGATAGTACTCGAGAGGTACAAAATTTGGCCCAAATATTTGTCTTATATAAGGTTTGTTTGGTATTGAAAATGAACAAAATCGGTTCATAAACAAAAATGTTATAGACCAAATACTACAAAAACAGGGTGTCCGACGTAATTAAAGTTTATACTTTTCGATCGATATCTTTTATAAAAACCCATCTACATCAACGAAATTTTACACAAATAGTTCAAGTTCCAGATGATGGGTATATAGATTCGGCCAAGCCAAATATAACATTCTCACTTGTTTATTTTATTTTTGTTATTTAGTATAACAATATACAGCATAAACTGGATATGATACTTTCCAATATTGAATGAATGAAAACAATGACTCAGACCAAAAATTTCAAGGAATTTGATGCTAAGTATTTTGAATAAGAACATCTTGTTACTTGTTACTTATTTAAACATATTACAGATTACAAATTATAAAGGAAAACTAAAACTAAATTTTTGCTATTATTTTTATTCGTATTTTCTAAAATCTGTAATTCTAAATCATACCAAATCATTTGTATCCCATTTTTTTGGAATTTTAAATTATCGATATTAACATTTTATTTTCAGAAAGAGACTTTAATCAATTACGTTCTAATATTATAAAAATTGGTAAATTCAAAGCGATTGCCACAACTCTGTTAATGGGAAATGATTACAACATATTGGATCACATGGAACTTTCTCTATATTATGGTTTCTTACATTATTTTCTAATAATTTAGACTAAAAATTATGAATTATTTCATCAATATGAACGGAAATTAAAGAAAGATCTACAAATACAAGCAAACATATGTAAATATTAATTAAATATTAATAAATTAAATATTAATATTAATTAACAAAGATTTTGAGGTTTTAAGGAGAGCGACTCATAAGCGAATTTTTTAAATAATAGCAGAAAATAATATCTAACAAATTCCTTAATTTGTTAAATTTTCATTTCAGTTAATTGTGACCTATCTGAGGAGTAAATTTATACTCCAATAGCTCATAAACTTACCAATTTATATTTATTTGATAAAATCAATTAATTACATTTCAAATAAACATTTTAATGAACTACTAAAATATTTCTTTAATTATTTAAATCTTGATTAGATCTTGGAAACTGAACAGGCTCGAAAAACCTTACAAGCTCTTAAGGAACGTTTATACAAGTTAAAAAAATTGGAAAAATCTATTGAAGAAGTTCATTTATTATTCATACGCCTACAAACTCTTATAGCAGATCAGGCGAATTAAAGAAATGTTACAAGGCCTTGAAACATTTTTTCAAATGTTTAATTTCTTATTAATTTTAGAGTAATTCAGCACATAGAAAAACACTTTGGAGATGCTCGTATCGCTAAAGAATTGAAAGAAGCTGAAGATATTAAATTTTCAAATCGAAAAGTGAGTAGTATTTTATAAGTTTAATCTATAAATAAAATCAATAACTTTTTGGTTAATTTTAGACTTTCATCATTTTAATTGCTGTGGCCGTATTAGCAGTATCGTTATTTTCTTGGAAAAAGAATAAAAAATAGAATTAAAAAAAAATATATAAATTAATTTCTTATTTATGAAAGCTTTTATGTCAATTATCCCCTTCAATACTTTAGGTAAATAGGACATATTTTGACTAATTAAAGATTTGTAAAAATTTGATATATTATCTAATGAACAACTAAATTCTTATCATCGCTACCCAACTAACCAACATCTGAAACTCTTATTTTAATAGAAAATTATTTATATACATTTATTTTTAATTCATAATAATCATTGTGGTTGGTCATTTATACAAATATTATAAAATCATTTAGTATTATTCAAACAATAGCAGAATAAACATTAAAATACAATAAAAAGTTCAATAATCTATTTGCTAGAATGTTTCAAATTAAAGACCGTTTGCCAGATCTAAAAAAGGTTTGTGATTTTCAAAATAAAGAAATATTAATAGATTTTTAATCTATTTATTAAAATATTTATTATAGATTTCAAAAAATCCTGACTCTACAGATGTAGTAGGAAATAACGAATTTCAAGAGGATGAACTAGAAATCGAATTAGATTATAAGCCTTATAATGGGCCAGTGGGAAATCTATTGAAGAAGGTAAAAATATAAAAATATATATTTCGTTTTTAACACAAATAAAAATTTAAAGGTAATTAAGTTCAAAATTTCTTACAGTATTTAAACATACACCTACAACTCCAAGATATAAAAAATCATTTAATAAACATGAAATCTAAGGTAACAGCTGAGCGTATAAATGATTTCAATCGTAAGTCTCAAACCAAGATTGGGGGTAATGATTACATTTTCAATTATCAATTTTCAATTAAATTACTTTAAATCTATCTGACTATTTTCAATTACAATTACAAGTAATTGTAATTGATAATTTGTCAATTGCAATTACAGTAGTTTTAATTAAAAATTTTCAATTACAATTACATGTAATTACAAATAATTTAAAAGTAATTTATACCGAAATGTTTTTAGGAAAATTCAATGTACGATTTTAATTTTAAGTAATTTTGCACATTTTTAACATCACACAGTCGTTATTTTTTAAAACAACTTATTCATTACGCACTTATATTGTAATTGCGTATGTAATATATTACGTTTATACTCACGATTATTGCATATAAAAATACCTTGCAAATAAAGAACTCACTGTTTATACACAAATTGTATAAGGAAATATATTTCCTTATTTGTCGTGCCGGATGGAAAAAATACAACTATTATCATTCTATAAACGTAAAAGGAAGTGGCACGCCGCATTCTTTATTTGCAATTAGTTTCACTAATCACGATTAGTTATCTTGAGTTACTAACTTACCGTTTATACAGCAAAAGTTTCATTTCGCAATTTTTTTTAATTGCGAGTAAGAGGTTTGTATAAATGTAGTAATAGGTTTCTTAATGTAATCATTACCTCCCAAGCCTGTCTCCAACAAACTTGTATTATTAATATGATCATAATTTACACTTTGAAATTGTAGAAAAAGATTTCAATAGAATACGTTGTGAGAGCATAAAAATCGGTAATGATATTATTAAGAAATTTAAGAAGCTGGAAAGTAAACTGCCTCAGCAAAATGATTTTTGTGCTTTGGCACGTATGAAGCGTTGGCTTTACTTTGGCTTCTTTCATCAGTACGTAACACTTTGGACTAAGAATGAACAATTTCTAATGGATTTTGAGCAGAAATTGAGGAAGAAATTACAAATACAATCACAAATTTGTAAGTATTTATTTAAAGTAATTTTTTCTAAATTATAATTTATCTTTTTTATTATTATTATTATTTAATTTTATAGTAAATTGCAATTTGACGGATGAAGATATTGAGACATTGATAGAAAATAAAAATGCCAATTTATTTATGTCAAATGTAAGTTGTTTTAGATGGTACGTTTTATTATTTATAAATTGTATTTTATGTGGTTCGTAGTAATTGGTATTATAATTTTGCTGTGAAACACTATTAAAAAAAATATTATTGAAAAAAAAATTATTTTTGGTAAAAAAGAAAAAAAAAATTTAAAGTGGATAGTGATGGAAAACTAATTTAGTGGTGAAAATTTTATTTGCTGGTAAAAAAAATAATTTAGTGATGAAAATTGTATTTAGTAATGAAAAACTAATTCAGTTGTGAAAATCTAATTTTGTGATGAAAAAATAATTTTTTGATAAAAGGTTGATATTGTAGTGAAAAATTAATTTTGTAGTGAAATATAAATTTGAGGTTTACATTTTATTTATTGCTGAAAATCTAATTTGATGATAAAATATTAAACAAATTTTGCTTTCAATAAATAATTTTGTGGCGAAAAACTAATTCAAACTAACTAATTCAAAAAAAAAACTAATTCAAACTAATTTGTAGTGAAAAAATTTTTTGTGGTGAAAGACTAATTTCGCGGAGAATATCTAACCCAGTAACGAAAGACTAATTATGTGGTGAAAATCTAATTCAGTGATGAAAAAACTAATTATGTAGTGAAAATTCATTACAGTGGTAAAAAACGATTTTATTGAAAAAGTCATTTTGTGGTGGAAAACTTATTTTGTGGTAAAAGATTCAGGTAAAAACTAATTTTATGATTAAAAAATAATTTAGAGGCGAAAAACTAATTTTGTGGTGAAAAAATAATTTTATGGTGAAAATCTAACTCAGAGGTAAAATACTAATTGCGGTGAAAAACTAATTTAGTGGTCAAAAGCAGTTTTGTGCTGGAAAATTTATTTTGTGGTAAAAATCCAATTTAGTGGATTTTTAGACTAATTTTGTGTAATTTAGTAGTAAAAAATGTATTTATTATAAAACACTAATTTTGTGATGAAAATTCAATTAAATAAAGAAAAACTAATTTTTAAGTGAAAATTAATTTTACAGCGAAACCAATTCTTTTATGAAAAAACCATTTTGTGGTGAAGAAATAATTGGATCTTAAAAAAACAATTTTATGTTAAAAAAACTAACTTTCAGATGAAAATCAATTTTTTGATGAAAAACCAATTTCTTGAAATTTTTTGGAGAAAAATTATTTTTGTATTGAAAAACCAAATTTTGTCTTGAAAAATTATTTTGTGAAGATAAATAATTTTTGTGGTGTAAAATATAATATTGTGGCAAAAAAAGATATTTTCTGGAAAAAATAGTTTTGGTTGCGAAAACAATTATATATATTTTTTAAATACAAAATATAATTTTTTAATTCATTATATTCTATGTTTAATTAAATAATACATATCTCACAATATTTAACCTATAGATTCTTCAAGATACCGAAACTGAACGTCAAAAACTACAAGAAATACAAGATCGTTTTGATGATTTGAAAAAGCTTGAAAAGTCCATAACTGAAGTACATAATTTATTCATAAGTCTTCAAACTCTGGTAGCAGAGCAGGTAAATTTACTACTAGGCAAATATACATTTTAAATAACTTTATAAAACTTATCACTTCTTATAAAATTAGGGCGACGCCATACAATGCATAGAAAATCATTTCAATGCAACTGTAGATTATATGGAAGAAGCCACCATACAATTAAAATTGGCGGCTAAAATAAAAATGAAAACCCGTTTTAGATGTTGTTCTTGCTGTTGTTAAAACAATATTATTAATTTTTAAATTAAATATTACATACATATATGTATAATTTGATTAAAATAAAGAATTCATTTTAAATAAATGAGAATAAAAGACTTACCACAACCGTTAGTTGAATTTTGTTAGCAATCAGCGGATAATAGTGCATTATAAATTTTTCTTTTATATTTATTTAAATTTAACTACATTTGCATTTATTATTTTACTTTGGTACTTAAAAAGGTTGGTTATCATTAAAGCTAAATTATTAATATAAGCCCACTTACTTTTGATCATCACCGAAATAATCATTATTTTCCTAAAACTCTTACCAATAGATAATTTCATGAACCGTACCGATAACTTTTTATTATACTTAGAATATAATAACGAAATAATCCATAATACCGTTACAAACTTTTAACCAACAATAGTAGTTCCAAAACGTTTTTTTTTTTGTAATTATTTTGTAATTTGTGATCCTTTAAAGATACGAGTATCTAAATATTTTCAAGTTGATTTGGAGGAGGACAGATCCCTAGCGGTCAGGGGGTAGTTGGTGGACCTCCAAAGTTGGTCAACTCGGGTGTGTAATTTTTTTAAAAAATCATTAAAAATTTATTTATGATTTTGTTGTAAAAAAATTTTAAACATATAGTCCTTATAAATCTCTACAAAAAATTCGCTTACATGTGTAGGTTGTCTTTTTAGTTTAGGAGATATTTAGGTCAAAAATAATTTTTCTCATTTTTGGCCCCTTTTTTTGTGTTACATGGGATATTTTTTAAAATATCCAGATTCTTTAAAAATTTCTAAATAATATTGCTGAAATAATAATATACAATAATATATATATAATATATATATATATGGATCCGATAAAAAGTTTTATTAGAAACTTTAAAAAAAAATTCACATTTTTGGATTTTGTTCCATTTTATTTTTCACTTCTAGAATATTTTTTTGTTCTGTCCTATAGCATTTTTAATGTTTTCAGTAAAAATCTTAACGAAAATGCATGTGAAGTAAATCCGGAGGAAATTTGTGCAATGATCTCCCCACATGCCCCATCCAAACTTTAAAAATTTTCAAAAGTTTCTGAGTTCCAAAAAAATACAAATAAAAAAAAAAAAATATATATATATATATATATATATATATATATATATGTATATATATGTATATATTGGTTATATATCTCTATATGTTGGTTAAACACACATAAAGTATTTTCTGATGGGCGAATTTTACAACGACAGGGTGAAGATTTTAATGAAAGAAGTCAGTGTTTTTCCCGGATTGGGATTTTTGGAATTTAGGTATAAAAAAGTATGAGTTTTTTTAAGTCTCTGATTTAAAAACAAGTTTATCTATATTATATAATAATTTCAATAGGATATTAGGCAAAGTTTTTGTTAATTTTTAAGCAAAAATATAAACATTTTTGAAGGTATCTTATATCATGAGAATCGTTAGAAAACGGAGACTTATAATGAATACAAATAAATTAAATTCGTTTAAATTTACCCTAAAAACTTTAAATTAATATTTAAAATATTTGTTTGAGAAATAATGTTAATATTTGAATTGAAATAAAATTTAAACAAATGAAGACATGCTTATGAAATTTTGACAAGATATAGATAAACTTATCTTTAAATCGGGGAATTAAAGAAATTCCCACTTTCTATCAAACTACCCAAAATCTCAATCCGGGAAAACTTGTTTTAAAAATTGACTTCTCTCATTGAAATTGTCACCCTGCCGTTTAAAAGTCGTCCGTCAGAAAATATTTTTTGTATGTTTTACCTAAATGTAGAGATATATAACAAATATAGTTTTTTGTTGATCTCAACTTTGCGTTTTGAGAATTTTACAAATAAATTTAAAAAAAAAATTTTTAAATTGGCAAAGTTTATATATGGCTTGTTTGGAATGCTCAAAAGCCCTTAGGATTTACTACACACGCATTTCTGTTTAGATTTCTACTGAAATCATTAAAAAATGCTATAGGACAAACTTTTAAAAGTGAATAAATATTACCACCTTTTTGAAAAAAAAAAACCCAAAAATGTTTATTTTCAAAGTTCAAAACTTATAATAATATAACATTTATCGTATCCACATGTTTATATGGTTTTTGCTGTAATATCATTTAGCATTTTATAAGGAATCTAGTGGTTATTAAAAAAAAAAAAAAAAAAAAACCTAGTCCCAAATTAAACCCGTCAAGTTTAAAATATAAAAAACGAGGCCAAAAAAAATGTTTTCACCTAAACATCTCTTAAACTAAAAGAGATAACCCACTCATGTAAGTGTATTTTGTTTAGAGATTTACAAGGAATATACATGTTAAAAATTTCTTTACAACAAAATCATGAATGAATTAATTTTTTTTTTTTTTTTGAAATGACATATCCGAGGCAACCAACTTTGGAGGTTCACCTACTACCCCCAAACCCGCTAGGGATCTCGAAAACACCTCAGCTCTGACCATATCAAATTTTGTTCACATAACTTTAACGGATCACAAGCTACAGAATTATTTCCAAAATCAAAGTGTTTTAGAACCATTGTGCAAACTGATTATTTCCTATTACATTTAGGACCACATTTCGTAAAATAAAACGGAAATTCATTTCGACATTTTATATTGAAGACAACAAATAAATTAAATTCTTTTTCTATTTTTTTTTTTTTTTCTTTTTTTTCAACACGAAAAATAAATTTTGTTTTTATAAAATCAGATCCCTATTAGCATCACATTTCGTAAAACGAAATGAAAATTAGTTTCGAAATTTTATATAGAAAACAACAAATAAATTCAAATGTATTTCTTGTTTTCAATACAAATTGTCGAAAGGAATTTTCGTTTTATAAAATCAGGCCCTTATTCAAATTTTCTTTCACTATAAATGAATTTATTACAATCACATTATTAGCATTAATTTATTTTAAATTAACATTTAAGTTGCACAATTTTATTTTTTTCTGTATTATAAATTTATTTACTTAAATTAATGGCTTACACCTATATATTTTCATTTACATTACTTTTTTATTATTTTATTTCTACTTTATTTTTAATTACTCACTTCACTTTTTTATTCTTCTAATTACACTTTTTCTCACTTAAATCGCCATTCTTTTATTTCTTTATATTTTTCGCATTTCATTTATATGGCAATTTAATTTTCTTCCTTTGTTTTACTTAGAATTTACGCGCGCTCTATACCAATGTTATTGCAAAGCTTTTATTCTTAACACTTCTTTAAACACTTGATTTAACATATTTTGCAAACTAAAAAAACTCATCTTTCTTATAAATTGACTCACACTTTATTATATCTAAAAGAGCACTTTCTAAGCTATATTTAATTTAAAGATTTTTTTAATTTATAAACTTTAAAATAAAATTAACTTCCTCTAAAATATCAACCGGTTGTCACTAAAAAAATAAAACGAAACTACGGAAATAAAAAATTAAGTTAAGGAGATGCCATATGCATTGTTGTGTTGATAAAGGAAATAGTGTTGCCGTGTTAGGTAATTGTTGTAGTTTAAGAGCTTTTCTTGAAATGTGCACGAGATTTTATATTTTGATGTTATTTTTAATGAACAAGTTTTATGAAATAAATAAGACTTCTTTTTTTTTCTTTTGTTAATCTATCAATAAAAATTACTTTTACATGTATAATGTATTTTAATTACGTATTTGAAAAATATAAATTAAATTGAAAAAAATAATTCCACGTTCTATCAATTCACTTTACACTAACACAAAAGGTTTTAAATGTTCTATAGAGAAGTTATTATGTCAGAAAATTATTTTTCAAAATATTTAAGAAATCATCATAATATATAAAATGCAATTTTCAGTAATTAATATGATAATACAATACTATACTATATATATACAAGAGGCCAAAAATAATTATTATTTGTGTAATTTTGGGCCAAAAACATCAATATGAAAGAAATTAGTTAAAAATATCCTGAGTATACCTTAGCATTTGATATTACGCTATTTAAGCGTAATATCAAAAAATAAAAGTTTATTACACAATAAACTTTTATTTTTCATTTTTATTTTATTTAAAAAACTTATTTCTAATTTTTATTTTATGAAAATCAAATAACAATTATTGATAAGTTTTTAAATTAAAAAAAGTTGTGATTTTTATTTTCTCTCAAAAAAAATAAAAATCAATCTATGATTTTTATATTTGAAAATCAATCCATGATTTTTATTTTTAAACAATAAATAAAAATCATAAAATGAATTTTGATGTTTTGTGACATAAAAAAGTCGTTTTCATTTAACTTCACTATTGTAAATTTATAAATATTGTATTGATGTTTTTACTTTTACAAGTAACATAAAGTGGTTACTAGAGAATTCGCAAAATTACGGTCAGAAAGAGATTTTCAAAGAATATCTGAAGATGTAAGTAAAATAAGTATAAACTTATAATTTAAAAGGCATTATACGTAAACTGAAAGATATCAAGGACAGGCAGTTAATGTAAAAAAATATTTTGTAGTTACAAGAATTAGAATTTTTACTCATGATTAAATATTTTATAATATTCATTAGATTTATCTAAATACATGCATATCAAATCTTATTAATATATCACAGAAATTGTGTAATAGTCGAAGTTGATTAAAAAATATTGCTTATATATTAATGACGTATCCATTTCCTATACATCATATGTAATACAAATTTGAATACATGATATTTATATTGTTTACCTAGTGTCTACATTAGGCAAATTTTTATCAAAACAAACGTCAAAATCAGTGCGAATATATACAAGGTAACCTTAGTTAAACAGCTGATTATTATTTTGGTTGTTACAGTTGTCAAACTGCATACATAAAAAACAATAAAGAATACGCCATATTGTTGTTTTTGTGCATCTGTTGCCACCTTCCACAAATTCGCGTTAAATTTGACGTTTGTCTTGATAAAAAAATCTCTAATGTAGACACTATGTTAAAAACAAAAAAAAAATCTTAAAATATTTTTTATTTTGTTTTTGGAAAAACACAATGAGTTTAAGCATAATTGTCTGTTCACATATTATTTTTTGTGTCTTTCTTTTGGCCTGTTTTTCATTTGCCAAAAAATTTTCACAAATTTTTAATTTAAATAAAAATTTCACACGCAAACACTTTTTAATTCAAAAAATACAATTTTTAAACACTTAAAATTTATGAAAGAATATAAATTTCATTCATAATTTTTAATTTTTTTGTTTTTAAACTGTTAGACAATTTTTACAAATACTTTTTCCAACAAATTTCTGTGTACTAAAAATACTAAAAATTTCTTCCCTGTATGGAAATTTAGTATGTTTTTTGTGTATTAAATAATTAAACAACTCGAATCGAGATGATTTTTGACTTTGAAATATATGAAAAAACAAATCAATTTGTTTGTGTTTTTTGAGAAAACGACTCGTTTTTCAAAAAACCTCATAACCATATAAGATAATAACCATAATAAGATAATGGGCAAAGAGACGGTGAATAGGAAGAATTTGCGTAACAGTACTGTGCAGAACATAAGCAACAAAGTGGATGTTACCGTTAAAGCGGATTTATTTTCCAAAGTATTTAATTTACAACAAAAGTAATTTTATATAACTGTTAACGTATTTGAATGTTAACAAAAATTTTTATTTTAGAAAACTGCATGCAAAAATTGCAGATGTTAAGAACGTGTCAAATTTTTAAAACTTGTTGAAAATTTTTTTAATAATGGCAGTTTTAGAGTAAAAATATCTGAATCCAGCATTATTTTTATTTCTTAATGTTTATTTTTTAATTATGATTTGATATTTCGATGCATTAATTTTTTTTTTAAATAAAAAAACGAATTATAAAACATTGTCAATTTAAGATCTACAAGTTAATTTCGGAAGCACAATTACCAAAAATATGCATATTCAGTATTATGTAAAAACAATGAACTTAGTAGCTCAAATGGATTACGCAATCTCTTAAATTTAAATTTATTAAAATTAAAGACCAAGCTGCTCAGCGAAAAATATATTTAATATAGGTATAGTCTTTTTAGTCCCGTTTTTATATCAAAAACATTTTGTAATTTTTATGTAGATAGGTAGATTTTCCACTAAACTCAATAAAATTGAGCATATTAAAAAAGAAAGTGCTTTATTTAATTTAGAAAAATATTTAATTATATCCACTTTGAACGCATACGTAACGTGTACCGTCAAGGTATATATCTTAAACCGCGAAATACCAAAAAATATTTTGGTTGAGGATAATAATGTAATTATGACTGTACTTGCATTCTAGCAAAAAAAAACTGTGATTTTCTTAAAATATCTAAAAAAAAAATACGCTTTTATGATAACAGATATTCAAGAAGCATAAAAATTTCATCATAAATAGAGAAATGTAAATTTTACTTTATTTCCAGTCCTATTTTAATACTTACCTAGAAGTTGATAGATCTATCACATTAACAAAACTTTAAATTTGGTAACACTATTTTTATTACTTTTAAAGCGCGCTTTTTCTAACTTCTTTTATTACTTGCACACTACACTAACACTAATGTAAGGCAAATATTAAGATTATTTTGCATATAATTTTTTCTTTACATATTAATAATAAATAAAAAAAATACATATTCACCATATTAAGCAGCTTTCTTCTATACATTAACACTAATATCATCACATCACTAATAACACTTTTACCATTAAATTTTAATAAATTAAATTGCACAATTTACTTTGGCAACCGTTTAACGTTTACAAAGAAGAAACTAAGGAAATAAAAACAAGATGCCACCTCTAAAAGTTTAGTTAAAATACAACGTTGAAAAAATGGGTTGTAGTAAAGCATACTTGAATTTAAAGAGAATTTAAAAATAATACAGGCAACTAAAGTAATAGAGGCTAGAAAATAGATTATGATCATTTTTCTAAACAAATAAATTATTTATGTTTTTATCACATTACATTTAAACTTTACTTACATACAGAGTTGTTGCTCTCAAGAGAAACTAAATGGAATGAAAAACTTGACAAACAAATATGGCATCCTTGTCCCTGGTAAATACAACAAAACAAATTTTAATTGAAGAGGACAATAAATAAAAACGCGTAAATTTACTTTTGGCTTATTAATTAAAAAGAATTTTTAATATTTTTTCATATATTAACAGCAAAATAAAGCCCAGATTATTGCTTAAATGTGTGTGTTCTACAAAATCGCAAAAGTGCTAAATTTTTAAGGCGAAAATGCTCGAAAATTCTTAATAAACATTTGACAGCCATCTTGGTATTTTTTGTGTTTTATTGGAGGAGGTCTGCGAAAAGTCTTAATTTTAAAGGCCTTCTGATTGAAATAGATGCAAATTTTTCAAGGTTTTTGGTGAAAAGAATCTCGAAATTATTAATGTTTATAATTTTGACAAAAATATCACAAATTTTTTGTAATATATCTACAAATGGATAAAGGTCAATTGCCCGCAGACAAATTAATGAACTCAGAGCCAAATGCCGATGATGAAGGCTGTAAAAGAGATGACGTAGCTGTGGCAACAAAAAAGGAAAAAGTAGCTGAAAAGCAGGAGTTAAGTAGTGAAACAATTCCCTCGCAAACGAGTGTCATAACACATGCCAGTAAACATCTTTCGCGTGGCAAAGAGTCGAATGAAAAAAAGCAAGATTTTGCTAAAGCTATACAAGAGGTAAAGAAAATAACATTTTGCGCATTTGCATAAATTTCAGTGCACTACTTACTTTCTCTTTGCACATTAATTTTTCTGTTGCAGGTGGATACTGAGGAATTATTGGGTTCTGTTACCACCTACAATTGTCATGGTACACGCACCAGTGCCCGTGTTATACAAAAAATGCGCCAAGATCAACAAACACGCCCCATAACACCACCGCCTTCAGAACGTGATATTGGTCGTAAAGAAGAACGTGCTGCTGCTCAAAAAACACCTTCCCAAGTTCGTGCCAATCGTCCCACCTGGTCAAATGTTGAACGTAATCATTTCTTTGATGCTCTCAATGAGTTTGGCAAAGATTTCGAAGCTATTGGCAATTTTATTAATACGAAACTAAAGCGTCGCAGTCCTACCACTGATGTATCGTTCAAATCAAAGGACCAAGTGCGCCAGCATTATTATCAAACTTATCATAAAATCTGTAAATATATACGATTTTCGGAGGGTGAGTTAAAAATTAAATCAAATTTAGTAAATGAATTAAGGTTTTTAATAGATTAGGTAGAAAGTAGTTACGAATGACAAATTAGTTTTTATTTCGATACTGCTGTGATTAAAATTATTAAAAAAACAATAAATATTTAAAATTTCTTTGAAACAAAAAAAAAAAAACAAACAAAAATTATTTTTCACAGAGGTACGAAAACCCGTTCAGGAACTATATGCCCTTATAAACTATGGTGAAATGCGACGAAAATTGCAATTTGTAACCGATAAACATTTTATGAAATTACGAAATCTCATATATCATGGACACATAACTGTACGTTGCAAAGGCAAAAATATACGCATTAAAACGCCTTCCTGTAAAGCTCTAAGAAGACTTAATCAACTAGATGGTAAGTACATTTGCACAAATAATTTTATGCAATAATTATTAACTTTTTTCTTCAGACACACTCGAGGATATACGTTTACCATCAAAAATTGAAGTGATTATAAGTCCAGCTAATATGGGAGCCTTTGGACGAGTCCAAACTATTGCCCAAAATCCTCGATGTCGCACTACCGTTCCTCTGCATAAAAAATTGGTAAATTTCATTAAAACATTTCAATATAAATGGCGCAGCATGGATGTAAGAATAGCTGAAGAGGCTAAGCTTATAGCAAGCCAAGAAACGTTTACTACATCACAGCAATCTTGTTCGAGCCATCTGAGCGATTTAAATGTGCAAGATACTGAAATGTGTTTTTTACCCAAACCAGGCGTAACCATACATCGACCTCTTCTCAGTATTACCGAATATTTAAGTAGTGTCAATATATGCTTAACAGCTTATGAGGAACGCATGGGTGTTAAGGTCAAGGGAGAGCAACTAAATACAGAGAGATGTAATTCATCAGCTGTAAATAGTAGCTCATCAGCTCAAATTAATGCTAACATATCAACGGCCAACAAACGTTTACGTACTGAAAGTGGTTCAGAGAAACGTTCACCAGAACAAATGAAAAGAATCAAACAACTAGATAATTCTTATGAAAATTTGCTGGCCACCGTAGAGGAGGTTCATTTGTCTTCAAACGAAAACGATTCATTTAACAATGCTAAAAACGAAAGTAGTGGCGATGAATTAAGTGATGAAATACAAGAATTACTCTCGGATTCAAATGAAATTAATAATAGTAAAGAATTCGTGACCATAACAGAAACTCCTAACCCACCGCCACCACTACCACCGCCCCCTCCTCCGGTTCCTTCTCAAGGAATTACGGCTGCCCCTGAAAATACAAGTGCTAATTGTATATCACATCTAAATACGTCAACTGTACGTTCTAAACGTTCAATTGGCAGCAAAACATCACGTTCAGTATTTAAACCTTTACTTAATGATGATGTTATACAACGCATACGAAGTGGCTGGACCTCTTCAACTGCCGGTGATATAACAATCGGTGATTTGTATGTAGTTTTTGGTCATGATTCTAAACTACAATTGGACTATTATTGGATGCCTGATAACAAAACTCCACAGCAGCTGGCAAAGAGTGAATCTCAAAACTCCCTTACACAAGAAACATCATCAAACAATTTAAAACAAATTCAAATAAATTCGGCGAAACAAGCTAGTAATTGTACTAATGATTGTGATGAAAATAATTTACAAAATTCTTTACAGTCATCGGGTTTGAGTAGTAAACTTAAACAACTTTTATTAATAGCGAATTTAAGCGAACGAATGCGTCGTCGACCTTGTACATGTGATCGTAATAATGCCGCCAAAGTTAAGGTAAGTGTATAGAATTTGGAAAATAATTTATGTATCTTAATTATTATTTTTCCTTTATTCTAGTTTGAAAGAGACTTATGTGGTCGTACATTTGTTGCCAATAAATCGTTTAACAATTGTGGAGGATATAGCAACACCACAGCCAGTGATAGCCCTAGTAGCAATATTTTCAGACAACCTATGATACCAGTGCGAAGAACATCAATAGATCCGGTTAAGCAATTGACGACGGTAAGTTTTTTCAAATATTTTATACAAAGGTATCAATAAAATATTCAAAATTTTCTTAACAGAAAATCTATCGCTGGCTCAAAATTTTCTTAACAGAAAATCTATCGCTGGCTCAAAATTTTCTTAACAGAAAATCTATCGCTGGCTCAAAATTTTCTTAACAGAAAATCTATCGCTGGCTCAAAATTTTCTTAACAGAAAATCTATCGCTGGCTCAAAATTTTCTTAACAGAAAATCAATCGCTCAAAATTTTCTTAACAGAAAATCAATCGCTGGCTCAAAATTTTCTTAACAGAAAATCAATCGCTGGCTCAAAATTTTCTTAACAGAAAATCAATCGCTGGCTCAAAATTTTCTTAACAGAAAATCAATCGCTGGCTCAAAATTTTCTTAACAGAAAATCAATCGCTGGCTCAAAATTTTCTTAACAGAAAATCAATCGCTGGCTCAAAATTTTCTTAACAGAAAATCAATCGCTGGCTCAAAATTTTCTTAACAGAAAATCAATCGCTGGCTCAAAATTTTCTTAACAGAAAATCAATCGCTGGCTCAAAATTTTCTTAACAGAAAATCAATCGCTGGCTCAAAATTTTCTTAACAGAAAATCAATCGCTGGCTCAAAATTTTCTTAACAGAAAATCAATCGCTGGCTCAAAATTTTCTTAACAGAAAATCAATCGCTGGCTCAAAATTTTCTTAACAGAAAATCAATCGCTGGCTCAAAATTTTCTTAACAGAAAATCAATCGCTGGCTCAAAATTTTCTTAACAGAAAATCAATCGCTGGCTCAAAATTTTCTTAACAGAAAATCAATCGCTGGCTCAAAATTTTCTTAACAGAAAATCAATCGCTGGCTCAAAATTTTCTTAACAGAAAATCAATCGCTGGCTCAAAATTTTCTTAACAGAAAATCAATCGCTGGCTCAAAATTTTCTTAACAGAAAATCAATCGCTGGCTCAAAATTTTCTTAACAGAAAATCAATCGCTGGCTCAAAATTTTCTTAACAGAAAATCAATCGCTGGCTCAAAATTTTCTTAACAGAAAATCAATCGCTGGCTCAAAATTTTCTTAACAGAAAATCAATCGCTGGCTCAAAATTTTCTTAACAGAAAATCAATCGCTGGCTCAAAATTTTCTTAACAGAAAATCAATCGCTGGCTCAAAATTTTCTTAACAGAAAATCAATCGCTGGCTCAAAATTTTCTTAACAGAAAATCAATCGCTGGCTCAAAATTTTCTTAACAGAAAATCAATCGCTGGCTCAAAATTTTCTTAACAGAAAATCAATCGCTGGCTCAAAATTTTCTTAACAGAAAATCAATCGCTGGCTCAAAATTTTCTTAACAGAAAATCAATCGCTGGCTCAAAATTTTCTTAACAGAAAATCAATCGCTGGCTCAAAATTTTCTTAACAGAAAATCAATCGCTGGCTCAAAATTTTCTTAACAGAAAATCAATCGCAGGCTCAAAATTTTCTTAACAGAAAATCAATCGCAGGCTCAAAATTTTCTTAACAGAAAATCAATCGCAGGCTCAAAATTTTCTTAACAGAAAATCAATCGCAGGCTCAAAATTTTCTTAACAGAAAATCAATCGCTGGCTCAAAATTTTCTTAACAGAAAATCAATCGCTGGCTCAAAATTTTCTTAACAGAAAATCAATCGCTGGCTCAAAATTTTCTTAACAGAAAATCAATCGCTGGCTCAAAATTTTCTTAACAGAAAATCAATCGCTGGCTCAAAATTTTCTTAACAGAAAATCAATCGCTGGCTCAAAATTTTCTTAACAGAAAATCAATCGCAGGCTCAAAATTTTCTTAACAGAAAATCAATCGCAGGCTCAAAATTTTCTTAACAGAAAATCAATCGCAGGCTCAAAATTTTCTTAACAGAAAATCAATCGCAGGCTCAAAATTTTCTTAACAGAAAATCAATCGCAGACTCAAAATTTTCTTAACAGAAAATCAATCGCAGGCTCAAAATTTTCTTAACAGAAAATCAATCGCAGGCTCAAAATTTTCTTAACAGAAAATCAATCGCAGGCTCAAAATTTTCTTAACAGAAAATCAATCGCAGGCTCAAAATTTTCTTAACAGAAAATCAATCGCTGGCTCAAAATTTTCTTAACAGAAAATCAATCGCTGGCTCAAAATTTTCTTAACAGAAAATCAATCGCTGGCTCAAAATTTTCTTAACAGAAAATCAATCGCTGGCTCAAAATTTTCTTAACAGAAAATCAATCGCTGGCTCAAAATTTTCTTAACAGAAAATCAATCGCTGGCTCAAAATTTTCTTAACAGAAAATCAATCGCTGGCTCAAAATTTTCTTAACAGAAAATCAATCGCTGGCTCAAAATTTTCTTAACAGAAAATCTATAGCTACCTCAAAATTTCCTTAACACATTTCCAATTACAATTTTATTTATTTTTTTATTTTTATTTGCAGCTAACACGTCAAAAAATGTCACGACAAGTTCTCGTTCAAAGACTATTGCTACCAAGTAATGGTAGCGTAAACAATACGGGTCAACAAAACAATAATAGCAACAATTCGACGCAGCAAACTCTTATACTCAATAATTCTTCGACAGTGTCATCGGCATCGTCAGCATCATCATCAACAATAACAGCAGCAGGAGCAGTAAAAAATAAAGAAGTGCCTTCATGGAATCAGGCTGATAAATATAAGCCGCAAACAACAACAGGAACAACTATCACTACTACAATCACATCTAACCAAAATCCCCAAAATCGTGATGTATGCAATACAACATTCTTAAATTCTTTAACACTTAACAATTTCGAAGAAATGCCGCAAACTTCTGCATCACAATATCAGCAACAATATCAGGATCTACAAGGTCAAAGTGAGGATAAAATCGATGGTTCCACATCGGGCATACCTTCGGTGGACAGTGCTTTCGATGAAAGTTCAAGTAAGTATTTAAATAAATTTAAAATTTAAATGTATATGATTTGATAAGTTTAAACATTTTTGAAATTGTTTTAATTTATTTACAACAGACGCTAGTTTCCTAAATGGTTTATCTCCCATGCATCTTTTACGCGAAACTTCTTCAAATTCTAAATGGCTAGATGATAATATTAATGATTTTTCTTTGACCAGTTTGTTGGGTCATCTAGATGAAATCAATTCCAGCCGTGATATGCTGGTAAGTTTATGCCTTTAATCATTAAATTTACTTTTTACTAATATCCTTTTATATTACTCTTTAGGATGCGTCTTCAAATCTTTCGGTTATAAGTGAAAGTAGTGTGGATTATATGCACAAATTTCAGGAGATTAAAGCCTTATTACAAAGTCAAGAAAAAGATTAACACCAATGAATTTATTAATTAGTTTTCTTTTAGTTTCTTTTGCAACTATATTTTGTTATTAAAATTTTTTTAAAGCTAAATTTGATCTATAAGCGAAATTAAAAACAAACAAAAAATTATCAAAAAAAAAAGTTATTCATTATAAAAATATTTTACTTAAAATTTATATAATTATTTACAGTTTTTTTAAGCTTAATGATATTTACTATAATTATTTATATATACATATACATTATTTTTTTTTTTTGCTAAATTTAAAAACAATTGTTCAACAAAAAAGAGAAAACCACAAAAACTGTGAATGCCCTAAACTTTTTTATTATACACCTTTATTATATATAGTTTTTTTATTACCATTCTTTGTTGTTTGTTTTTTTTTTATCTCTTTTCCCCCAAAACGTTTTTAACTTCTTTATTTTTTAGTTTAACAAATTTAAGTATTATAACAATTATTTTTATTATTTGAAACTTGTTTTAATTGGACGTATTTTTATTTTATGCCATTTCTCTTTAAGTATTTTGTTAAGCAAAAATTGCAAGTATAAGTTAAAAATAAATTATATTCAATACTTTAGCTTAATCATGCTTACTGTAAATTAAACAAAAATAAAATACATAGAAAATAGACTGTAGTAGAAACTATTGTGGAACAAAAAATACATCTTTAAAAATATAACCGATTTTTTAAGAGTGTTTTAGTAGAACATTTACTATGTTTTGTCAAATAAAACTTGGTTGGTAAAAAAAAAAAATTATTGTTTTGTTAAAAAAAGGACCTGTGAGCGTGAGTATTTAATGTGTGTATAAATTTTATAGCCCGCATTATTATGAATGCAAATTCGCATGCAAATTTAACCTTTTCATATTCCTTCAATTGTCAAACAAAATTTCACGGATATTTTTTTCTTTTTTCTCTCAGTTCTATTCTAATAAGACTGAAAAATTATATTTTATATATTAAACTGTTATAATTCAGGGTTAAACCCGAAGATCTTTTAAACGTAAATTCTATACAAATATTGATGTGGACAAAATTTCATCCAAGTTTATTTTATAAACCATAATGACATTGATTTTCATTCTTCATCCCTGGTTATTGATTTATTGTGTCTATTTTTATCATCATTGCACACACATAACTACGTACTATTTAGGGGAATATTATTTTATTTTCTTATTTATAAAACAAAAATTATAGACAAAAATTTTTATTAATAAGTATAAATCTAATATCATTAGTTCTTAATTAACCATAACGACCATGTAAGAACTGTCCCGAAAATCTCATAAATTCAAAATACACACATTAACGTAAACCGCTTATATAAAGGAAAAATTAGATGTCGATATTTCTAACTGGAATAAAAATTCATTTCAATATACCGTTTCTGAAAATTTTCGTACCTTCGTTATCAATTCGCGAACTTTATCTAAGGATAAAAATATCCATTTTTCGTATTTTTAATTTTTTTCAATATGAAATTTTCGTTTCCTATGTAAAGCCTTGGAAAAACGCATTAATACCCTACTGTATCATTATTATATACCTACTTTCATATACAGCTGCGGACAATAAAATAGCATCGCATATATTTTATTTTAAACCAGTATTTTACAAAAACCGTTAAATTTATATTTGATCTTTTTTACGAAAATAAAAGTAAAAATATCACAACTTTTGTAAAAAAAAAATATAAAAGGAGTGGAATGCTATGAAAATGAGCAGTCAAAAAATTCACAAATCTCGAATTTGTTGGAACAAGTCTTAAATTTCCAATAAAACATTGATTAATGTTATTGTGTTGTTAAGTTAATATTTTAGTATTGAAAAAAATATATATTGGTCTGCTCCCTTATTATCAATAATGCATAATTGTTCTATTTCTCCGAATTTTCCAATTTTTTGTAATCCTTAGCTTAAAATCGTACGCCAAATACCATCACACATTAGCCAAAAGACTTTTCTGGTAGTATTTTTTATTCCGATAACATGTTTTAAAATTCTGACCCTATGTTTTTAATTAGATTGTCATCAGAGAGCTGCGATTCTCACCTCATTACAAAAACCTTATTTCTTCAAACCCATATTTATACCAATAAATTTCTGGTGTTCGAGTTACTGAGACCTATATTAATGACATTTCCATCAAGTCTATAAAATGATGACTTTATTAAGTATTTATAGTTACCCTGAGGAATACATCACAGTTTTCCTTCATTAATAAACCCCAAGGAATAGTACTAGAATCCTGATATTCGGGATCAGCTGTTCTCGATTCATTTTATGAATATTTTTGGACACATTTAATTACATTTTCCATCTTACATATCAATGTGATTTCCTACCCTCAAATTAAACAATTTAAGTGTTATTTCGCCATGAAATGTATCGCACACCTCACTATTACAAATTGTAGTAGGGACTTTGTAAATTTTACCTTTAGTAATAGCATGACCCATATTAAAGGTGGTAAATTTTTTGAACTTCGATCATAAATATATAACTTCCGAAATTGAAAATATGTATTGTCACTTTTATAAGATGTTTGTGCTCCTTAAATGACATGATGCGAAAAGTTCTGGGATGTCGTACTAAACATTTAACCATAAAAGTTTAAAAGTTGGTCAGTACCAACGAGATTCAATCTTTTGTTGCAACGTAATATCATTTGTGATCAATTAGTCAATAAAATTTTCCATTTCATCATCAATATTTTATTCCGAAAATATTTTTATATAAAGATAAAGTCCAAATCGACCATTTAATGTTTTACTTGACCTATTTTAACCAATAAATTTGAAAATGATAATATACTGTATTAAATATGATATAAATTAATATAGATCAATCTAGATTACAGTTTTGTATGATTTTACAAGAAAAGAATCGAAATATTAATTTTTTTTTAATAATTTCTAATGATGGTGGTAATATTTTGACTGATTTATATCAGTTTTTTTTCAAAAAACATGTAATATGTCACGAAATGTGAAAAAAGGATTTATATAGAGAAACAGTTCTTCAAATAACAATTTTATAAAATATTTGGAAGAAAATGTCTACAAATAAAAATATAACTTTTTTTTATTTCTTCAAAATTGGGCTTTATTTATCCGATTTTTATAATGGTCCAAAATTAAACACTCATAATCCATAAAATATTTTTATTTATTGTTTTGTAATATAATCTTTTGCGAATAGCTGATATTAACGGTTAATTGTGTTACGTACAATCTCGTCTGTTCTTCAATACATTTTTGATACCAAAAAATATTTTCTTTTTCCATTCCTGGTTGCAGCGATAAATTAGTATTTAATTATTACTCCAGGTCTACAACTGAGCTTAACGTAGCGTCTACACAAGAGATTTTCTATCATGACAAACATCAAATTCTTACGTAGTGTCTATACTAGACAAATTTTTACCAAGTCAAAAGTCAACATCAGTGCGAACCTATACAAGTTAACCTCAGTTAAACAGCTGATTACTATTTTTGTTTGTCACAAATGTCAAACTGCATATATAAAAACATTTTGACAACATATCTCGACCAATAACGAAAAAAGGTAATTTAGCATAATAAAATATAATCTACGTATTTCCATATATGTAGACAATACGTTAGAGGAATTGCCATTTTATTATATTAATAAAAACAAAAATTATAGATAATATTTCTATTAAGTATAAATCATAATATCATCAGACCATAATTGACCATAACTTCCATGTAAGGAACTCTCCCGAAAATCTCATAAATTCAAAATAAATACATTAAGGTGGTCCCCGCTTATATGAAGGGAAAATTACATGTCAATATTTCTAACTGGAATAAAAATTTGTTACATTCTAAATGTTGAATTATTAAAAAAAAATACATTTTTGATTTTTTTAAATAAAAATAATGAACAAATTTTATTATAATACAAATAAAATAAATTATAGCAAAACAATTTTTTTAGGTCTTTAAAATGCGACTTAATTTATTTAACCAATTTTTATAATGTTCTGTAATTAAACACTCATAATCCATAAAGTATTTTTATTTATTTTTTATCAATATAAGCTTTTGCGAATAACTGATATTATCTAAGGTTTTATGGGTTAAAAAGTCGACTTTTTTCAATTTTTAAATAGTTCATTTTTTGACTTTTGACTTTTTTCAATTTTGGAATAGAATATGGAATATTTGTCTTACGAAAACTTAAAAAATATAAAAAATATACAACTCAAATATATTGATTAATTGACGGACAATATATTCAATGAAATTGCTTGTTACACAAAAGTATGTTTTTACGATACTATTTCCAACAGTTAGATGATGTAGTTGAAATAAAAACTGCTAAGAAACTAATCCTTTTAAATGAAGTAAATTTTTTAGACTATTTCCGATTATTTTCTA
The DNA here is from genome assembly GCA_932274085.1 of Protocalliphora azurea. Taxonomy (NCBI): domain Eukaryota; kingdom Metazoa; phylum Arthropoda; class Insecta; order Diptera; family Calliphoridae; genus Protocalliphora; species Protocalliphora azurea. Next base: position 132,499,238 of record OW026523.1, read on the forward strand.
CTTTTCAACTATCTGGCAACAAGAAAGTCTCGACAATTTAAAAAAAAAGTCGATTGTTCGATTATTCGAAAGTTGATTTCATGACATAAATCAAGATTACCAGCACACTTGATTTTTAAATAATTTTGATAATGATTCAGTAGCATTTTTATTTGTGATTAAAGCAATGTAAAAAATTTTGCCCGCTCACTCTTAGTTTACGAGTTATGGGTACTTGAAGTTATAATATAAAAATGCAATTTTCTCCTTCCTCCTGTAATGAATATGAACAGTATGGGTATCATAGAAAAGGTCTTGAAGAAGCCATTTGATTGATATATAAAATGTGCAAAATCATTAACCCGTGGTGAGACAATACGATATTTTATTACTTTTTATTTTGACTTTTTTCCAATAGTACCGCTATCTTAAAAATATATCTATATAACGGTACTCTCCATTACATCAAATTATTTACAGAACATTTCAAGTTTTCATATGATCCCCGTGTCTCACCCCTAGCCCGTTAAATAACAAAAATGTAACACTTTAAAAATTAATATTTAGAAAAATTAATCGATTTTTACTAGTATTATATTTCCTTCTACAATGAATATGAACAATATGGGTATCATAGGAAAGGTCTTAAAGAGGCGTTTCGATTCATATATTAAATGTGCAAAATCATTAACCCATGGCGAGACAATATGATATTTTATTACTTTTTATTTTGACTTTTTTTACAAAAGTACCGTTATCTCCAAAATATATCGATATAACGGTACTCTCGTATGTATAAAATTATTTAGAGAACAATTCAAGCTTTCATATGATCCCCATGTCACACCCCTAGCCCATTAAATAACAAAAATATAGCACTTTAAAAATTAATATTCAGAAAAATTAATCGATTTTTACTAGTAATATATTTGTTATCATAATTTAAAAATATATAATAAGTCTTATTTCTTTATCATTTTTACAATTTTGTGAAAAATTAAATAAAAATTAAAAATTATTTAAAAAGAATACCGGTACTTACAAAAATTTTCTGATATCCAAAAAAAAGTTTATTCAGCGAAGCCGGTGTTCGACATACATAGAGGAGGAAGTCCGAAGGCCGGCTACAGAGAAAAATCTTTATTAACATTAAAAAAATATATTTTAATTTCAACCTTAATTTGTTCCAAATATTTTTTTTAAATTTTGCTTTAATTTTTTTCTTTATAATTCAAATAAAAATGCAAATTAAATAATATTTATTAAGTATTTTTTTATTTATTTTTTATTTTTGAGATTTAAAGACGTTTCCAATTATATCCGTATTATATATATGACTATATGCTTTTTCAAGACCTTTCTAATGATATCCATATTACATATATAGTCATTATAATTATAATATTAACAAATATATTATGAGTAAAAATCGATTCATTTCTCTGAATATTAATTTTTATAGTGCTATATTTTTGTTATTTAATGGATGGGAGTGTAATATGGGGATCATATGAGAGATTGAAATGTTCTCTAAATGATTTGATGTATAGGAGAGTATCGTTATATCGATATATTTTTGAGATAACGGTACTTTTGTAAAAAAGTCAAAATAAAAAGTAATAAAATATAATATTGTCTCACTATGGGTTAATGATTTTGCACATTTTATACATCAATCGAAAGGCCTTCTCAAGACATTATAATGATACCCATATTGGTCATATTCATTATAGGAGGAAGGAGAAAATTACATTCTTATATCATAACTTAAAGTACCTATAACTCGAAAACTAACAGAGAGCGGAGAAAAATTTTTATGTAACTTTTTTTTAACCAAAAATAGTGCTTTTGCCGAAAAGAAAATTTGCTTAAAAATCAATAATGTCGGTAATCTTGATTTGTTCCAATTTCCTAGTATATACATAAACTACGTAATACATTGTTGATACCAAAAAATATTTTCATTTTCTATCCCTGGTTTCAGCAATAAATTAGTTTTGAATTTGTTATGCTCTTTTTTACCCCAGGTCTACAACTGAGATTAACGCTGATATAATATGTGAGATAACGCCGGCAGAGAAGAGTAAACATTTTGTTTATATTATGTTAAATCTTAAATAAGGGGTACACGTATTCTAATAAATCCTATAAGATATTATTATTTTCAATCAGTTACAGAGTAAACATGTCCTTTTTATTTAAGCAATTCGCACTTTTTTAACACAATTTTTATAAAAATGATTTTTAACATTTAAAACAAACACTAAAAGGAAACAATTTTACAAAATAACATTGTTTTTCAATAATTTCCAAAATACACATGCACACACACAAACAAACTTTCTTATATGTGTATTTTTTTGACAGTTCATCTTATAAGATGGTTGTGTAGAGAAATCTCATCACAACAGTCTCATAATACATCTTATAATACTAATATTTGAATCTACACGTGAAATAATTCTCTCAGAGAGCGAATTTGACACTCTCTGACACAAAAATCTTACATATTATGTTACGTCTAGACGGGCTGTAAATAAAAATATAACTGCCTATCAGCGTTGCCAGAAACTTTGCCAATAATTTCTAAATTATACATGGCAAAATTCAATTTTTAATTTCATATGAAAAACGAAGACATTACCTTTATAACGATATATATAAAATTTTTTTACATCAAAAGTTCAGAGGTCAAAGTTGGACATATAATAATCAAACCATTGTCTCAAAAAAAATGGTATTTTTAAAATTCTCAAAGAATAATATAATGTTGAACATAACTCTTCTCCTTAAAAACGATATGTAGTAAGTTAATTTAATTTATTTGAAAGTTCAAAGGTCAAAATTAGACTTATAAAAATTAAACCCCATTATATCTCCCAAAACGATCTTTTTAAAATGCTTAAAAAATTATAAAATATTAACACAACACTTCTCCATACTCTTGCAAAATTTCATGTTTAGTTTAGAAGTTAACAAAATATGAGCTCATAAAAACATACTTTGATATAAAATTTAATTTTACATACAAAAAATTAGCTTTTTACCATATTTTGCTTCATAACTACTAAACCAAAAAATTTTTCAACTTGAATTTTGGCACAAGTATAGAATAGAGTTAAATTATCAATATATAATTTTTTTAAGAATTTTAAAATTTCGTTTTTTGAAATATTCGTCTTTTATCTTTATATCATCGATTTTGACCGTTGAACTTTCGAAGAAAATAAGTTTTATACATATATGTCATTTTAAAGTCAATACCTTTCTCTATTAAATGAAATAAAAATAGAATTCTGATTTGTATAGTTTAGAAGTTATTAGCAATAAAGTATGTATACTTTTGGAAAAAGAAATTCCACAGTTTTTTCATTGTGGAACTTGACAAGTAAATTATTTCTACAAAATTACGATCCTTTCACTGTAATAGTTCCTTAGATACGCGATAATTGAGATTTACCTTGTATGTCTCAGTTATGAATCTTGATAAGGAAACTATTCCCACACAATTTTAATACATTTTCTCTAATTATTCTTCATTTAAGCGTTAAATAAATTTTACTTTATATGGAAGTCACTACACCCTGTACCTTCCTCTCCTTTTTTCATCTCAATTGTGGAAGTTGATGATAAAGTTATTACCACAAAATGTTAAGACTTATATAAGCAGTACAACCATTCTTCCTGCTCCAATCCCAAAATGAAGCAGCCTATTTGAATTATGTTGCTTTTCAAATTACTAGTTTAAAAACTTTAAAAATCATACATTAAATGGTAATTAAATGATTTTTTACAATGCAAAATCCTCTATCTATCTATATATATATCTTAAAAGTTCAAAGCCCTCTATCTCTCTTTAAAATTTCCAGTATTGTAAAATGCTGAAAACTAAATGCTTGAAAAGGAAAAGATATGAACAGTTTTTTCGCTCTCCTGAACAAAGGGTTTTGAATATAGGCCATCGATATACCTTTACAGGCTTCCTATATAAATATAGAGGTTATCGGAAGGATTTTTGTCATGTAGTTTAAATAAAAAAGTATAGTATATATTTTGAAATTAGTTGTACGGGTTTTTATAAATACATTCTAACAAATAATCGTGAGTATTTAAAAAACATTGCTAATATTATTAAAATATAAATCATATTTTGTAAGAAATCATATTCAGGTAAAAAATCATCAAAAATATGGTAAAATCATCATTCTGGCAACGCTGCTGCATATAATAGGGAAAATACAAATTTCGTTGTAGTCAATTATTAATAGAATGACGCATAAATAAATTCAATATAAATGCATTAACGAATTATTTGAGTTATTAGTATTCTTGTTTAATTGTTAGAAAAAACATTACTTTTATAGTAAACAGATTATTTTCATTTGGAAATTTTTAAAGGATAAATATTGCAAGGTAAGCTATTTAAAAATTAATAAACTTGAAAGATTTTTTTTTTTTTTTGTTATAAACATGACACAAAGGCTAAATAAAGTCTTTACAAAAAAATGTGACGTGATTTTGTAAAATATTTCTTTTAAGTAATTCAAACAGTAAATGTAGCGTTTCTTGATAAAGATTTAAAACATTCCATATAAATTCGCATTTAATGTTTTTTATCAACACTTTGTATTCCAAGAATAATATCAATGTTTGTTTTAAGAATAAAAAAGATAAATGTACTGCACAATTTATTGAAGATTATTACATTTTGCTAGAATTTTTATCTAATCAAATATAGTTATTAAAATACAATAGTTTCAAAACTCGTGAATAAATATTCATAGCCGAGGTGTTTCTGAGTTAATTTGAAGAAGCACAGGTCCTCCCTCAGTGAGTCAGGAATTTTTACTTTTTTATTTTTTTTTACTTATTTATTTTCAAATAAGTGTTACCGCCTAAATTTGCTAAACTACCATATAAAAATTAATTACTACTACAATTATAAAATTTTTAAATTATTATTATTAAATTTAACTAAATTGTATCGAGTTGAGAAGACGAAAAATAATTAGCCACCATTTACATAAACCTCCAAAATTCAACAACGTTATAATGATAACAATGTCCAATTATCATAGCAGATAATTTCAATATGGCAACATTGTGTATTAAATATATTTAAAATTTTCGAATGTTGGGGTGTAAACTCTACGCATTACAGAAAACTGTTAAAAGTTTTTAAACTTAACAAAAACAATAAGATAAGAGACAAATTTCTTTTTTTTATTTTTTTTTATTACTTTTTTATTTTTTTAGTAATTCAGTAAAGTACTACCATTGGTTGAAAACAAAAAAGTGTAAAGGAATATGTTTTATAAAAATATATTTTAAGATTTCAAAAATTGTACTCTCATGGGAAACGAAAATATTACAAATAGGTCAAAGCTAATCAAAACAATATTGCATATGTTAGGTGCAAATATGTAATATTTGTTGAAACACTTTATACAAATAATCTTAATTTTATGTATTGATCGAAACTGCAGGCCAATAAAGTTATACAATAATAATAATAACGAATACTACAGTAAAAACAAGATCTCAGTCTATGTAAATAAATTTCAGAGGTACATGAATAAACTTCAATACCATATATAATAACAGGCAGACACAAAAATAACTCATCACGGCGCCTTATATTATACGGTAAATAATAGACCAGCCTACGACACAGTTCAGTTCAGCATTAATTCTTTCCTGAGACCTTTGAATTGATAGATTGTCAAAAGTGGGGAAAAGTTGTACATTATCGGCATATGTATATGCAGTCAAAAAAGATAATTTTTATAGTTTTTTTTTAATTATTAGATCTGTAGTTGTTGTAATCTGATTCTTTAATAATGTCCTTAGAACTAATGGTGTTGTTAACAATTCTGGCATTAATAAAGTTGAACCTCATTGTGATTATAAACTGGTTTTAAAGAATGTTTCTAAGAACTAGTGCATAAGAACCAATTCCGTATTACTTTTCCAACAAAAACTTAACTTCTAATTTTCAAAAAGCAACAGCATTAAGTAGATTTTCATAAACGTAAAATGAATTTGATTTCTACGTGGCTCAGTTGTCTACAGCGTTTAATTAAAAAAATCAGTATTAAAACTCAAAGAGTGTTCAATTCCGAATTGAGGCAAATCATTTTTTTAAATAAATAATTTTTGTTTATATCCCTAAATCCACTTTTTAACGCGCACAAATATATGTAAGTCGTTTACAAAATACGTTATTTAGTAGGCAAAGTTTTTGGTTCTCGAATTACTTCCTAAAACTAGTTAAAAAACTTAAAAAAATTAAAAACAAAATAATGAAAAATAAAATCAATAATTTTAATAACTGGTTTTGTAGCCGTTTCCAAACGTTTCTATAGAACAAGTTATATCTGTAACAATTTCGAACAAAAATGATTGATTAAAGAACTAGAGTTAGAAGCGTTCAATTGAATAGGTACTGGTTAAGTAACACATCTAATATAGAACTAGTTTTAGAGGTAGCAATTTCGAACAAAAATCATTGGACAAAGTATAACTTATAAATTTGTTCAAAGAATTTTTTTAATATTTGTTTTTTAAATTGTTTACAATATTTTTTTTAAATATAATAAACTATTTCATATATTCTTTTCAGTTTAAAATCCAAACCAAGAACAAAAAACTAAAAATGTCAAGCAACAAAAAGGAAAATGCCAGCGATATAGCCAACAAATTACTTGATCTATATCCAAATCTTAAACATTTTCTGGAATTATTAGTTAAGGATAATGATATTGAAATCAAACAAGTTGGCAAAAAATTCCAATATCCCCTTTCTATAGTTAAAAATAATCTTTGTACCAATTATGGCATATTTATGGATTATTTTATACGTAAACATCTATCCAATCAATATCAAACTAAACTAGCAGATGATGTTACCGAACTCGTTCTAAAGGATTCACCGAAATATTTCAAAGGTCCTGGAAAAAATCGTCAACTACAAATGGATATGTTAAAGCATTATGAAATTTTCAAGGATTCACAACAGCAAGCTATGGATATTTTGGACAGTATTAAAATTGTATCTTTAGCCTATACCATGTCGTTTCATGATCCATTACCAACAGCTAAAGTAGATTCGGATGACAACAGTCTACGTGAAGTTATGAAATATTTTGAGAAACTTCCTTACTCCTCAGTAGATATGAACACAAATGTCGACTGTAAATATTTTGATGGAAATGCTGATTTAATTTTTGATGAAAAAGTCTTGTATGAAATAAAGACCTCTAAATATGAGTCTTTAAAACGTTATGATACAAAGATTCATGTCAGAAATTTCTATAAACTGATCTTATATGGTTTTGGGTATTATAAGAAAACGAATAAAATAATTAAATGTTTCAAGATTTATAATCCTTTATTGGGTTTGGAATATACATTGCAGCTGGATGACATCGATGTGAAACATTTTGAACAAGTGCTGAAGAAAGACACAGAGAATATTTTATAAATGTAATATTTTAAGATATACATACATAAAACTAATGTTATTTGTATTATTAGGACTTTTTTTTAAACCTAACATGTACCTTTAGATATATCCATATTATATGAAATCAAGTGTGTTTGTTTATTTTTTGGTTTTTTGTTTATTTGTTGTGACGCTCAACCGATTTCAATGCAATTTGAAATATAGATGCATTTTAAGGTGGAAAAAGCTATAGGATATTAATTATTTTTTCTTTATTGCTATAAATAAAATTAAGTTTTAATAGAAGAAAAGTTACAAGAAACAATAGTTTTTTTTAGTAAATGAACAAAGTTGTACTTTTACGTTTTCTATATTTTTTTATTAAACTTTATATACCATGCAACGCAGGGGCATTCAATCAGAAATTCATATTTTAATATTCATATTACCAAAGCATAACATTATTATTATTATTATTAGTATTACTATTATTAATAAAGAAAAACTGAAAAAATTAAAGAAAACATGTTTTATTTCAAAATTTATTTTCAATAGAGGTTATTTTTTTTTCATTTTATTTTGGTACCAATGGCATTGTACATATTTGTACCCAGGAATAAATGTATTAGTTCTACAGCTAGTTACAGAACACATGAAAATACATTTACTTGTTGTACTTTGTCGTTACGACTAATGATTTTTGTTCGAAATTTTCACCCCCAGAACTAGTTCCATTCCATGGAACTATTCTAGATATAGTTCTTTAAGCAATTTTTTTTTCGAAATTGTCACATTTAGTACTAATTCTATAGAAGCATTAGGGAACTATACAAGAACTAATTATTGAAATCAATGCCTTTTGTCTGATTTTTGAAGGATCAATCAATTTAATTTTGTTACTTTTTAAATTATTGTTATTTTATTTTTTTTCTTAGCCAAAGAAGTGATGTAGAAGTAATACAGAATAAGTTCTTGAGTATTCTCAAAACCATTCTTTAAAACTAATTTTGAATCACAACACTGTTCTAATCCACGAGTGCGATAAAAACTACTGGACGGATCGAATTGAAATATGCGGGAGAATTGTAGAGAAGAACCTTAACTTTCAGAAAAATCATTTTGTAGTCACTCTGTAATAATACGAAACCAGTTACAGGTTGTCAAAATTTACCACCTCGAGTATGAAAAAGTTAAAAAGAAATCGTAACTTCATTTTTTTTTATTATATAAATTTTGAGAAATAAAAGTGAGAGATTCAGACTACTTTTTTGTAAAAAAAACAGCAATTTTTCGTACTCAATTTAAAGTTTTGATTTTGATAATTTTTCACGGCTAGACGAATTTATATAATTCAAAAATTTCTTAGCACTTTTTTTTTTTGTTGTACTGAGAATCTTGGGATATTAAAAGAAATTTCACTCCTATATAACGGAAATTACTTGAGAAAAGCCAAAAGAATTAAAGAAAAAAATGTAAATTTCCAAGTTCAAGCGCAAATATTTGGAGCTTATTTCGTATTTTTTACATTGTGACTACAAAATGATTTTTCTGAAAGCTTAGGTCTTCCCATAGCATAATTATGTAAAAGGTGGTGTTAAAAGCACAGCGGATTATTTTTTTTTTTTATTTTTTGCTGGTTAAAACTGTCAAACTCTATGTAAAAAATAAATTTCTCTCCAATAACGTCAAACTCCACATATAAAAAAATTTATGCAAAAAATTCTCTCCGAACTGCTATTGCATTGTTCAATACGCCTTGAGGTTCTCCTATATAACTTTCCCACACACTTTAATTCGATCCCATAGTGAGTAAGAAACGCCAAAAACGGCGCTTAATTTGGGGCAGGGATATTGTGCATTATTTGTAATTTTGTTCTAATACTTAGGTCATTAATACATCAAATAAATACTTTTTGAATTTATAAATATTTTGTTTAGCCTAAAACACTATCTGTCCGGCTGTCCGTACATCAATTACCAACATTTGGGATAATCTGTAGGTCTCCGTTTTAAAAATAACGTGAGATTTTCTTGGGCCAATAATGTAACTTGTTAAAATTGGTTATAAGCAAACTATTATTTCGCCGAGCCCCCATATAAACATTTTCCCGGCAATAGGTCAAACGCTTATAAATGTTTCAAATATGTCAGTATTTTCATAAATTTCTTAACAGCTGAGTTTTGTCCAAGCAAAAATCATATCACTAAATTTCCTGAAGATCGGTATAAAATTAATCACAGCTCCCATATAAGAATTCACTTTTCCGGACATAATTCCTTTATAAATATCCATAAAAAGAAAAAATTAATCACAAAGAAAATGTATTTAAGTATTAATCTTACAGTAAAATTTCACAAGGATCGGCCCACAATTAATCATAGCTTCCATAAAAGGTCCAGACACGCCAATATCAATTCAAAATTATTTTTTCGCCTTTAAGTTTTTAAATAAACAAAACTTGCCCGATTGTAACTTTCTTACTCGTTTTCAATATTTTTCTATAATTCTACATACATATGTAGTTCTCTTTTTAAATAAAGCAAATAAATAAATTTATGTTTAAATATGTAATACTTCCACTTTATTTTGTTTTTGTTCAGAAAACACGCTGAACTTTGTTGGATTTTTTGTAAAATATTTTTTTGTTTTCTGCCAAACCGTAAAAATTCCGCAAAATGTTTTTTGGAATTTTCTACTACACATATTTCGTAAAAAGTTTTTATTTTCACCCAAGTTTGTCTAAAAACTTTTTAAATTTCTATATAAAAGTAAAAAATACCCGTTTTTTGGACCGATATTAAAAAAATAAATAAAAATTATTTCTACTACTTTTACTTTAAGAAAAAATACGTACGTAAGTTTCTAAATGCCCATGCTTAACAACTCCATTTGAAAAAAGTGTACTCTTTATGAAATAAATAATAATAATAATAATAATAATAATAATAATAATAATAATAATAATAATAATAATAACAATAATAATAGTTATAATGTTATGCTTTGGTAATATGAATATTAAAATATGAATTTCTGATTGAATGCCCCTGCGTTGCATGGTATATAAAGTTTAATAAAAAAAATATAGAAAACGTAAAAGTACAACTTTGTTCATTTACTAAAAAAAAACTATTGTTTCTTGTAACTTTTCTTCTATTAAAACTTAATTTTATTTATAGCAATAAAGAAAAAATAATTAATATCCTATAGCTTTTTCCACCTTAAAATGCATCTATATTTCAAATTGCATTGAAATCGGTTGAGCGTCACAACAAATAAACAAAAAACCAAAAAATAAACAAACACACTTGATTTCATATAATATGGATATATCTAAAGGTACATGTTAGGTTTAAAAAAAAGTCCTAATAATACAAATAACATTAGTTTTATGTATGTATATCTTCAAATATTACATTTATAAAATATTCTCTGTGTCTTTCTTCAGCACTTGTTCAAAATGTTTCACATCGATGTCATCCAGCTGCAATGTATATTCCAAACCCAATAAAGGATTATAAATCTTGAAACATTTAATTATTTTATTCGTTTTCTTATAATACCCAAAGCCATATAAGATCAGTTTATAGAAATTTCTGACATGAATCTTTGTATCACAACGTTTTAGAGACTCATATTTAGAGGTCTTTATTTCATACAAAACTTTTTCATCAAAAATTAAATCAGCATTTCCATCAAAATATTTACAGTCGACATTTGTTTTCATATCTACTGAGGAGTAAGGAAGTTTCTCAACATATTTCATAACTTCACGTAGACTGTTGTTATCCGATTCTACTTTAGCTTTTGGTAATGGATCATGAAACGACATGGTATAGGCTAAAGATACAATTTTAATACTGTCCAAAATATCCATAGCTTGCTGCTGTGAATCCTTGAAAATTGCATAATGCTTTAACATATCCATTTGTAGTTGACGATTTTTTCCAGGACCTTTGAAATATTTCGGTGAATTTTTTAGAACGAGTTCGGTAACATCATCTGCTAGTTTAGTTTGATATTGATTGGATAGATGTTTACGTATAAAATAATCCATAAATATGCCATAATTGGTATAAAGATTATTTTTAACTATAGAAAGGGGATATTGGAATTTTTTGCCAACTTGTTTGATTTCAATATCATTATCCTTAACTAATAATTCCAGAAAATGTTTAAGATTTGGATATAGATCAAGTAATTTGTTGGCTATATCGCTGGCATTTTCCTTTTTGTTGCTTGACATTTTTAGTTTTTTGTTCTTGGTTTGGATTTTAAACTGAAAAGAAAATATGAAATAGTTTATTATATTAAAAAAAATTATTGTTAAAAATTTAAAAAACAAATATTAAAAAAATTCTTTGAACAAATTTATAAGTTATACTTTGCCCAATGATTTTCGTTCGAATTTGCTACCTCCAGTACCTATTCAATTGAACGCTTCTAGGTCTAGTTCTTTAATCAATGATTTTCGTTCGAAATTGTTACAGATATAACTTGTTCTATAGAAACGTTTGGAAACGGCTACAAAACCAGTTATTAAAATTAATGATTTTATTTTTCATTATTTTGTTTTTAATTTTTTAAACTTTTTTAACTAGTTTTAGCAAGTAATTCGAGAACCAGTAGTTTGTTCAGAAAAGTAAAATACACCAAGCAAAAACTTTGCCTACTAAATAACGTGTTTTGTAATCGACTTACATATATTTGTTCGCGTTAAAGTGGATTTAGGGATATAAATAAAAATTATTTATTAAAAAAATGATTTGCCTCAATTCGGAGTTGAACACTCTTTGAGTTTTAATACTGAGCCACGTAGAAATCAAATTCATTTTATGTTTATTAAAATCTACTTAATGCTGTTGCTTTTTGAAAATTAGAAGTTAAGTTTTTGTTGGAAAAGTAATACGGAATTGGTTCTTATGCACTAGTTCTTAGAAACATTCTTTAAAACCAGTTTATAATCACAATGAGGTTCAACTTTATTAATGCCAGAATTGTTAACAACACCATTAGTTCTAAGGACATTATTAAAGAATCAGATTACAACAACTACAGAACTAGTAATTAAAAAAAAAAAAAAACTATAAAAGTTATCTTTTTTGACTGCATATACATATGCCGATAATGTACAACTTTTAGCCACTTTTGACAATCTATCAATTCAAAGGTCTCAGGAAAGAATTAATGCTGAACTGAACTGTGTCGTAGGCTGGTCTATTATTTACCGTATAATATAAGGCGCCGTGATGCGTTATTTTTGTGTCTGCCTGTTATCATATATGGTATTGAAGTTTATTCGTGTACCTCTGAAATTTATTTACATAGAATATCTTGTTTTTACTGTAGTATTCGTTACATTTTTAGGTTTCGAATTAAAGATCACGTTTCGGATTATTGTATAACTTTATTGGCCTGCAGTTTCGATCAATACATAAAATTAAGACTATTTGTATAAAGTGTTTCAACAAATATTACATATTTGCACCTAACACAAGCAATATTGTTTTGATTAGCTTTGACCTATTTTTAATATTTTTGTTTCCCGTGAGAGTACAATTTTTCAAATCTTAAAATATATTTTTATAAAACATATTCACTTTACACTTTTTCGTTTTCAACCAATTGGTAGTATTTTACTGAATTACTAAAAAAAATAGAAAAGTAATAAAAAAAAAAAGAAATTTGTCTCTTATCTTATTCTTTTTGTTAAGTTTAAAAACTTTTAACAGTTTTCTGTAATGCGTAGAGTTTACACCCCAACATTCGAAAATTTTAAATACACAATGTTGCCATATTGAAATTATCTGCTATGATAATTGGACATTGTTATCATTATAACGTTGTTGAATTTTGGAGGTTTATGTAAATGGTGGCTAATTATTTTTCGTCTTCTCAACTCGATACAATTTAGTTAAATTTAATAATAATAATTTAAAAATTTTATAATTGTAGTAGTAATTAATTTTTATATGGTAGTTTAGCAAATTTAGGCGGTAACACTTATTTGAAAATAAATAAAAAAAAAAAACAGTTTAAAAATTCCCGACTCACTGACTGTGCTTCTTCAAATTAACTCAGAAACACCTGGGCTATGAATATTTATTCACGAGTTTTGAAACTATTGTATTTTAATAACTATATTTGATTAGATAAAAATTCTAGCAAAATGTAATAATCTTCAATAAATTGTGCAGTACATTTATCTTTTTTATTCTTAAAACAAACATTGATATTATTCTTGGAATACAAAGTGTTGATAAAAAACATTAAATGCGAATTTATATGGAATGTTTTAAATCTTTATCAAGAAACACTACATTTATTACTTAAAAGAAATATTTTACAAAATCAAGTCACACTTTTTTGTAAAGACTTTATTTAGCCTTTGTGTCATGTTTATAACAAAAAAAATCTTTAAAATTTTTAAATAGCTTACCTTGTAATATTTTTCCTTTAAGAATTTCCAAATGAAAATAATCTGTTTACTATAAAAGTAATGTTTTTTCTAACAATTAAACAAGAATACTAATAACTCAAATAATTCGTTAATGCATTTATATTGAATTTATTTATGCGTCATTCTATTAATAATTGACTACAACGAAATTTGTATTTTCCCTATTATATGCAGCAGCGTTGCCAGAATGATGATTTTACCATATTTTTGATGATTTTTTACCTGAATATAATTTCTTACAAAATATAATTTTTATTTTAATAATATTAGCAACGTTTTTTAAATACTCACGATTATTTGTTAGAATGTATTTATAAAAACCCGTACAACTAATTTCAAAATATATACTATACTTTTTTATTTAAACTACATGACAAAAATCCTTCCGATAATCTGTATATTCATATAGGAAGCTTGTAAAGGTATATCGATGGCCTAGACTAGACGAACTTGGATACACACTAACCATTCGTTTTTACTGACTAACGTCTTACTCAGTACACCATCTCGCACATAGCATCCTAAGCGACAAAAACTCTATTTAGTTTAAAATATCTTTTTAGACATTTTGTTATAAAAAACTAACAGCTTCAGAATGGGGTTGAACCAACAACCTTCTGGTTGTTAATCCGGCGCTCTAGCCAACTCATCCACGTGATTGCAGTATTACTGCGCTATTATACTATTGAGAACTTATTAATGCAATACAGAGTAGGCAAATAATAATGACGCTTCATTAGCAAGAAACTACTTTAATAAGTAGTTGTTATTACCGAAAACCAAAAAGTTTTTGCTGGGATGCTTTACTTTTTGCTTTGCTGCAAAAGAAAGGTAATAGTTTAATCGTTTTTAAGTATGTGTATGTGTGATGTTACCGAACTCGTTCTAAAGAATTCAGCGAAATATTTCAAAAGATCTGGAAAAAAATCGTCAACTACAAATGGATATGTTAAAGCATTATGCAATTTTCAAGGATTCATAACAGCAAGCTGTGGATATTTTGGACAATATTAAAATTGTATCTTTAGCCTATACCATGTCGTTTCATAATCCATTACCAAGAGCTAAAGTAAAAGCGGACAACAACAGTCTACGTGAAGTTATTAAATATTTTAAAAAACTTCCTTACTCCTCAGTAGATATGAAAACAAATGTCGATTGTAAATATTTTGAAATTAGGACCTCCAAATATGAGTCTTTAAAACCTTATGATACAAAGATTCATGTTAGAATAGAAATTTCTATAAACTGATTTTATATGGTTTTGGTTATTATAAGAAAACGAATAAACTAATTAAATGTTTCAAGATTTACAATCGTTTATTGGGTTTAAAACATACATTGGAGCGGATGATATCGATATGAAACATTTTGAACTAGTGCTGAAGAAAGACACACAGAATATTTAATAAATATAATATTTGAAGACATGTTATTTTTATTATTAAGATTTTTTTAATGTTATATGTACCTGTAGATTATAATTATATATTTATATTTACAGGTTTTAGTCAGAATTGGTCTGAAATTGTCATAAAAACAACAAATTACGCACAAATTCTTAGTACGGGAACGAATTTTTGTAAATTCTGGCCAAAACTTGCAAGTTTTACAAGTACTGGAACAGGGATATTACTATTATTATTTCCAATAAAAAAAAAAAAACAAAAAATAAAAAAACATATTTTATTTAAAAATTCATTTTCAGTGGAGATCAGTTTTTAGTTTTTTGAACCAATAGCAATATATGTTTGTACTCAAGAATAAATATATTAGTTCTGCAACTAGTTCCAGAACACATAAAAAGTAGCTCAAAATTGTCGCATTTAGTACTAGTTTTATAGAAGCGTTAGGGAACTACGCAAGAACCAATTATTAAAATCAATGCTTTTTTAATTTTAGAAGGACACTTTTTTATAATTTAAATCAATATAATTTTGTTACCTTTTAAGTTTGTTTCCGGTAGTAAGAGATGTGATGTAGAAGTAAGATAGCATTAGTTCTTGAGTATTAGTTTCCAAAACTATTCTTTAAAACTAATTTTGAATCACAACACTGTTCTAATCTATGAGTGTCAGAAAAATTTTAGTAATAAATCTGTATCCCCTAAACTACTGGTCGGATTGAATCGAAATGTACGGGAAGGTTTTAGAGGAGTCACTCTGTAATAATACGAAATCAGCTACAGGTTAAAAAAATCAATTTAAAGTCTTGACTTTGATCATTTTTTACAGCTAGACGAATTGAGATCATTAAAAAAAAATTCAACACATTATTATTTTGGAATGCACTGAGAATCTTGGGATATTAAAATTTTTTCACTTTCTTATAACGGAAATTATTTGAGAAAAACCAAAAAAGTCAATGCAAAAAATCTAAATTTCCAAGCTCAAACGTAAATATCTTTTTAACAGTAAAAGATATCATAGGTGAGTAAGCACATTTTTTCTTTATCTCATCAAGTTCTTTACAAAGATTTTTAATTCTTTGAAATCGGACTTGATTAGTACGTTACGATTTTTTCATACACGAGGTGGTCAACTTTGACACCATGTATTTCGTATTTTTACAGGGTGACTACAAGACTCCAACTGATGGGAGCAATGAATTGCTTATTTAATTGCATATAGTTCTATATAGTTTCCAAGAATGCAATAGCGTAAGTTATTGAATCAGTGCAAAAGACACTCAACACCATGATGTAAGAGTAAATTTTTCTCCTTCCAACTTTAATAAAAATGAATAAGGTCTTGAGAAGGCCTTTCGATTGATATATAAAATGTGTCAAATCATTAACCCATAGTGAGACAATATGATATTTTATTACTTTTTATTTTAACTTTTTTTTACAAAAGTACCGTTATCTCAAAAATGTATCGATATAACGGTACTCTCCTATACATCAAATCATTTAGAGAACATTTCAAGCTTTCATATGATCCCATTAAATAACAAAATTATAGCACTTTAAAAATTAATGTTCAGAGAAATGAATCGATTTTTACTCTTAATATATTTGTTAATATCATAATTTATGACTATATATGTAATATGGATATCATTAGAAAAGACTTGAAAAAGCCTATAGTTATATATAAGCCTATAGATATAATTGGAAAGGTCTTTAAATCTCAGAAATAATAAATAAATAAATAAATGAATAAATAAACACTTAATATTATTTAATTTGCATTTTTATTTGAATTATAAATATACAAAATTAAAACAAGAGTTTAAAAAATGTTCGGAACAAATCTATATTACTAGCACAATTGAAATTTAAATACATTTTTTTTAATGTTAATAAAGGTTTTTCTGTGTAGCCGGAATTCGGCTGGGCTAAATAAAGCCAGTGTTCGACATATATAGAGGATCTATATATGTCGAACACTAGCTTCGCTGAATAAACATTTTTTTTATTTTTTTTTTTTTTTAATAATTTATAATTTTTATTTAATTTTTCTCAAAATTTTAAAAATGTCAAAGAAATAAGACTTGTTATATATTTTTAAATTATGTTAACAAATATATTACTAGTAAACATCGTTTAATTTGTCTAAATATTAATTTTTAAAGTGTTATTTTTGTAATTTAATGAGCTAGGGGTATGATATGGGGATATCGATATATTTATGAGATAACGGTACTTTTGCAAAAATTTTTAATTTTTCTCAAAATTTTAAAAATGTCAAAGAAATAAGACTTGTTATATATTTTTAAATTATGTTAACAAATATATTACTAGTAAACATCGTTTAATTTGTCTAAATATTAATTTTTAAAGTGTTATTTTTGTAATTTAATGAGCTAGGGGTATGATATGGGGATATCGATATATTTATGAGATAACGGTACTTTTGCAAAAAAGTCAAAATAAAAAGTAATAAAATATCACATTGTCTCACCATGGGTTAATGATTTGGCACATTTGGCCTTCATAAGAACTTTCCAATGATACCCATAATGTTCATTTTCTTTGAAGGAGGAAGGAGAAAATTGCATTCTTACATCTTAACTTAAAGTATCTATAACTCGTAAACTAAGAGCGAGCGGGAAAATTTTTTTTTACATTACTTTAATCACGATTATAAATGCTGCTGAATCATTATCAAAATTATTTAAAAATTAAGTGTGCTGGTAATCTTGATTTACGCCATATAAAGTTTTGGTGTGATGTTATTACTTCCTATCCGCTGAAAAGACAAACAAGCCTTCTGGAGAACGAGGAAGAATCCAAGGTGAGCGCGTGGACAAAGATTTATATTGTAATTTATGTTGCAAATATAACGTGGTATGTGATAACTTTTCGCAAGCTACAATTTAGCCGTTATGATGCTGGACTACAATTTGTCAATTTTGAAAACCGTTAACAAAAGGAGAACATTTGTACCAAACCAATTTTCTAATCCAATCGGAAGATCAGTGGAAACATCAATATTTGGTTTTACTAATAACAAAAACGTGAGTTCGTTCATACA
This sequence comes from Protocalliphora azurea, assembly GCA_932274085.1. Classification (NCBI taxonomy): domain Eukaryota; kingdom Metazoa; phylum Arthropoda; class Insecta; order Diptera; family Calliphoridae; genus Protocalliphora; species Protocalliphora azurea. Next base: position 132,517,600 of record OW026523.1, read on the forward strand.
TTCCAAAAAGTAACAAGTCGGTTGTATTGCTCTCTATATTACATTATAAAGTTGAAATTGAAGGACCACAACAACAACCACTAGAATAATATTTTGCACGACCGTTGCAAAATTGTAAGCGTAGAAGCATGGCAAAATTATCAGAGTAGAAAGTTGCAAAATTTTGAGGTGATATACCTTTAATACTTTTACTTGTATTTTATATACTGATTTTCTATACATACGAAGGTATATTGGATGTGGATGTAAGGGGTACTTTACCAAACTCATTTATAACTGTGGATATAAAAACTTTTTTAATTTTTTCCTTCGGAACAGCTAATAATACTACTGACAAACATCTAAATTTTCAAGTTAATATGAAATACATAACCAGGTATGCGGTTGTAAACACTAGGGTTATTATAAAAACTGAAGCATAACTTAAGGCACTATTTAATGTTTTCATTAGCATTGTCATACATATGCAATTTATACAATAAGTATAATGTATTTCAATATTTACAAACTTCATTTTTTTTTAAGAAAACGAACGCAAATTTTTATTTGATATTATTAGATAGCGAAATTGATTACAAATAATATATATGTGTTTAAATATCTTACCAATGCCATTTGATAAAAAGTGTAATAACAAATAATTTTTTTTTTTTTTTAATTTAGTATTTTTATTAAATGATTTTTCTTCTGTTTTTATTTTATAATAATGATGAACAGAGTCATGTTTGCTTTTTATCGTAATATGTAGTTTTTTCTTATTAATATTCTTTATGGAACAAATTTGTATTACTTATTGATTATTTTTTATTGTATTAATGAATTTTTATTTAAGCTAAAAAACGGTTTTTAAGGAAGTTGTGAGGAATTTGGGAAGTAGAAGAGGTTTTGGTTTTATATCTCATTATGTGGGGTCAGTTTAATATTAAATAGTTTATTTTTCATTTCATTATATAAATCTTAAAACTAAAAACTTATTTTGAAAATAATTATAAATTATTATTATATATATATATATATATATTTATAAATTTATATATATATATATATATATATATATATATATATATATATATATATATATATTTACGTTCAATAGTCCCTCCACAATTTAAAATTGGGATAAGAAATTTTGAATACAATAAGACGAAACGAAAATTTGAAATTGGCAATTCAAAAGACAACTTAGTGATAGTATTGTAGTTAATTAATTGCCTCAACCTAAACCAATAATGAACTTATAAAGTTCATTATAAAAACCAATACTTTAATTTAAAGTGTTTTTTTTTAAGAATTAATAAAATAATTATTTACTTTTTTTTAACAATTTTATTATGTATAGTTTTATAAATATTTCTTAATTTCCACCAGTTTTGCAAATTAAAAAAAAAAAAAAAACAATTTTTTTAAGGAAAACTTCAGCCGTTTTTTTACTCTACGTTTAATTTTTAATTTTCTTCATACTTTTGAAAAAATGGTTCATTTATTTTGTTCATAATATTGATAAAGAATCTCAATCAATTTTGTTGTTAAATGTTTTTATGTAGTATGATGTATTGTTTTTTGTTTTATTTTTTGTGACTCGAGGACAATATTAAAACAAAAGGCACATTTATTGTATGAATTCTTTGTTTTTTCTTTTTATTATTTATAGGCTGGTGATTATAAGGTATTAGTATTTTTTTAGAACTTTAGTTTATTAAGTTTAATTTTAGTTTTAAAACGATTCAAAGTTTTTTTCTTTTATTATGATTTCTTAAAATTTATTAAGTATATTATTTTATATACTTTTATTTTACAATTCCTAACAATTTTCAAATAAACGTTTGTTTGTTTTTGGTTTTATAATTTATTTTTAATTTTATATGAACAATTAACAAATTACACATGTATGTTAGTATGAATTTATGTTTAAAAAAGTTAAAAGAGAAAGGGAAAATAATAAATTTTAATTGATTTGATTAATAAATTTCTTAAACAGTTTCCAAAACTTTTGTGAGAAAAAAGGAAGAGTGAGATGAAAGTAATTATTATGAAAATAAACTTAAATCAAAATTAATGTCTTAAATTAAAAAATTTATTTAATACCCAATTTACACTAACACTTGAAATCTCGTTAGAACGAGATTTCGAAATAACAAAATCTACTCTATTTACATTACATAATTATGACGATTTTGTAGATTTAGTTTGACAACTGATTTTTGTTAAAATTAAACACACGCACTAAACACTTTTTAATGAGCTTCATGCCTCACAAAACTTTTTTATTTAATTTTAAGTTTGTTTATAAAATTTTTCAAATAAAATTCTATTTATTTTTTAATTTTAATAATATTTGTTTAAACACAAATGTCATTTTTATTTAAAATGTTGTTAACATGCTAAAAGAAAAACAGTGTTGAAATATTATCTTTTTCAAAATCTAATTAAATTTAAATCTAATTAAATTTAAATTAAAATTATATTTTAGTAATATTTCGTTAGAAAATAGATTTTGGTTTGTATGGAAAATCTAATTAAAATCTAATAAAATTATGTAGATTTAGCTTGAAATCTCTTTTAAACTAGATTTTGTGCAAATGTAAATGGGGTATAAGCACTTATAATTTTGTATACTTTAAAAATAAAAAATAAAATAAATTCAGTAAACATTTTCTTTAAATAAAAAGTTCAAAAATCTTGAAAATAAAACTTAAAATCATATCAAAAACACGTTCAATTATTTACCATTTAGCTCAAAATTTCGCGTTCCTGGTGATTTTGAACTGTACAAATCTTCAGTATAACTAGGTTTTCTTCTCGTAACTGGAAATACATTTTTACAGATTGCTTTTTATTCGTGCGATCTCAACAAAATAATTAAACCAATTAAAGCCAAAAAGGTTTTAAGGAATTATATAGGGTTTCCGATGTAACAGTCTATTTTCTTAGCCGAAATATAAATTACAAATTGTATATTAATACGTGAAAAATTCCTCATTATTCAATCAATTTAAAACAAGTAGAATGATATATACCATTGTGTATGTGTATCAAAATTTGCAGAGGGACTTGCGGCGGTACGTGAAATAATGTACCAATCATAACCAATTTCAATAGGTGTCCTCGTATCAAAACAATTACCGGTGCCAAGTTTCATGGAATTGCAACCTATACTTTGCGCTCAATGTTTACATGGGCAGTCAACCAGTCAGACGGACAGACATCAATAAATCGGCTAAGAAAGTGATTCTAAATCGAACGGTATACTTTAGGGTATTGGTCCGAATATTTTTTCTGTGCATTACAAACATCCGCACAAACGCATAATACCACAAGCACCTATGGTGGTTTAGGATGTAACCGGTGAAGTTACATCACTTATTCCAACATATCTCAAAACGATTTGCCCGATTTGTTTTGGTTCAAGTTATACTTAAATCATTTTTTAATTGGTTCAAAAGTTTCAGATATTAAAAAAAAAAAAATTTTGTATCGAAAAAATAAAAAATGTTACAAAATGTAACAATTTCTGTTCTTAGAAAAAACGTAAAAAATCAAAAACGACCAAAAATTTTTAATTTTTCCTTGACCATACAGTTGGATATGTTATAAATAAAACAAGCTATATTTGATTAAATGTTTTATTCACAATTAAGTGAAGGAATATAACGTATGCGGAATAAAATTGTAATAAAATTAAAATTGTTTTAATTTTTATAAAACAGCATACATACATTTTTTATATTTCTTCCCAAGATAAAAATTTTTAATAAAAATATGGCTTTAGCTTTCTTAATAGATAATGAAAATACTTTTCAATTTGTGAAATTTTTATATTTTCTTAGAAATTATACACCTTTTTTTATCAACTTTCAGAAAAGTTCAAAATATTCATTTAGTTCTAGTTTTGAATTGGTGAAAAATTTCTTCGCTCATTTTTTTTTTTTTTTTTTTTTGATATTAATAAAAAATCAGTCAAATCAGTTTTAAAGAAGTTAGAAATAAGAAAATTTCCTTACAAATAGATTTTGATCCATAAAAAAGTTTTCTTCGAAAAACATTAATTTTTGTACCTTTTTATCAATAAATTTACGTCTATCGAAAAAATATTTTTTTATTTTACTCTTATTGAGTTAAAATAACTCAATTTGTATGGGGTAAATACAAAATTATCGAAAAAATTTTCAATTTTTTGTTAAAGGTAGTTAATTTTTTTGTTAACATTTTGAAAAACTAGAACTATAATTTTCATGCAAATTTGCACAGTGCAATGAGAAAATGTATTCCTTACCACTTAAATAGCCCATCTAATGCAAGAATTCATATCTTTTGAACTGAACCACTTAGAAACATGATTTTTTCAGAAATATCAGTATATTTCATTTGGAATTTAATATTATTAGAGTTATTATCATATTGATAACGGTCGATTTTATATAATTCTTAATGTGAATTAACTGAAATATAATAAAATGAAATTTGCTCTACTTGAATAGAACATCCCCACAAAATTTCTTTTAGGAGCAATTTCACGACTGAAAATCATTTTATTTTATTTAAAATTAAATAATTTTAGTTGATGTCAAAATTTTCACATTTCCTATTTGGAATAGATTCCTATATTCTGGCTATATAATCAAGGTTGAAATAGTTCCATGGGTTCAATTCCACATATATATTGTTGCCCACTATACTAAAGATATCGAAATAAGCATTTCCATTCGTTTCCGAAAATGTTTGAACCCGGTGAATACAGAAAACACTTCAAAATTTTCACTTTGGCTCCCTTTATAGAAAATTACTAATACGGCCGGATTCATTAGACTCTTTATCCTGTTAGGACTTGCAAGTTAGAGGCCCAAAAATATTATTTTTAACACGCCCATGTAAGTGCTTGTATTCATCTTTGTGTTGGAAAACTTAAGTTAAAACATGTCATAATATAAAAGAGTTCCCCAGATCACACTATTCCCCACCCGGACATGCAGTTGATCCAATTTGTAGCAAATTTAATTTTACTCATTGGAAAAATCAACGCGAATATACTTAATATTCCATGCTATATGAGAGAGAAAATCGCAGTTTAGTACTTTTTTTATACGCTAATCTTATTTAGTCAACGAATTTTCGAAATAACAACCATGGTGTGTTTAGCGAAAATATGCATGTAATCAAAATATATATTTTTTAACCTCAGCTTTGACTTTTAAGAATTTTACAAACAAATAAAAGAATCTTGAAAATTAAAGAAATTCGGATAGATCTAGCGGGAAGACCGATGCCCAATATATTAAGTTTTCTTTTGGAAACATAGAAAAAGTTGTATGATCTGGAGGAAAAAATAAATTTTAAAGTGAAACCATTTCTTTGAAAAAATCGCAATTTCTTTTAAGTTTTAATTTCAAAGTAAAATAACTTTTTATCCGAACTATATATTTATATAATACTTGCATCAATATTATTTAGAATTATTACAAAATATAGGAAATATTTAAGACTTTTTTAGGACTCAAATTGAGTTCTCCAAGTTAAAAAATAAAAGAGCGACCAAAAATGAGTCAAAATTTTACTTCGGTCTAAATATCTCTTGAAAAAAATATAATATTTTATTGAATTTATGATAAATTAAAGATATTTTTGTTTTTCTTAAAAACCATAAAATGTAATTTGTTTCTATTTAAAATTTTAAAATAACTTTTTCCTAAACTAAATTAAAATTTTTCTTTTCATTTACAGAATCTCACAGAAATCATTTAAACCTTTAAATAAGAAACATCAATTGTTATACATTTGAAATATTTTTTTTTTTTTGTTTGCAAATTTCTTAAAATATACAAAATTACTTTAGCTTTATAAAATTAAAATTAAATATTAAAAGAAATAAAAAATAATACAAATTGCGTTTTTTTCGTATTTTTTTGTTTTTTTTTTCAATTTGTTTATATTTTTTTAATTTAATTTAATTTAATTTAATTTAATTATAATTTTTTTAAATATAAGAAAAAGTTTTTCAACGATTTAGCACAATATTTATAAATTATTTAATTAGGACTTTTACAACAATTAAAGATTTTTTTGTTTTAAATTTATTTAAAATTGTTTTTATTTAAGTAGATTTATTTTGTTGCTGTTGTGTTATTATTACCTATTAATTTAAATGATAAAAATTTAAATTTAAGGTTTTATGGTAAGAAATACTCTAAGCTCAAAAGTAGTTTTAAATACTTTATTTTATTTCTTTTTTTTTAAGTAAAATGTTAATGAACATAAACCTTAAATTGAAATAATATTTCAAACATAAAATTAAGATTTCCTTTTTTTTTACTAAATTGTCGTTGTGATTTGTGTTTGTTACGAAATAACATAATGGATAATAATAATATTAAATTGAAAAATAATATTTTATATATATTTAAATATATGTATGTATGTTAATTTTATGTTTGTGTGTTTAAAATAATTGTAAGATTTATGACAAAAAAATTAACTAACAATACATTTCAATAATATTTTGTGTTATTAAAAAAGGGGAAAACGGGGTTTGTAAAATATGCATGATAAAGAAAATATGTTTCGTTTTGAACTAAAAATATATTTGAAATTTTAAATAATTTATTTTATTATTAGTTATATGTACTAGAAGAAACAATACAGTTTAAATTGTACAGTATATAGCCAAAAAAAATAAAATAGTTTAAGTTACTAAAGTATAGAAAATACTTAATAATAATAATGATTGAACAAGAATTATGATATTTGTAAACTTTGAAAACACATTGAGAAACTAAGTTGGTTTTTTGGTGAACAAGAATATGATTCAAATTCTAACACTTTGAGATTTCTTTTTTTTTCGACGAATATTTTCGCTCTGCATTACCTTATTTTTCACAACGGGAGAGAATGTAAGTCTAGAACAAAAGTTGTCTAGATCAAAGAGAACGTTCTTGTGATCTTTCTTTTTTTTATGGGCTTCAAGCTTTGTTCTATATTATAGGTCAGCACAATGGGAGAATGTTAAAATTGAAATGTATTGGTGTTTATTAATTATCAATTAAACGATTTGTCAAAAATTTAAATTGTTTCAATAAATTGTTTAATTCGATCAATTGATCGAGTGATAAAATTTAAAAATTTCCTATATTTCTTTTGGAAAATAAAGCAATTTTTCAGCTTCAAATTATTTTTATAATTGCATTAATTGGCTAATCAACAAGTTAGAGCGCTATATTCGGCTGTGTTGAATCTTTTATACCCTTCACACTTTACCAACAAATATATATAAATCGTATGTATGCCTTAATATTTTCATATTTCTACTTAACAAAAATAATACATACTTCTGTTCCACAAGCAACGCTTGCTTAAAAAAAGTCATTATAAAATGTTGTTGTCAATTAAACTGCTTGATTATACAAAATATTTGTGACCGATCTATATAAAAACCAAGTCCGTAGCTTAAACAAGTGCTTCAAAAAGTCATAAAATACGTTTTGTCCGATATATTATTATTGAACCGATTTAGTTCATTTCTTCTGCACAAAAATTCAGAAAAAAATTTCCGAATCTTCTTTGAAAAAACAAAGTCCCTAGCTTATACCGCCATTTATGAACCAAGATCGTTGAATTTCAATAGCAAAATTCTCGAAAGGATTTCCGATCGTTTGACATATATATTACATATGGCAGTTATTGGTGAGCTTCATTTCAACCGACAAGCGGACATCGTCCTATCGACATCATTTCTTACAAAAATCCAGAAAATATAAACTTTTATGCTCTTCGATGAAAATTGTGGAAATTACAAACGGAATGACAAACTTATATATACCCTTTACAGTTGTGGTGAATGATATAAAAATAATTTAGATTTTTCCGTGTAGAATTTGAATTTATTATGTTACAAAACAATTATAAAAATAATTAAAAGCATTTTTAATTTTTGATTAATAATTTAATTGAAAAATTGTTTAATATATATATATATATATATATATATATATATATATATATATATATATATATATATATATATATATATATATATATATATATTTATATTTATATTTGTTATGAGTTTTATTGACTTTCGTGTTGTGTATGTGAAAACTCCAAATAACATTTGGGCAATTAGGCAATGGTGCACCGACTACTGTTCTAGATCATCTATTTATAAAACTTTTTTTAATTTAAAAATTCTTCTCACTATTCTCAATGAGTTTATTTCAACAGAAAATATATCTCCATCTTCATTCATTATTATTTTCACAATTTTTGTGGTATTTAAATTTAAGTTTTATTCAAAATACTATTTAAAATTATTTATTAAAAAATAGTGCTTTGTATTTATAAAAGAGTTTTTCTTTTTTTTTAATTTAACTTATTCCGGCCACAAAAATAAACTATTGGCTACCAAACTTACATACGGATCATATTAAAAAAACGAAGAAAACATAATAGATTATTTGTATTATAAATTTCATTTTCATTATTATCGTCACATCATTAACTTGTCAACATTAATAAAATTAACTTTTACTTTAAAATTTTTTTATTAATAAATATGTATCTTGAGTTATATAATAATTTGTTGAAATGTTTTAATAGGGAACTGCATTTATATATATAGTTTTTGTATAACAGAGTACGTCGTATTCTTACATCATCAGTTTTAGTTAAAAATTAAACAAAATGTGAAATTAAGTAATTGGCAAAAGACAACACTAAATAGAAATTTTAAAGAAAACTTTGAATAAAAAACAAACAAATTATAATTTATTTAAGTTAAATTAATAGATAATTTGTTTATTTTTAAATTAACAATGATTTTTTTTAATTTAAAACAAATATTAAATTTCATATTTTCTTTAGTTTTTTTGTGTATGAATATGTTTGTTTTGTATTTATTTAAATTTCTGTATCGTCTGGTGGTTAAATTGGTATTCGAGTTATTTTTGTTTGTTTCTTTTATATGTATATATAATTAAATTTAATATTTCTTTATGAATATTTTCAAATTGCGTTTCTTTTTCATTTTTTCTTTACTAAATATAACAACAAATGCATTATCACCAATGCGTGGGATATATACTTTTTTTCTTACTACCAAAAAAAAAAAAAAAAAAATTAAAAAATAAAAATAATAATAATAATTATTAGACTTTTTCTTGTTTGTATTAATCTTAAGAATCGTTTATAACGTTTTCTTTCTTTTAATTTTCTTAGTTTTTTTTCTTTAGGGGCGGGGAACTAAATGTTAGTGATAATATAATTATTGAATGGTCGTCTTATACATTTTTTGCCTTTTGCTTTTGCTGTTTTGTATATTTCTTAGTAGTAAAAGCTTTTTGCAAAAAAGAAAGACTTAATAATAAATATTTTGTTTTTTGTATATATATAATATGGCTTTTAACGTTTGTTTTGTTATATTTTATAGCCATTTTTCTGTTTTTCTTTTAGTTGTAGGATTTTATTTTTTAATATTTGTTTCTATTTTGTGTGATTGTGTGTGTGGTTTATGTTGCATTTTCTTTTAATGTGTTTTATGTTGCTGTTGTTGTTGTGTATTTGTCGTTGATCTCGAGACAGGTCGACAACGTACTCGAGGTGGCAGTGTCCATGTCGTCGTAGCGGTTGGTCATAGTGATTCCTTTGAAGGTACCCATATGGTTGGACCAGATTGTGACCAAATCATTGATTTCACTTTACTGTAAATTTCTTCAATAGTATCCCCTTGTACTACACCTAAAAAAGATTAAACACAACAAATAACAAAATAAAATTAGTTGATAGATATTAAATACTTTTATGTACAACACATTTTCTTAGTAGAAATCAAATTAACTATTTGTTATAATTGAGTAATTTAAACACCATATTGACCGACTATATCTTCCAAAAGTTTAATTATGTATATAAATTCTACATAATATCTATTAAACAAAATTTTTTTATACAATTCTCCTGTCAGGTCAACGGTATGTATGAGTGTTGTACCAAACATTGATAATAAATATTGCGTATACGTGTATATGCACGTTTGCTATTTAAATCAGATTTTTAAAAAATCATTTTTTAAATTTATATGTTTTTTATTTTAACACTAAAATGAAAATCAGAAATTTTGATGACATCGATGGCATCAAAGGTAAACATACATATTTTTTTTAAATATGGCAAAGTATTTGGAAACATGTACATTAATAAATGTAGTTCCGTTTAAAATTTCACATAAGGTGTGCATTTAAATAAAATGTAACATACATATTTTTAAATAGAAGATGACCAGAATATGGTAGCAATAAAAGTATGTAAATCAATTTATTGTAGCATTTGTTCTACAGATTCTTCTGATGTATTATTAGATTTTTTTAAAACTTTTGTGGTATATCTTCAGAAAAAAAAAAATTGAAGTAATTTCATCAAATTTTCTGCGCCATATGTCTATTAAAATTTATAATCGAAATTGATTATTTCGTTCCGATTCCTTTCTTTCTGGGTGCATCTACCGTAACGATAAAAATTCTAAATCAAGCCAAGAAATCCTAAATAACCTGTTTGACATGAATTTATTCAGACTAAAGCAGCAAAACCTTTATATATCTTATTACATTTAGAGTAAACTCTAGGAAGAAAGTCAGCAAAAACTTATGTTTTTTAGTTCAGATTTTTGAAAACTTGAAAAAAAAATTTTACACCAAAATTGACATAGACCCTTACCTATTTTTTTTTTTCTTTGAAAAACTTTTGGCCATAATTTGTATATTTTTTCTATCAGTTTATATCTTTCAAAAAATATGAATCATTTTGTGGTGGTGTATATACAGAAATGATCCAAGAAACTACAAATCTTATTTTTCAAAGTAGTTCTTCTTTTATTAACATTTTTAAAAAACTGGAATTCATGAAATTTTCACAATATTATGAGAAGACATGACAAAAAGTCCTTATCATAAGTACACTATTCTTAGCTAGCGTCGAAAGTTTTTTTGCAATTTTATTCCGCATAAGTTATAAATTGCAATTGTATTATGAAAATATTTTTTAACGAAAAAAATATTTTGGAGATGCTAACTAAATTACTCAAAAAGAAGATAATAGCATTTGATACGTTTTTTTAATTACACAAATCCGTCAATAACTTCAAGAGATATGTATGTACATACTTTCTATATTTCTTATACTTTTATACAAATTAAAATCTACTTTTTTTAAATGTTATTTTTATATGAAAAATTTGGAATATGTTTTTTTAAGTGTATTAATCATAGAAGATTTTCGCATTACAAAAATTTTAATTATTTTAATGTAGAGATTCTATAATTTCAACATATCGCTCATTTACTTCAAAAACGTCATAACTCAAAAAGTAAATGTTGTAGAAATACGCGTCTTATCAAGATTTATCTTCTGTAAAAATATCGTGTACATATCTTTTATGATCACCGATTGAGAAGAGAATATGTCATTAATTTTCCTATCACGGTAAACGGCATGTGAAAACTTTAAATGCGATTTCTATAAAACTAGTTTCTTTTTTGTGCTATGACCTTGAAGTAAATAAGCGATATGTAAAAAAATCAAAAAATTTTAAATAGCATATTTAACGAAAAATACATTTAAAAAATGCAATTCATTTTAATGCATTTTTAAAAAAATCTTTCTTATTTTTTAACTATCTATTGCCAATAAACCAAACGATATTATAACGATATCATCTAGGTGATACAAATTATCACATATGAAAATCTTTTACGAATCGAAAACAGTAGTTTTTACTGACTAAAGCAACCCGTTACTTATTATGTCGTTTCTCCATAAAATTATAATACCGTTTTCGGTATTGTAATTTCCAAAATTAACGATAGTAAAATCGTCATGGACCACATATTGTTCTGAATGCTATTTGATACCAAAAATTATATTTTTTGCAATTAAAGATAATTATAATGAAACATTATCAGTAAAAATAAGAAAAAATCCTAAAAAATATAAAACATACAAAAATATTTATACATACATATATGTATAAATATTTTTAAACAAATATTATTATTAATGATTTATTTATATTTATTCTCAGCTCATGAATGTTTACTGAAAATTTTTTAATTTTAGTATTTTAATTTTGCAGTTTTTTCCAAATGTTTATGTTTTTTTTATTTTCTTGGAAACGAATATTTCATGCAATATATCATAATCGGCACCTAAGTGAAAGAGCGAAATAAAATCTCTAATTTCGCGAAATTGAAATTGGTAAACGGTTTAATAGTTTGTGTATACATATTTTTGTGGAAATGTAAAAACACTAGGTAAAAAATTCCCTTTTCAGGCGTTCTTTGGAATTGTTGATATAAACTTTATTCTTATATAAATAATTTCATCTTGTTTATTACTTACCAGTAAAGTACTCTCCAAACTCTTGCTCCATTTTAATAGCACGTTCGTATGTTTTCTTGGCTTGTTCTTCGGTCATGCGACGATTCATTTCCCTAAAAGAATTATAAAATAAATTAAATCATTATTAGCAAGATAAATTTTGATATTTTTTAGTTAGAATAAATAAATAAAATAATAAACAAACATTTTTTTATTGTTCTAAACGCGAAACCACTTTCGGTAATGTCTGACTAGAAAGAATTAATTCAGAAATAATAATATTAAAATCAAATTATAATTTTTTTAATATTAAACATTATTATGAATTAAGTTGGAAAAAAAATGAAAAATATTACACAAAAATAAATGCATTTTTAATGACAATTTAATTACACAAATTGATAACAGCTTTTAAAATGTAAAAGATCAGATGTTCGTTTTTGTAAAATAATGAAAACTTGAATAATAAATTAACACGCAAATATCAATAGTTGTTTTAACCTTTGACTCAATTAAATATTACAAGTAATACATATTGTAAAATAAAATATGTATATAAACAATAACTTACATGATTGAATCAACAGATTTAGGTTTAATAAATACAGCAATTGGATACAATTGTGCTACTTGTAAACGTTTTATTGCATTGCCCGATACATCTAGAATACAATGTTTACCCTTTTCGGCTACCTCACGTACACTGGCTACCGAAGTTCCATACAAATTATCATTGTATTGACCAGCCTCGATAAATAGATGATTTTGTATATCATGTTCCATTTGTTCACGTGATGAAACAAAATGATAATCACGTCCATCCACTTCATAATCACGTTTAGGACGTGTAGTATCTAGAGAAAAAAAAAGAATGAAATTTTTAATTATTTTCATTAACTAATTAAAAAAGATGTTTAGTATTTAACTTACGTGGCACACATGATCCAAATTTATCTGGATATTCTGATATTAAATCATCATTAATACGATCCTTTAAGGGACCCAATATTATAACGGGTCTGGTGTAATTTATCGATAATCGTTGCACAGCCTCGTACGATAAGACATTTTCTTCTGAAGCTGTAAAAGTATATGTGAAAAATGTTTTATGCAAAGGGAGCTAAAGGACATGCAAGCGTCTTATAAATGAAAAATAATGATATTTTATTTATAAATTTATTTATATATTTTTTCTGGTTATATATATTTGTATGTAGTAATTTCTATTATACAATTTTAAGCCAATATGTTTGTTGATATGCCTTCTTTTGGTTTTTTTCAAAATGTAGCATAAAGTGAAGAGTTTTTTTTAATATTTCAATGAGATTTTATGTTTAAGATGTTTAAGATATAAATTATATATTTTTTTAGTTTTGATTATTATTCTTGGCTTAGTTGGTTAATGTCAATATTAAATTAGAAAAATATTCAAAACAGAAAAACTTGTTATTTAAATAACGGAAAGATAAAATAAAATTAGAATAGAATGTTGGTTAAATCATAAAAGTTCTAGTCTAAAAGATTTTGCAGGCAAGTGTGTGTATAGAGGTGTGTTTTTTTTATTTTTAGATATATATATATATATTTTTTTTGGTTTTTTGTATTAAATTTTAAACATTTATAATATAAAGAAACAAGTGTTGTACAGTGTATGTAATAAAATGCATACAAGAAATGTAGGTTTTTTAGTGTAGATTTCTGTTGAGAAAAAAAGTAGACAAACAAGTTCAATTTCCCAGTTTTCCAACAACACGACAATTAAATTCACATAAACATTTTCTACTGGCATACAGAAAGAGGAGACTACAAAAGGAACATTTAAATTAAACTTAAATAAAATTCACATAAATCATATAATACAAAAATAATAAATAAAAATTTAAATTTATTTAATAAAAATAAACGTATAAATTTAAAATATAAAAATAAACTATTTAAATTAATATAAATAAATAAAATTATTTAAACATTAACTTAAACTTTGTTTAATAAAATTAAAATATAGTAGTAGAATAAATTGTTTGTATTATTAAAAGAACATACTCAGACTACATATAAATTGTATATGTTTATATAGAAAATAGAAGCTTTAATTATAAAAACTATTTTAAAATGTCAAATAAATTAATATACATACACAACAACACATTGATTTATTAAAAGGTTTTATTTTGTTTTTTGTTTTTTTTTTATATTGTTTTATTTTTAAGACCATGTATGGATGTAGGTATAAAATATATTTGGTGGCAAAACGATATAGGATAGAAGAAAATATCTCTAAATAGTCAATTTCTTTTTTTTTTTAACTAACGAATAACAAATAAATATGAAATTTAAGACAGTTCAGTTATCTAAATATAATTATAAGAAAATTTAAGTAGAAATTTATTTAAATAAAATTTTGGTGGAAACTAATCAAAACAACAACTTTCGAGCTTAGTAACGAATAACACTTAGGCTTTATAGCGAAACAGACTTAAGAAGTGCCAAAACCTTTAAACACCAAAATTGTCTTAAGCTTATCCAAATTTATATAAATTAAATTAAAAAAAATCAAATAAAAATAAATGAAACCAAACAAAAATTCAATTTATAAATATTCCCAACAATTTCCTTTTCTATACGAATCTTTTGTACAAATAAAAATTATATATCAATATAAACTTAGTAAGACTTAATCTCGGTATGAAAAACAGTGACTTTGTTTTCTATATATGCAATATGTTATAAGTTCAAAGTTCAGAGAAATACATTTTTTCATACATCTGTAGAAAAAGATAATGAGAAAAGTTTTTTAATACAAATGGCACTTTTTTAAAATTAGTACTTTTTGGTTATTTTTTTTTTTCAAAAAGATGGTTCATAAAAATATAATAATAAAAAGTTATGGGCTAAAAACCAGAAAAAACTCGGTGTTCGTCGTAACTCAAATTCATATTTTTCAGTCGATATCTATTCAACAAAAGAATCTACGGCAACGAAATTTCATGCAAATAGTTCGATATAAAGTCGAAAGCAAAAAATGTTCGATTTCCCAGAAAAAATGTTGAAGATGGTGGATATAACAGAATATAATATTTTTGTTAAATTTATCCATATTTTGGTACTTTTTTGAAGAATGTTAGCTTCCTTAAAAATTGGTAATTTAGAAATCGGTTTTGTTTTTGTAAATTAGAAAGTTTTTTTTTCTTTGGTACTTTTTCTAAAAATTTTTACTTAAAAAAACAATAAATTCCTCCAATCGCCGTAGTTATTTTAAAAGTCTAAGCTCTAAAATAGTGTATACATAATTTTTTTTCTTTCGCCTGAAGATCCAAATGATGTGTTTAAATATATAATAAAGTCACAAAATCTTATGCCTATTCTCTAGTACTCGTGAATGTTTCCCATGGAATAGAAACCTGATTGGGAAGTTGTACTTAATTATTAATTTTTTTTTTTTTTAGGAAAACCGATGCGGAAAGCTATCGAAAATAAACATCAGAGCCGAATAATCATGGCGCCCGGTAATTTTCTATATTTAATAGGATCAGAAGTGTGTCATCATTTATGCGTTGTTAAAACAGGGTGAAACAATCACGAGACCTATGCATAACACAATTCATTCGCATTGAAAGAAAAAGAAGTTGCGAACAGACATGAGTCCATAACTTTCAATCATCACAAAACTATTTGAAAGCGACTGGATGTTTTGCCCCACTCGCAGTATATACCAGATATTGACCCTTCTGACTACTATTTTTCGTTCGATTCAGAATGCCGCAGATAAATTACACTTCACTTCAGAACAATGTATCAAAAGTTGAGTTGATTTGTTTCTTGCCTTAAAAGTTTGGAAGCAGTTTTGGGATAAAACCCATAAATTTCTAGAAAGATGGAAAAACTCGTGGCTTCCAATGGACAATAATTTAATTGCATATACTAATATATTTATATTTATATATGCAAACATTTTTTTTTTTACTCAATTTACATTTATAGCACTATACAACAGCATTTCTCACACGTTATATAAAACTGCAAACTCAGTTTTTCAGTTCGTGTTCGATTACCTATATATATATATATATATATATATATATATATATATATATATAGAAAATTTGACGTCCTGTAGAAAAATTAACATGCAGTTTCACAAAATATGCTATAATTTCATGTATATATCGTTAAGTTTTCGTAGAGAAATACTTTCAATGTTACTTAAAACCATTTGAAGTTAATTTTAGATTTGGAGGTTACTTACGAATTAAATACTAATTTGAAGTACTATTTAGATTAAAACACTTTTCCAGTTGTTTTTCACAGTATCAGCTTCGTATAATTTCAAAGGAAATCTTACATTTCAAGGTGAAATAAATGTACAATAGAAAATTCTCTTATCTTTATATATTGTACGATACTCTCAGAATTCCAAAGGTTGATACTAAAGTTCCGAGAGACAAAATTGAATAAAAATTTTTTATTACAAATTTTTTGTATGAATATAATAATATAATGTGTATTTTAATTTGAATAAATTAATACGAAATTTTTTTAATTAGAGTTAAAAGCGCAATGTTTTAATATTATTCATGTTTCTGAAGTGATTTATTGCCAGATTTTTAATTTCAATTGATAGAGCTTAAACTATATTGTATTACAACTTACTAAAATTGCTAACAAGTTCTGAGACAAGTCTAATGAATTGCCAAATAATCCCTAATGAAGTGAAGAAATGATACAACTAACTATTGGAACAAAGAATTCAAAATATTTTTACTTACATGGTGGCAAATCATCGTACTGAACAAGTATTTATTCACCTGTAGTAGCTGACATAGATTTAATGTTTTAAAGAATATTCTATCTTGAACAACTTACAAATTGAGTAGAATCACCGATTCACAAAACGTTTAACTCAAAATAATTTGCTTTAGAATTAATTTGCAAATCAATTCTAATATCTAAAATCAGAATAATTGTAAGAAACGTATTAATCCGAAAAAAATTACAGATATATTATTCACTGTATTGAAAGAATGTTTATTTACATGTACCTATTTAAAAGTTGTAACTAAAATTAAAAAACTTTATTTTAAATGGAAGGCAATAGCAATAACAATGAAAGCAGCTAAAAATATAGATTTTGACATATGTATACTAGTACTAAATTGTAATACTATAGTTAACTGAATTATCCCAATTAGAAAAATAAGATCGGCAAATGTTTTTAAAACTTAATTAGCTCATAAATAAAATATAAACACATATTATACCCTTTCTCAGTTTGGCACTTGACAGTTTAAAACGGAACACATTTCCTTTGAAATCTATCTAAAATTCAGTGAAAGTGACGAAGTAGTATATGTTTAATAAAAAAATGTTATATTAACTGTAATAACAACTGTTAACCTGAAATAAGATTTTTTTTTTATAGAAACATTATCATCATGTTAGGAATAGTGTAGTGTTTTTTTTTTCTTTTTTTGGTGTGTGCAATAAAGTGACATTAAAAAAGGAAAACGAGATTTATTTGGGCGGGAATAAAAAGGCGTGACTTGAGGAATTTAAAAGAAAACAAAATTGATTTTACTAAACAACTAAAATTCCTTGAGGGAAATATAGATTTAGTAGAATGTTAAGCAATATGTTAATTACTATATAATATTTGATTATTTTTTTAATTTCTCTTTGTTTTGTTGAATATATTATATTATATATATTATATATTGAATATATTATATTATATTATATATTGAATATATTTGGAAACAATTTTGTAGGGAGAGGAGTTAAAAAAGAACCAAACGAATGTAACGATTTTTAACAATATTCATTTAAAAAATATAGCTGGAAACAAAGAAGAAACTCTTTCAACAAAGTTTTTAGTTTGCAAACAAAATTTCTAACAACAAGACACAACTACAATTCAAAGAGAATTTTTACAAATAAAAAAATTTAAATAAAGGCTTTAACTAAAAAAATATAAATCAAAATCAAAAAAAATTAATACGAAATAAGCCAAAAAGCTTTTGAAAGCTTAAACAAACTTAAAGAAAAAATAATACAGAAATTGTAATAAAATTATTTATAAAGAGAGAGAAAAAAAAACTACAAAAATATAGAAAAACTACTACAGTTTTTTTAAACAAAAATGTTTTTGAAAATTTGAAAACTGCATGACAAACAATATTTTTAACGATTTTTTTATATACCAAACTAAATATAACGTTAATAATGTTAGATTTTTTTTTAAATTTAAATAGTAGTTAACAGTTGTAGTAAGTAAGTAGTAGTAAATAGTTGTTGTAAATAGACAATGGACTGTGATTAAATTTTAATTGTGATTAAAAAAATTTGAATTTAATTATGAAATAAAATAAAACAAAATTTTCCGGTTTCTTTTAACGGACTAAAACGATAAAAATTATTTCTTTTTTTAATTTTTAATAGTAATTGATTTTTTTTTTTTTTTTTAAGATAAAATACATCATTTGAAATGTTTTGAGTTTAAATTATTTTAAATTGTTTTTTAACATAACATTAGAAAAAAACATTAATTTCAACATTTTTTTTTGTATTTTAAGTGTTTTTAAATTTTCAATTTGTTTTTAGATTTTTTTTTTAGTTGCTGGACTTACGATAGTCAGCATCACTATTCTCCAGGTAGATAAGAGTAATTTGTTCCATATCAGGTAGTTCCACTCTATAGATGATTTCGTTGCCTTTCAATTCAATTCATACAGACACACACGAACATCACATATTATAGGGATATAATTTTTTATATAGTTGCACGGTAGTTGGTGGTAGTAGTAGTCAATTATAGTAGTAGTATTATATTTGGTGTATATTTTGGTAGTAGTGATTATTAAAAGTGGTATAAAGAAGCACAATTTGTAGTAGAAAAATCAATTTTATGGTTATTTATTTTTTAATTGTGATGGTTTCAATTTAACAAAAATATCGGAGTTTTTTATTTTTTATTGGCAATTAATAAATGGTAGAAGGTGGTGTAGTAGAAGTAGTTAAAGTTTATTTTTTTTTGTTGGATTATATGTTTGATTTTTTTTTAACAAGTACAAGTTGATTGATAAATACAAGTAGTAGTAGGTAGTAGTAGAAAAAAGTAGTAAAAAAGAGAATAAAGATAAAAAACAAATTCAAAAGAAAAAAAAAAAAAAAAAAGAAAATCATCTATTATTGCCATACGTTGTTGATTTTATAGGAGATTTTTTGGTTGTATTTTTAAACTAATAAAAAATAGGAAAAACATAAAACAAAATCTAACGAAAATCATAAGAAAACTTTAAAGGATACCACAAATCAAACAAATAAAAACTAAAACAAAGCTCAAAAGTATAGAAAACAAAAAAATCAAACTAAAAAAATAAAATTTTGGATTCGGTGTTGACCTGTTTTTGAACCAATTTCGTATTTGAAAATTTGACAATATATCACACAACAACTACAAGCAGGGAAATGAGTTTGAAAAAGTTTATATTTATGATATGATATGAATACAATCAATATCAATCATTCACTGGTTATTGGCTTAATGACATTTGTTTTGAGTTTTTTTTTTTTTTTAATTTTTATTTAAAAAGATACGAATTTCGCTATGCCACACCTGCCATACAAGATCGTTTATTTTGTAGTAATTTTTTAATATTTTTCTTAACTTAATACACTGAGAGAAAACATTGCAAGCTTTTTTATTGAGTATTTATATGTATATATTTATAAGAAAAATATTTTACAGTAGAACTTTGGTATATAAGCAGAGTAATAAAAGAATTAATTATAATACTTTAGTTATTTATTATAAAAACCAAATAATTAGTTGTTTAGCTGTTAATTTAAAGACCCGAGTTCGTTTGGATTAGTTCTATTAGTGTTAATTGTGTAAATAATATGAACTATTACATTTTACATTTTATATTAGTGTAAAATAATTGTTATGCATTTGTTGCTAGAATTAATACAGTCAAACTATTGAGCTAAAATTCACAGCTAAAAACCTAATCATTTATATAAATACTATTTTTTTTTTACTATAAAAAAATAAACTTTTATCTAAAACTTTTACATTATATGTATTTTTTAAATAGTAAAAGTAGCAGTTAATTTAATACTTAATTCTTTTTAAACTCTGTATATAAAACTTTTGTATGCATGAGTTGTTATATAATTATAACAGTTTTCGCTTGAAAATTAAAAAAGTGCTTTAAATCATATTAAACAAAAATAAATAAGATATGTATGTCTAAATCTGAAGATCCTATTAACGAAGTTTTTGTGAAAAGTTGATAAAGAAAAATGTTACATAAAAAGGTGTTTCTTTTTATGTTTAATTATATACCCAACAATAGTATTTTATTATTTTAATTGACCTTACGAAAATCTATTGAAAAGTTTACAAACACATACATATTTTTGAAATTATGATTAAGAGTTGTTGTTTTTCTTTTTCAATATGTACTTTGTTTATTAAAAATTAAATTTTTATTATCATTGCGTTTGGTTTTTTAATGAAAATAATGTTCATATCTTTTGAGAATCTCTTACTTTATAGTTAAGGCAATATTTAAAAAATGTTGCTTTGCCAAAATGCAATATTTTCATGCTGCGTTCATGAGGAATTTAAAATGGATTAGCAGTGGAAACATTAAAAAAACACTGAAGAGTCCTCAATGTCAATTACGAATGCAGAAATTCCATAGGAAAGAATTATGATTTAAGGTAAAAGTTTTTGACATTTTCTTAGAAATAGCTGTAGTGAGATTATTCGAATTCGGATCAGTGAAAATCTTTAGAATAAGGGAATGTATCAATTGAAAAAGGACATCATTCTATATATACAACACATGACATGACCAGGAAGATCGATTAAGGAGGAAACATATGATAGATATTTGGTTAGGATCCGATAAACTACACTAAGATTGTACAGTTTTTACGGATGGTTCTACTGGTGCAGGAAACTGTAGCTGTTTTAAAGACTATGGTAATAATAATTGTAAACGTGACAGGAGGTAGAGATTACCCTTTAAATTGATATCTAGGCAGCGCTTAAAACTTTGAAGGAAAATTTCTAGTTTGGTCAGCAGATTGACAGGAACTAAACTACTTATGGACACAAACAGAAGTAGTCTAAGGGCAACATTGGGCATGAGTAAACAGCACAATTGTACTCTGGACTTTGTATAGGTTGAGTCTATTGAGGTTATATTGGAATTGCCAAGAGATTTAATAAACTGGACTTTGAATACGGATATTTCATCTTTTAAATTGTTTGGACATGCGGATCGATAGATAAAACTCAACCCAGACATAGGAGTTTGTTTGAATCTAAATTCACACAGTCAAGTGGCAACTAGTTTTTTATCCGTGATAATGATTGTTTATCTATGTGAAGTCGTTTATTCTGAGAGGTTATATTTGAAAAATAAATTGAGGTAAATTTTAGAAATTGGAATACATGAAGGAAGATCAGTGAATCCACTACATTGAAAAATACTTCAACGACAAAGTATATTCACTCGCAGTATGCATTGATATTGAAGGAACATTCAATAATGTAGTGAACAGATATAAATTATATAACCTTACACCAGTTTAATGTTGAACGAGCGCTAAGAGAATAGTTCGATCATATGCTAAGGAATAGATGGATTAATTAGGGTCTATATAAACCAAAGTGATAAAATTCATCGTGGTACACCACAGGAGGCCATACTATTTTAGCGGACAACATCGTAATACATCTACTCCGAGGAATAGAAAAAGGTAAGGAAATTCGTATTTAATACAGATTTCCTATAAAACATAAATGGTTGGATTTATTGTACTTATTAGAAAGCCTCACAAGCCGATGTGCTGGCTTACGTGTATGCCGATACGGCATGAGTTCATAGGTAGGCTACCCTACCCATATCCTCATATTTATTTACTTTAGATTTCTATGTGATCCTCTTCTAAAGTTCTTTTGAAGATGTACATATTGCGATTGATGAGATAATATGATCCCTGCCCACGTTTTAACTAAAAAACCTGATTCAATTTATCTGTGTATTTGTTAAAACTTTTCAAACAATTTTCCCATACTAAAACTTGGAGAACATTTTAAAAAGAAACCAAATCTAAAACTAATCTTTCAATATTATTATTATTATTTTTTGAAATATAATTAATGAAAATAAACAAATTTCGAAATTTAACTTTTATAATATTGAAAACGCTAAGGATGAATAAATTATATATCGAACGATTCTGTTGACACTGGCATATATTTTCTAGGTTTTTTTTATAATTTTTTTTTAATAATAATAATTTGTAAAATGATTTGTTTTGTAAATATAAATATGAAAAAAGCGTAACTATATTATTAATTGTATAACATATTAATTGGGCTGAATATATATATGTAATACAGTAAATATATATGCAATTATGGGTATATATAGTATATATATGGTGATCATTTTGCTTTTATATATTAATTTGATTATACATTTTTTTGGGGGTATTTTTTTTTAAGTTTTAAATGGTAAAAAACAAAGAAAAACCAAAAGCCAGATTAAAACACATTAAATTTGTAATAGTAGTTGATTAAGGTTTTTAGGTAGTTTTTATAAAAAATATGTAAGTTATGAAGAATTAAGGAAGTAGTATGTAGTAATATTAGTTAAGTAGTAGATGTAGTAAGTTATAATAATAATTGGTACAATTAAATGTAATAATATGTAAAGGTAATAAATATAAAAATGTTTTAAAGAGGTGGTATATAATATGTAAAAGAAATAAAAAAAGAAAAATATAAATAATTAAAAGACTACATTGATAAAACATAAAAGAAATAATAATACAAGAAAAAATAAAACAAAACACACTAAACAAATAAATTGTTTTGTTTGTTTTCTTTTTTATCAATATATATATAGGAATATTTAAAATACCGTACATTAAAATTAAATAGAAATTATAATAATAAAAAAATAAATAAATAGTATGTAGCATTAAAAACAATATGGAAATATACTAGATTTGATTACATACCTCCTTCAGCATTGGCATCGTCTTGTGTGTAGCAAAGCATAAAAGCTAGAAATATTAAAGAATTGAGAGAGAAGAGAAAAAACACAAAGAGTTGATTTGATTTGTCGTTTGATTTTGTTTCAAAAAAATAAAAAAATAACAGTAGAAAAAAAAGGAGCATTTGAGAAAAAAAAATAATAAGTTTTACACAAATTTTCAAAAAATTTTATAACGATAAATTTTTATAACTTTTCCTAACAGAAAAAATTATTTATAAATATTAAGTCCATTATTTTGGAAAGAATTTAATATATTATCTTTAAGACTTTATTTAAACACTTTACGAGTACTTTTTTATCTTTGATCATTTTGTCTGAAAAGTGGAGTTGGAATTCTTAAACGAAAATTCTTGGGACAATTTAGATTTTGGGAAGAGCCTGTTTTTTTTTTGCGAAAATTCGTTTTTTTTTTACTTTATTTTATTTTATTTTATTTTTTTTGAAATTCCAGTTTGTGTGGTAATTTCGGTTTTAGGGAAAAGTTCGTTTTTAGTGAAATTTCAAATGTTTTTTTTTTTAAATTCGGCTTTTGAGTAAATAATTTCGGTTTTGTGCGAAAAACCTTTTTTTTTAATCGGATTTTAGGTGAACATTTTTGGTTTTTGACAAAAAATTAAAAGAATGCTTTTGATGTGGGAAAAAAACTATGTTCATAATTATCTAAAGATTCTTTAAAAACATATTTAATAGTTTTCTCTTATAAATCAGACATTTATGGTCGGACTGTGGTAATTTTCAATTGCCTTTGGAAAGAAAATTTCATCAGATAGACTGTATCGACTCCACTATCTTTATGAACTTAAAACATACTATATCGATATACGATAAATCTTGCAGAAATTACAAATCCCTTAATAAAAAGCATAAAAATAAATCATTAATAAATTCTTGAAAATTGTGTCGAAAAAAAACATTTTAGACAAAAACAAGAAGTGTTTTAATGATTGATAAATGGTTTGATTAAAATTTAATTTTTTATATGTATTTGTTTTTTTTTTTCAAAGCAATAAAATATGAACGAACGATTTTGAGTTGATCGATTGATTGTTTGATTGATATAGTATTAATTTTGAGAAAGCATTCTACAAAGTGTAGTTAAAGATCTATAGAAAGAGAACAGAGAGCAAGATAAAGATGGTGTCAATTTTCTGTTGTTGCTATTGGTTTAAAGAATATATGCTTTGCTTTGTGTTTTTTTCGAAATTTCCATACTAAACTTGCAACGATATTTAATTACTTTTTCTAAAAAACTATTTTTTATCATTAGCATTAGCAATTAATATATATTTCTTTTAAATTTGTGTTATACAAATTATTAAAAATCAAAATCAAAAAATCAAATATAAAAAAATTATAAAAATAAATAAAAAGTAAATGTGAAAAAGATAAAATTGAAATCGAAAGAAATATATTGTTTTATGTTTATGTTGGTGACTGTATAAGTAATAAAATAACAAAATGTATGCTAAAAGACGGCGATCACATACGGCAATTTTTCTCCTTGCAATTCTGAGTTCGTAGGAGAGAGAGAGAAGAAAAAGGAATATGAAGGGGTACAAACTTGCCTCTACTTGAAATTCATGTTGTTTTTTTTTTTTTTTTTTTTTTGTACTTAGGTAATTTGGCCAATTTTTCACTTCCCGATTCCCGGGATTTTTTGTCGGGAATCCCGGAAATTAAAAACTGCATTTTTACCATTTAAAAAAATCAAAAATTCTCTATAAAAAGTTGATTGACCATGACCAATCAAATATATGGTTAGATTACATTGCTTTGCACCCAGTTCGATGTAATTAACTCTGAAGAGTTTATTAAAATACCAGAAAAATAATTTCCGATCTAAGATATACTCAAAAGACAAAACTGCTTAAATACTAAAAAATTCTCAATGTTTCAAACCATTGCTATTAGAACACAAAACTTAGAAAACATCGCCAATGTTAAACGAATGCATGACACATTTTTGTAAGATTTGTTATTTTGACCTTTTACTTCAAAAATTTTTACACATTAATTTTCTACATTTAAAACTATAAAAATTATACTTTTTATGTTTTGGAAAAATCGATCGGGATCCAAGTGAGATTTCAAAAAATTTATTCTCGAAGACATGCTTATTTATGGTTTCTTAAAAAAAGTTCACTGACTGCGACGAACGATATACAGGATTCTTTCTTTAAGTTTTTGTTGTCGATGATAAATAACCAGATACTTAAATAGTAAATCATTTTTAGATTTTTTAAAGTAGATGTAGTTATGAATATGTTTTTTAATATAACAATGGATTTTTCCAAATAAGCATTTTGAGAAAATTTAATATAAATTTTCCATACAAATTTTGACTTTAAAATGTATTTTAAATTATTATTATTATTATTATTTTTTTTTTTGTGAATATGGGTATAAATGTATATTTTATTTATTACCCAACAGAAACGTTTATAAAAAAAAACAATTTTTAATACCTTTTATAATTTATAAAATTATATTAAAAATTCATCTTCAAACATAAATTTTTATTTCAAAATAGATAGATGTGTGCAAATGATATACTAAATAAAACATCTTTCGATTAGTATTCATGCTTTTTAAATATTGCATTTTTCCTGAAAACCCGGGAATGCCTTAAATAAAATCCCTATTCCAGGGAGTTGTAAAAACAAACAATGTAACTGAAGTAAGAATTGTTGAAATAGAATTTTTGAGTGTGAACGTAAAAGCAAGTTCAAAGAATAATAAAAATTTCGGTAAGAAAAATTTCAATGTGTGAATCTAAACTAAGTCTGAGTTTTCACAAGGCAATTTTTCTTGCCTGTACTTCGAAATTCGTTTTGTTTTTTTTTCGTACTTCAAAACAAAAACAAATCAAGGCAATTAAAGCAATAATTGCTGAAGTGAAATTGTGTGTGTGAACGTAAATTCAAGTTCAAAAAAAAAGTTTCAGAAATAAAAAATGCTGTGTGTGACCTTAGATTAACATTTCTTAATATTTAACGAAAAATTTTGTTTTTATCTTTATAATATACATTTTGTTTTTTAAAACCTTTGACTTTTTTTAATATTTTGTGTTCTGCAGAGACGATACCAGCCATTTTTAGGAACAAAAATATGTTTAACTCCTTAAAATTTAAGAAAATTTAAAATTTATAGATATCAATTACAAACCACCTAATATGTTAAAATTATAATCTTATAAAAACAAATTAGCCCTATAACCATTTTTAGTTGTTAAATTATTACAAATAACTAACGGTTTATCAAAATTATACATATTTACATTAATATTATTATATTGTTGTTCAACATTTATCAGTTGCAATTTATGAAAATGTCAGATTATGCTAATATTTATATAAATAACATGAGTATTAACATTATGCTGTAATTTATTATTTATGTTTTTTAATAGTTTTTAAAAAATTTTCAAAATTACTAGTAATGCATGAAAAGGTATATTAAATTAAAGCTAGTATTAAAACCTTTAAGCTATAATTAATTGTCAAGATTATAATTTTGAATAAATTTAAGTAATGGTGATGTCCTTCTATATATTTTAATCACGGAATTATGGTAATGGTAATGTCCTTCCATATATTCTAATCATTTTTGTTCAAAAGACTTAAGCTCTATCTTCTTTATAATTAAAGAACAATTCATAATTTTGACACTATTAATGTTTCGAAAATTATTTTAGAAACCACAATATTGTGTCGCAACGAAAAGAAGCATATAGTTTAAAAAATAAGAGACATTATTTAAACACTTTTCTTACTAAAACATGACTCGCATTTTTGACACTGATTTTTTTCTTCACCTTTATCTTAGTGCGGAATAACTTTTGATACAGTTAAATTACATTGTACAGTGGGACAAAATCAAAATTATTTGGAAATAAATTTTAATCGGCTGGTTGAATTTACATTTACATGTAAGCGTAGCAGAGGAGTGTGCAATTTTAGGTTTGAAAGGGGGCACACAAACCCCTCAGGAGTGGGGGCTCTTGTGGCTCAAATTACCTTTATCATAGACAATTTTTAACCGCTTTCCATTTTTTTTTCTTATCCCATTTCAAATATTAAATGACATATTCAATTTTGAATCTTCTTGTATATAATCAAGAATTAAGACAACAGAATTTACAACAGAAAGGCGAATTAAAGTAAAATTTTTGTAAAAAATTTGTTTTTTGGAGAAACTATAAATATGTATTTTATCTGTAAATAATCTGTTATTTAAGATAATCTAACGAAATTTTCGGTGATTGTTGATTTAATTTTGCCCATAAATTTCACATTTGTGGAAAGTTCGGCAAAATACGCTTGCAAACTCTTAACAACATATTAGGGTTTTCAAAACTGCATCCTGTTCATGCTTTGGGATTTTGGAACACATAGACTTAAATCAAAATTTCGATACAGAATAGGTCAAATTCGGGGGTTCTGTACTTAACCCTAGTCTCGTTTTAATTTTAAGATCATCTCCGATAAGATACATTTCAGAAAAGTTTATACATGTTCTTAAAGAAACTTTTTTGAAAAAAAAACATAATTTTTGTATTTTTAAATTTAAAATTCGTTTACTTTTTAACTCGGAAAAGATATCAACTTAAATTTTTTATTCTACAGATAATTTTGTTCTTTAAGTAATTGGGAAAAAACGAAATAAATATTGTATTATATATTGAAGAAACTGTACCAAATTGAGATAGTTTAAATTTCAAATGCAAATAACTTGAAAACTATACGCATGTTTTTCATTGGCCTTGTCGAGGAGTAAAATATTTTAAATTGGATAAGAAACAAAAATTTTACAAGTGGCTAAACATTTTCTATGTCAAAGACTCAAATCGTACACTCCTCTGTTGCATCTTTGTGAAATTTTATGTAAATCCAACAAGATGTTACAGATTTATTTTCAAAAATCATCGATTCTGTTCCACTGTGCACTGGTCTGCAAATAAATTTTCCTTTAAGCAAAAATAGGTGAACTAGATGGAATTTTACGGGATAAACAAGAATCTGCTTTCAGTTTTTTCTATCACGTACTGATTTTTTTATAGGAATGACTAATAGACCCCTTAAATAAGGCGCTTACACTAGTATGTATAACTCGAGAATAGTTTGTCCAATAATGGAAAAAAAACTATTTTTCATGCAAAATTAAAAGGAGTTTAATAAAAGTTAAAAATAGCACAATCTTTGTTTTTTAATATTTTATCATAAAGCTAGGTATACTATAAATAAAATAAAAATGAACAAATAATGATTTTATTCACAATTAACTGAAGACGCCTATGGTATCATTTCTATGCAAATTGTGTACGTATACGTAATATTTATAATTTTTAATATACGTAGTATTAAGTATACGTAACATTTTTAATTTTTAAAAACTGAAAACAGATTCTTATCTAAGTTTTTAGAAAACACTTTTTACTTTTAAAATTTATTTAAATACCTTTTTAGAATTATTTTTAACTTATTTTTTTCAAATTTGCATTATTCATAAAATTTTCAGAAATTACAATTGATAATATAATGTTTTATGCAAACGGTTTTGTATAAACACATACATAGATAGATAAAATAGATAAGAAAAATATTTTTGAAACAAACTTACGTTGTGGTTCATTGGAATCATTGTTGTTTATATTATTAACATCTAGCTCACTATTACTGGCTGCAATTCCATTAGCTTTAGATATACATTTTTATATATCATTTTATCAATACGTTATTGGTTTGTGTTTAATCGTTTATCCAAAAAAAATGTGAATGTTTGTTTATATATAAATAAACCTCACAGTGATTAGGTAGTCAGTATATGTATTTAAAATAAAATTATACATTTAAATTTGTTTTTGTTTGTAATGATGACCAAAACGGATAGGGATTTTGTATAGATAGACCAACAAAATTTAAAACAGGACGATAATACACATGAGGTCGGGTGTATGGTGGACGGTGTGTATGATAATAAGTGTTGAGTAGAAGTAAAAGGAGCAGTCGTGAATAATTTATATCGACATCATTATGGTAATATGAGTTTACAGTAGGACAATTGAATGTGTGCGGACAATAGACAATAGTTGTATATAGTATTTGATGAAAATAAAAACAGAAATAAAAAATGGAATTAAATTAAAAGCATTAAAAAATATATATTAAGCCATAATATAAAATAAAACTTAAATAAATGAAAATACATAAAAAAGAAACAAATTTACATAATTATTTTATTAAAAAAACACACTTGAAAATTTAATTGATTTTTTATTCATTGGAAGTAAAGGAAAAGTGCAAATATTAATTAATTATTTGTAAAAAAATATATATGGGTCAGCTGGTGCACGTTTTTTTTTTTTTTGGTTTGTTTAGATTTTTAGGGGCTTTTTGGTTTTGAACATAGAAATGTAATTATTTGTTTAGAGATAGATTATTGTTTTAAGTTGTTTGCTTTAACTGCTTTCCATTTTAATTAAATTTTGTTTACCTTATTTAAAATATGTTACACTTTTCTTTGTTCTTTTATTCTTAGAAATTCAAAAAGAATTTTATATATAAAAATAATAATTCTAGCTACTTACGCTCTTGATCACTACCATCTTCGTTGCGTTCATCGCGACTCTTCATAAATGGAAATTTACGAGAAAATGTAAAATTTTTCTTTTTCCTATCAAGTGTTGATTGCTGTTTATAAACGAACAAAAAATTAAAAATTATAAATAAATTATATTTTTTATTACATCTTCTAATCAAACTTACCTTATCCATATTATTATTTGCACTAGCTGATTGACCTTGAAATTTAACACTACGATCTCGCGCACGCATTTTACGTTCCCACCGACGTTTCGATGGTACAATACCAATTTGTTCATCCTCATTGTCGCCCAAGACACGACGTGCCTGCCACCATTCATCATCCGAGGCATTTGTAACATGCAATATATCACCATGTCTAAATGGTAGACCTCGTGACGGCAAACCATCATCACGATTTGGATCATAATCGAATAAGGCCCTTACATATAATGAACGTTTTTGTGTGGTACGCAACAATGTGCCAGTACTACCAGCCGTTAGAGCGGCCTGTTGTTTAAGTTCTTGTATGCGAGCCTCAAAACGATTATATTCTTCGGGTCTGTATTGGGCAACTAAGGTAACCACACCGCCAGATTTCTACAAATTTGTTGCAATTTTTGTTTTTATTTAATAATAAATTTTATTTTAATGTTTTGTTTTTTGTTTAGTTTTCTTTACCTTTAAGGCCTGGGCAGCTTCTTCATGTGTGGCATTTCTTAAATCAATATCATTACAACTTAATAGTTGATCTCCTCTTTTAAGTTCACCGCCCAAATCGGCTGGCCCGCCCGCCAGTATAAAGGAGACATAAATACCTTGTCCATCTTCGCCGCCAACAATATTAAAACCTAAACCTTGTGGTCCTTTTTGTATGGTTATTGTTCGCGATTCTCTAAAAACATAAATTATATAAAATATGTTTAAAATTCGTAATATTTATTGTATATAAAATATCTTTAAATATATAAATTTTAAATTTTGCACCATTTCCATAATAATAATAATTAAAAAAAAAAAAAAAAATTTACTGTCCACATTAATTACACACAGAGGGTCAGAATCGAACATTTTTGCAAATAAATCCGTAACTTCTAATTAGCTGGTTGGCTTACATAAAATTTCACATGGTCGTAGCAGAAGAGAATGCAATTTTAAGTTCGGAAGAAAGACCCTACAGATTTATTTGATTCCAAATATTTTTATATTTTCTTAAAACTCTCGACACCTAAAATGCAAAAGCCGTAACCACAATTTTTCGTTTATTTAAAGCAAAAATAGATTATGAATAAAGCATTCTGTTTCGTTTATGAAGTTGGTGTTATGTTCTTTTGATTTTTGTTAATATTGATGTCACTTTTGAAGATATTAATATGCAATTTTTTGTGTAGATGTGGTTTGGGTCAGCACATTATAATCCAGTAAAAAACAACATTGATTTTACATTTTATTCAGTTTACCAAAATCTTAAATTTCTTTACACTTTATCATTTGATTCTAGCCCATTGTACATTGTAGGAAAAAAGTATTACTTTCTGTATTCGTTCATTTAATAAAAATTAAAACATTTTCGTAATTGCACCTGCCGAAAGATTTTATCATTTTTTCAAAGATTAGTTATAAATGCTTTCTAGTTTCAGGGTAGTACTTTATAGATCCGTATCTTTCAGATAATTTTTTAAACTCTAATTGTCACTAATATTATCATAACTCACATCATAAAATGATGGATCATATTTCAAAAAGAAAAACAAATAAAAACTTGTTTTGTACGAAATATTAATTTAAAAAAAAACTGCAGAAAAATATTTTTAATACAGATTTCTTCAAGAAAAACAGACGATTAAAAAATAATTTAAAATATGATTTTCATTAATATTTTTTTAAATAAATTTCATTTTCAAATGGTGTAGGCTTTAAACACAAAACAACTTGATAACAAATATAATATATATTTCTTTTTAAATATATTTTTAATAATAAAATAAACACATCACTTTTCAATATTTTCATGACGATCACGTCGTAAATTATTCACCACCAGTAGTTGAGTATTTGCAAAACGTGTATCGTATTGTTGTTGTTGTTGCTGCTTTTCATTTACTACTGACCATAATGGTGATTTACGTAAATTTGCAATACGTTCATCTAAATTTAGTATTTGCAGTTGTAGACAACTCATTTTTTGTTTAAATAAATGACAACGATATGTATTTGATATTTGTAATTGGCAATATAAAAAACAATATACAATTAAAAATTTTTATTAAAAAAAAAAAAAAAAAAACAATGCAAAACAACAAATACAACACAACAAAAAATGTGTATATATTTTATGCGTTTCAGGTGTCGTGATTAATTCATAAAAGGAATTTCTTTGATTATTTGCCAAAACATTGACTTTTTTGTTAAAACTTTTATTATTTTTTGATTTCGATTATTTGCTTATTCGCATAAATAATAATTCAATTAGGTGGGAAGAGAAAACGTTTGCTTTGCGCAAAGTTCAATTAAGACTGGAGTTTATTATCTAAGGTTCAGTTAATGACTAACCAATTGCTGCAAAAATATATTTTTGGGAAGCATCACAATGAAAATATTTGCATATATTAAAATTGTTAGTGAACACGTGTTTTATATTGTTTCTTGTCTCTTTGGTGGGCATCTACTGCATGCGGTTTACTTGACTAGCATATCTTAATATTTTATCTTTCTTATCAAATTAAATTAAACAAAAGAAATCTTGAATATTTCTCTTACACTAAAATGCGTCTGTATGGAAAATGCGATAAGTAAACCTTTAGGAAAGAGTTTAATAAATGACAAACATTAAATATATAATGAATGAATCTTTAAGTTGTACTTCTAAGTAGAAAAACTTTGTGCTTATTACCACACCCATAAAGGCAAATTTCCCAAAACATGCGAATTGCAAGCAACATTTGTAAGCATAATAAGTTTGTTTTTCAAAAAATTGTAAGTTAATATAAGTTATGTTAAATATATTTTGTTGTCAATATGTGGCAGACATAATAAACAGACAAAGTTTTCTTTTCTTTATACAATATGTTTGTCAGTTTTGTACGCATCACTCAAATTTAAATGAAATAGCCAGGTTCAATGTGTATCACATTAGATTATGGTGCAGGTGCTTTGAATATTATTTTAAGTTAAATAAGAAACTGTATTTCGCTACTCTATTTGGAAAAATACGCGCACGATTTAAGGCTTTTAATTTTTATTAAACGTGGAAAAAAATAATAACATTAACTTGTCATTATTCTCAGTAACTATGTGCTAAATTTTGTTGTAATAGTATAATTAGTTTTTCTTAAAATGAAAATTGAACAAAATTCGTTCAAACATAATTCAAATTTATTATCGAATCACATGTCGAACATATGTATTGATGGAAACACAGGAGAGTAGGGAAATACAGTTTCTTGAATCATAGAAAATACAAAGAGAGAATGTTTCTGGATGGAATGTGACTTATTCTTTAAATTTCCCTGTATATTTTATCAGAAAACTTAAAAAAGCTGGCCTGAAGACCCCCAAAGTAAAAAAAAAAAATCCAAATAGGAACGCTAGATAAAATGCGAAGGATCAAAAAGAGAGGACGAAAATTATTGAGATTTTTTTTTTAATTATAAATCCTACCTAAAGGGCGATGAATTTCATATCACACAGGTTTGTAAGGAAATATATCAGATTACAATCGTACAAAAAAAAATATATATATAAAAATTGGCGACGTGGAGTAAAAAAGCACTTCATTAATAACAAATGGCATTTTAAACAGATGTACGTAAATGAAGGCCGACAGAAAAGGTTCCTATGATTAAAAAAAAAAAACAGACAAAACTCTATTTTTTCTGGCCTCATCTCTCTCTTCTCATTATTACATCAAAAAAGTAAATAAGTGGTATCAAACACATGGTGCTGATATGTACCAAAGTTGCCCAGTCCAGTAGACTGCCCAGAATTATGTCCATCTTAAATGCATTGGGACATAACAAAAAAAAAATTATTAAAGAATATTTAAAGCTAACTAAAAAAAAAACAAAAAGTAACCGAAAACACAAAAAAAAATCTTATGGAAAGTAATCCAGAAAATATTAAATATTTTATTAAAAACGAATAAAACACAATTTTAAAGATTTCAAAAAGATTGACCCATTAGTTTAATTTTTAAAAGCTCAATTGTATGCGCTAAATTTTTCGTGCGCAGTCATTACCATGTGAACGTAAGAACATTTTTGTATAATTCTATTCCAAAAAAGTGAAAATGTTTGAATTTTTGAAAGCAAAAGTAATTTTCCACATTTTTTCTATTATAATTATAAACATATAAAATGTTGAAGAAGACATCATTTTGAATAAAAAGCCTTAAGTAATCCTTAACTCTGCATTTTCAAATGTTATGTCAACTATCACTTTGTCAAATATTTAGAGCACAATTTTAGTAGAGTTTGCAATAGAGGAGACTTGCTAGCATTCCTGTCCCCACAGCGTGGAATGGATATTTCTATAAAAAGTTATTGCCTTTGTGGTCGATAATATTCATATTAAACATTCTCATGGTTAAAGTAATTCAAGTCACCAGTTTTTTTTTATTATAAAATTATTTCGCACTTCGCACTATCTACAATTAAGTGCGTAATTTCTTTTGCACAAACCTTAGTTTATAGCGTTGCCATTCTTTAAGAAAAACAAAAAAGATATTCGGTCAAGCCCGACCATATGATACCTACACCATTGTGTATGTGCACCATAATTCTTTGAGGGATCTTTTATTAGAACTGGACATTGTGGACCCATATTTGTATTAAGAGAAAAATAAAACATACGAATACTTAATATCGTGAATTTGTGCACTTTAGGGTGATTTCCGAAAGTGAGCCTTATATGAGAGCTATGGTAAATTATACTTATATAAAACTTTTTTGTGTCGAATATTAACTTTATACTAACATTTTTAAGGGATTTATGTACATTAAAGCGATTTTCGGAAGAGGGTTTATATGACAGCTATGGTGAATTATGAACCGATATTTATTTTATTTATTAAATCAAAGTAATATTAAAGCCTTTAAGGCCAATAAAGAATATCATACAGTTAAAAATGTTGTAATTTAAACAAAACTAAATTTGAATTTAAATTAAAATTTCTTGGCTCCGCAGCCACAAAGAAATTTAAAATTACAAACAAAAATTCATATCTCATTAGTAGTAACAAAAATTAATACATACATCTGTTGTACTTTTAATGTTGTTTAAATAAAAAGCAACTTTAATATATTAAACTTAAAATATATTTATTCAAGAAGTAAAAATAAGTTCGTAGTCGAAATGGACGGTTAAACTAAATAACTAATTTAAATATGACATATAGATTGTACGGTGACTGACAGGGTTGCCTCTAACATCTCCCTTCTTTAATTTACTTAAGGTGATCTTGAAACAGGGTCAACAGGTTTTGTTCGGGTAACGATACGTTGCAGATTCCATTGAATTGGTGAGTTAGGAGGCGTAATGAAATTGTCTGGTGCGAGTGGTGTAACAATCTGGAACTCGTTGAGTAGTATATCCAAGGGTAGGTTTGCGGTTTCAGTTGTAACTTCCGTTGACTTTCTGAGTCTTAGTTGCTCAGCATGAGCTCTGACTAGAATTTTACGTTCATCAATATTTGGCGTTTATTTGGTGAATTATGGTTTCGATTTGAGAGGTAGACTTCCAAAAATGTCAGAAGAATCTCTGAGAATGTTCCTTCCTTATCACACTTTTTTAATAGTTTGCTTCATGTATCGACAAATTTTTCTGCCTGCCTGTTTGATCTAGGATGAAATCTTATTGTTCTGTTGAATGCCTCGTTCTTTGCACTATGATTCAAAATTCGCCGAACAAAATTGTGTTCCGTTGTCGGAGACAATTGCTCGGGATTTTCCAATTATGAACAAAATCCATTAAGAAATTTTATGGTTGTAATTATTGTCGTTGTGTTTGTCTCATAAATTTCAGGATACTTTGAGTAGACATCAGTGATAACTAGATAATATTTACCTTTCACGGGTCCTGCATAGTCAATATGCACTCGTTCGAAAGAGTGTGTTGTCAAAGGCCATGAACAGAGATCGGTTCTAGATTCTAGCGATTGATTTGCTTCTTTCTGATGAAATATGTCCGCTATGCAACTGTTTGAGCAATCTATGTCGATAATATCAGGAACTATAATACGTGAGTTGAGCAATATAACTCCATCAACTTGTAAGAATGAATGTGATCGATTATAAAATTGTATTATTGGCAAGTCCATTTTTTATTATTTTCGGGACAACTACGATTCATGTTTTCTGATATTTTTTGAAGAGTCATATCGTTTTTAGTTGCCTGAACTACCATGTTGAAAGAAACAGGAAGAGTTGCCATGGATTCATTGAGGTCATATCTGATGTCGTTTTCTATAGAAATTGATGCAATAATGAAATCATCTGAGGGTTTTTCGTGTTCCTGGATGAGTCTTGATAATACATCAAAATTTTCAATATGAAGAGTAAACTTTCTATAAAACGACAATTTGTGAAATCTCTGTACAGCAAATATGAGTTCTAGTCCTCTTTTTATATATGGCTGTAGTTCTTCTCTGCCGTGGTGAGAGATCTAGACACGTGGTGAATGACTTTCATGGCACCATCAGAAAAAATGTGGTATATAATGGCGCCGACACCACGTGAAGATGCAAGTTTGGTAGTTTTGGTAGTGCGTCAACAGTAATTCTGTTGTTAGAATTCATTTGAATTCATCCAGTGAATGTTGACATTGTAGTGTCCAATTGAACATATAATCCTTTTTCAGTAGATCACCGAGGAGTTTTCGTAAAGCCCTCATACGAGACACATATTTCCCATATTGGTTTATAGAACCTAGAAGAGCTCGTACTTCATTGATGAATCTGCATCGGGTCGTACTCCTTGACTATCGATGACTTGACAGAAATATTTTATTTGTGATTTGATATGTTAACAGGAGTAATAATACCTGCGCTTTCCAGCATTTGGAGTTCAATTCCAATTTCATTCCTGACTGCGTAGGGTACTGATTTTTAGAACGAATACTTCCTTGTAATACGGTAGTAATTTTATATTAACTTTGGTTTTCTTATAAAGTTATTAAATACTTCACGGTATTTTGTTTGTAGCTCAGTAGTATAATCTTCGAACTTTATTTGACGATACCGGGCTGATATTGGTTGTTCCCATAGTTGAAACAATTCAATCCAATCTATGCCCATGATATTAAAATTGTCGATGTTAGTAACATAACATTTAAGTTTCATTGTGGCATAACCGATTGAAATTTTGCAATCGAATTTAGCGAGAATATTAATTTTGTTGGTATTCACATCATTAGTGCTGTCGCTGGTTGTGAATGCTGTTGGTTCTCCAATGGCTTCTTAAGTTGTGGTCGAAATTATTAATATGTCATATGCAGTATCAATCTGTAATCGAACCGAATGATTATTAATTTTCAAATCAATGCACTTATTGGAACTGTAACTGTTTTGTAGAAAATACGGCGTTAGGGCGGTAGTGTTGATTTTTTTTTTGAATTCTTGTTTCCATTGGTGTTAATATGGCATGCCTTGAACGCATACCTGTTTTTTGCACTGTTGCAATACTTATCTTTATGACCTATCTGATGACATGTGGTACATTTATTTCTTTTAAGTGAACAAAATTTAACGTAATGTAAGTCTCCGCAAAGCCAACATAGTAATTTTGGAACCTTGTCTGTAGGCTTCCTCTTCTTTGTATGTTTTTCGATGGTACATACGACTTTTGTTTGATGTTCGATCAGGGTGTTTTGAGGTCGAAAATTTTCTATGTTTCATCTACAAGGTGATCCAGATTCATGGAATCCTTTACATCATCTAACAATTTAAGTAGACGTATACGAATATCGCTATCCTTGCTTGACTTGAGACCCAAGACAAAAATAGGCACTTAAATTGATCAATTTTCATCTCACCTAATTTAAATAATTTATTTCGGTGTCGACTTTGCCGAAGAGTTTGTTAAGTTTTTCTACGGTTTTCTTGAGAGTCATCTCAGAGTGTATGGATATTTTGGATATTTTTTTTCCAGAGAAGAGCTCAAGAGCGCTATATTCTCTTTCAAAGACGTGTATGTAACGATTACACCATGCCTGAAAAACTAGTCAGCTTTCAGGTTCGTAAACAAAATCTGTCATTAAATGTG
The DNA here is from genome assembly GCA_932274085.1 of Protocalliphora azurea. Taxonomy (NCBI): domain Eukaryota; kingdom Metazoa; phylum Arthropoda; class Insecta; order Diptera; family Calliphoridae; genus Protocalliphora; species Protocalliphora azurea. The sequence goes on from OW026523.1 coordinate 132,555,874, forward strand.
TGAGTGATGTGAAGTTGCCCTGGAGGTGCTTGCATGTTGATCTGCTGATTCCGATTTTGTTGTTTTTTGCTTCTGTAGGAGTTTAGTAAGCAGATGTCAAATGACTTAAATATTAAGGAAATTAAATTAAATTTTGCGCAAAGTAATGAAGAAGCTTCAAACGGAAGGCATTATTAGAACGCGACAAAATACGAAGTATATATGGTAAACTATTCCAGCCACTCTAATAATAAACGACCGTTCAAAAATATAACACCTAAAGAGAATACTGAACATAACTGAGATGGCAAATTAGTCTTAATAACATGATAGAATTTAAAGGATCTATGATCGTTAACCACTATTCCTGGAAGATATTTGTATGGGGGCTAGATGAAATAATAGACCGATCGACTCAGAAAGTGATTCTGACTCGATTAGTATACTTAAGTATAATACTCCATGCACCTATGGTGGTTGGTATAGGGTATAAAAATTGTATAACAAGAAAAAGTACCAAAATTTACCAAATTTTTTGAAAATATTTTTTTTCTACAAAAAAAACTAAAAAAATTACATAAATCTTTTTAAATTAAAAAAAATCAGTTCTTGTTAAAATTGGTGCTCACGTCAACTCTTGAAAAAGTACGCATTTTCACAAAACTAAAATTTGTGACGTGAATTACTCAATTATTTTCGCATCTTAATCTTTGTGGAATATAATTTATACCATTTTAGATAGATAGTAGATTTTATTTTTAGTCCTAAGTTTCAAAAACAATATTACCGTTAAAATTCTTATACATTTTACATTTAAATATTTTGAGTGAAAAATTATTTTTAACAGAATGCATATTTTTTGCTTCCTTTACATACGCACTTAAATCAATATAAAATAGGGACTGTAACGATTATTTTATGATATTCATAAAATTAATTTTTTAATTAAAAAATAACGATTTTTTTTTACTTTTTTACCCAAAACATAACGAATATGTATAACAGTTATTTTTCCATTTTTTTTTTTTTTTTTTTTTGATTTAAAAAAACGATTATTTTTGATTTTTATTTTTATTCACAATATAACGATTATTTTTAAGAATGACGTTTTAAGTCATTTAAAATGAATTTTAGTGGTAAACATTTTTTTTTTTTGCTTAGTTATTTAGTGTTATTTAATGAACAAAAAAGATAAAATAATAATTTTTAATCAAAAAATAAAAAAATCGTTACATTTTGAGCAAAAAATGAAAAATTAATCGGGTTTTTTAATAAAAAAAATAAAAATTGAAAAATAATCCTTATTTTTTATTTTTTTGTAAAAATCAAAAATTACAAATTTGCATATTTGGAAAGCCGGTTTAGAAAATAAATAATAATAAAAGTGCTCAACAACATATTCGTAATTCCCTTGGATGATATTTTTTTTATCAAAATTTTTCCCATTATTGTTATTTTCGGTCGGTCCTTGATATAAAACAAAAGATTGATATTTTGTGTAGTGAATTTTAAAAATTTTATTCGTGGATATCTGCGGATGTAGCCACGGGATAAATAAACATGACCTCTGCGCCGGACGTACGAACAGACATAATTATACCAACAAAAAAACATGCCAAGAATATATGTGATTCACTATGATAATTGATTTTGGAGTTATTAATAAAAATGATTCGGTACCTATGCATTTTTTGTTCTAAATATTTTATTTTCTTAAATAAAATGGAATTGCGTCAGAAAAATTATTTACATTAAAATCACCACAACGTTTTTATTAATATCTCGGAATCAAATTAACTCAATACAATAAAAATTTATATCGAGCTCGAGGAGATAATATTAAATAATGCACCGTTTTGTATAAAATTATATGGTGGCCATATTATGTCCGCCCGGCTGTCATGCAATGTCTATTATCATGGAATAAATCAATTAATAATAAATAATAATTAATAATAAAAAATAATTTAAGCTTATGTGATAAAATAAAAATAAATTTCAAATTCAAAGAGAGCTTGCCAAATAATTTGCAAAAGGATTTAAATAACATCATCTAATATTGTGAAAAATATTGTTAATTATTGTTACAAATTTTTTTTTTTCATTTATTAAAGATAAAAAAGTTATAGACTTATGAACACAAAATTACAACAATTTCTCACTGTGCGGGGCTCTGGAATCCCATATTTTATATTAAAAAAAAAAAAAAAAAAAAAAAAAACTATTGGACTTAATGACAATTCCAAAAAAAAGTAATAAGTAAATGTTTACATATTTTAAATGCAGATGTGTATCGTTAAATTTTATGAAACGTTAGATGTAAGTTTTTCCCATTAGAATTAAAAACAGTAACTTAATAAGTCTATACAATATACATAGTTGTGTAAATAAAAATAAACACCTTTACTTTATAAAAAATAACAATAATAACTTTTTAAAACTTACCTCGTTATATCCTCAGTGCTAACAGCCCGTGGAGTACCTGGTGGCACGGCAGCCAAGACATTGGATGAGGCATACCTAGATGCTGGTTGTTCTATAATTTGATATTTTGTTTTGTTTTTTGTTTGTTTGTTTGCACCAAATCAAAATAAAGCGTTTAATATAGAAAAAATGCCCAAACAACAAATATTGGTTGGGAGAGGAAATACGAAAAATACAAAATTTCTTTTATTAGTATGATTAAAGCAAAGGTTTAAGTTTGATATATTTTTTTTAATAGTAGTTGTAGTAGTAGTTTTTAGTGGTTAATTTCTTGTTTTTCTTTTTTTTTTTTTCTAAAGCCAGTTGTTGGTGGTAGGACAATAATACATAGTTATTTTCTTGTTTAACAAAGTTTCGATTTGGAATTTGTTTATAAATAAATTTAAAACATATAAAAAGAAAAAATATATATAAATAATCAAAATAAAATTAAGAAAAAAACACACCACTCTTGTATGCAGCAGCAGCACCAGTAGACATGCAAACACACAAATCATCACAATAAAGACTTGGTAATTTAAGATTTAATAAAAAGAAATATATATGTATATCAAGAACTAAATCATTGTTCACAAAACTGAAAACGTGCAAAACAATCACAAACACATTTTTTGTTTTTGTTGTAGTATGGAAAACAAGGTTTTTCTTTTCACTTTCCATAATAACCTTTAAACATGCAAATTCTGTGTTTCTTTTTTATAATAATAACAAAAAAAGGTAATAAAATGTTTTTTTTAAGAACTTAGCAGAGAAAAATTATTGAAATCATAATAATAAAAAAATACTACTGAAATAACTAAAAATGTCTGATTTGTTTTGATATATAACTAAGTAAGTACATCATTAAATCCACAAGCATACAAGTGTAGCATTTTTGTTTTAAATATTTTGAAATGATTTAAGAAAAGTTATGGAGTTTTTTGGTTTTTGTTGGTTTTTTTTTTCTTTCATTTCTTGCTTGAGCAAAGGTGGTTAAGTTTGAGGGTTTCTTTTTCAAATACAACTTAAGAAATTTTTTTAATTATTTAGGAAAGAAGGAATAATTAAAAGTTAAAAAATTATAATAAAAAAAAATCATAAGAACTAAAAAAATAATGGAAAAAAAGCTTACGAGGCAAAGGTGACTGGGATCTAGATGTAGATGTAGGAATTATTTCAGCTACAGCTGGGGAAGATGCATGGTGCTGATTATTGCTATTATTAGTAATTGTAGCTGTTGTTGGTGGTTGCATAGCATTTGTATTGTTGTTGTTGATATTGTTGGTGGTAGTTATGTGTGGTGTGGTGGAAGATGAACGAGCAAAATCAACAACAGTTTGTCCTATAGTATTTATCGCACCTGTTGAATGCGAATTCACTTGATTGAAATGATGTCCCGATGTCGAAATAATATGACCCGATTTGCCTACAACCAATGTTACTTTATCGACAACGGATTTTAAAGTGGCAACAGCTTGTTCATGTGTAACATTTTCCAAGTTTTTATCGACCTGCAAAGAATAAGAAAACGTCAATAAATTTCAGAACATTTTTATTGTAAAAGTTATATCAACGTATTATGCCAATATTTCCAAAATGTTGTTGAAAATATAATACTCTACTCACCCCATTAGCCTTTACAGCTATAAGCTTATCACCAATTGATAAACGTCCATCAACAGCAGCAGCACCACCATCCATTATTTTGGTAACATAAATACCATTATCGCCTGGTATATGCTGATTACCAATACCACCGGCTATAGAAAAGCCTAAACCCTTACTACCCTTAACCAAATCAATTTCGATTACTTTAGGTCCCGCATCGGCCGGCTGTATCGCTGACATTTTAGTGCTAATACCATCTAGAGCGCCAGCGCCACTACCACCACCTCCAGTACGTTTTCTTTTCACATGTAACTTAACAATATTGCCGGCTTTCTTTAAAGCATCTACTGCCGAGGCATGAGGTACATCGACTACAGAGACATCATTGACCGATACAATAATATCGTTGACACTTAAACGACCATCAGCGGCAGCAGCACCACCGGGTATTAATTTGGTAATATAGATTGATGAATCATTACCAACATGAGGATTGTCTGTGCCACCAGCTATGGAAAAGCCTAAACCAGAATTGCCACGTTCCAAAGTAATATCTTCATATTGCCAGCTATCGTCACCATTAACCTAGAAAATTGAAGAAAAAAATGCATAAGAAATTTCTTGTTTACTTAGCCACATAAAGACAGTATGTACCACTTATGTTGATGAAATAAAATGATTCAATTATTTATTATATTCGGTGCGGTGTTTAAGGGACAAACCACAAATGAGTAATTATGTTGTTTAAATGAAAAACATAGACACAATTAAAAAACCTTTTCATATTAATATCTTTCTTACCTTATTCGAAGATGCCCGATGAGCCTATAAACATAAAAATAAAGCAGAAAATAAAAATATCAAAATCAATAACAAAACTGAAATCAAAAATAAAATCCATACAAGCTGTTGTCATTTAAATGAAAAATTATTCTAGAAAAGATATTTGATAAACATGTCGAATTTTTCAAGTTTAAACGTTTATTAATTTAAAGCGATTCATAGAATTGCTCAGGAAATTTTATAGCTTGAAATTATTTTTAAGAATTAGATGTAGTTTGAACCAGAAGGATTTAATTATTGTATCCAAAACCGAAAACGGGATAACTGATTTCCGGTTTTTTACAAACGCTATCGGTTCCATGTTTTTTAAAACATCATTTTATTTAACTTTTATGTAATTTTAATCAGAAAGAGAATCCGAAAAAGGGGAAAAAAATAAAAACTATACGGCTAAAAATGAAAGTTTCATATAACTTGTTAAATGCAATAAAAATGACAGAAAGCTTATTTAACTTGGACAATTCTCTTTAAATTGTTGAAATAAATTGAACTATTGAGAGCGCACGAAAAAATTAGTGCACGAAAAAATTAGTGCCAATAAACCAAATTGCCAAAAACTCCTATCAATTAAAAGGCACAAAGCTTTGCAGAAAAGATTAAAAAAATTTATTAAAACCCTACAAGAAATATATTATTTACATTGGTGCAATTTTTATAACCAGAATTATTTTATTTCGGAAATACATATTTTCAAATACAAAGAAAAAAGTGTTTACATAAATATAAAATTTTGTATTCATTGATTTCGGTTCATAACATTTATGAATAATTTCTTAAATATTAAAACTTCTTTTAATGTTTGAAAATTTCTTTGAAAATTTCAATTTTTTTTATGATTTTTAGCGCTTTTTATGAAAATGGTGTATGTGCTCCAGAATGGCTCTAAAATTATGCAATTTTTGCCATTTAAGGCATTTATTACTAATATTTTCATGTAGATATTTCCATTTATCATTTGCAATGAAATAGAATAAATCAAAGTCAAAATTTTCGCAAAATTCCTAAAATTATCATTAAGTACAATTTAATAATATTTATGAAAACTTTTATTTTTTATGAAAATAGTTTGGGGAAAAAGTCATGTTCGATCCATAATATTTATGAAAAAGCATTTATATGTATGAACTTTTTTCTCTGTATACCAGGATTAGGAATAAAATATTAAAAAAGAATAATAAAATAACATAAATAAAATCAATGCACATTTCAAATTAAAAAAAATAATAATAATAATTTCTAGAAAATTATAACGTGAAATAAAAAACTAAATTTGAAATTGCGCACTAGATTAAAACGTAAATGCACGTATAAATTTAGTCTTTTGTTTTAAAAAATTAAAAAAAAAAAATATTTCTTTTAAACAAATTAGTAACTGAAAAACGATTAAACAGTTTTTCAAGAGTCCAAAACCGATTAACCGGTTTTGGATCTTACCTTTCTAAAGTAAGATTTTTCGGTTAAACCGAAAACGTTCTTTCTAAAAAAATCCAGTTTTTTGATACTCTAGATTTATTATTATTTTTTTCTAAATAAATCCATAGAATAGAGACATATCGGCATTACATCTGTGAACTTTTGATAAAACATCTTAAGTAAATTTTTTATTTCTATTGAAAATTGTGTAAATTAAACTTAATTTGTTTTGTCAAATGTAATTTCATTATGTTTTGATTAACCGCAGTTGATTCATAAAATTAATTTAAACATAAAAATATATTTTTTATTTATTTGAAAATAAATTTCTAATTCTTGTATGAAACAGAAGTCTATATAAATATTGATAATAAAATTATCCAATTTTTTGCAAAAACAAAAAAAAAAAAGAAGAGGAAATCATAAAAACAAATTACAGTATTTTTTGAAAATTTATGGCTGATTTTTAAATTTTTTTTTAAAATTGGTAATTGTTTTTAATATTCGTACTTTGAAAATTATTATCCTTTCTTGGAAAAATTTATTTTTTTAGATTTGGTACGTTTTTTAATTATTTTTTAACGGTGCTTTCTTTGTTATAACAATAATATTTTTTTTAAAATTGGTACTTTTATAAGATTGGTCCTTTTTTAGATTAGTACTCTTTTTTAAATTGCTACTTTTTAAATAATTGGTACTTTTTAATTTTTTTAATTGTTATGTTTTTGTTATACTTTTCTAATATTCGAACTGCAAATTGTAACTATTCTTGAAGAAATGTTCTTTTTTAAATTGACTTTTTTTGTTATTCTCAGTTTTTAAAATTAAAATTTATTAAAATTATTATTTATTTATTTTTTGATAATTTGCACTTTTTTTGTTATAACAATAGTATGTTATTTATTATATATATATATATATATATATATATATATATATATTTTTTTTTTTTTTTTTTTTTTTTTTTTTGAAAATTGTTACCTTTTTTAAGATTGGCACTTTTTTGAAAATTGGAACTTTTTTTATTGGTACGTTTTTTGTTATAACAATAGTTTTTTTTTACATTTTTAAGGATTGGAACTTTTTTTGCAAATGAAAATCTATGCCTTATTTTTAAATTCGAATTTTTTTATTTATTTTTTTTTTTTTTTTTTTTGAAAATTGGTACCTTTTTATGATTGGAACTTTTTTAAAATCCGGTATTTTTTTAAAATGTTCTTTTTTTTAATTAGTACTTTTTGGATTTCATTTACATTTTTTAATTGGTACTTCGAAAATGTTAACTTTTTCGGAATTATTAAATAATTTGTCAATTAGTACATTTATTTATAAATTAAGACCTTTTTCGAAAGTTAGTACATTCTTTGAAAAGTGGTAATTTTTAGACTGTTTCTGATGAGTTTTTTTTTTCAAATTTGTTTTTTCTTAAATATGTTAATTTTTTGAAAATTGTTAATTTTGGAGAATTGATACTTTTTGCATTAAATAAACGGACCTAACTATTAAGGCATTTGAAAAATGATTTCAATTTACAGGCAGACATCATCAATTCGACTCCATTACTTATAAGGATCCAGAAAATGTATGTGTATACTTTATAGAGTCCCAAATGAATATTTTTGGAAATTGCAAACTGAATGACAAATTTACATACGTATTACACACATACATATATCGGACATTATCAAACATTTTTAACCTAGATGACTCTAACTTAATTCCTTAATAAGTCTTGTAGTAAAAATATTTTAAACAAACGGGTTGCAGATCTGAACTCACAAAACTTTAAACTAATAGAGTACAAAACACAATACATAGGTTTTAATTTATAATCATGATTGTTGTTCATTTTTTGTTCGCATGTTTATTCTTTTTGATATCATTTGATCTTATATAAACTTATCAGACTTTGTAGATAAATTCTACACCTTCTTTGTTGTTGTACAGACTTTAGGTAGTCAAATACGACAAAATTTTATAAATTTTTTTGTTTTTTTGAGCGGAGTCTGCTCGTCCCTCAGCGGAATACCGGGATAGATACTTGTTGTATTTGCGCGTAATTTGAGTTACATCTCGGTGATGTGTCCTAAATAGTCAACGTAGTAGATAGTCTTAAAATTTGGAAAACATGAGCAAAAGTATTTGGAAGTCAGTTTTCGCGAGGTAAATTCAAAGTTTCATATGGAATAGCATGGGTTACTGCGTGAGTTTAGTTTTTTGCGTTAAAAATAAACTTAATAAGAAAAATGTACTTTTAGAAAATTACGCATAATTTGCACTTTTTGCTTCTGTATTTTTATATAGCAAATTACAATTTGTGTAAGTTTTGGAAATATATAGATATATTGTAAATATATATATATATATATATATACATTCACTTTTTTTGAACTAATTCTTATTAACTTCAAAAAAAAAAAAAAAAAAAAATATATATATATATATATATATATATATATATAAACTTTTTCACGACTAACTAGAAGTTAGAACTAAGTGCATATTTTGCACTTTTTTGGAAATTAATAAGAATTATATATATATATATATATATATATATATATATATATATATATATATATATATTATGGTCATAAGAGAAATTAAACGAGACTAATAAACCTATAAAAAAAAATAATCAACTTTTCAAAATCTGTTAATTTTTAATAATTTCAGATATTCTTGTTTAGATTTATGTTCTATATATATATATATATTTTCACTAATTTGCCAATGCACTAATTGATGTGAATTTTCTATTTGAGATAAGTAAAAACCCGAAAACTGAATGAATAACAGAACTATAATTTAAACGCCCACTTGATAATAAAAAGAAAATTTAATAAAAATAATCAACATAAACAATATATATAACTCACACAACACTATGCAATATACAAAATAAAACATATACAAAATATGACTACTACTACTTTGTATATATTGTATATATAAATACTGCACAGACCTTAAAAAGATCAAAAATAGTATGAGGTCAAGAAATTCTTTAGTTTTTTTCTATTAATGTAACAACATACAGAGAAAAATTACAAACGCGCACATATTACAATAATGTGATAAAAAAATAGTACTAAAGATCGCAACATAATGTGGAAAAAGGAAAGAGCGAAGAAAAAATAATACCAAATGAATTATGAAAATATTAATATAGCAAAGTCTATGAATAAACTACAATGGAATTCCCTACAATGAGTAAAACAGAATAGAGTTGCTAAGTGGAAAAACATATTAATATTCAAAACCCAAGCATCTTAGATTTAATGTGGTATTTCTTTGTGAAATAATAATTTAAAGAGATTTTAATAATTATGTTTAAAAATGAAAGAGTTTTTAATGAAAAATGTATAAATGTTTAACATTTAAAAAAGTAAAAGCAAAAACCACTTAAGAATCTAACAGAGTGAAAGGAAAGAGAGGCCACAATTTTTTAAAGATTAAAATAAATAAAAATGATTGAACACCACTAGGAGATACTATAAAACTTGTTTTGAATCATAGTTTATAATTTTATAATCCTTACAATATGAAATTTAAAAAACCTACTTTATTAGCTTTGTTTAATTTCCCATTTTTATAATGTAGTTTTTTGAGTAAAATCATTTAGATATCTTAATTGTCTTAAATTTGTCATGTTAAGATTTTGTTTGAAATAAAGTTGAAAAAAAAAAGAAAAGAAAAAAAAACACGTGAATGTTAAATATTTGGCTGAGATCCATTAAAATTACGGCATTTGGGATTTTATCATTTGGTTTGCTTAATGTTCTGTTTGATTATCAACATGTGAACAAATTATTCTTGACTCGTGTATTTTAAATGGCATATGGTCATAAGAGAAATTAAATGAGACTTTAATAAACCTATAAAAAATAATCAACTTTTCAAAATCTGTTAATTTTTAATAATTTCAGACATTCTTATTAGATTTATGTTATAGGAAATAATAGAAATATTTAAGGATCAAATGACTAGGTGAGAACAATGTTCGGAATAATTAAATAAGTAATAGGATTCAATGATCAAAAAGTTACAAGATGGAAGAAGTTGCAATCGGTAATTGTCCTCGTTGTCTTTGTATGACGATACTAAAGCAGATTATGTGAAACATACTTAAAACAGCACATTTCATCAGCATTCATTGTGTATTTTCTAGGGTTCTCTAAGTCGACTTTCGACTTTTTGTTTGAAAATTCTCGAAATTTCTGTTTTCCTAAAAGATTTTAATAAAAAAATCTACAAAAATACTATTCAAGAAATTATTAAAAAAAAAATATGAGTACGAGTTATATATATTCGTAAGTGAACGGTATTTGAGCATGCATTCCCACAGTGCCGGACAGTTACATAAAGAATGTTCCTAATCAACAATAAAACAACTTTCACCTATTTCACAGTTTGACCAGAGCAATATGATCTTTTTACGTTATATTAGTAAGCAATAATTTCTTGCGCACTCATTCTTCACTTCAGTCCCACGAATACCCTGTTACCCAGACTATTCTAGGAGGTATAGATAGAGATTGAGTACAGCTGAGTAGACATTACGAATTCAATGCGCCTTAATTGTGGCATGACCGTTCAAACAAAAGCCGATAGTCTATATCTTCCGAAGCAAATGGCTCGGACTCGGTTCTAATGTCAGTTTTATACGTAATATTTTATACAATTGAATATTTGGTGAAATGATTAATTAACTTCCTACGTTTTTACAACATACATATATTTGAATTCTATAGTGCTAAATTTAAGACGTTTATCAGAGTAATCTGCGGAAGTTAGCAATAAATAGATCAATTCTTTTTATTGTCTTTTGATCTACTTCAAACAGTTTTACCACTATTATATTCACAGCCAAAATGTTTATTCCAAAGAGTATACTGTCTGGTTTTGTTGTTAAACATATATATAAATTTAATTAATTATTTATTTATTAATTTTACAAATAATAATAGATTATGGTTGAAAAATCGAAAATATATTTTTAACTTTTCATAACATTCACTAGTTTAAAAAATTTTCTTTTTTAATAGGTAACAGTTTCTACAACATCATCTAACTGCTGGAAATATCGTAAAAACATATTTTTGAGTCGAAAAGTCTCAAAAAATATCGTATAGAAAAAGTCGACTTTTTATTCGAATTATAGCACTCTAATATTTTTTCTTTGAAATCACAGCAGTTTTTTGGACCCTATAATTGTGATTACTTTCCAGAAACAAATTTCTTGCAGTTTCGTAAAACTTACTAATATCAGAACCTCTGATATTTTTCATATCAAAAAGAATCTTAAAAAATGCACACTAAAGATTATTGTAAAAGCTCCTTATCAGGTATGTGACGGAAATCGATCGTTTTCAAATCGAACGGTTTGAAAAGTTGTGATGAAATTCGATCGATTTTAAGAATAATTTTTGAAACAATGCTTTATTTTTCCTTTATAAAATACAGCACTATTGAAAACCAAGGAAATAATTTTCGTGTAACACTTAAAATTTTATTATAAAATCTGACAAAAAGTGAGCTCACTGTAATTTTTATCAATAATAAATAAGTCACATATTTTTTCGATTTCAATTCGTTTCGTTTTCGAAATCGATTTCCATCACATATCCGTATAATATTGTTTTTTCTAAAAATGGCAAGTGATAAATAAAAAAAAAAAAATTTCAATTAACAAACGTAGGTAGGTACTCTCATATGCTCTTATCTGGGTTATGTATAATAGTGTTAAATTTTATAAAAAGAAAAATTTTAATGCAAATTTGAGAATTTTTCAATAATTCCCCCTTTACTGCACTATTTGCACAAATTTGCTGGCAACTCTATTTAAAAATATGCCAATGTACACAAAGAATGAGAAGAAGCACTAGCAGAATTGAAGAAAAATGCAAAATTTTCACTTGATAAATGAAAAATAAAACATTAAATAGAATATCAAAATTTCTACCCGGAAACCCCTTTGATATATTTCATTTGGCTGGTTGGGTGGCAGAATGGCACACATTTGTCTTTATAAATAAATGATGTTATCATCAACAGCAGCCGATAAATTGGTCATATAAAAATAGCCTGAATAAGCCAACATCATTAGCTAACAAAACCAAACAACAACCGCATTGAGCATGATGAGCAAACAGTTTATTTGAAATCTATTTAAAATGTTTGCACGTCAGGAGTCACAGTTTGTAAAAATGTCGTTAAACTTGTTAAAAATAAAACAGTATTTAATTAAATGTTAATTTCTTTATACATGTAAAAAAAAAAACAAATTTTAAATAATTACCGAATCCAAATTAAACAAGGAGGAGACTTTTTTGATAAAGCCTCCACCGCCACCACCCTCTTTGCCCTTCTTTTTACGTGTAGTCATCTCTGGTCGTCTTTTTTGTTTTTCTGCTTTTAGTTTTTTTTAACTAATTTTTATTTTTATTATTGTTACGTTTGTAATATTTGTAATAAAATTTATCACTTGACGAAATATGTGTGTTTACTTTATTAACAAAAACGGACAGATGATCTGCTTTTTCTTAACGTTCAATAGCAATGTCCAGCAGCAGTCGAGAAAAACGAAAAAAACTACAAATTCTATTTTGTATGCGTTGATATATTGAGCAACATCAGTAGCAGCAACAGTACGGCAAAATAAATGGGTGTAATAATAACAAAAATCTTAACGATAATAATTATTTATAAAAGCAGTTTTTTTTTATTATTTTTTATATTTATTCTTTACTTTATTTTTCTTAATTGTATTTTTTTGTATTCTTCTTCTTTCGTTTAATTTTTTTTCTCTGTTCCGGTAAACAACAATTGTGAGAGAGCATAAAGAAGAGAGATGTCAAATTCCATAAAATAAACACACTCACACAATCACACTCACTTTTCAGCATTTACAAATTTTTTGTATATAAACCATAATGTTTCAACATGTTATTAACAAAATTAGCGCAACATTTTTAGCAAGTAATTTTTCATAGCTTTTTTGATAAAGGTACAGGTATTAATATGTTGTTTGTACACTTGTTGCCAATGATCTTAAAAAGGGATTTATTATATTTATGTATTACTTTATTTTATTATGGTTCCTTTTGTTGTTTGTACGAATACACGTAGTTTTATCAATAAATTTATCTTTTTTGTTGTTATTTTTGTTATGATAACACGCCCAATAAATTTATAACTCATAATAAAAGCATTCACTTTTTTATTATTGTATATTAATTAAAAGTACAAGTTAACTTGGAACTTTCCCTTTACAAATCATCATTACACAAAAAAAAAACTAAAAAAATATGTCGGTCGTTAACGTCGCCAAGCAACCTTTTTTCTTCTTCAGAACACAAACACTTCACTCACACATTTTTAAACGTTTATTTTATTTTTAAACTTTATTTCGTAATTTCCATTTAAGTTTAATTAACTTATTGTTAATATTATTTAAATTTATAATATTTTCTTTATAATTTGTACATTTTCTTTAATTAAAATATTCTTACGCGTTGACAAATTTACTTTCTTTATACTAGTGAAAATTTAGTGATGATGACAGCGTTTAGTTAGAGCAATGAATGAAAGACTGTTACTCTAGCAACATGTTGCATGAGTGAAGCAATAACCAACATTTCGATACTCGTTTCGCACATGGCAACGCTGTGGAGGAATTTTTTCATTTCTTCTTTTACTTTTTTTTATTGCATAGTACGTGTATTGGTATTTACTATTGTTGATTTTGTTTATAACACTTGTTTTATATTTGTTTTGATTTTTATTGTTTTATTTCATATTAGTTGTTGAAATTTATTTTGTTTAATTAATATGTTATAAGAATTTCAAGTGACACTTGAGAAAGACTCTCCCGTTCGAACGATCGTATACCACGGATAGCAAACATGGTACAAATGAACTTTTTTCGGTACGTTTTTTATATCTGTTGGTACCGTGGTACTACCACAATCCATTTGGTACAATTTTATTTTATTTATTTACAATTTTATATGATCATATTTATTTTTTATCAAACAATGGTTTTGATGCTGAACTAAAAATAAAAAATTAAAATATATTTCTTTTGGGCGTAAATCAAGATTACCATCACACTTGATTTTTAAATAATTTTGATAATGATTCAGTAGCATTTTTATTTGTGATTAAAGCAATGTAAAAAATTTTGCCCGCTCTCTCTTAGTTTTCGAGTTATGGGTACTTGAAGTTATAATATAAAAATGCAATTTTCTCCTTCCTCCTGTAATGAAAATGAACAATATGGGTATCATTGGAAAGGTCTTGAGAAGACCTTTCAATTGATATATAAAACGTTATACAACATTAACCCATTGCGAGCCAAAATGATATTTTATTATTTTATGTACTGACTTTTTTTACAAAAGTACCGTTATCTCAAAAATATATCGATATAACGGTACTCTCCTATACATCAAATCATTTAGAGAACATTTCAAGCTTTCATATGACCCCCATATTACACTCCTATCCCATTAAATAACAAAAATATAGCACTTTAAAAATTAATATTTAGAAAAATTAATCGATTTTTGCTAGTAATATATTTGTTAATATCATAATTTAAAAATATATAATAAGTCTTATCATTTTTACAACTTTGTTAAAAATTAAATATTATTTAAAAAGAATACCGGTACTTACAAAAATTGTTTGATTTCCAAAAAAAAGTTTATTCAGCGAAGCCGGTGTTCGACATACATAGAGGAGAAAGCCCTTTAGCCCGGCCGAAGGCCGGCTACGCAGAAAAACCTTTATTAACATTAAAAAAATACATTTTAATTCCAACTGTGCTGGTAACCTTGATTTGTTCCATATGACTATAGGTTTTTTCAAGACCTTTCTAATGATATCCATATTACATATGTAGTCACAAATTATGGTATTAACAAATATATTATGAGTAAAAATCGATTAATTTCTCTGAATATTAATTTTTAAAGTGCTATATTTTTATTATTTAATGGGCTAGGAGTGTAATATGGGGATCATATGAAAGCTTGAAATGTTCTCTAAATGATTTGATGTATAGAAAAGTACCGTTATATCGATATATTTTTGAGATAACGGTACTTTTGTAAAAAAAGTCAGTAAATAAAATAATAAAATATCATTTTGGCTCGCAATGTGTTAATATTGTATAACGTTTTATATATCAATTGAAAGGTCTTCGCAAGACCTTTCCAATGATACCCATATTGTTTATTTTCATTACAGGAGGAAGGAGAAAATTGCATTTTTATATTATAACTTCAAGTACCCATAACTCGAAAACTAAGAGAGAGCGGAGAAAAATTTTTATGTAACTTTTTTTAACCAAAAATAGTGCTTTTGTCGAAAATAAAATTTGTTAAAAAATCAACTGTGACGGTAATCTTGATTTGTTCCATTAGATTATAGATAAATTCTAAGATAAACTTTTTTCGGAACAAGATGTTCTTGATAAATGTGATGCATTACAGTAAATATTTCAGAAAAAATTGTTGTGTTATAATTTGCAGCAGATAATATCGACAAAAATTTTAAAAGATCTCTAAGAAAGGTATTCAAATAATTTTGCAATGTTTTAAAATCGAAGATAAACTCTAGTAATAAAGTGCTTAAATGGCTTCATAAATTTGCTTCTGAAAATATAGTTTTGAGAAAAACTAGTTGTAATTTAAAGCATCGCTGTTGAAAAATTTACTTATTGGGGTTTTCCAGATATCTCGAGAGTTATTGTGGAAATTCTGTCTATTCGCATTTGTTAGCAAAAAGCTTTCTATCAAAAGATAGTTATAATAAAAGAACGAAAAATGTCTCTACTGTATTGAGTTTAATTCAAAAACAAACAAATTTGTTGCTGCAATTTTTAAATTTCATATATTTATACTAAAATTATTGAACTAAAATATGTTTATATATGTAATAAAAAAATATTGACTAATTGGTACCTTCATCGTCGAAAAAGTACATTTTATTTATATGGTTGGTATAAAAAGAAATAAGCCATTTTCCATCCCTGTATTATACAGTATTCTGCTGTCATTTTTGTGATAGTGATGCCAACTATTTTATAGTCTGCATGAGATATTGGCTTTTTAGCTGGACCAAGGTAGATAATAAGGTACCCTATTTTATGGTGTAATAATGTATTCAACAATACCTACAAGCTACACTATGTACATTCCAAGTGTATTTTACTTTTCTAATTTTTTAGCCGTAAATTGGCGTAATTTATAGTTTTGTTTCAAGGTTTACAAAATAATAACCCTTATTACGAATAGATAAGTCTCGGAATGCTTTCCCCTTTTTCCAAAATCTTTATCGTGTATTCTTTACAACTGGCCGTATGTTTCAATTTTCAATGAAATTATCTGTTTTGGAGAGTAAAGTTCCGAGGGAATAAATGTCCTCCTTTTATTCACGATAAGGGTGAACATTACTAGATTGATAAACACTTTCAATTCTTTAAATTAATTTTTAATATTAAAACATCAAGCAAAAATTAGCATACAAACCTTTTTATAGTTTAAAAGATGCATTATTGGCATACAAAATCAAACAAAACATATTCAAAAGAAATATTAAAAAAAAATCAATTCAACTTTATTAAAAACAAAAAATTATAATAATAATAAAGTCATTTGGCCATGCAAAAATGTTTATAAAAAATAAAGCATAATAAAATTAAAAAAAAAAAAGAATACAACTTTAAAGGCTAAAAATAGAGCATATTTTATAAAAATTAATAAAATGCATAAAAAATAAAAAATATATGTAATTAGTTTAAAATAAAATAGAGTATGATAATCCGTACGGCATTTCACAACTCATTACATACTCTATAATCCGGATTGATTGCAACTCTGTAATCCGGATTAAATATAAAAAGTACTTTTTATTAAAATGTTAGTATAACTTGGAAAATACAATAAGAATTATAATGTAATTATGATGAAAAGTTGATTGTAATTGAATTCCTTAATTTCCAGTTCCTGTTCCAGCAACTTTTCAGTAAAAAGAGTACAAATAAATTTGTTTTTTTAGGTAAAAACTTAAAATATGGAATGTCATTATACTGAACTTGATACCCTGAATGTTTCATTCATTAAAAAACAATAAATGTGGATCAGAAAAAAGACTCGATAAAAGCGATTGGGGTCAGCAATCAATTAAACAAATTATCGAGTTTATACTGTATTTATAAAAATGCATAAAAAATAGTAAAATAAAAATATTTGAAAAAGCTTGATCCAGAGAGTATACATATAGAGGTGAAACCCTCGATTGATAATTGAAAAAAATTGTATGTATTTTGTTGTTGCATGAGTTAGGGTTTTAACAGCCGACTTAGGTTTTGACAATTAGTTTCGCCTCTTATTAGTCTTTGGCTAGATCTGTTAGGACGAGTTTTTGAGATGTAGTTTAACCTGATTTAATGGTTAACTTTATATAAAATTGAACTGTATACTAAGTAGATAAATTTATTTTTATTTATTTATTCAAGTAATATAAATCTACATATCTTAAATTTTAGTGAATATTAAATGTAGAATGCAATAATGTTTTTCAGCAAATAGTTAATTTATTTGTACTTATAGCTCTTATAAAATCTTAATTTTTTAGGTAAAAAAGAATTTAAAACAAATTACTAGTGTTTTTTTTTTTTTTTGTTTAGTTCAAATGCATTCTTTAGCTAAACGTGGTTTTAAACTTGGTTTAAATAACACTTGAAAGTTTTAATAATAATAATACCGCCATAAAAAAGGAATGTATTTTGAAATAAATGACACAAGTTTAAGTTTAATGCTTTCAAAATTATTACTTTTTAAAAAGTCTTTTAAAGAATAAAAAACTGATCATTTAGTGTAAAACCTAAAATATAAAAGTTGTTTTGCAAAAAACTCATTTCAAAACTTAAGATATATAAAATTTAAAATAAAAAAATATTATTTTTAGTTACAAAATAAAATTTGCTTCAAAGCATTAAGTAAATAAGTGTTTTAACAATTAATAAAAAAAAAAAATATGTATATATAATATTAAGTACATAACAAAAGTTATAAAAATATTTTTTGGCATAACGCTTTAATAAAAATTTAAAAAAATGTATATTTAAATCAAAAATACATATATATGAAAACTTACTTGCTATTATTGTCATAATTTCCTTTTAGGACTGATTTTTTACTTTAAAAAAACATATAGACTTCATAAGGACTTACAATATTTACATCTGTATTTCCTCCTGACATTGTTTGACGACCATTGTTCTGTTGCTGCTGTTGTTGTTGTTGCTCCTGAACATCTATTGATGCTGTTACAGCAGCTTCTGTTTGCTGTTGTTCTTTTTTCACAAGATTTACATCAGTATCAGCTACTTTGATGGGTTGATTCTGTAAACATTTAATATTCAGAAAATAATATATGTTTGACTGTTATAGAAATGATTTGAAAATGTTTGTTTTTACAAAGTAAATAAAATTAGACAAACTATTTTATTTATTTTTAAATGCATTCAAGTTTTAAATTTAAAACAAAAGTTAATTTTATATTCGTTTTTATTAAAATATTTAATATTTTCTGCATTTTTGTTGGAATTTCTTTTTAAGCTCTATTTTGTTTTTTAGTCAGCTTTAAGTTTCTTTAAATATATTTTATTATGACCCAATACATTTAAAACGGACAGAGTTCTGAATAGTTTAGTGGGTTGGCCTCATTTAGTACATAGCAGCACCATTTGTTTGATACCACTCAGTTACTTTTTTTTGGTAATAATGAGAAGAGAGATCAGGTCAGAAAAATTAGAATTCGTTGTGTTTTCTAATAATAGAAAGGAATCTTTTCTACCGGCACTCATTTGCGTATTAAAAGTGTCATTTGTATTTCCCATAATATCTTTGATATGAAATTCATCACTAGAATGTTGTAAAAAGTCCGCCACATTTTTAAAAAAATTGTTCTCAATAATTTTCGTCCTCTCTTTTGCCTTAAAATCTTTTCTAACGTTCCTATTAGGAACTTTTTTACTTCGTGGGTCTTCAAGTCAGATTTTTTAACTTGTCTAATAAAATATACAAAGAAATTTAAAGAATGAGTCAAATTTCATCTCGAGATGTAGATGTTTTCTCTTAAAATTAGTCGACGATCCTACAGTCTCTAAATCAACTTTTTATTATTTTCAGTGATCGTGAACTTCTTGTATTTTTTATAACTCGAGAAACTGTATTTTCCTACTCTAATGCAATTATTTATATGTTCGCCATGTGTTCCGATAATAAATTCGAGTTATGTATGAACAAATTTTGTTCAATTTTCATTTTAAGAAAAACTGCTATTACGACAAAATTTAGGTCATAGTTACTGAGAATAATAACGAATGTAAACCAGTTAACGGTACTAATTTTTTTCATTTATAATAAAAGTTATAAGACTTAAAGTATGCATGGATTTTTTTGTGCGCAGTCCTCATGCTGAGATTTTTGATTAAAAACAACAGCAAAATAAGTCTCTTATCGGCACTATGATAAATTATGGACAGATAATATATATTTTGGATTCGTAATTGCTTCTAATTACAAAATTGAAACGTTTTATAAACCAGTGTCTTCAATTTTCTTCTTTCCCATTTTGTCCCCTATAGAGATTATATGCATTTATGCACTTCCGGTTTACTTACATTTACACAATATGGTGAATTACAACAAGGAGCATTCATTTGACATTGAGTTCTATATTCACGTCTATTCTGTTTGATGCTCTTAGTACTAACAGTTGGTGAATCATTTATCCTACAATCTTCCTTAGAAGAGGCATTGATAGGAGTAACTGCTGGTGGGGTAGAGGAAATTTGATGTTTTCTAGGACGACGTGGTATGCGAACCGGTGAACGAGCACTTAAACCAGAAATGCGACGACGCGAGTGACGGACTATGGAAATCCAATCAATCATATTTTTTTATTTTAATTTATTAAACGAATTTTAAAAGTGGAATTATTTTTCAATATATTTTTTATTTAATTAATTATGAATATTTTTCTTTATTACTAGTTATTTAAAGCAATTTGTTTATTTAATAAGTTTTTTTTTTTTTTTTTTTTTTTTTTTTTTTTGAGAAATTAATGTTTTATAATTTTGCTTTTAATACTCATAAAATATTTATTATATTTTGTATAAAAATATAATTTAGTCATGCGTTAAAATGAAAATTACACATCATATTTTTCTTGTTAATTAAACATTTTTTATTTTATTATTTTCAACAAAAATAGTGAATACTCTGGGTGTTTTTAATGGTGTAAACATTTTTAAAATCACAAAATATTCAAAAGAATTAAAAATTAAGCAATCGTCTGGTATTTGAGTAAAGAAAATTTTTAACTGAATTTCCAACAACAAAATACACTCACACTAAATAACAAAAACATGGTAAAAAATATATTCCAAATATATTTCTAAATATTTAATTGTCAGTTGTTCATCATTAATATATTAATCATTATGATAATGTTCGTCATCATCATCATCAACTTTATTGTCTAACAAATCTCTATCATCATCGAGTCCATTTGTTTCACAACAATGAGAGTAAAAATAAAGAAAAATTTTTCTTTTTTACTTGTTATACTTTTTTTTAGAAATATTAAAAACAAAACTGCCGTGTTTTTTTTTGTTTGAAAATTAATGAACAACAAATGAATATCAGACACATGCGAAACACAACAAATTTTAAACTAAATGGAAATTGTTCAATTCTATTTCCTCCATCTGAAAAACAAAATATATTTTTGTTCTTCTTTTCTCTTTTCAGATTTCATATTGTTATTGTTTATATAAAATAATACAGGAGAAAATAAATGTATGAATAGATTTAGTACGAGTATGAAAATTCATACAGAGACGGAGCTGGAGGTGAGACAATTTTGATAGAATCTCATAAGTCAAAATAAGTCAGAAGTCATGTGAAGAAAAGGGAACTAAAGATTTTTGTAAAAGACTTATATATAGTCAAGACACATAGAAGAATGGGAACTGGAGGTTTAATACATAGTGTCTCCAAATAAGAAAAAGTTTTATAAAACACAAATTCATATTAATTGTTTAAGAAAAAATCGTTCCTATTTTTGGAGATAAAATTACTTTCTAGCATTTAATTCTTGTCACTCATATTAACATAATATTTGATCTAATGGTTATTTGACATCTAAACAGGCCCAGACATCAAAATCTTTGAAAGAGCTAATATCGACTCGGACATTATTGCTTTGGACGAACAAAAATATGCTCTAAAGAAAGGTTTTTTATGAAAAATGCTCCTAAAATCGGCAAATATGCTCTTAAAATTAAAAAATATGTCCTTAAAATATTATTTTTTCTCGTTAGATTTTAAATTATCTACTTTTCCATGTCAAAAAATGCTTGATTTTGATAAGCAATTTCTAAAAAATATTTTTTTGCAATTAAAAATATTTAAAATCTAAAATATTGTATCAGGAAATTACAAAAATTTCTATTTATTTATAAGATGGAAATTATTAGGGAATCGGATTTGAAAAATCTATGGGATAGTAAAAAGAAAGTTTCTCTAATAGAAAATTATGTAAAAAATTTCATAGGATACAAAAGAGAAAACTCTTAAGCGTAAAAAAAAATATGCAAAAATATGCTGTAACAAATTGTCTAAAACGGATAAATTACTAACAATTCGTTGTATGTGTTTTAACACAGGAAAAAATATATTGCATATTTTTGGTCACCCTGCAAAAGAATAGAAAAAGGGATTTCATCCCTAGATCAAATGAAAAAAGTGATTAGATATTTTAAAATTTTAAAATCCTGGCAAAACTTGTTAATCTTTGCCCTACATCAAAGGCTGCAAAAATGTCATTTCAATGTTATATGCTTTCTTGAGGACGTAATAAATCAGTTTTAAAATTTTCCAATACTCCCTCAAAATTTTGAGTTGAGTGCTCAAAAAACTGTTTTCGGATAAGTTCCGTATTAATGTATTCCTATTAATGTATTTGTTGATTGTGTTCACATTTTTAAACTGTTTAGGAAAGTAGAAAAATTAGCCTTTCCAACTTTATTAATTTGATTATGTTTTGGTCAAATATTAAAAACAAATTTTTAAACAAGATTAAAATATAAATATATTTTTTTACAGTTTAACTGCAATTTATTATAGTTTTTTCTACAAAAACATATATACAACGATCCAAAAGATTTTATAGACATTTTTATACCCACCATCAAGTATGATGGGGGTATATTGGGTTTGTCCATAAAATTTGACTCCAATATTTGTCTTATATAAGTTTTTTTTGGAATTGAAAATGGGCAAAATCGGTTTATAAAAAAATTATGGTTCAAATACTAGAAACACAGGATATCTGCCGTAACTCCAAGTCATACTTTTGTACCAATAACTCTTAAACGAAAGCATGTATGACAATGAAATTTTGTACAAATAGTTCGAGGATCGAAGTAAACCCGGAAACTTTACCAACCACCTCTCATATACGATGACATATTAAATTAAGGTCGCAAATTTTTATAGAAATAATTTAATAATTTGGAACATATGATTTTTTTTTTTTGATATAAGGATGACGCTTCTTGAATTTGATTATAACCGGTCCATTATTTGACCTAGCTCCCTTACAAAATTTTTCCCGGAATAGACGTTTAATGTTTATAAACGAATTAATTAAACATTAAAATATCCTCACAAGAGTTTAATTTTACTCTTGGATTTAACTGAAATAACACAGTTTCAGTTAAATTCAATTTATGTTTAAATATATTGAAGTATTCCTATTAAAAATGCGTTCTTGTTTTATATATTTCGCTAGAATGGCGTTTCTATATCCCAACAAAAAATAATGCAAAAGAGCTGAAAAAGTTATGATTTTAACATTGTGTTATCATCGGAAGGAAGTACTTAGTGCTGAAAAAGAGCTGCAGAAGTTGTTTTTTAACTTATGTTCCTTTTTGTGATTTTTGTTCAGTGCTTTTAATTAATTTTTAATTATTTTTAATTTAATTAATTTTTAATTAATTATCTTTTTCCCTGCTAAAAATAAATTTACTTTCTCTTTTTTGGAAGAAATTGTTAAAAACCTACAAAAAGTAATGCTCTTAGTTCTACTTTTGAAGTGGTTATTAAAATGTTCTTTTTTGGAAGCACTAACTCGTTTTTTTATGATGTAATATTTCAAGTTTCTGTTAAAGTAAATATTTACAAAGCTAAATGTTAAATAAACCATTTTATTAAAATTCTTTAAAATTCCTCAAAACTACATTATCTATTAAAGTTTTTCAAATTCTCAAACTTCTCTATATTTTCTGATTAAATAAAAAGTATTTATTTGTTTTTTTACTTATTTATCAAATAAGAATCAAAGCAAAATACAAGTTTTCACCAATAAAAACTATAAATCTATAATAAAAACTTCCATTCTTAAATTAGCCCCTATTAAATTAGGCGCCCCGAATTTTTTTCCTTGTACTAATTAAAACACTTTTAGTCTCCATATGCATGTGAATATATGTGTTTTTCAATACATACATATGTTTGTATGTACATACGTATGTGTGCATTAAAGAATGAATGAATAATGTTTGAAAAAAGAAAACGTTCTGTTGTTTTTTTCTACAAATACCTACCCTGCCAACATTTTCTATCTATGAATTAAAGCGACACCGCAAGTAGCTAATAATAGTCGGGAAGAAATGTGCAGCAGTTCCAATACTTTTTAGATGACACTATTTAGTGCATTTTTTGGGTATCGAAATACTATCGTTTAGAAGTGTAAAAAAGTGCATCCCGAAAGTATTGAAATATAATCGCTTTTGTATTATAAACATGTTCTTAATGCAGTTGGAATATTTCTAATTATAATTGAACTAAATGCTTACCTTATATTCAAACACACTATAATAACTCACTAAAATTAGTAATTAAAAACTAAATATTTTTTATATTAATACATTTTTCATTCAACACTTAAACAACAACATTGATTATTTTAAAAGTAAAAAATTTCTCAGCGAAATTATGTCGTGCTTGTTCTTTTTCTTTGCTCTGGAATGAAAACGATCGCCCAAGTCAACTTTTTTTAGATCAAAATTCCATACTAATGTGTTTTCTACTTTTGAACATCCAAGAGTGTCAAAAAGGACACTTTTTAGTGGATGGATGAAAAAACTCTTCTAAATGCTGGCAGGGTAGCATTAAATAGGTATACATAATTATATACATAATTATACATACATAAATATGTAAGTATATACACATGTATGCCATATAGACTACTTACTTCATAATAATGAAATGGAAAGCCATTTTCCTTAAAAAATCAACACTTTTTTATTAACGACATGTACACTAGGGTTAGAGCTATTTTTGAATCTTAAGATACCATGGCATTACCTTAAAGCCCATATTGTCCTGATAATAAAAACCAGTTTTTAAAGCAATTCGGTCAAAAAACTTCACGCACCGATTGCGATTTCTCAAAATGCTTTTGTTTTTTTTTTATATTTTTATTTTTATATCTTTTATATACAGTTCAAAGTATTTAAATAGCAAAACTTGGAATATATTATGGATTAAAAATACTTTGTCTTAAATAAGAAAAAAACTTAAATAAGAAAAACATTGCGACATGGTTAATCGTTTGGAAGAAAATTACTAAAGACTTATCGATTATCGAATTAAATATAAAAATCTTAATATTAACTAATTTAACGCGTTTTTGCACATATTCTGTGATAAATTGGTTCGAAATGATTTTACATTTCAATTTGCATCATAAAATGTCGAGACATTTAATATTTGTAAGAAAATACCGTTAAAAATTAACAAAAATTAAATTAATTTCTTTGTTTATTAATTTCAAATTTTTATAACGCGGTTTAACGGAGTTTGCACAGGCAAAAGATTTTATATCAAAGACAATGGAAAAATCAATATAAAAATTTCACTTCATTTGGTGCGTGAACTTTTTAACAATCGCGAAAAAATATCATATTCCTTTATACCTTTCTATGCTCTACAAGGCCTTGCCATTGTATTTTGGATATTTGCAAAAACTGCAAAAAGTTCTAACCCTAATATACACTTGAAGTGTACGTATGTATAAGTTTATGAATGAATGAATTAAACGGATGCAGATAGCACTTACTGGGGGATATCAAAAGTTAAAATCACCATCCCAGCATTATTATCATCATTATGAGCAAAAAGTGTTTCAAACAAATGGTTGTTGAAATTTTCAAAAAGTGTTTAACATTATCTTAATAAAAAAGTTTATGTAATTATTTAAATTACTAAAAGTTTATATGAATTTTATAGTTAAAATTTTAACATTACAAATAAATCAATAAAAATTTTTAAATGTTTTAAAAATTAATTTTCTTGAAATTATTAAAGGCATCAGTGAATTTTTATATTAAATTTATTTTTAAGTATTTTTAGTATTTTTGCTTTCTTTCATCTTACAAAAAATCTAATGAATAGTTTTTTTTTTTAAATTTAGTGTTTGGGTGACAGCTTCAAATGGTTTATAAAAAAAATTTAAATTTCAAAAAAAAAATAAGTAAATTTTCATTTGTCTGACAAGTGTTTGCCATATGTATGTATGAACCTTTGAGTTTAAATGCATATGTGTGAAGTGTTTGCAAAAAAAAAAAAACTTAAAGCACTTAAATTTCAGTTTAACTTTTTAAAGTGAAAGAAAAAATAATCAAAATATTTAAAATTGTTTGAATTTTGCACAAAAATAAAAATTTGATTGATCTGTGTGCAGTATCTCTCTGCAGTATGTGTCTATGGGCGGCTTAAAATATTTCAATTATGTTTTGATCTTGAAAAATTACTTATTTTTTGAAAATAATTTCGATATATGAAGAAAAATACAGGGTGCTAACGCTATGATATTTTTCAAAGAAATTATACAGAAGATTAAGTATCCTTTCAATTTTCAATTTTTAATTGCAAATTTTGGTTAAGTTGAATATTCTTATATAATATATTTTTTAGTTTTCAACTATCGAATTTTGTAATTATGTTCAAGTTTGTGTAAAAATTAAAAAAAAAATATTTTTGAGGTTATGTTGAAAACTTTTGTAAAATAATGAATCCTTACATATTTTCTTATAAAAAACACTTAATAATTTCTTAAAACCAAAGAATGTAACATATTTTGAGAAAATAATCTCGATAATTAGACATTTTTTAGGTTATCTTGAATATTTTTAGTTTATTTTGAATTTTTTAATATTTATAAAAGTAAAAGGGATTTTTTTAAGTTTTAAACGTTGAAAATTCTTAAAACTTCGATATTATGAAATTTTGAAAGAATTGTCTTAATATGAAAAATTTTACTGATTATTGGAAATAGAAACAGTAATTTTGTTTTTTTTTAGACGTAAAATGTTCTTTTTGCCCACATATGTATGCTTAATACCCAATTTACACTTACACTTGGAAACTAGTTTGAAAAAAAAAAAAAAAAACAAATGTAATTTTTATTTAGAACATTGTTGTATTTTACTGACACGCTAAAAGAAAAACACTGTTGAAAAACGATGTTTTTCAAAATCGAATTAAATTTGAGTAGATTTTGTTAAAATGTTGTTAAAAAATAGATTTTGATTTGTATGGAAAATCTAATTAAAATTTAGCTTGAAATCTCATTTAAACTAGATTTTGTGCAAATGTAAATGCAGTATAAAATTGTTTTAAATAAATGCTTCAAATTTGGTTCTCATTTATGAGAAAATTTTACAATTATTTTTGATGTTTCGTTCAACATTTAATAAAAACGTGAATTTTTTTTTTAATTATTGCATTAAAATGTGCGATAAATAAAAAAGTTTATATCAAAAACTATTGATATCGATTTTCTATATTTTTTAAGAAAATGTTTTCTTCTAAGCCTTAAACGTATATTAAATTGCTTAAACTGCTGACTGCTTCAAATTTGTGCGATAAATAAAAAATAAAAAAATAATAAAAATTCAGGTTATATTAAAAATTTGTTTGAGTTATGTTGAATTTTAAAATATTTTTTAAGAAAGTTTCCTTTAGAGCCTACAATATTAAAAATTTTGAATTTTGAAGTATTAACTACTTTAAATGTTAATAAAATATGAGCGATAACAAAAGCAAGAAATTTTGAGATTATATTGAAAACATTAAGACAATGTTGTCATTTTTAGCAAAAATTTATTTTTTAATTCCCAAACATTTTACAAACGCTTTAAAGTTTTTATTAGTAATTAGAACAGAAATTGGTTGATAATTAAGAAATATATTTCAGAGACTATATTAAAAATTTTAAGTTTATATTGAATTTTAAAATATTTTTTTTAGCAAGTTTTCTTTTTAAGCCCACAATAGCTCTGTTCCAGTACTCGTCAAATTTACAGGTTTTGGTAAGAATTAGTCAGAAAAACAAGAAAATAAATACAAATTCTTTAATACGGGAAAACCAGTAAGTTCTGACTAAAACTTGAAAGTTTGATAAGTATTTTGAGAAATAATTAGCACGTTTTTGAATTTATCATACAAATTTTAAGCTTATGGTAAATATTTTATTCTAACAAATTAAAAATTTGTTAATCAGTTGTAAATGTACTTTTTTAATCTTGTAAAATTAATTTAAGAATTAAATAAAATATAATAGTTTTAATTTAAATACTTAACGATGGATCTGTGTGAATGGAATTCAAAGAAAAAATTCTTAAATTTCACTTGGCAGAAAAAGAATCTATATAAGAAACAAATTTGACTTAGTTGAAATTGATACTTAATTAATAACGATATTTCAGAATCACAATTTTTGTATTTATTTATAAAGAAATTAAGTACAAAATCTTACTTACATCAGCAATTTTAACTGTATGCCCATCTTGTTCCCATTTACTGGCAATTTGTAAGGTTTCTACTGTTTTTTGCTGTATGGTTTTTGAATCATCTAGTAAGGTAAGCTCATAGAACTCTTGGATATCTGCAAAAAATATTCAAAGAACAAATTTAATTATGGAAAATATAAAATATTTTAAATTAATATAAAATATTTTTCATTCTAAAATACTCCGCCTTTCAATATGATGAATAGGTTTCAATTTTCAGCAAAAAAATAATTTTTATACATACTTCATTACTTTTAATAAATTCTTTATGTTAAACAAACATAAAAATAAAACCATACACACAGTGAATTATAGTAATTTGTCAATCTTTTATTTTTTGAATTTTTAAATACTTTTCTTGTATTTATTCTTTATTCGTTGTTATCTTAAAGTAAAAAAATAAAATAAATAAATCTCTCCTACACAACATCATTAAACATTTCTCATGAGACTGTATTAATAGCCGGAAAAGGATTCTGCTTGGAGACAACCAATTTATTATGACTATGCGATATGTAACCTTTAATTTTGCCCTCATAAATTAAATTCGCCACTATACAATGTGTCTCATCGATTGTCATATCAGTCTCGCCCACAAATTGCAACGCCGAACGAAATGCATTCAAATCCAATTGATGCGTCTGTTTAATTAAGTAGACTTTTTTAAAAAGATTGCGATAGACAATGAACTTGAGTTTTTCGACCAACAAATAAATGCCACATTTAATTAGGAAAATTTCATGTCGTTGTATAACATCATCAAATTTACGTACATTGCCCTCTTTGAGAGCCTCGGCCAATTCATGAAATTGTAAAACATCATAACGTTCCAAAATATGTTTTTTCGGCAAAAAGCCAAGTAGCATTTTAACAGGCACTAAGTAAATGAGTATGAGACGTTTATTGCGTGGAAAATTCTTGGGACAATGCTTAAAGGCAAACGAAAGAAATTCATCGGCACTTTTGTAGTCAGAATCGAACATTGCTTTGCGACCTACGAAATATTTGTATGTAATACGTTCTGGCAATGGAAACATATCTTTAAATGCACTTGAATCAATGGCACGTATGAGAGGCTTGCAGAGATGAAGTTTATTGATACGAAAATAAACTTTAAATAGTTGATTGACCAGATTTAACATGCCCAAACGTTTGGTTTCGCTGTCGGAGGATCTAAAAAAGTGGAAAAATATTTATAATTAAAATATGTAATTGGTAGGAGTAAAACAAATCACAGGATAAAGTTGTCAATTTGTAATATTTATAATTTTTAATACTTTATCTTATGTTTTGCATTTAAATAATTTAAATTGTAACCCACCTGTTATCTGCTGCACAAACACGAAAACAGCTCATTAAACAATCAGCAGCTTTTTCTAAAATCTCCCCTGGCTTTGAACTATTACCCAACTCCTCACAGTGTTGGGCCAATATTCGTAAATCCAAACAGGTTGTATACATTACGGGCAGACACCAGTTTTCCTCTTTCAATTGCTGCAACATTTTCACCACCGACTGAATACATTGTGATTGATATTTATAGGCCTGCATGAAATCTCTGGCTAAAACAAGAGCACTCAATGTTAACACAAACAACTAAATATTTCTTTCTCCATACTTACGTTCCAACCACAAATAATACAAAACTTTTATATGAGCACACACAATCTCATCAATGGGTGATTCTAGTATACGATTAATAGCATTTTCTGGATTTTGTACATAGAGATTACGATTCATAATGTGTTTGTCTTTGAGGGATATAAATGAAGCCAATGTATCACCATCGCCGTTAGTCCAGGCACGATGAACACTGCTTAGGTAATTGTTAAAAGTGCCAAACATTTTTTAGTTGTTTTTGCTCACAGATAAACTCGTTTTTATATATTTAATTTTTTTTTTTTATTATTTCCAATTACTTTTATTGTTTGTCGGCAAGAAATACATTTTTTGCACAAAAATACGGTCTGCTATAAAATACCGTATGCAAACGAGACTCGAATATTCTGGCGAGTAATGACAGCATTGCCAGATTTAATATTGTTCAATAATGTCATTAGATTTTAAGTGTATAGAGTAATGTGTATGGCAACACTTTATCAATGCTTACTGTGGGACCAATGATTTAAAAATTATAAAATTACAATATTTATAAATCAACTAAAATTTATTGAGACTTCAAAATTTCATAACACAGGGTTTAACAGATATTATATTTTGGAAACATAAAATTATACTGTATTGTTTTAACTACAAAGAAATTACGCAAATGCACCTAGCTTAAAAAACGGAAGATACATTACTTTAAAAATTAAATTTTAATGTAATGTAATGTAAAAAAATCCGACGTTTTAACAAAAATTCCATTATTCAGTAACAATAGATTTTTTTTTTTTTTTTTTTTTGTAAATTAACAGAAATTTCTCTAAAAATCGAAATTTTGCCAATTTTACAAAATTATTCAATATTTCGAGTAATATTACATGAAAACTAAAATTTGTATAAAAATAGGCTAAAATAGGCTTTAGTTTCTTAAATAAGGCTCTAATTGAGAAAAAGAAGTTAATCTATGGTCACTTTTATTTTTAATCAAAATTTGATTTTTCATAAAAATTCATAAGAAAATTAAAATTAGCTGTAGTTTCTTAAATAGGACTCAGATTGAGAAAAGGACGTTGACCTGTGATCACTTACATATATTTTTCTATTTTTCGTCAAAATTTGATTTTTCATAGAAATTAATAAGAAAACTAAAATTGGCTATAGTTTCTTAAATAAGACTCCAATTGAGAAAAGGACTTTGATCTGTTATCACTTATATTTTTCATCAAAATTAGTTTTTTTATGTAGAATGATTTTTCATATAAATTTTTAAGAAAGATGTAGTTTGTTATATGAGGCTCCAACTATGAAAAGGACGTTGATCTATGACCATTTATATGTGTCATCAAAATTTATAAATTTGATATATGTATTTATAATTCAAAATATTTTTTACAAAACTTACCTAATAAAGCTTGGAAAAGGCGTGATTTAAATATACGTATGACACGTTCAATGGCAATGCGAAGAGCACGATCCTGAGGCTCTGATAAACGTGAATGATAATCCTCTAAAAGCTCAAGAGCACGATGAGCCTCTGTAAAAAAATAAAATGAATTATTAATAAATATCACTTATTATATAAATTTAATTAAAACAAACAAAATTATGAAAAACATTCTTCCATGATATACAGAAATAGTAACTAAAATAAATATAACAAAACATAAATTTACTCTTTTCCTGCGACATTTCTTCATATGATTCAATTTCACTGGCCTGACCAAAAATTGTCGACCAATAGCCACGTTCTTTAGCATTATTAGCAATATTTATAGCATTGCGCTGATCTATGGTGTCTATTAACAAATCGAACCTATTCAATTGATTGTGTAAACTTTCCGAAATAGTTTGATCATATTGAGAAGGTTGACGTGATGAACTACGTGCCTCAAATTCTTCTTTCGAATACAAACTATCGGATTTCTCAAAATAGCCTGATTCAACATCAGGAGTTCGTGATTCATGACGACGTACCACATGCTCGTATTCAAAAAGATCATTGGCTGAATAAAAAAAATCCAATGATTGATTAGGACTATCTGTGGGTTTGTTGGAAATGTTTTTTAATTTTAATTCTTCATCATCAAAGATTTTTTCTTTTTCTTCAATTTCTGGGGTTGCAATAACCTTTATAAGTGTTGTTGTTGCTGTTGCTTCATTTTCAATTGCTGTTCTTTCATTAACAGCGTCATTTAATTGACTTTGTTCATTTATTTCTATGTTTTTTATTGCATTGCTATTATCGATTTCTTGAACAATTTCTACGGTTTCAGGCAATAGTTTAATCTTTTCATAATAATGTTTCATTGATTTATTATTAAGTTCTGTATTAGAATTCGATAGATTGGGAGAATCTGCTTCATCATCTGAATCATTGCTACTTATAACAGGCTTGTCAGCTCCTTCTTCGGTATCTTCGCTATCGGAAGAATCATCTGTATCATGTTCAGGACTTTTAAGTTTTGATAATTCATCATATAACATAACAGCTGCTGTTTCCTCATTGTCATCACTATTTGACAATAATGTATCAGTTTCATTTTCAATTTCCATTGAGATATTTTTTCTTATTTTATTATTGTGACACAATAGTTAGTTTTAATTTTAATGTTTTATTGTTTGCCTATTTCTTTTATGGCCACAAAAGAAGTGATGTCTTTAGTTCTTAAGTCGGATTTGAACTAAAAAATGCTATTGCATTGTGTGGCTGAATGGTTAGTGTTTGAACATTATTTGGAATATGTAAGAAATACAAGAAAACATAAAAAAATCAATAGTATTTTATTTAATAAAATTCTCCAACAAATAAGTCAACCAATCAACCAGACAGCTAGTAATTCAGCCATCCATCCACATTATAAAAATAAGTATTATGTTTATGAAATTGTTGCATATAGGAATTAATCATCTTGAAGTAATAAATGCATTCCTATTATTTGTTTCCAAGTATTAATAAATTTTAAAACAGTTTTATTAATAAATTCTTTGTAAATTTATGCCTAAAATTTTCTTCAGTGCAGCAGAAAATGTAAACAAATATTTAACGGTAAATTATTTATGTCATCATTTTGTTTAAATTAATCAAATATACATACATATATGACATTTGATTTGAAATTTTGCAATTTTAGGAAAAATAAATAATTTTTTTCTTAAAAATTATAAACATGTGGTTTGTTTGCAAGGCAAAACATTTATGGGAAATGTTTTAGTCTTAAATTAAACGCTGTGTGCCAGATATTATTTTTGTTTACTTAGGATTTTCATATAAATATATAAATAATTAAAATAAATTATAAATTAAATTTTTTTGGTTACAGTATCGCAAAAAAAAATTATTATATTAAACTCTTTTCTTAATATTTAGTAACAAGAAAATAAAAAAGTAATTTTTATGTTTTAACGAAACCTAATTGGTAAAGTCCTAATGCATGATGATGAAATGAGTTACAATACAGAAAATTGTTATTCCATTCTGCTCATAATCCACAAACTATGCTTTGGTGCAGTCACACAGTGGACTGGACGGTTCGAATTGAAATGTATGGAGGTATTGTAGAGGAGCATATGAACAAGTTCCAAAAAATCGTAACTTCTACAAATCAAGCCCATTTCAAAGATTTAAAAAACTTTGTATAGAACTTGATAAGATAAAGAATATATATGCTTATTCACCGATGATATCTCTTATCGTTAAAAAGATACATGCACTTGAATGTGGAAATTTAAATTTTTTGCTTTGACTTTTTTTGGTTTTTCTCAAATAATTTCCATAATATAGCATTGAAAAAAAATTAACACCCTAAGATTCCAAATAGATTCCAAAATAATACGTGGAAAATTTTTGGAATTATCTCAATTTATCTAATCGTGAAAAAATATCAAAGTCAAGACTTTAAGCTGAGTACGACAAATTGCTAATAAAGCGAATAAGAATTTCTATTTTGAGTTTCCTTTATTATCCTTCCTATAGCGAAGACGGGGTATGTCTTGCCAGAATATTATACCGTTATTATTAAAAATTATTCAATTTTTTCTTTCCAGTTTCTTAAGTTTATTTAACAATTTTATCCAGAATTTTATTCATAGGAATAACTTATTTATTAAGAAACGTTCAGATAGTATCTTAAGACCGACTCTACCAAAATACGTCATGAACGATTTTGTTTGTTATGAAGCTAAAACTTCCACAAAAGTGGTATTTAAGGTTCACTATATTGCAGTATATTCTTTTTCAATAAATCCCTGTACAATTATTGGAACTCGGGGACCTTTTCGGATAATTCTAAATAAGAGGAAACACTTATTCAGACCCATACATATGATAGGATTAATATAATATAAAAAACTATTTATTTATTGAATAATCACAATACAATTATAAATTATATTCTAATTCTAACCGAGTGGAGTATCGAAGACTATTGCTCGTTGTAGTGAAACAGAGTCTCTGATGGGAATCGAACACATGACCCCCAGACTGACAGACTAGCTCACTCCAACTAGGCCCAATATGAAAAACTAAAAAATTTCATTTTATTGTAAAAACAAGAATTTGTTTAATGAAAACAAAAAAGATGTAAAAAGCGATGAAAGATAATTGAAAGGAAGAAATCCACATACTATATGAACAAAAGGCATTATGATAATAAGTCGTAGTATGTTAGTGCCTTTTGTCGGGATGGTTATGTCTGAAACATATTAATGAAAAGTAAAATGTGAAGATTTTGTGCTAGGATTTATAGGATTTATATATAGATAATCGTGGGATCCAAATCTGAGTAAAATATTTCACGTTTATAGGGAGTTTAGAAGAATAACGACTTAAATCGTTCATCAAGTCTGATGGAAGTATCGCCCTGGGAATATAATATGGAAGTTTTAAAATAATCAAGTACATCTTATAATATAAATTCCATCTAAATTCTTAAAATATATCTAAATCAATAATTTAAATATCATTCTCGCTCATTTAGTAATGAAAAAAAATCATAATTTTTAATAATAACAGGATAATATCCTATCAAACTTTAGGGTGTGTGTCTTTGCTATACTAGGGATAGTCAAGGAAATTAACAAAAAACGAAAATAATTTTGTAATTTAAAAATTCTTGCAAACGCTGCGTTTTATTGTCCACAGAAAAATATGATCCAAACCCCAATGTAGGTAAATTTCATAAGAATATATACATATATTTATACGTGAATAGGTACATATGTATTACATTTATATTTTTTACATACTTAAAAATTCGATCTGTCCAGTAGTTTAGGAGATACAGATGTGTGTAGATTGTAGAACATAAAATCGTTTTACTTTTTGGATACATTATAAAATCCTTTAGCAAATCTTTTATTACATTTTCAGATGTTGAATTTAGAAAAAAAACTCTTAAAACTCTTACATGTAATTATCCAACTTCCTTATGAATATAAGAATTTTACCTTTGACCTTTAAAATATATGTGTATTCTACAGAAAATAAATTCCATTTAAAAAACAATTAGTAAACAGTTTTTTAACAACCTCTCATCTCTCTCTCTCTCTCTCTCTCTCTCTTTAGAACATTTACAACATTTTCATCTACCCATTAATGTTGATGACCTCAATGAAAACTAAAAAAAATAAATAACAGTATATTAAAAAAATTCTGGCAAGATTTAAAGGAAATGAGTAGAAAATTACAAACTGGAAAAGCTTTTAAACTTGTCTTATTTATTTAAGCCTACGCCTTTATCTCCATACACACACACTACACCCGGGTGTTACTACTCTAAAACTTAAATGTTAAATTCAATTTACCCAGCCGTTTATAATGATGTTGAATAAAATAATAAAAATGCTTTCAAAACTAAAATACACAACAAATAATTTTATATTAAAAAAATAAACCCAAGTAAACAAAAAAAAAAAAAAAAAAGAAGAATGTACAAGAACTATAGAGAAAATATCCCAAGATCTTTAGACACCACAGAATTTTTGGCATAGGTCCAGGTATTGAAAATAACAACTAAATGATACAAGAAACAAAATTAAAATTAAAAAATAAAAACCATGCAAAAATAATAATAATAATGAAAATACAAATTATGTACATATTATATTTATATATATTTAAATATGCTATGTATAGCAGAACTTTAAAAGAATTTATTGCTTAACAATTGTAAGAAATCAAATTTGGAGAAAAAATTTAAAAAAAATATGTTTTGAATTATAAGAAAAGTAATCAATGTTCCTAAAACTAAATTCAAATTATAATAATATTTGACGTAAAATATTTATTATTTACTCACATTTTTTCCAACTAAATACAGTTGATTATCTCTTCATAATACGCGCATGCGTACGTACGTAATGATTATGATCAATATCATTAAAATTAAAATGTTATTTTTTTTTTCTTAAAAATTAACGATATTTTTTTTATTTTTATTTGTTGATTAAAAAATAACAAAATTTTTGATTTTTATTTTTTACTCAAAATATAATAAGGGTACTCATTTAAGCGCTAAAAAACAATAGTTATTTGTGGAGTTTTTTGTTAAAATCAAAAATGAAAATTTATTGCATATTTGAAAAGGTCTTTCAAAAGAGAAGTTAAAAGTGTTCCACAACATGCTTCCAACGTTTTTGAATCACATTGATTTTTTTGTTTAAAAAGTTTCCCATAAACGTTATTTACAGTCCCTCGTTATAGCAAATCATATTTTATTGTTTATCGTCAAGGAAAATTGTCAAAATTAAATTGAATTTCCTATTTTTTTTTTAATTTTATTATCATATAATTTTTTTTTTTAGAAAAATTAATGCGAAGAGAAATGTGCGGCAAAGCAAATATAATTTTATAGTTCTATTATTTCCTCCGCCCCATTTAAAAAAAAATAAATAAATAAATAAATAAATATAGATGAAGAATTAATAATATATATATATATTATATATTTAGCATTTTTCGTCAAATATTATTAGTCTAATCATTTGATTAATATCGGTAAATTCGACTTTAATGTGAACACAGCTTAATTCAAATTGTAATAAACGCGACTTCTAATCCAACATTTTTTTAATTTTGCCTTACTTTCCCCTGAAAAGAATTTCTCTGTTTGGGACAGCATACCGTTCACACATGACATATTTTCGACTAAAGCTGTTTTTCTTTGCCACGTATAAATAAGTATTTATGTGTTGACATTGGGCAAAAAAAGAATAATAATAACAAAATATATACATATACAAATATTAGTGTCAAATTTGACAATATCGACATTGTTAAATAAGATTCTAATGTGAACAATGCTTAATTGAAATTTAAGCTTAGTTTTTCTTCTTCTCATAAACACGACTACTAATTAAATAACTTTTAAAATTAACTTCTCGCTCACCTCTTTGGAAGTTCTACATTTTGTGTAATTTTTCTGAAGGAAATTTTATACCATAATAACATACGACAAAAATATCAGTTTAAAGTTTTTTTATGATCACTGGAATAATTTCTAAAATTGCAGCAACCATATTCTACCTTATTCTAGAATTGGGTAAAAGTCCAAGAAAGTATGTTAAGAAGGACTTAAGCTTTTAGAAAAATGATCTTCTAATCACCCTGAAATAAGCTACAGAACGACAAACTTGACCACCTCGAGCAAAGTTTTAAGAGCTCATAACATTTATAAATAAGGCTGATTTCAAAAATTTTAAAATTTTCACAAAGGCCTTTACGAGGTTAAACAAAATTTCTAAGCCATTTCTGAAGCTATATCTTTAGAGATATGTAAAAAAAATACATTTGTTATCATTAAAATTTTGAGAAAAAAGTAAAAATATTGGACCAAATATTTGTATTAAATAATTTTTCATTTCAGTGTTGACTTTGATAACACTGGTCGTCAAAGAAATCCTCTTTTAAACAAAAATTGGTGAGTTACAAGTTGCAAGTGGTAAACAAGAATCTGCTTTCAGTTTTTTATATTACGAACAGTTCTTTTATGAGCGTGACTAATATGAGAAGGGTTTGTGCGATTTTGATGAATGTAATATCAAAATATGAAGACCAAAATTGTCTTAAAGATCATTTATCTTGCAATCGAATAAAACAAAATTAAATTATTCTTTCAAAGTTCTGCTACACACACGCACACACACACATATATATATATATATATATATATATATATATATATATATATATATATATATATATATATATATATATATATATATATATATGGGATAAAATATGTCGATTGTATTTAGATGAAATATTTTTTGCTTTTCTCTTTTTTATCTGTTATTTTTTAGTTATTTACCTTGCTTTTTTACTGGCATATTTAATGTATAGAAATAAATGATGAAAACTTTTTCTAGGATTAACTTTGGAGAATGGTTTCAGTTTATTCCGCTTCTTCGTTTTCTGCTTATTATTAAATTATAATGAAATAGTTTTAGCCGTATTTTGAATATTTGTATACTTTTTCCTTTATTTATATTATATCTAGATTTATAATTTGTGCTTTATCACCAACAACCAACACTCTGAAGAGAAAAATAAAACAAAAAAATAATTAATATATTTATTTTACATGTTTTAAATTCAACACAATTTTTATTTTATTATAAATTTACAAATAATTTTTTTTTTATTTTATATTAACACAGTGAATATTTTTGGCTATGTTACACATAAGATTTTACTTATAGAATAAAAAATTATATTAGCAGAACAATAACTAAATTATTACTAAATGTTTCTGTGCTAAATATAAATTATACATTTCATTAAAATTTATTATTATTATTATTTTTTTTTTTTATTTACTTTATAAATTTTCTAATCTAATTTCAGTATCTTTTATAATTGTCTGTTTTTATTTTTATTTTTGGCTTTATATCCGTTTAATTTATTTTACATTAGACCCCAATTGATAAAGTGACGTTGCAACACATTTCACAAGACATAAACACAGACGTTCTGAATAATATCTGACATCATTCCCTTTTTATCTGTTTTCTTTTATTTAAAATTAATTTTCAAACTAGACAAACATTGAGGTAGACACAAGGTCGTAATTTCAACAAATTTCATAAATTGAAAGTGATATAACAATTTGCATAAAATAAATAAATAAAAATAAATCCGGAAATAAAATATTGTCATTATTTTAAGATAATAATGTAATTACTTGTAAATTTAATTTAATGAAAAATATTTCATTCAAATGAATAAAAAAAATATTTCATTAAATCTAAAGAAAATATTTACAGTTTTAAAATTTCAATTAAAATATTTTTGTATTAAAAAATTTTACTTTGTAAATAACACCAATATGTGGATTACTTAATATTTTTAAAGGCACTTGAAAATATTTTACTACATGCTCTTGATGGCCAATAATTCCAAAATAGTATACAAAATCAACAAAATTTGTTTTAAGCTAAATATAATTAAAAATTAAATTGATGAAGATTTAGCGATCGTACAATAATGTTCTTAAATTCGAAGGAATAGTAAGGTATAATATAAATTTTTTCAAAGTTAAAAATGTTTAGTAAAAACAAAATATTGTAAAACAAATTTAATTTGACTTTGGTCTTAGCGTTATCGTGGGATGGCTTTAATCTTTTTGAAACACCTGGAGTCTTTTTTTGACCTCTTTTCTAAAATGGAACTAAATGGCCACTTTTTAAGACTATGTGATAAATGACGAGAAACTTTGTTATTTGAAATATCTCGACATTATATATTAATTCCAACGATAAAATACTTATATAGTGATGTAATGAAAAACCCCGGAGAATTTATAAAGTAAATAAAACTGTTAGAAACTAAAGCTAATGATAAAGTTTAACTTTATCATTCGGCATTTAAAACATCAAATGCCGAATCTTTTTGGACCGGATTGGAAAAATTAAAAAACGGAATATTTGTACCCTAATTTTTTTAAATTTATTGTTTATATTTTTAATTTTCCTAATAGCAGTGCCTCGGCGGAACATCTTTTTTCCAAATTATCACTAATGAATTACTTTTGCCTTCCTTTTTTCTCTACTACTTACAACTTTTTATACACTACACCACTATAGGTGGCTGGGGTAGTATGCGTTTGTGCTGATGTTTGTAACGCACAGAAAAAATCATCCAACTCCCACCTTAAGGTATACCAATCGAATCAGAATCACTTTTTGAGTTGATCTAACGATGTCCGTCCGTCCGTCTGGCTGGTTGTCCATGTAAATCTTGTACACAAAATACAGGTCGTAATTTTGAAGATAATTCAATGAAATTTGGCAAGTAGGACTTTCATGACACAAGGACGAATCCTATTGAAATTGATCGGTCTATTATTTCACCTAGCTCTCATACAAATGTCCTCCCGGAATAGGAGTTTAACGATCATAAATACCTTAAATATAGGAATATTTTAATGAAATTCGGTGTAATGAAATTTGGTATCAATCTTTTCTTAAAGATCGGTCCATAATTGTCCATAGTTCTCATATAAAACCCTCTTCCGAAAATAACTTTAACGTGAATAAATCATATACACATGTTAGTATCAAATTTATATTCGACACAAATCATTTTTATATATGTAGAAATCACAGTGACAAATTTTATGAAGATCGCTCCATATTTTTCAATAGCTCCCATAAATAGCTCCCATAAGCCACCCTAAAGTGCACAAATTCATATAAATGTTAGTATTAATATAATATTCTGTATTGGTATATTTTATATTGCACTTAATAGAAGTATCGGTCCACAATTGTCCACATGTTTAATATAAAACCTATACACGAAGTTTTACACAATGGTGTGGGGCATCATATAGTCGGGCTTGACCGACCTGTATCTTTCTTGCTTGTTTCATTATTATATTAATCATGAAATATTTGAATATAATTCTATAAAATATTTTAAAAAAATTTTTATGCTAGTTGATCTATTATAAGAGTATGATTAAAATCAAACTTATTTAATAACGCAAAAATTTACGCTACTTACAAATAAGTATATTACTAGCAACAGAATTATTTATAAAAATGCATTCTTATAA
The DNA here is from genome assembly GCA_932274085.1 of Protocalliphora azurea. Classification (NCBI taxonomy): domain Eukaryota; kingdom Metazoa; phylum Arthropoda; class Insecta; order Diptera; family Calliphoridae; genus Protocalliphora; species Protocalliphora azurea. The sequence continues at coordinate 132,596,782 of OW026523.1, forward strand.
ATTAAAAGTTATGAAATTATTTCAAAATACAAATTTTAATCAATGACATTTTTGTTAGAAACCTCCTTATATAAAAGAGTAGAAAAGTATAAAGCTTTCATATTTGATACACTATTATATGGAACCATAAAATATATAATTATTAGTTCTAAAATATGAGAATTTTCAACTATTCTTCCCTATTTTCACATTAAATTTTCAATTAAAATTACATTATTTTAATTAAAATTATTTTACATATTTTAATATGTTAACTATTTTTATGAATAAATCTTTATTTATTCACAAAAATAGTTAACATATTAAAATATTTACAATATTTTTTTGTTTTTGCTTTTATCAAATACACAAATTTTTTAAATCACCATTTCGGCGACTTTTTTGAATCCTCTTCTTTGGACTTTTTAAAATTCTCAATGGTAACCCTGAATTCTAAGCGAGCGGAGAAACGAAGACTATTGCCCATTGTAGTCAGTAGTCAGTCTTTGGCTACGAGGTCCGACCGATGACTTAATACTGGTACCACGGGTGTCAGGAGCCCCTGGAACTTCGGTTCCAGCCTGGCAATGGTGCGGCCCCTTGGGGAGTAACGTGGTGGCTGTGGTTTAGACCCAAATCGGGGGTAGAGCGCTAGCTCAGTGTGGAGTTGCATTGCAACCGGGTGCCGTGACCCATAGAACGGAAGGAGTTTTAGATAGGCTCCGCTCCTTACCAAGGGGGAGGTCATGTCCAAATACATGACTTCAAATTGGTAACTCAAGGATGACCTTGGTCAGACTTGGGGGCGTTGGTGGACGCATTGTATTCACCCTGTGCGAAGAGCACCGTGAGGTTGGATCCACATGGACGGGTACTCACGTTAAAACCTTCGACGTTGCCCATTGTAGTGAAACAGTGGGAATCGAACCCACAGTCCTCCATGCTAACAGATTAGCTCACTACCAACTAGCCCATCGGGGCACCCAAACAATTTATTTATAAAAGCCTATACAACGATGGCATAATTTTAAAATATATTTTTGTAGTAAATATAAATATATTTAAATTAGGCAAAAGCTCTAAAACTTATTGGATTATATTTGGAATAACTTTTTAAAATTTACATTTCTCATTTTTACCCTTAAAAGTATGCAGCACCTCAAACATCAAGTAAAATACTTTCTCTTAAAATATATGAAAAATTGTTTAATAGTTTGGAAAATGTTTAATAATTTTTAAATTTTTTAGCGATTTTAAAGATCAATAAGTCGTTTTATGAACAAACAAAACAACATTTAAACTTTGTGTACAAAAATGTTTGGTTTGAAAATAAAATCCTATACTTTTACATCAAAGTAGAAATTTTAAAATAGAAAAGAAAATAAATTTAAAATTATTGAACAAATATTACTTATGTATAGGATATATAAATGATTTTAATAGTTAAAAACATACGATCTTTTGCTTTCTAAAGTGGTTTTTAGACATAGAATACAACTAGAAGTTTATGTGAGAGGCACTTCGAATTAAATTTTCAAAAAAAAAAAAATACTAATTTTTTTTAAACACAAAAACAGAATATATGTGTTGTTGCACGAATTGAGTTTTTGACAATTGAATCAGGTTTCTTTCTCACATAAATATTTACTTATTAATCTATGTTTTTAGGAATATCTCAAAATTAAGAGGGAGTTTCGAAATTTTTGAAAATTGGTTTGTGATGTACCTAAGAAGATCTACAGCCCACATTAATTCGTTTTTCGAGTGAAAACAAAAATTGGTATTTTATACCAGCGTGTTATTAAAGAATACAAAATATGCAAAAGATTTTATTTCATAATTTGCTTATTTTATTTTACTCTCCAAAAACAGCGATTTTATCGATGTAAGGATTATCAAGTAGCATTTAAGAAATGAAGACCAAATTTTATTTGTGTCAATTTATAATGCATATGTTTAAAAAAATATAACAGCAAGTAATTAACCAACATACATAATTATTAATGTATTCACATATTAGACTTAAAACAAATATTATTCTAAAATTTTAAGCATAATGCATTTTTTATAATTTTCACTAGAAAAAAACAAGTAATTTAATCGATTATTTGATTGAAATCCTTTCTTTTTCAATATAACCTTGATTAGACTTTACCATCAATAGCAATTCATAAGTGCACAAACATACTAAAAAAAATAGAGGGGAGTTATGTTCATTAGGATGGTGCCATTTTCGAATAATTATAAAAAACTATAATGAAGGTACGCTCAGACTAGGCAAATATTTGAAAATTACGTAACAACTAATAACAAAGAAAACAATTAATTAGGAAGCTTATCATAGATCACAGATGACATTTAATTTCTGAAAATTTGATACTGTTTACTTTAACAAAACACTTGCAATACAATTATTATTCAAATATTTGACAAATGTCTCTGAAGCTTAAGCTTAAAAAATGTCTAAAAGTTTTCGTTGAAGTTTGAATTTTAATTCCTAAATTTGCTTTAATTTTACATGCAAACGTAACCGAATATTTAGCAATTTATTTTTTTTATGCAAATAATCAAATATTTATAACAAAATAAATACAAGTCTCATTTAAGACAAATTTCATTTTAGTTAAAAACAATGCCAACTTTTTTGAATCCTTCCTAATATTTATAAATATGTGCACACACACATATGCATATATATATATATATATATATATATATATGCATACATTAATTTACCGATTGAGATTAACAAATCTTTACCAATTAAATGGCTTTAGCTACATAGCAAATAAAATAGTTTTATATTTTTTTTGTTTTAATGCCATTAAGTAGCCATAGCAGCAGGTTTTTAGCTCTATATTAAGTGATTAATGTCCATTGAACTTGAGTGCTTCTAAAGAGATGATTGAAAATAATATGTACAGAGCAGTAGAGGGTGGTAAAAAGAAAAATAAATAAATAAATGAAAACCAGAGACCAAATATAATTATTATTTGTGTAATTTTGAATCAAAAAAAAAAAAATCAATATGAAGGAAATTAGTTAAAAATATTCTGAGTACACCATAGCATTTGTTATTGCGCTATTTAAGCTATTGTGTAACAAACTTTTATTTTTTATTTTTATTTTAATTCTCAGAAATATAATTTATGATTATGATTTTATGAATTTCAAATAACAATTACTGATAATTTTTTAAATAAAACTCAAGTTGTGATTTTTATTTTCTCTCACAAAAAATAAAAACAATATATGATTTTTATTTTCTTAAACAAGAAATAAAAATCATAAAATGATTTTTAATTTTTTGTGACATAAAATAAAAGTCTTTTGTATTTATCTACATTATTATAATTGATAAATATACAACGTTTATGTGTTATTTATCAGGTGTATGTGCTAATTAATCTGTTGTTGACGATGATTCAAAAGGTCTAAACATTGGAATGAAAAGTAATGACTTTCCCAGTGACTTCAAACTAGAGTTGTGAAACGCGTAAATATTCTATTTTACTATATTCTCATAGAAAATTGCATTAATGTTTTTACTGCTACAAGTAACAAAAAGTGGTAGCTAGAGAATTCGAAAATTTTCAGTCAGAAAGAGATTTTCATGAAATATCTAAAGATTTTTTTAAACCAAGTAAAATAAGTCTAAAATGATAGATTAAAAGGCAATATACGTAAAAGGACAGATATCAAAGAGGCAGTTAATTTAAAAAATTTTGTAGTTACAAGAATTATAATAACTCTGCTCTAGTACTTGGCAAATTTACAACAAGTTTTAGTCAGAATTAGTCAGAAATTGTCAAAAAAAAAAAAAAAATACACAAATTCTTATACGACAACGCTGACAAGTACTGGAATAGAGCTAATTTTTAACTCAGAATTAAATCTCTAGCTTCAAATTAACTTCCATATAACATTTATGCACAAATATTTTAAAATCTTATCAATATATCACAAAAATCGTGCAACGATCGAAGTTCATTAAAAAACCTCGCCTACTTATTAATAAAATATTCATTTCCTATACATTTTTACACAAATTTGAATACATGATATTTATATTGTTTAAAAACAAAAATAAAAATCTTAAAATATTTTTTCTTGTCATTTAAAAACATAAAACTTATTGTTTGATTTTTATCAAATCAAAAGTAATTATTATTATTTTGTATGATAACATAAAAATCAAAATAATTTTTTATTTTTTAAACAATAAAATAAAAATTAAAAATAACAATTGAAATTTGATTTATTTTTTTAAACTTATAACACTTATGGTCTCTGATAAAAACTAATTCAAATTTTCTTGTTTTATTTACTAAAACTCACTAAATAAATGCAGCTATAAAAATTATGAAATATTATGAACATAAAGTTTATTATTTATATATACTTGAGCTAATATGTTTGTATATGTACATCAGTGAATTGCAAACTTTTTTTCTCCAAGGTGCTATACTTTTGTTATTTATTGTTTTATAAATTCCTTTATTAAAATCACTTATAAAATAAATGTAACAAAGTTAATCAAACACAATTTATTATAACCTCAAAAAGTAATTGCCAATCCAAATTTTAACAATATGGTAGCCCTGTCCGTTAAATACATACATACATTTCAGCCAAAAAATATCGTATTTTATTTGTGAATATGTATGTATGCATGTATATGTGTTTTAAATATCCCTGCTGCTAATGGTATTTCTTTTATTTATCATTATCGGTAGGCTTCCCTTAACGGACTTCTGTCTGTCACTGAAATGGTTACTGTTTCTTTTTTAATTTATTGATATTATACGAAGGTAATCACGTAAATCGTTTAATAAATAAGTATATTTCTTAATAATGATTTAATTACACTCTTTTACAAAATTAAATTTTTTATTTTCACTCGATAAACAATCTCAGAAAATAATTTTCAAAATTCCGATAACCCTTCTAAATTTTGAGATATGTATTCTGAAAAAGGGTAGCTTTTTGCACTAAAGATCTCGTATATCCCTAAATTTTGAGTAAATTTTAGATATACAAATTAATAATAGAATAATAGAATAATGTAGCTATTTAACTATATTAAACTCTTTTTATATAAAATCTAAAATCTTTTAAATTGTTTAATTTATTTAACTTTCCTTTTTCAATACTTGGACTTTAACGTAATTTTTTAGATTGTTTTTATTCAAGATGAAATATGTATATTTCTACGAGATACATATCTCCCTATAGAATCGCTTGTAAACTCAAAAGATTTTTAAACATTTTCTAAAGTTTATCAATAAGCTGATCATGTGTTTTAAGATCAAGAATTTTATTTTATGTATTATTTGGTGTATAATTTTTGGGGCAAAAATAAAAAATGTATAAAAAGTTTAGTAAGTTATTCTACATAAATGTATAAACAGAACAATACTGGTCCGGAAATTTTCATACAAATTTGTATGAAAAATGGACAATGCGATTCGGTTAAAAAATAAATTGCATTTTTTATTCTCACAAAAATATTACCATATTTTTTTAAAATTAATATTAATTTCGTAAACAAAATTGAAAAAAGTTTGAAGTAAATAAAGAAATGAGAAGAAAATAAATAAAATTGTTGTTTATTTTCCGCTGCCGTCTAAGTTTTTGTTTAATTTAACAATGCGGGCTATGTAAATGGATCCGGATTTGTTATGTTTATACATTAAAATCGAATAAGTTCTAAAATTTTTGCCTAATTTTTAAAAACTAAATATTTTTATTTTTGGCAAGCGCCCAATTCCTTTAAAGTTTTGAAATTATGGAAATATATTTTCTAAAATAGTTTTTAGTAAATTTTATCTTCACGCTATTATTAAATTAAGGTAAAATAGAATTGAAGTTTTACGCGTTTTGAACTGGTTTATCCCCATAACAATAAATTTTCGACCTTAATTTTTTAATTAAGCAAGGGAATAATAGCACGAACAAAAAAATTTCTTTTCATGTTTAAAACGAAAATGTCTTTAAAATTATTGCATCGTTTTATAGGTTTTAATAGAAAAAATTATAATAAATTTAACTTAAACATGAAAAAAAATGGAAAAAATTAATTAAATGTTTAAAAATGTATTTTTGATATTTGACCAGAACATAAAAAATGTATACAGTTTGAAAAGAAAAAAAAACACACAAAAGTGTAACAAAATTATGGTTAAATTTATGCAAACCTATGCAAAAACTTAAAATTTTGTATTTTTAAATTTTTAAGACCTATTTATGATGTCCCCAAGAAGGCTATGTCATTTATCGAGTGATTTTCAGAGTGAAAGCAATGATTTAAAATTAATAAGAATTATTAATTCTTGGTTATAGAAATATTATGAATAAGGCCCTTAGAAAATAATATCTTTAGAATTTTTAAAAAGGTACTTGTCTTGAAAGCGTTTTTTCTTCTTTCTTTGAAAATTGGTCTTTTTTAAATTTGTACTCTTTGAAATTTATCATCTCTTTTTTAAATTGTTACTTTTTTTAAGAAATGTTTTTTTTCGAATATTGGTATTTTTTTTAACTTATAGCTTTTTGAAAATTGGTATTAAAAAATAGCTTTCTTTTATAAATTGATAGTTTCCAAAAATTGTTCCCTTTATTTTTAAAATTGATACTTTTTTATTAATGGTAGGGTAGAGGAGTCAGGTATACATCTGCCATTACCAATTATCTTGAAAACGAAGTAATAATTTTTGCGGCACTAAATGATATTCCTTTCCTTTAACGCAGATCTTTCATCCACCAAATTTTGATATTTTAAATTTACTTTTGATGGGAGATAGACGTGTGAGTATTATTTGTGATAACTTTCTTAGTTTTTGGGATTTAACAATGATTTTATTCATTTATTTATTTTATGATAGTAATGAACACGGATGGAAAACAGGTGTTTTAATAAATTCATTTAAATTGTGAAAAAATATTATTGGAGCATTAGAATCCTCCTGGGAAGCGTTCGCCAGTTTGCTAGTACATAGTATAGAGTCTCGAGTGTTTACAGAATTTAAACAAAATATCATTTAGTGATTTTAGCAATGCACTAATTTTGGATCCTAACTACTAATTAAATTTTTATTTATTTTACATAATATTTAATTAAAAATATCACTTTTTGTTTGATTTCTCAATTGAAGTATTAAAATGAAATAAAAAACATATGCAAACGATTTATTAAAAAATTATTATCTTTTTAAGAAATTATACTCTTTAAGAAATTAGAATTTCTGAAAATAAGTAATTCTTTTAAAATAGAAAAAATTTTGAAAATTGTTAAATTTTTCTAATTTGAAAACTTACTTTTTCTTAGAGAATTAGTCATTTTTTAATTGGTATTTTTTAAAAGAATTATTGAAAATTTTTATTTTTTTAATTGATAGGTATGTATTAAGTTTTATTTTATTTCTTATATTTTTTAACAATACTTTTATGAAAATTAAACTAAAAATTGGTACTTTTGAAAAATATTGTGGAACTTTCTTCGAAAACTACTCCTTGAAAATTTATCCTTGTTTGTATTAGCACATGTAGAACTTTTTGAAAACCAGTTCTTGAAATTTTATCATTTTTTTCTTTTATCATTGTTTTATTATTATTATTTTTTCTTTGTAATTATATTTTTTCCGATAATTGGTACTCCTTAATACTTAAAAATAAGAAGAATATTGTTACATTATTTGAAAATTGAAAATTGTTTTTAATGCCTTTTACTTTTTCAAAAAATTTTACTTTTTTTTAACTGGTACTTTTTTAAAAATTTGTATATCTTTCTTTTTTTTGACTAATTATTGCAAAATACGGTGGGTTTTCGTCTATATGTAAATATGTATATTGAAATTGTCTGATTTTTGAAAGAATGAAATTCTTTACTCATATGTGACTTCAAAAAGTGGAGGAGAATCAAATAAATATTCATTATGATGCACCAGATGAATATCTACCATATCACAAATGGAATGAAGACTAACTTCTTTGATGAAGGCAATAAAAACGACACGCTTTTTCCAAAGTATTTTAATAAAATATATATTGAAAATATGTATTGAAAAAAAAATAATAATGAAATTCCATTGTTCACAAAATATTTTTAGAACTGACCTCGTTATTGATATATATTTTTTTTATGTTGTTATACTTTGTCATTTCGTATTCTTTATTAGGGAATATTTGTATAAAAGAGAAATCCATTATTTAAGGAGGTATAGTAGTAGATAAATATAGAAGCAGCGTTATTTATGGACAGTAGGGGTAAAATTAGACCAAAGCTCAAGTAAACTAATTTCTATTATTTTTATTGTTGTCATTCCTTCTTCATTCATAGATATTTATTATTGTAGTGACTAACAGACAAGTGTACGTACTTGTGGTACGTAAGTATGTTGTGTATGCAAACATACATATATATTTATGGCATTCGAAGTGGACGATAAACGTTATAATCAACAAACAAAAAACGGAAGATATTGTTTGTGAATTTTATTTATAAATTCATGCTACTACAAAAACTGCTTGCTGCTAGCAATAAAAAAAAAAAAAAAAATAAGAACATACAATAATTTTAATATAAATATACTCGTGTATTGTATACATATGTATGATTGTTTAAGTTTATTGGTACATAAATATTTATATGTATAAGCATTTATTCATACATACAATATATTTTTTAATGTATATGTACATACATATATATAAGTATTGTCATAATTGTTTAATTGACACTACAAAATTTTTACTTAAAGAGGTTATCATGTCATAAATCACACATATATATAATTTATGACATGATTTTCCTATATATATATATATATATATATATATATATATATATATATATATATATATATAAATATATATATAAATATATATATATATATATATATATATATATATAAATATATATATATATATATATATATATATATATATAATTTATGACATGATTTTCCTCTTTAAGTGAAAATTTTGTTGTGTCAACTAAATAATAATGACAACTTCCACCCCTGGTTTACATTCTAACGAACTTTCACTCATACACACCAACAGTTACGCATATTTGCATAAAATAAAATAACTTTTTTTGCACAGATAATGTTGGCAATGATGTCCTTTCTTCATTTTGTATACAACATTTATTTCATTTATAACTTTTTTTTATTTTATTTTCTTACAGTTATTTCATTTTTTATTTTACATTTTTCGTTGCTTGTTTTTGTTGTAGTACACTAAAGGTATTAATTTTTACACGTTTTTCTTCATTTTGCAAAATAATATATAATTTAAGCGTTGTTTTGCGCAATTGTTATAAATTATTGTAATGATTTTTATTTTTCGCCGTTTACTACACTACATTATACACACACGAATGAATTAACCAAACATCCATCCAAAAATACGTACACATTCATACAAAATTCATCTCAGAAGAGACTCGTCATATGTATGAAAAGATGTGCTAAACAGTGTTGCCAGAAAAATTTTTATAAATGCTTCCGATTTGGGGGGTAAAATTGGATAAAAATATTAGATGTTGAAATGTAAACTCAGATTTATATAAAATGATTTTATTTAAATAAAATTTAGGATTTAAAGAAAAAACTACACCATTTCCAATTGTATTTTACAAACTTCGAATTTTAAAACTTCATAATTGTGTTTTAGAAATTTTAATGGGTTTCTATACCATTTGTATGTTATAAATTTCTACAGAAAAAAATATGGTCAATTAAACAATTTATCGAAGATAAATTATGTGATTTCCCGGTTTAACGAATGATATATGATCAGGCAAATTCGCAAAATCGAAAAATTCGTTTAAGATCTGCTTTAAGGTCTACATTTTCACTTTTCAATATTAAAACGCAATTTAGTTATTTTATAAAGCAAAAGTGAAAAAATTGATTCTCAAATTTTAATTCTTGAAAGTTCCGATTATTTTTCAGCATAAACGCATAAAATTTGTGTGTGTATAGGGTACAGTGCGTATAGCGTAAAATTAATACGCAAAATACAAACGAAAGAAAAAAGAATTAAAATAACTGTTATAACGTATTGTGACTGCTTCCATTTACTGATTTTTTATTAGAAAATACTTTTCGAATGAAAAAATCTTTTACAAACAAAAATCTCTTATTCTCTTTCAATATGATGAGAAATGTGTTTGCATTTATTTTCTCTTCTTTCTACAGATTTAAAAACACATTTTGACGTACGATAAATCGCGAATTCGCTAAACCGATTATTCGTTAAACCGAAAAAATACTATATTTTTTTTTTTTTTAATTTTAATTATTAAAAATTCTAATTTTCTAATATTTTTTACTAAACATAAAATTATTTATCGGCATTTAATTAAGTAATAATATAAATAAAATATAATTGATAATTAGAGTACTTCTGTGGCAATAAGGGTGAAACTTAACTTAAGGTATGCAAAAATCTTGTTTTCCATTCCATTGAAATTTTTATATCCAGTTTTATGTTGTATAAATTATTTGTAAAAATATTGCAAGTATTTCAAGAGATCTTTACATTTGAAATTACAATTTTCTATAGTGTTGCATGGAAATTTAAAAATATAAACTGCTTTCCTGAAAAGTTTAAAAAAACTAATTATGTAGATTTTCCTTAATGACACAGAATTCAATATACAATATTAAAAATATAGGTTGAATTTCCATTAATTTAATAATTTAATATGAATTTTTTGTAATTGAAATATTATTTCTGATTTGTCTGTGCATAACTTTAATTAAATATATTAGAAAGCTTAGTTTTTGAGAAAATCATTTAATTATAAAAAGAATTGAAATCAATTTATGCTTTTTATTTAATATTTTAATTGATTAATTTTAGAAAATAACTTTTTCTGACCGTATTTTAGAATTTTCCATTTGTTTTTTAAGGATTGTTTGTACTTGAAAGGGTTCAGAAAATTCCATACATACATTTAGGATAAGATAAGTTTAGATTTTTTCTAAAAAATGGATCTCAAAAAAATGTCATTATTATGAAAAAAATATTTTTAAATTTTTCTTCATAGGATTTTGGTCCTCCAGAGTGCTTTTTTTGATAAAACAAAAAATTAAAACTTTCTTTTTATGGATCATAGTTGCAACAAAACAACCTTTCAATATTTTACTCATAAAAGGAACAAAAGTATAAAATGTTCATATATTTTGCAAAAAAATATATATCGAAAGTTTTCCCCATGATATAACAAAATGATCGTTTATGGACCAAAATCTGTAAATTTTTTTTTCAAAATTACGAATTTTTTAACAACCATTTCGGAAGAAAACTTAAAACTTTTTAGAAGGCCCACGATTTTCAATCACTGATGGGGAACTAGAAATGAAATATAAAATAGAGTGGTCGTTAGAGTGGTCTTTCTACAAAATTTTTTCACCGAGATACTCAAATGTATAAGAAATAGAAATTAACTGCTAGTTTCACTACGTCGAACGAAAAATTCGTTTCGAAAATTTTTATGAAAAACAACAGTAAAATGTTAAATTTATTTTTTGTTTTCCATACATTTTGTTGAAACGAATTTTTCTTTCAACATAGAGAAATAGGCAGTAAAAACTTCTGAATTTTAAAATATAAAAAAAAAATTAAATTGGAATGGAAAACTTAATTAGAAATATAATTTGAGCTTTTTCAAATAAAACTGAATAGAAGTCCCGCTGTCGAAAATCCTCTCGAATGGCTAAATGTTTCAACTTTTTGGTCTGAAGTTATAGCCATTTCAGAATGAAGCCAAATAAATCTAAACATATTTTATGGAATTCCTGAAGAATATTGTAATATAATTTGCAATTGTTCGTTTAAAAAAATATTTAAGTGCAAGTCCCCAAATCGTTTTCTATAAATTCGAAGAATTATTCATTATTTTCTTAACCCTGAAAGGTTACACTTATTTTTATTATGAATTTTATGAACAATTTGTTCATGAAAATTAGTTCAATAATTTATTTTGTATATAAATAAAATAAAAAGACCATAAATAATAATTATAATGAATATATGGGAATATCAGCTTAAAATCTGAAGCAATATTTTAAAATTATCTAACTAAGATGTTCTTTATTTCGGAATTTTTAAATTACAAAAAATTTAAGTTTGAACTTTTCTAAAATCTGATTTGACTTAAATTTAGTTTATTACTATACAGCGTATAAGCAAAAATTAATAATTTGATAAGTAGAAACATCGATGCATATTGTTTAATAAAGTTTTATCTTCTACACTTTTTTCTTTAATATCCACATATAACGATTTTAAGGTTTAAGGTTAATTGTTAAAATTAAAAATTTCCAAACATTTCTAAATTAAAATCGATATGAATACCTATTTTGGATTAGTAAAATATTTTATACAAAATTCCAAGAACTAGGATAAAATTAGAGAAAGGTAGGTCGACAAAGTGACTATAATAAATAATAATAAGTTTTTAAATAATGAAGAATATCTTTAACATTAAATTAATATGTTATCTTTTAAAGAAATATTATAGCATTTATGTTAATAATTATAAAAATTAAAATACTTCGCCTTTTTTTATATTAAATTAATATGTTATATTATAACGAAATAATATAACATTTATGATAACAATTGTAAAAATTAAAATATTTTTTTTTTTTTATACAAATATTGATATAAATTTTGTGATATCTAAATCTTATTAATTTTTAATATCTGAAAATATTAAAAGAAAAACTTTTTCATACAAAATTATAAAATTTGCATATCAAAAATTATATAGAAATTAAAGGAAATCGTAATATTTTCATTAATCTAATTTCATGACATTTAGTTTCCTTAAAAAAATCATATTTCACCAATGATAGTATTATTATCACATCGTTTTATAAGTTATTAAAAAGCAAAATGAAATTTGTCACATTTCCACATAATTAAACCCCTATTTATGATAAAGATTCCAATTTCTTTTAAAAATGCTATAAAATATATACTTTTCCTTTAAGTTATATTAAAAACATCACAAAATGTTTAAGGATATCCCTTTAACTGGCAACACTATATCAGGCACTCATACTCACAAACTTTTACGTTGCTCATATATATATACACAACACACATTTGTCTAAACACTAATCACATTTTGTATCTAGTATTTTGGCATCTTATAAGATTTTTTTTTTTCTTCCTCTTATTTTTTTCTGGTCTTAATTATATTTAATATTTTAATACACTTTTTTTCATGCTTCATACAAGAAACTCTTTTAATTCAAAGTAACAACAATTTATTTGCTTTCGTATGGATTTTTTTGTGTAAAATGAGAACTTTTTTATAGGGTGTAATATATTTATACATATATCTTTTTTCATTGTAAGCACCTTTTTGCAATAAAGATTTTTTATCTTGAGGACTTCTTTCTTGACTTCCTTTTTTTACAACTTTTCTCCTAACACTAACTATATTTTCGTTCGCTCGCGTTTTAATCGGTTGGGTTTTTTTGATAATTTATGACATTATTTTACATTTAATTAATCAATACTTTTATATTAAAAATTATTTAATCGTCGAGAGGCAAAAAAAAATTGTCCGTAGTTGTCGAAAAATTTTCTCTAGTTCTTTTTTTCTTAATGTTCTGTTCACACAGTGTTACCGGACTGAGTATGGCGTTGAAAAAGAAATTCTTATTGGATGCTTCTTTTTGGCAAAGGAAACAATCACGGGAAAGAGATAACAAAACAGGGATGGTTATTCCTAATTGATTTAAAGTATTTGAAATTTGTACTGTTATATTTTTGGTATGTATTAATTGTTTTATGTTTTATATTTAATAAAAGTATATAGTCATTATTGTTAAGATCATAGCTGTTCATCTTGAATATTTTCATTGGAAATATATATATATATATATAAACACATTTTTGGATACTTCTATATAAGCTTTGGATTTTCTGTTGTAACTATGTTTCTAAATCGGCCCATAAACAACCGAATTATAGGTAAAAATTTGATAATTGCACTGACTTTCAGTGTTAGTGTTGTTTTGTTTTTTGTATAAGCAAACAGTAGTTGTTGATTGTATTTTAGTGATGCGATTTGAAAACTTTTATTTAGTGCCGAAACGTGCCAAAAAGTGTATAAAACTGCCAAGTACAGTTTTTTGAGAATTAAAGCAAATTAGTAGCCAAAGAATGTATAAAATTTCTAGTAGTCGGTCAAAAATAATAGACAAGGTATTTTCTGCCATCAAAATTAGCAAAAAAAAAACATTTCTCGAATGAGGGATAGTAGGGATGAGGCATTTGAATATACGTACATAGTATAATTTCCCCTTAGTATTCTATATAAGATTTCAAAAGCAAGCTAAAATCTCTTGTTACAGAAATTTTTTAATATTCATATATCGCTTATTGCTCTTAGTACTTTTCGAAAACTTGGTCTTGGTTTATTTCATTATAATTTCATTCAAATAAATAAAATAATAAAAATAAACAATATTTTTTAAATAATACAAAAAAGTGCAAAAATATGATACATAGTGTCTACATAGAGATTTTTTTTATCATGACAAACGTCAAACTTAACGCGAATTTGTGGAAGAAAGAACAATATGGCGTATTCATTATTGTTTTTTATATATGCAGTTTGACAACTATAACAAGCAAAATAATAATCAGCTGTTTAACTAAGGTTACCTTGTGTATATTCGCACTAATTTTGACGATTGTTTTGATAAAACTTTGCCTATTGTAGGTCAGTTGTAGACCTGGGGTAAGATGATGGAAATTAAGTGAACAAATATTTATAACATTAGTTCCCAGCAAAGATAAATTGAAGTGGTTGTCATTTTCAGTACTTTTAAATCAATAGTATAATCAAATTCATTCTTAATACCTTTTTAAATTCTAAATTATTTGTCATTATGGAAGTGATTAAAATGAACATCCAAAAATACTATTTGACTGTTCTTATATTTACTTATTTTCACAATTTTTTAATAATTTTGAAATATAATTCTTATTTAAATAATAAATTAGTTTTCCAGTCTCATGAAAATATTGCTTTCGAAAACGAAAAAATAAGTTTTTTTTTTAATACAAACTTTTATTTATATTTGGAAATCATTTGAATGAACTTTCAAAAAAGTTATTCCTTTCACCAATGAAAAATCGTTTTCAAATCATGAAACGTTCATGTGTTTGTATCAATTATTCGAATGTAAAGCCGTTTCATTGAACTTTCGTATTAACACATGAACTGCAATGACACGCTAATGTAAAATGCATGCATGTTTCACCTAAATTGAACCAGATTATCATCACTTGAACCCCTTATTCAAAACCATCTTAATCATGTCATTTTTACTGGGTATTGTAAAGCGTATTTTTGTGAGAAATACCACCAATCTAAGTTGAAACTATTTACATATAAATTAAGATAGGCTAATACTGAAAATAGTCGATTTCTAATATGAAAACATAATTGTTTTTCTCCGCAAATACCTATTTTATATAATTTTTAAAATTAGCCAAGTAAATCACTACCTTGTTTATAAATCACCAAAAAAATTCGATATGTTTCCAAACGGAAAATTTAGTCGTCAAGAGCAATTAAAAATCGCCATGTTTGTTTTTTACCCTACACCACCACATGTGGTGGGGTATTATGCGTTTGTGAAGATGTTTGTAATGCATAGAAAAATTTATCCAACACCCACCTTAAAGTATACCAATCGACTCAGAATCACTTTGCAAATCGATCTAAGGATGTCCGCCTGGCTGGCTGTCCATGTAAACCTTGTGAACAAAGTACGGGTTGCAATTTTAAAGATAATTCAATAAAATTTGACACGTGGAACTTCTATGATACAAGGACGAAACTTATTGAAATTGATCGGTCCATTATTTCACCTAGCCCCATACAAATGTCGCCCCGGAATAGAGTTTAAACACTCAAAAATGTCTAAAAATAAGGATATTTCAATGAAATTCGGTGCAAAGAAGTATCAATCTTTGTACTAAATTTTATGATCATCGGTCTACAATTGACCATAGCACCCATAAAAACCTCTCTTCCGAAAATCATTTTAACGTGCATAAATCACATACGAATGTTACTATCAAGTTAATATTCGACACAAATAAGTTTTATGTAAGTAGAAACAACATTGCCAAATTTTATGAGAATCGGTCCATAATTTATCATAGCTTCCAATGAAACCCACTTTCAGGAATCGCCCTAAAATAAGTCCCCTTCCCAAATTTTTATGCTCGTACATAATGCTGTAGGGTATCATATAATCGGTCTTTACCGATTATGTTTTAGCAAAAATAAAGTTTAATTTCTATACTCCAATACTGTTCAATAACTTCCAAACTAGTAAAAATTTTTTGTTTGGTAGAGCAATGGATGGATGGTCGAATAAAAAAAATTTTGACAGAATACACATATCCGTTTTTGTCGGACTACTGAGGCCTTAATATTGCAAATAATTAGTATGTTTAAACTTATTTCTTCCAACGACAATAAAAGGGAACCAAAACAGTAATTTATTCATTTACCCCCTAATTTTGTAAAACACTTCAACTAACGTTGAAAATTTCTTCATATATATATATATATATATATATATATATATATATATATATATATATATCAGAGCGGACCCCAAATGTTTTTAGTCCCACTAATTTTGTACAAATATTTTAAAAACATTTTTATCAAATGTTTTGAATGTTAATTTTTTATGTAATTGGATTTGTTTTTTCTTCAATCAAAGTCTAGTAGAGCGAATTGATTTTGCTAGTTTAAATTTGTTATATATGTAAATATACATGTACTTTGAGGAGTTTCGACATATTACATACGTTATTTTATTTGTGGGTATAAAAAGAACATCCAATTAAATAAAAAATAAAAAGAAGTTTCAAAATATTTGTATAAAGCCAGTGTGGACTAGAGAAATTAGAGGTATGAATTACTGCTATTCGCAAACGGTTTAAAGCATGATCGTATTGACCTATTATTTTTTTAACGTTGCTTTTATTACTTAAAATTTTTACAAAGACGTTGCCGTCGTTAGAATTGTGCGGCACAGGTCTCTGGCTGCAATTTCTCAGATACACTGTATTGTTACCAATTTAGCTATTTTCTCGTAAAATCT
This sequence comes from Protocalliphora azurea, assembly GCA_932274085.1. Classification (NCBI taxonomy): domain Eukaryota; kingdom Metazoa; phylum Arthropoda; class Insecta; order Diptera; family Calliphoridae; genus Protocalliphora; species Protocalliphora azurea. Next base: position 132,613,923 of record OW026523.1, read on the forward strand.
AGCGATTTTTAAATCTATTTTGCTATATAAAATATGAATTATCTATTAGCGGGAAATACAGCGATTTTTCATTTGTAATTTTTTCACTTGCGATTTGTTTATTTTTTAAAATTTTAAAATTTCTGATAATTTGTTAAATATACAGAAGTAACGCAATGTTAAAAATAAAACACACGTATTTTATTTATTTATTTTAGATACATTAGCAACCTAGTAATTTAATAAGCAATATCTTGGTGCATAGCTCTTTACAATAACATAATATTTAAGATTTTTCTGTCAAAGTGTCAAACCCGCTCTCTGAGGGAATTATTTTACGTGTAAATTCGAATATTAGTATTATAAGAAGTATTACGAGACAGTTGTGATGAGATTTCTCTACACAACTATCTTGTAAGATGAACTGTCAAAAATACACATATACGAAAATTTGTTTGTGTGTGTGCATGTGTATTACTAAATGAACAATGTTTTTTATAAAATTCTTTCCTTTTAATGATTGTTTTACATTTTAAAAACATTTTTATAAAAATTGTGCTAAAAAAAGTGCGAATTTCTTAAATAAAAAGCATATGTTTACCCTGTGACTGATTGAAAATAATGATATCTTATAAGATTTATTAGAATACGTGTATCCCTTATTTAATATTTAACATAATATAAACAAAAATGTTACTCTCTTCTGCAGGCATTATCTCATATATTATATCAATGTTAATCTCAGTTGTAGACCTAGGGTAATTAATATATTCTTATGTACAGAAACCAAATTGTAATTTTTGTTAACTACTTGAGGGTATCTCATTTACCATTGACTTACTTACATAGTGTCTACATTAGGCAAATTGTTTTTGTCTTGATAAAAAATTGTGTAATGTAGACGCTATGTGCCAAATATTATTTTAAAAAATTTACCGATTTATCTAAAAATGTTTAACGTTTTTAAAATTTATCTAGTTTTTAGACAAATTTAGCTATATTTTTGGAAAAAAGTTAGCAACACTGATACACTCACACCTACAAAGACGTGAAGCGAGAAAGAAATATTTCATTAGTTAATCTTGCACTTTTTACTGCTGCCGAATCTCGATTGAAATTTTATTAAAATACTGTACAAATAAATAATAAAAATGCAAAAAGCTTATAAAAAATAAAGAAAACAACTTATAAATATTGTTATTTAATTGAAATATTGTGAAACAAACGTTTGGAGGAGGCTGAAAAATGATGCAGAAAGGTATAAGTTTACATTTTTTTCACCCAGTTATTACATACATCTACAAAAAATTTTACTTCAAGTATAAAAGTGTATTTGCGTGTGTGAGAGAGTGAGTGATTGGTGTAATATGTGTGAGTGAGTTTGTGTACTATATGAATGTATCTATGTACGACGATTGAATTGATTCATCACAAGATATTTAACTGAAATAACAAAAAATGAAAAAAAGCAATTGTATTTTACGAGTACTAAAGTGAATATCTGAAACACAACAAAAACGGATACTGACGGACTGATTGATTGAATGATCAGTAGCTATAGAGAGTACTTGGAGTAGTTGCTTTAAAGTAATGTTAAAAATTCCACAGCAAGTGCCAATCTATATTGACTGTTTGTAACGTTTGTTGTTGACGAACTAACGACGTGTAGAGTAAGTGAATTAAAGTGAATTTACTAAAAAAGGGGTGAAATTTGATTGCTACATCTCACATAGAAAAATGAGAAATATTAAAAAATTAAAAAAACAAAATTAATATAAATGTAATAAAATCTAAGATCAATTTCTAACTGTGCTGTTATATTTTCAACACTCCCAGCTCGTGACATTATCATCAGCAGTGTTGCCAGTTTGGTAAAGGAAGAGCTAAATTTGGCGTTAGTTATTTCATCTAGTTGAACTCCTTATATGGAGCCAACGATTACCAAACATTCAACCAACCGACAACTGCTTTCATTATTAAAATTTTTGTGTTGTATGTTTTTCTTGTTTTTTCTTCGTTATGGTTTGTTGACATCGGGATTTAATTTTTTTTTTTTTGTTTTAAACACAAAAATATTTATATGATAAATAAAATCTGCATAATTACCTGCAAAATTTTTGTAATAGTGCGTAGTTGCTTAGTTAAAAAGCATTTTAAGAAATTAAATATTATAATTCTAATCTAAAGTTTTATTTACCTAAGATTGTGTCAACTGGAGAAAAGATGAAACGATAGATGTTTATTTAAGAGATATTAAATCATTTAAATTATTTTTTTTTAATATTATGAAAGTTTGAAAAATATTCAGAAACAAAAAATAGTTAAGAAATAAATATGTATATTATTTCTGACATAAGATCCACATGATCGCCTTTACCAGGTACTGTAGTCTGTATTATTTTTGATTAATTGCTGCATAATTTTCAAAATTTATTATATGATTTAAAATTGATTTTGAAAATCGTCTAGGACAATTTTAAGAGAAGAGAGCAAAGAAAAGTTTTGAGAGTTGGTATCGTACTAATCTAATGTTTTTTCTCGATCAAGGTGTTAAACATATTAGATCACCATTGTTATCTTTTTTAGATGAACTTAATTTAGATTCCTTAGAGATAGTATTATAACCACTTGTATCACAAATGATATAAATGTAAAATGGCCTTCAGTAAAATGTTTAAATTCTAATTTTGCTAAATTCTCAAAAATAATGTGTTAGACTCTGCCAAATCAAAAATTTTTTGCAGAATCGGAAGAAAACGTTATAAAATTATTTATTTTTTATTTTATTATTCTTATTATTATTATTATTATTATTATTATTATTATTATTATTATTATTTTGAATAATGTGCGCCCAAGAATCTACAAACAGTTATGTTAGGCAATTGAAATCCAAAAATAGTTGGAGTGTTTCTCTAATTTTAAAAGATATTGATTTGTAGATAGCTCAAACATAACAATATCAAAAAATTTTTTTCTTTGAATCATTTTCTCAAAATTTATACCAATAATAAGGGGCACAAAAACAGAGTTTGACATAAAAAATATATATTTTTGGAAATCTGCGGATTGCCCTTATTGAATATAAGCCTTCGATGTATAATTTTACTGTTTTTAAGACCAAGATTTTTGTTATTTAAAATATTGATTATTTGGCTCTTGTGACTAAATTTTCAGTGCATTGCCACAACTTTTCCAAGAACTTTAAAACATGCTATCCTATTCAATTAATTAACCTTCATTAAATTTTTTATAGGCCCAAAAACTTGAGCTTTTGTTCAAAAAATTATTATTTTCGACTAGTGTTTGTTTACGTTCAAAATTTTCAAAAATTAGACTTAATTTAATAAAAGTGTGGAAAATTTCACTATATAAAAAAAATTATAATTTTTATTTTAAAAGTTATAGCGCAAAGGCGCAAAAATGTCAAGCTCAAAAATGGGAAATAAAATGTTTGAATATAAGTATCTTTTAGACAATAAAAGATTACATAGTGCAGTATGCATGTTTCTTCTTTATCCTGTTTAGTAGAATTCAGAAAAATAAAATTATGTAAAATTAGTTCATATTGGTAAAAGTACAAGATCCGATATGTTTTTCACACTCGAGGTAGTAAACTTTGACCCACTGTAGTACCGTATGTGTTTCAGTTACGCACACCAGCTAACAATAGTCTAAAACTCTCTTTTCTGTTGATGTAACAAATTTTATCGAAATTGGTCTAGCAGTTTAATAGATCCAGATTTATTACCATTTATTTTGTAAAAGGTGCCACTGTATAGTGTGATACAGTTGATTATTTTGCCTTTAGGCGAAACTTCTTTCTCCGATCTAGATTTTCAGTAAATTATATAATGAAGTTTTTTACCACAAAGTTTTTGTTAAGGGAATTTTATGTCACAGGTTTATAAGTAAATCGACGAAAGAAATTTAGTGTAAACATTTGTCTTCTCATGTGTTGAAAATTATGCTAAAAATCTGCTTTCAAAAAGTAGATTATGCTAAAAAGCATTTAGCAGAATTTTGTTTTTATCAAACCATTCTGCTAAATATAGCAGAAAAATGCTAAAGTGGTAGACAGCTAACTAAATAATGATCAGCAGGTTAAATAACACTTGTTAGCAAAGAATGTGACCTCTGGCTCAAAATTGCTTTACTATTTAACCCTATTGAGGGATATACTACTTGCTTATATGAGGTCTAGGTCAAGTAATGGAACAATTTCAATTTCAATAAAATTCACTTTTGGATCATAATATCATAATATTTTTGAAATGAAACAAAAAATGTTGCCCTATTATAATTTAGCATTTCCAATATGTTGCGTCTAACTTATAATATACTTCTCATGAATGCAATATAATCATAAATATAACCTAAAAAAACACATATCTACTCATTAAAAACCCTCTTTTGGATATTTTCTTTAGAAAATTATTGCCCTGTTACAAGTTAACATTTTCGAAATTTTGCCTTTAAACATTTAAAATTTGTATGCATAAAATAGATCTGAAAAATTTACTCTCCTTATTAATAAATAATAGTTGGTATCCAATTGTTGCACTTTTATTTATAAGAAAATAGTTTATGTTTTAAAAATCTCTAATTTAGACAATTAGTCGCATTTTTTATACAAAACGTTATAAATTTTAAAAACACAAATGTTTTTTTTTTTTTAACAGAAAACTTAGCAATGTTAACAAAATAGAAATAAAATATTCACATTCTTAGAAACGACAATCTTGTTTTTAATATTTCAGAATAGTATAGGCTTTTTTTAATAATGGATATTTTCATGTTTTTATTGCTTATGTTATTTTGTGATTTATATTTCCTTTTTATAAATCTTATTTTTAGTTATAATATTGTCAAATTAAAGATACAATTAAAGATAAAAAACTTAATACTTCAAATGCGAATTAAAACAAACTTTTTTTGTTTAAATAATCTTTTGCACATTTCAATAGACAACTTATTAGCACCAACAATGTCTCACATTTATAAAATAAAATTAGAATTAATATTTTTACAGCTTTTGTTACTTAAGTGAGTCAGCTAATAATTAAAAATTAATAACATGAATCATTCTTCAAATTCAAAAAAAGGACTTAAAATTTTGTAAATATTTTAAAAAAGAATGTATTAAATCAATATTTAACACACAACAATAAACATCATCATAAATTATTAAGAAAAACATATGTAAACAAAAATGAAAGTAATAATAAATTCTTAAGAAAACTATTAACAATAAAACGTAACTTTTATTTTTAAATACATACAATTTTAGCGGTTTTTAGTATATGCATTAAGCTGCTAAAAGTTTATAATTATTGGCTACATTCTCTTTTAATATTTACTTTTAGAGAGTGCATATAAATAAATAAAGTAAACCAAACAAAATACATATTATGTACACCCATTACATATATACAAATACTTAGTTCTATATCTTGGGGTCAATAATATCAACAGGGGTTTTCCTTCCGTATTTTGTTTGTTTATCACTTGAGAAATGTTTGTGGGTGCTATTTTTAAAAGTACATAGTTGCTTGCATTTTTCTATTCTAGTTTTTTATTTTTATTATTTATAAACAATTTATTGTTTTTGCAGCCTTTTATACGTGATTAATTTTTACGCTCAATAAATATAATTATGGTTGTTATTTATACATATTATTTTCATTTATTTATATATAAAAAATTATGTACATACGTATTTGTGGATTGACGACTTATACCTTGTATGGTCGTATTTTGTCATAAGCGTATGCTAATTATAAAAATATTTTAATACTTTATTGTTTTTTTCTTATTTTTGCTCTATTATAGATAGCGTCATCAGCACTCCATCCACACCAAATTCTTCCCTATCATCGCAAACGAATCTGTATGGTAGTCCAAATACCCCCTCGCCTGCCACACCTACCCAACAGTCGAGTACACCTTTGGGTACTGGCAATCAGACGTCAGTTACACCATCTAACTACAGTGGCTCGGGGTCTTCGGGACATAAGAACAGCTTAAAGGGTACAAAATTGGCGAGAAGAGCAAGATCTTTTAAAGACGATTTGTTTGAAAGAATAAGTCTAATGCGTGCCACTTCTAATACCCTGGGGAGGTTGGTTATTTATATAAAATTTTCTGTTAAAACTTAAAGAACTTAAAAGCATTTTCTTGTTGTAGATCACATTCCCCTCAAAGTCCCCGTCATAAAATTAAAGCACCCGCTACAGCTGAAGAAGTGGCCAAATCATCTCAATCTTTAGATGTTCATGTTAAGGACATAAGAATTGCTTTGAAATATTTTCGCGATGTTATAGTTAAGAAAAATTTGGAATTATTACCGGGTAATGGAACGGTTATATTGGAAACAACGGCTAGTCTGTTTTCGGGTAAGTGCTAAGGATTTATAATTTTAATTGAAAAGAATTTTAAATGTTTTCGAACAAATTTAAATTTAATTTATAAATTTGAATTAAAAAATTGAAAAAATTATATTTAAAAAATATTGATTTTCGAAATCGTTTTATTTTCGAATCGAAATACACAATAACGCCCCAATATTTAATTTAAAAAAATCATTCGAATTTAAATTCGAACATTTGAGATTATTTAATATTAATTATTATTTAATATGTTAGTTTACCTATGTTATTTTTTGTTGAATTTTATAGAAATTGAAGCATTAAAAAAAAAATATTTTCGAAATGTACGAATTTTTGATTATATCATTAAAAAAAAAATAATTTTTCATTTCATTTATGTAGTTTCGAAATTTGTTTATAAGTTGACAAGTTCGAAAATTCGAAATTGAATTCGAACTTTTAATATTATGTCATTTTTTACTTTTGGAAAATTTTAAAAATTTTTTAATTTGTGCAAAATTTATATTTTATATATTATCGAATATTTTTCATGACGTTCGAAAATCCGAAATTAAGTTTGAATTTTTCGTACATGGTTAAATATTATAAAAATGAAATTTTTTTCTTTTAATTTTAATCATGTTTTTGCATGATTTAAGAATTTTTCGATTATTTTTTAAAATTTTCTACACAAGTTCGAATTTTTAAACTTTATTAAAATCAAAATTTTGTATTTTTCGCGATGTTTGAAAATTCGAAATTAAGTTTGAATTTTTCGAACATGGTAAAATATTACACAAATGTTAATTTCTGTTAATTTTTATATCATGTTTTTGCCAAATTTTAGAATTTTGCGAGAATTTTAAATTTTTTACACATGTTCGACCTTTAAAATATTATTAAAATCTATCTATATTTGATTTATGCTATTTTATAGTAAAATTGCTAAATTGTACAGTTTTTATGTAGTTCGAAAATTCGAAATTAAGTTGAAAATTTTCGAAAATGTAGAAATATTACAATGGAAATGTTAATTTCGGTTAATTATATCATGTTTTTACAAAATTTAAAAAAATGTCCACTATTTTTTTCAAATTTTCTTCACAAGTTCCAATTCTCGAATATTATTAAAATCTATATTTTATTTACATATGTGATTTTATAATAAAATTGCAAAAATTTTATATTTTTCGTAAAGTTCGTAAATAAGTTTGAATTATTCGAACATGACCAAATATTACATATGTAAATGTTACTTTCGTTTAATTTATATCATGTTCTTGCAAAATTTAAGAATTTTTCGATTATTTTTTATTTAATTTCCCACACAAATTTGAATTTTTGAACATTGTTAAATGATATTTGTTAATTTAAAGTAAATTTGCAAAATTTTTTATTTTTCATGAAGTTCGAGTTCTTCGTACATATGCGAATATTAAATAAATTAAAGAATTTTGATTATTTATGTTATTTTATAATAAAATTGGAAAATTTCATATTTTTCATTAAATTAGAAAATTTGAAACTAGTTTCTCGAAAATGTCCAAATATCATAATTTAGTTAATTTATATATATTTCTGTGAAATTTAAGAACTATTTTGTCAAATTTAACAACTATTTTGAAAGTTCAAAACAAGTTCGAACATTACTAAAAACCAATATTTTATTTAATTTATGTTTCTTTATAACATATTCGAAACATTTTATTATTATTTTTTTTAAATTCACAGTAATATAAAAAGTCTTCTTAGGCCAATAAATATATATTACAAAGATTTATTCCTGAATAAGGATATATTAAATATTAAATAAAAACTATAAAAATTAGTTTTGTATTTTATGTAAAATTCTAAAATAAAGTATAGTCTTTTAAATTAAGGTATAATTTATTTATTTAAAATTAAAATCAAAGATTTCGAACATTACAAATATGTTAGTCGATTTTAGTAAGGTTGTGTTTTTTAAGAAAATTACGAATTTTAGATCTTAAAGCTGGTTGATTTTTTTAGATTTTTAGATTTTTATTTTTAAGATTGAAAATTAATTTACAATTTTTTTACATTAATACAGTTATCCAAGCCTATATGTTAAATGAAAATAGTGCAGTTTTAGTATCAGCCACCCAACAAGTATATCGATGTTTGGGTAAACTTATAAAACTTTGCGATGAAATAATGCTAAGCGATGATTCAGAGGAATGCTCATCATTAAGTAGTGAAAATGTACAAGAAATTGTCGATGTCTTAGAAGAAGCCGTACGGGTAAGTTAAAAAAAATCTAACAATTTTTTAAAATAATAGTTCAAATTGTTTACTTAAAATTAAAGAATCTCGCCACTTTGGCTCAACAAAAACTAAAAGAACGTGAAGAATTGGCATTTCAATATGATACCACATCAACAGATTCTCAAATATCAACATCATCAGGAGGATCTAATAATTCACATAATTTGTTAATGCGTCCATCGGTGGAAGTTGCTGGACAACGTACCTCCCTGCCGGATATAACATTGACACCAAAGTGAGTTTTTTTAACAAAACAATAATAAAAAATAAAGTTATCATTATTATTATATTATTATTATTATTATTATTTTTTTTTTTTTAACAGAGAACGTGATACTCTTGAAAAAACAACATCCAATCCAATACGTTCTCACAGTACGGAAAGTATTTTAAGAGATACCAGTCCCCCACCAAAACCACCATTGCCTAATAGGTAATATTTGTCCCGTTTCTTTTTTAATTTAAGTTTTTTACATTTTTCTTATCTTTAAATTTAATCCTAGATCACATAATCCTCCACCTTTACCACCAAAGAGAACCAGTCAAACAACAAATCAACAATCACATTCAATTTATGATGCCAGCATTAATACCGATTTGGATCATTCAATAGGTGTTGATCAGTAAGTTTTATTAAATTGTTTACTGTTATTAAATTAATTTTTTTTTTAATTTTATTTCTAGTCTATCAGTACGCTCTCGTTCGCCGGATGAAAATTCTAGTCAATGTTCTTTTGATCATTCCCGTGAAGAGGAAATTTGTCATGGTTATAATATGGCATACGATAGTAGTAAGTTTTGTTATAGTTTTGTTATATAAATTTAAGTACGTATGAATTAAGAAAAACGAAAATATCATTGAAAATCATAGATCAAGCTTAAGTGGGAATTTTGATGGATTAAGGATCTATTTATTTTTGTTATGCTATGGAAGATTACTTATTGCTTTAGAAAGTATACTTTTCTGCTTATACATTTTTTATTGCAACTATATTTGAGCCATGTATTTTTGTAATGATAGTGCTGTTATCAGTTTAATTAAACAAAATTCGAATCTAATGGCCTGATTCAGTACGAAAATAAAATTTGTATGAAAATTATTCATTTCTTCAAATGTTTTTTGAGTATTATTCATACAAATTTTATTTCTAAACAATTACATTGTTGTACTGAATTAGGCCCTAATTTTAAAGACGAAACGAAAAAAAATTGATATAAAAAGGCAAAGTTTCAAAAATAAAAATATTAAATGATTTAAACTTTAAATCTAAAGATATAACATAATAGTTATATTTCCACGACAGACATTCATACAAATCAGTTTTTAACTTTCTCTAGTAGAACTGATTCATTCAATCTTTTTATCTTAGTTTTATTTACCACTTAATTTGAACTTTTAGTTGTGCTGTTTTATACATCACATAGTGAGGCCGATCTGAAACTACTGAACGGATTGAAATGTATGGGAGAGATGAGGAGGAGAACCTAAGATTTCGGAAAAATACTCTTATAGTCACCCCGTACTAATAAGGGATATGATACAAGGTGTTAAAGTTGAATACTTCGAGTATGAAAAAAATTTTAAAAATAGTAATTTCAACAAGTCAAGTCCGATTTCAAAAATTTAAAAACCTTTGCAAATAACTTAAAATGAAGAAAAATCATGCTTACTCAGCTATGATATCTTAAAAAAATATTTGCTTTTGAATTTGAAAATTTCAATTTTTTGCCTTTACTAAAATAATAGGAGAATTTGGAGTGATTTTTTTTAATATCCTAAGATTTCCAATACATTTCAAATTAATTTGTTGTTTTTTTTAAATTACCTCAGTTCATCTAACCGTAGAAAATTGTAAAATAAAAACTTTAAATTGAGTACGAAAAATCCTATTTTTTTAATGTGGTCTGATTCTTTCACCTTTTTTTCAAAATTTATTTAATAAAAAATATGGATATAAAGAAAATGTTATTTGATTGAGAGTTGCACCATACGTCCAGCATTGGTCAAAAATAGTGAAATTTAATTTTTTAAGTTCAACGTGGTAGAAAAAAATATATATTGATTTGACACTAAACTAGACCTGTACACAGAAGAGCATATTTTATGAAAATTGTAAAATTTTTAGAACCATATTTATTAAGTGCACAAAAAAACTTATTAAAATTTATTTTTTAAAATTTGTTTTTAACGTAGTGTATTAGAAAGATTACGACCTATTTGTGTAACAAAAATCATTTTGATAGTTTTAGCGGATAATTGTTTGTAAATTTTCAAATCTTAAAAATTATAAATACTAAAATTTGCAATTTTTTTTAGCAAACCTTCTTTCAAGTTTTAAAAATGTAAAAAATATAAACATAATATGAAAATCTGCATATTTACCTATCCACTACCTAATTTTTCAAATGAAGCAAATATAACGATTTCATTCCAAATATCTCGGAAATACAGATTTGAGGCCGGCCCCACTGTGCGACTGCCAGTCATACAAATCAGTTATAACTTTTCTCTCTCTAGAAGAACTAGTTCAATCTTGTTCTCTTTTTTATTTAAAACTTATTATGGTATTTTAGTTATGCATTTAGTACAGACGATTTTTTGTTCTATTAAAAGATCACAAGTTTTTGTTGGAACCAATTTCCTTCATATAAAACGTTTTTCTACAAAAACTGCGAAAAAATAGTTTTTAAAATTTCTTTTAATAAGTTAGTTTAAGCTCATCTCTACATTCCGTTTTTTTACCTTAAATATAAAAAATATTTGATATTTTTCCATTGCTCGTAATTAAAATATAAACATAAATTTGGTAACTTTAGAAAACAATACTGAAGGTGGTGTAATAAATAAATTAAATGAACCGCTAAATGAAAGCAATATAACCAAAGTCAAAGATGCCACGACGGCGAATACAAATAAAGCGGCAGCAGCAACAGGCGATATAAATGATGAGGATTTAGTTAAAACGGAATTGCGTAAAGTGAACAATCATCGGCACTCAAATGAATCGGGTACTTGAACGAATTTTTTTCTTCCTAACAACTAATTTTCTAAACTTGTTGTTCGTATCTTGTCTTAGAACTAAAAAAAAAACATTTTCATCTTAAAACAAATATATATATATATATAAAATTGCTGTGTACACCAATTGTTCACAAAATTTTTGCTGTAATTTATTGACACCTACTATTTTTCCCATATAATTTTTTTGTTTTCTTTTTTTATTTATAATTTAGTTAATATTTGTTTGCATGTTTTTATTGTTTGTTACCAAGTTGATAAATTTAATTTACATATTAACCTGTGTTTTAAAAACTTTAATTTTTTATAAATTCATTTATATTTTTCTTCTCTTCCCCCTCTAGGTTTTGTTTCAATTAACTCTTTTCGTACTTCAACACAAAGCTATTCTAAATCGTCCACAAAATCTAGTAATTCCTCATCTGAATTGGCCATTATGACTAGTAACAATAGTATAAACGATGAATTCTTTCAAGTCCATCATCTAGCACAAACAACTAAGAAAACTTCCTCGGTGTGTATATCATCAACCAGTAGTATATCAGAATCTTCGACTACTGCCCTGCGTATAAGCAATGATGATGAACGGCGTATTTCATCACCGGATCAATTTGAAGGTGAAAGAAAAATGTTAGAACATTTGCAAGCAATGAATACAAATACTACTAGCGTTACAAGTACTACTACTACAGCTAGCACGCAAAAAGTTTTAATGGAAAGCAATAGTTTGGATACAACCGATGACAGTTTGCTAAATGTCACCACCGATTTGCAACCGCCAGCTTTACCACCAAAAATATCGAAATTATGCAAAGATCGTCAGTTATCACAAAATGATTTGGATATGGAAAAGTAAGTTATTTAGATTTCTTTAATTACTTATTATTGATTAAAATGGGTTTATTTTATTAATAATCAAATTTTAAATTTATAAGCAGGACAAAAAATGTAAAATCATATTTTACATTAATTAAAATAATTCCACATATTTTATGTGGAATTATTTTAGAGCATATTTTTGCATATTTTATACTTAAGAGCATAATTTTGCATATATTACACTAAAGAGCATAATTTTTTACACTTAAAAGAAACTTTTTGCACCCAATAGAATTCTTATATTATATTATTAACCTAGTGAAGACAAATATATATATATATATATATATATATATATATAGAAAATTTATTATAAAAACTCTTGATATATTTAAAATTATATTATGAATATCGTTAATTTATGCATTTGATGTAATATTTGCTAATATACCTTAAACTTTATCATTAAAGATTACTAATTTATTTGGGTTTATTTTTAAATTTTCAGTGTTAACGAATTACCTGAATTACGCCGACATCCTATGAGAACATACCAGTTACAAACTAGACACTGTAGTCTTATAGACTCTCGTCGTTTGGATAAGCCAGCTGCTAGTTGTAATGCCATAAATATGACCAGCGGTCAAATTGAAGAACCACCACCTTTACCAATGAAGAAAAAACACAGTAAGTTTAATTTATCTATAGTGTTAAATATACAATCTTAATACTATCACTCTTTTTATATCCACTATATACATGGTTTACACTGTACATTTTCATTTCACAGTACATATGCATTTATTTGATTTAATAAGCATAATTTTTTATATTGATTAAATATTTGTTTAATGTATAAACCTCTTAAAAACTATTTAAAAGCGTTCATATCAAATAAGCTTATAAGCATAATAAAATCATATTTTTGTGTCTATAGAGGCATAATCAGTAGGAGAATATACAATTAATTGAACTCATTACAATTGACTTTATAACATTTATTGAATAATGCATAACTATTTAATAAAAATTCATTAGTTTCTTTCATTTGGTAATATATTAAAATTAAAAACAACGAAAAATATTTAAGAGTTAAAGAAAATTATGGAAAAATTTTAATTTTTTCGTGAATAATTTCATTTTTAATCTTCGATAGAGATCCGAATATTTCTGTTTTAGAGAAATTTGGTTCACTGAAGAATGACAGTGCAATAAAAAGGCAGATAGAAGCAAACAAAATATGAATTCTTTTGTATCTATAATGGTCATCTTAGCGAATTGTATGAATTTCAATATCTCAGCTGCAGGGGGAAAAATGAGCTACAGTTTTGAACTAATTTTTCTCGTTAGTTATTATTATGATGTCAAAGTAATAATTTCAGCAATCCTGCAAACATACAATTTTGTTCTGAATCTCCTGAGAATTTCGCTATTGAAAATCATCAGTCCATAAATGAGTGCGATATAAGCACTCAGAACCGGTGTAATCGGATCCTTTAATAATATTCATAAAACTAATGGTGTTGATACCAATGCTGGTATTCATGAAGTATTGTGATTCTAAGTAGATTTTAAAGAATGTTTTTTAAAACTAGTGCTTAAGAACTAGTTTTATATTACTTTTACATCACGTTTCTGAACAAAATTAAAGTGATTAGAATGAGAAATAAAATTAAACAGAATTCATTAATTTTATTAAGTGGTTACCTAACGCTTCTATAGAACTGGTTCTAAATTTTGAACAAAAATCATTAATTAAAAAAAATTAATTCTAGAACCTCTTAAAATTTTAATGAGGATTCGAAGAAAGATCTGTTAATTAATAGCAAGCACATTTCCTGTATTCACTTTTACGCTGACAGTATACATTGTTATTAGTTTGAAAGTTTGACAAAGAATAACAAAAAATGTTATTTCTATAATTATTTATTTATTTAAAATTTACAGTAATATAGAAATCATAATATAATATTTTCAAACAAATTATATACAAAGTTAATTATAAAAGTGTTCACTCTTTTTCTTCAACACTGATTTAATAAAAAATATACCATTAGAAAGGTATTTTCTCATAGATGTGCAGAATATAATTTATTAAAATCCGTTCAGTATTTTAATATAGTATATGCAGTAAAAGTTGTTACATTGAAAAATAGTATCGTAAAACACAAAAGGCCAAAATAAAAAATAACTCAAAACGAAAAAATTGCAAAAACGGAGAAAGCGTAAAAATAAAAATAAAAAATCGTCAAACGAAAGAAACGCCAAAATAAAAAAATCAACAAAATGAGAAAAATCCAATACGTGAAAAATCGAAGAAAAATCGTAAAAAGGGAAAAAACAATAGGAAAAAAACGATAAATCGAAAAAATCTCTAAAACGGAAACAAATCGTCTAAATGAAAAAAAAAATTGCCAAAAGAAAAAGTCATGCACGGAAAAAATCAATAGAATTAAAAAATCATTAGATTTTAAAAATCGTTGGAATTAAAAAAATCGTAAAACGGTGAAAAAAGAAAAAATAATACGAAAAAAAATCAACAAACACAAAAATGAAAATACGAAAAAAAACTCCAAATTGAAAAAATCTCTAAAGAGGAAAAAATGCGAAAAAAAACGTAAAAATTAAAAAATCGTTAAACAAAAAAGGACAGCACGGAAAAAACACTAAAACTAAGAAATCGTCAAAAATGTAAAAAAAAATCGTCAAAATTCCGAAACTCAAAACGGAAAAAACCCAAAACGAAAAAAATCGCCAAAAGATTATTTTTGATTTTTTTTCCTTTTTGTTGTTTATTATGTAATAAATATTGTATACAAAAATATGTTTAATTTAAACTAAACTTTTTTATTTCAATACTGGAGTGGTCCAGGTATAACCTAGTTTGATATAATGTACTATATATTATGGTTTAACTATTTTTTGGGCCTTAAAATACCATACACTACCTCATAGCCAATATTGTCCTGATAATAAAAACCAGTTTTTTAAATCGATTCGGACAAAAAACTTCACGCACCGGTCGCGACTTGTAAAATGATTTTGAACAATTTTTAATATTTTTATTTTCATATCTATTATATACACTTCGAAATATTTAAATGGTACAAGACAAGAACATCGTATGGATTACAAACAACTTATTTTATGTTTTCTTTTTCTTTTTTTTTTTTTTGTACTTAAATAAGAAAACCACTATTTAAAACTTGTCGATTATCTAATTAAATATAAACATTTTAATAAATATTTGTGGAAAATAAATATTTTATATTTATTTTATTTATAATAAATATTTTGTGGAAAATACCGTTAAAAAAATGTTTATATATTTTATATCTATATCGCAGTTTAACAGATATTGGGCCAGCAAAAGATTTTATATCAAAAATAATACAGCAAAACGGCCAAAATTTATGTAATTTGGTAGAAACTGCAATATCTTTGATCCCAAAACAATATTATCAATACAACAATTTCACCGCGTTTGGAGCGAGAACTTTTTTAACAATCGCGAAAAATTAATATCATATTCCTTTATGCCATTCAATGCTCTACAAGGCCTTGCTATGGTATTTGCAAAAAGTTATACCCTAATATAAGTGACATCAAATGAAAAACCTTCATTATTTAAATAATTGACTTTGCTATGATGGAAATGGACAAGAAAATAAAGAAAAATGTTTATGATTTGACACATCTTAGTCAAGCAATACTACTCAGTTAATCTTAGACTGTAACTAAAGAACAACATTTTAGGTTTAGTTTATCTCTAAACAATTAAGATTAAAATGTCTATATGTGATGTTAAAAAATTATGTAAATATATTTAAAATCTTCAAAATTTGTTTGAGATTTCCATGTTATCTTGCAAAAAGTTTAATAAAAGGTAAATTAGTAAAAAATTTCATTACACATAATTTCATAAATAATCATTAAAAACAATTACTTGAATATTTATTTCCGACCGAAAACATCAATTACATATCACGAAACGTAAACTTTCATAATAACAACAGAAAACAAAAACACATGTAATATTATAACAATTTAAAAAATAAAAATAAAATATAATTAATTGTCTTAACGTTTTTATGTAAAAATTTCATTCGTTTTTTATTTTCAAATCAAAAAAAAAAAAAAAAAAATTCAAAACTTGTCTAGTGTTTCAAAGTGTGGCATTTTCAGGTAAGTTTAGTTAGAAGGAAAGAAAAAATAGGCCACCTTGCATTAGTAAAAGCTTTATTTAAACTAAAAATATAAATGATGTAATTAAATGTATGGCTTTTTGTTGTTTTTTATATAATAAAAAAGAAAAAAATCTTTGTAACTATTTTAAACATGTTTTTTGTTTGCATTTTTTTGTGACAGTCTTGGCCTATATGGAAATCTGTTCAGCCTCAACACAACATCGTCACACAATATCGGCTTACAATTTAAATCGTAACATAACACACAGTCAAACTATGAAGTAGGTTTTGTTTTTTGTAATAATTCATATAAGGATTTAAATTAAATTTTTTTGTCAAATTTTAGTATTGCTACTTTTGCCAAAGATGAATTTGTTAGTGGCGATTTACCAGAAACCCCACCTGCTTTACCACCGAAAATCTATAAGCAATTTAGAAATTCAACATCACCTATACCACCCACTATTATAACAACGCC
This sequence comes from Protocalliphora azurea, assembly GCA_932274085.1. Taxonomy (NCBI): domain Eukaryota; kingdom Metazoa; phylum Arthropoda; class Insecta; order Diptera; family Calliphoridae; genus Protocalliphora; species Protocalliphora azurea. Next base: position 132,631,059 of record OW026523.1, read on the forward strand.
ACCACCTAGTCCGAAACCTAAACATTTAACAACCGATCACCGAATACTAATGGGTTCGGTAGCGGGCAATGAAATGATGACCACCTTGTCGGAAGAAGTGGGTGATGATGAATGTAGCAGTGGCAATATTTTACATTCTCATGAATTACAAAATGTTTATGATACGTCCATGCCAAGAGGTACAAATTCAACATCAACCTCGCCATGCGATAAAATGGGATCGAATGGTGATTATAATTCAAGCGAAATGGAAGAAATGGTCAATTATAATAATTATAATAGAAAGGTAATGAAATCTCCCTTCTATTTGTGATTTTTAATAAAATTAAATAATTTCTCTTTAACAGAGTGATATGTGTACTGAAGAAATCAATCATCTGCCTAATATTTTAGAAGAGGTTGATATCACACCTTATTTGGTATTTAAAAAAGACAATGAGGAAGGTCCTGAAGTAAAGGGTGGCCACATAGACGCTTTAATTGTTCATGCAAGTCGTGTTCAAAAAGATAATGGTAAGCTTAAAAATCAATTCTATCAATTAATGTTTATTATTTCATTACTTTTGCGTTTAAAGTTTTCAGTGAAGCATTTTTAACAACGTTCCGGACTTTTATACAACCAATCGATTTAATTGAAAAATTAACCCATCGCTATACTGTATTCTTTTGTCAATCAAATGATCCCAATCAAAAAGCAGCAAAAGAAACATTTTCCCTATTGGTACGAGTTGTGAATGATTTAACGTAAGTTTAAACAAAAATATTAACAAAAAGAAAAAAAAAACTGTTTAATTTAAAATTTTTCTTTTTTCAGCTGCACTGATTTAAATTGCACAAATCTTTTGCCTTTATTGGTGGAATTTGTGTATGAGCTTGTGTGTGGTGGCCAATTGTATATGGCCAAAGTATTGCGTAAAAAAATTGTAGAAAAGGTTATTTTTTTCTAACAAAGTTTCTTTTTGGCTTTATAAAAATTATTTTTTTATTTTTTACAGGTTATATTGTATAAAGAATCACGTTTGCCTGCCTATCCCGCCAATCCCATGTTTTTCACTGTTACTGTTCAGCCGAGTTTATTAGATTTTAAAGCCCTGGATATTGCCCAACAAATGACACTGCTGGACGCTGAACTATTTCAGAAAATTGAAATACCTGAAGTTTTAATATTTGCCAAAGATCAATGTGAAGAGAAATCACCAAATTTAAATAAATTCACAGAACACTTTAATAAAATGTCCTATTGGGCACGTTCGAAAATATTGATGTTAAATTGTGCCAAAGAACGCGAAAAATATGTGGAGAAATTTATTAAGATAATGACACATTTGAAGAAAATTCATAATTATAATTCATATTTGGCCTTATTGTCTGCATTGGATTCATCTCCAATTAGAAGGTGAGTAGTTTTGTAGATTTCATGAAAGGTGATAAGTGTAATCTATAATATAGTGTTTGTCATATCGTTTGTAATTAATATAAAAACCACTATGAGTACGAATAAAGGGACGATATGATTATATAAGTCTGTCTGTTGAAATTAGCTTTCCGAAAGGAAGCTAAGGTAAATATTTAATACATCAATATAGCACATAAGATTGTTGCTATTGAAAATCATGAAAATCGAGCGATAAATGTTATTTTGAAACACAACACTAGATGAAATTGATGGAATTTGACATGCTAAACAACAAAGTTTTTTTTTATCATAAAAATATTAATATGACTTGAAGTCAATTTTGGTCCATATCTTTTGGTGTTTAACTTTCTAAATTGGGCAATCTGTTTTCGAGTTACGGGAAATATACCCGTGTAACCACCTCATAAACGAAGAAATATTAAAGATGTCCATAAAATCAGAACGAGTCAGAAAAAAAGTTCAAAAAGTTTTAATTAAATATATATATATATGTGTGTATATATATATATATGTATATATTGTTTATGGGTCAAATGTTCCATAAATAAAAACACGGTTCGTTTTTTAAGTTGTTTTTTATATTTAGTTATTTTTGGTTTTATTGTAATTCAATTTTTGATTTATTTTTTGTACAATGTTTTGTGTTCGGTTTTATTTAATTTTAATTCAATGTTTGTTTTGTTTTTTCTTTGTTATATCTACTTTTCTGTTTGACAGGCGAAACTGGAGTGAATGTTGTATAGTTTTTTAAAATTAAACTAACCCAGCAAAAACTTTGCTTTCCTGGTAAGCTAGCAGGTATAATTGGAAACAAAAATAAACTATTTATTTTTTGCCTGAATAACTAGTTATTTTTGTTCGACTTGTCCACAAATTCGTGTAGTTATTTTTTGACTCTAGGGGTACCCAAAAATATGTACCTAAACGAAAAAATAAAAAAATAAAAAAATTTTGCCGTCAGTGAGACTCGAACTTGGACACACACTAACCATTCGTTTTTACTGACTAACGTCATACTCAGTGCACCATCTCGCACATAGCATCCTAAGCGACAAAAACTCTATTTAGTTTAAAATATCTTTTTAGACATTTTGTTATAAAAAACTAACAGCTTCAGAATGGGGTTGAACCAATAATCTTCTGGTTGTTAATCCGGCGCTCTAGCCAACTCATCCACGTGATTGCAGTATTACTGTGCTATTATACTATTGAGTACTTATTAATGTAATACAGAGTAGGCAAATAATAATGACACCTCATTACCAAGAAACTACTTTAATAAGTAGTTGTTATTACCGAAAACCAAAAAGTTTTTGCTGGGAACTTAAATAAATGAATACATACATATATATACCCATCCGTTATTCGGACATTAGTGATTTTTCTTATAAATATATGTATTCACTTTATTGTTTGATGATATTCTAAAATCGTCAGCTCTCAGTTCTTAACGACGTGTAGGAGGGTATTTTCATCGCTATACTCTGTCCAGGATATTTTTCAGGCTTGATGTGTCCTAGATATAAAGTTTTCCGTTTTTTTATTGTTGCTATTAGTTGTCGGTTGACATTCACTTTTCTCAATAGTTCCTTATTGAAGTATCTTCTAGGTGCATTTTGGGGTACTTTGTTGGAGTCGAGGTATTTATCGTCTTATATTGTTTAATTTAATAAACAAAAGAAGTTTTTAAATTATTTCCATTTCGTGTTTAGGGTAAATTTCAATCTTTATAACTTTTTTATTTTTTTGTAATTTTAGACTTGAATGGAATAAATCGATTAAGGAAAATATTCAAAATAACTGTAATATAATTGATTCAAGTTCCAGTTTTCGTAATTATCGTCAAGCGCTGGCAGAAACATCTCCTCCTTGTATACCCTATATGTAAGTAAAATTAAAGCTTCCAAAAAAAATATTTCATTAGAAATTAATTCACTAAATTCATTAGTAATCATTTTAACAACATTCTGAAAGAATTAAATTTAAAATTAAAAAGGATTTACTTTTAATAAAATGATTTAAATCTTTAAAATATGTTTTAATGATTCAATAAATTTATTTAAGATAATTTGTAACAGATGTGATATAAAGAAAAATTAAAGATTCAGATGACTTTATAACCAATTAATAATTCTCCTAACCCTTACATAGAAATCAACAATTGCAAATAATATTTATTTATATTTAAAAGTAATATAATAAATTTGATAACTATGTTCTTTACAGTGGCCTTGTTTTACAAGATCTAACGTTTGTACATGTTGGTAATCCCGATTATTTAAAAGATGGCGTTATTAACTTTTCCAAACGTTGGCAACAGTACAATATTATTGTAAATATGAAACGCTTCAAAAAGGAGTAAGTTAATCATATATCATATAATTTTCAATCTTACTAATTAATTATTTTCCTTGCCTTAGCTCTTATACATATCGACGCAACGAACGTATTATAAGATTCTTTGAAAATTTTGAAAACTTTTTAGGTGAAGAAGAAATGTGGCAAATTTCAAAAACTATTAAGCCTTAAAGCGATAAATGTTGTACTGTTTAATATAATTAATCTACACACACACACTCACACATATACATGAATAATTATTTAAGAGAAATGAAAACAAAACACAAAAAAAAAACAGGAAATGTCAACAATCTCTATAAAAAGAATACAAAAAACAAAAAAAAAAATAAGCAAAATTTAAAAACACACACAAAAATCTATGATAAAAAATCTAATTTTACTTGCACAACGAATGATGAACGATGTTAAAAAAAAAACACCCATAGTCTCTGAAAAAATAAGGTTTTAATGAAGTGTTTTGGTAAATTCCTTTTGCATATTTCTTTTCTAATTATTTTTTTAAATAATTTAATATTTTTTAACCTTTTAGCAAATACACAAAATCAAATCTTTAAACTGATTAATTTCTGTTAAATAAAATAATTAATAATATAGGAAATTAAAAACAATTTTTGAGACAGAAACTAATTTAAAAATAAGTGTAAATTATTATTTTTATTTATAAGTTAATTACAATAAGTTTTTTTTAAACTTTTAACAAAATTATTTAAAATTTATTTTCATTATTATTAATTTAATTATTTTAATATTTGAATGATGATTTTTTAAAATTTTTGCTATTAGTTCTATGGATTTTATATATTGTTGTCAAATGAAATTTGCAAATTGATTTTGCAAGAAAAATTTCAAAGGTTGCTGTTTGAAGTAGGAAACGAAAATGTTTAGCAATTTTGGAAGTTATAGACAAATGTTTGAATTTAGTGTTTCACAATATTCATCTTAACGAAATGATATAAAGTAAGGTAGTTAATGCGTTATAGCTTTCTGAAAGCAATTAAGATGTATTCTCTAGATTAAATCAACAGTTTTATTTATCTCTTTGGGATTCTTGTCAAACACTTTTAGCCTGTTTTGTTTTTAGCTTGAACAGGTCGATCTGTTTATAGAACAATAAGGCTCTGAACATATTACTTTAACGATTTAAGTTATTACTGTATATTACAAATTAAGAAAATCCTACTTTAAACAAATTTAGGTGGATTAGATGGAATTTGACTTGCTAAATAAGAATCTTTTCAGTATTTTTTGTTTTATCAGGTATTGATTTCTTTTTACGGAAATGAATAATATGACCCCCATAATAGGGCAACCACGTTACCTTCAAGCTATCTTAGTGTTATTTTTACACGCTCAATAGTTTCGGAGTTATTCGGAAAAGAATTAAATTTTCATGCAAAAATAGTAAAATGGCAACATTTTCGGTTTTTAATTTTTTTATCATAATACTACGAATAAAATATGAAAATTGATGAACGAATAATGCTATTATTCACAATTAACTGAAGATACCTATAGTGAAAAATTCGTGCAAATTGTGTACGTATAGGTAATATTTATAATATTTATTATACGTTACATTAAGTATAAGTGTTTTTAGTTAATTGTGAATAAAATTAAATTTTGTGCATCAATTTTGATTGAGAAGATAAAAAACTAATTTTTACCGTTTACTTTACTAATAAGGAAAAAATTCTTCTATTCTGAATGAAGAAAAAAAAATCCATACTAATTTCTTGATAATTCCGAAACTACCAAGCAGATAAAAAATAATGTTAAGGTGATTTGAAGGTAATTTAATTTCTTCGGACAACTCGTTCTCGAGTTATGGTAAAATATACTATTTAGGGAAAAATATTAGACATGCCCATAAAAAAAAATCAGAATGTGATAGAAAAAAAGTGAAAGTAATTTTTGTTTAGCTTGTCAAATTATATATATATATATATATATATATATATATATATATATATATATATATCTTTTTTTTTTTTTTTTGTTAAAATTTCCATTTTATAACAACCTTTGAAATATATATAATTCTACTAAAGGGTTAAAAATTATTTAATTCTTTTTTCTGATTCTTTTATTAGTAACAGCACTTATTCTAAAAACAAAACTAAAAAATAAAAAGAAATATTGTACAAAAAGTTGCTTTTAAATATACATACCTACTACATATTATACATATATAGGAAAGTATTTTAATAATAAGTTCATTTGTGGTTTTATTTAAATGTAATTAAGAAAATCAGTCTCCTATAATAACCACAAAAAATAAAACCAATTTCTATGTAAATCATTTGTCATTTTGGCACAAATGCATCATAAAAAAAGCATTTTTCATTACATAAATACTTTTCTAATGAAGAAAACAAAAACGTTTATTCTCTATATGCAGACCTAAAAATCATTCATCATATACCCATTATATATACACACCTACATACATACACAAGAAATCAAGACTGTCTATTAAATGTAAACATGTATTATATATATATATATATATATATATATATATATATATATATATATATATATATATATATATATATATATATATAATATTAAATTTATTATATGTTTGGGGTTTGAAAACAAAAAATTTGCTAATAAGTCTAAATTAAAATTTTAAAGAATTTTTGGTTTGATTTATTTATGCAAGTGCCCCAACATGTTCAGCCCATTCACAATTTATTATTAAATGAAACTTGTTATTTGGTTATATGTTTTAACTGTGTTATAACTACCTGCAAATTATAAAGTTTAGTTTTCTGTTTTTTATTTTGTTTTTTATGTGAATCTTAATTTTCTATAAGATTTTTCTTCTGCTATTTACAAAATATTAATTTGAGAGTGTCATTTTAATTTTTCCATATAAATTGAATATTTGTTATAAAATTGAAGTTTTGAGGTATTATACATTTTTTATTTCGTTATTAATAATATTTTAAAATTTAAAAAAAAAAAAAAAAAATATGATTCAAATTAATTTTCATTTTCCAAAAAATGTTGTCCTTATTTTTAAATAATGAACTTTTAAAGATCTATTAAAATTATTAAAAATTAGCTCAAAGCATATTAAAATTGAAATATATTTAGAACAAATAACTTTCAAAATTCTCATAAATCATCAAGATAGATTTACAGGTTTATGTTTAAATTAATAAAATTTGTTCATAAAAGAAAGAAGAATTTTTTTCTAAAGCCTAGTTATTTGATAATGCAAATGCGTGCTTATTTTCGAGCATTTAAAAGCTATATAAAATAGGTATCTGTTTGAATCAAACTGTTTAAAAAAAAAAGAACATAAATTTGTTGGTGCATGTTTTTGCATGTTTCATTGGTAATGCATTTTTTGTTATATTTTAATTAATAAAAAATATTTTGCATACTTTAAATTTTTTTTCATAAAATGTTTTAACTTGGAATTTGCTATTAGCAGACATTTCTTTGAAAAGACTAACGATCCGAGCGCTTAGAAAGAATTGTTCAATATTCAACTAAATTAAATCTTTTGAAAAAAGTAAATATGGATTAGAGTGGCTGAAACTTCGGACATTGTAAATTAAATTGTATATTTTGATTTTTTCAATGAATTTTTTGGGTGCCTATTTTCAAAAAATAAACGCAAAAAAATCCGCTCCTTATTAATAAGTTATCTTTTAACAATCAATTGCTTGAAAAAGTGCAACATTTTTTTTTTTGTCAAGAATGAAAATGGCTTAATATTTTTATAAAATAAAACTTTTTTACAAGATTTCTTTTGGTAAATTTGTTATGTTAAACATTTTGTTTTTCTACTGTTTCATTATTTTATAAATTGATTTTATAAAATTATGAATCAAAACAATATTTTTCTTAAGTTGTTGAATCAATTATTCAGAATAATGTACATATATTAATAAATTTTAAACTACTAAATTCGAAAGGGAAAATTGAAATATGAGTGTTTTCTTTCGAATCGAAATACTCTATAAACCACTGAACTAAATACACTGATCGGAAAAGAAATCCTCTTTTAAGTAAAAACCATCTGCTTTAAGTTTTTTTTTACTATCACGTACTGGATTTTTTATGGGCATGACTAATATGTCCCCTTTAGTAAGGCGGTCTCAACTTTTTTTTTATCATTTGTATTTTCACATTTATTAATGCCTAAAAACATCTCATGTTTTTAGGCATTAATATGTGTTAATAATATATTAATATATGAAAATTTAAACAAATATTCATTTATTTCTTAGCTTATAAGTGTTTCAATTATTAATTATGTTTAATAAAAGCTACCATTGGGCATAAATTGTGAAAAAAAGTGACGTACGAAAAAAAAATTCCAATTAAAAAATGTGAACAGTGATTTAAAACCCCTTAGTGTTTTAAAAAACAATTAAAAACCCGTATACGTTTAACATTAAACAAATTTTTTTTGATACTAATTTTTGAATAAGCCCGAAACTATTGATCAGTTAAAAAAATGTCAAGTTGATTTGAAGGCAATTTTGGTCCGCATCTAAGGTTTCTTTTATCTAAAACATTCTCGAGTTATGGTGAAATATTCAATTGTAACCACCTTATTAAGAGGGAAATATTAGAATAAAAAAAATTAACAGCAAATTCTTATTCAGCACACGAAATTTTTTCTATTTCACCTAGATAGAAAGATAGAGAAGGTTGACGTGATACCAAAAGTACCACATCTCCACCCAGAGACCGATCCCGGTCCATTGTGAGTCTCTTCATTGAACAGCTGTGAAATATAGAATGCGAAATACAGAAAATAGGAGAATAGGAATAAAAATGAATCATATAGGAGCATTAGCAATGTTACCAATCCCCCTAGGGTTGTACCCCTGATTCTCCCTCAAACAGTCGATTCTCATGACGAAGCCTATGACGTCTACAAGTTCTACGTCCAGAACGTCACTTAGCCCGCCGAGGAATTGGCTGCCCAGCCATTTCATCCTACGATGCTGCAATCGTGGACAATGGCATATAATGTGCTCAATAGACTCGGTCTCGTCGACGTCTCCACACATTCTACAAAAATCACCTATTATTTACTTATTTATTTTTTTTTTTTTTTTTTTGCTGCCCAATGTTATTTGAATCTTTATATTAATTAATATTTAATTGGATTTTAATATATTAAAGTTCGAATAAAAAAATTATTTGTTTTTGTAAAATTTTTAATATAAAATATTTCTGACCCTCCTGCTTTGAATAATGCTTCACTTTAAAAATTGTTTAATTTTAATTTATTTTCTATTTTTAAAAATTTATATGGAAAATTTTCAGTCAGCTGAGGCGTTTTACAAAATAAAGGACGAGTTTTATTCATACACAAATTCTAATACAAATACTCACTATTGGGAATATTTAACACTTAATAGTTTAAATTTTGATCTGATAATAAATCTTAATCACATAATAATATATTTAAATTACCAAATTTTTTTCATCTAATTCTATAAACTCTTAATTTAATTTTTTAAATACATAAGTCATAATAATATTTTAAATTTATTTAAGAGTTAATATGAGATTTATAAAAATTTTTAATATAAATTTAAAATTTTATTAAGAATAAATTAAGTTAAATTTGTTTTTTATCTTACATTTCTTATCTTTCAAACACAAATTATTTTTTTAATCGTGTTTATCTTAAGAACGAAAAAAAAAAAAAACATTATATATACATATATTGATATATATATATTTACTTTTCATTATATACATATATTTATTTTGTATAAATCATAAGTAAAATTTCAAACAACATTTAAAATAAAGTGTTTATTTTTTATACTCAATCGTTAAAACAAAAAGGAAATTAAATTAATTAATATAACAATTAAATTCATCAAAACTCTATGCAATCAATCATATAACTTCGTTAATGTTTAATTGTATATAAATAACATATTCAGTTAATGAAAGCATAATTAAAACTAAAATGTTTTATTAGGAAAACAAATACTCTAGGGATTTAAAAACATTCGACTACGTTTTTTCATTGGTGAGCATATTTATATACCAAAAGATTATTTCGGACATAAATTAAACTGCAGACTTTATCAACAAAATTATAAACAAATAATTTTTAAAGTTTGTTTTTAATTTAAGCATAAAAAAATCCATAATCTTAAATAATTTAAAGTACAATCGAGTTAAAGTCAAAATATTGCAATTCCAAGACTTAAGTAGAATGCACATTGTTTTCATGAGTTCATAAGTGATAAATTTATTAGGTTTAAGGAAAAAATTAAGAATGCATTTTAATACATAAGTTCTAAAGAAATCATGAAAATATTACATCCCTTTGAACAACTTGCTGAGGTCCTAATTTAAGTGGCCATATTTTTTTAAAGATTTGTTTAGTTTAAAATATTTTTACATCCTTTCACTTTCCTTTAGTATCCAAATATATATATATATATTTCTTTTTCTTGGTTTCCCAGAGTATTTGTTTTCTTAATCCCTAATTTTTCAAAGAAATGTACAATTTCATTATTCTTTAAATTCTTTTGTTTTAACAACATTTGTTTTTCATTTTCTGTTGTGTATTTCTTTTTTTGTGTGCAATTTCTTTATTATTCTAACTGATATTAGTATGTAGATTTTGAAAATTATACTTTTTCTTAATTTTTTTTTTATTACTTATATTTAATCTATAATATTTGAAACATTTATAAACTTATTCTGAAACATATATTTATATAAAAAAACTTACAAACAAATATGAAAGTTTTCATAATAAATCAAGAAAAATTATTAATTAATACATATATAAAAATAAATTTAAAAAGTGTTTAGTAATATATATTATATATTTTTTGAGATACTAAATTATATTTATGTTTAAACATTTTTTTTATTTACTACTATAAAATATATTAAAAATAAATTAAAAAAAAAACAATATACAAACTTACCTACATTTAACATAGTAATATAACTGTAATAAGAAATTATTGATATATTAGAACAAATTTACTAATATTTCAGCAAAAAATAAAAAAATAAATTAATAAATAAATATATGAAAAAACATATATACCATATATAAATAAATAATAGATGATCAAACCTACAAAAAAAAAAAACAAATTAAGAAATAAAAGAAACAACAAATTTAATTGAATGTACACAAAAAAAAAAAAAAAAAAAAACAATACAAAGTTAAAAGTGTTTTATTTTTCATTAGATTTGTATATATTTTCTAAAATGGAATTGGATTACTTTGGAGGTAATGGGGTACAATAAGAACTTGCTATTTTGGCAACTGTTACGAGAGTTTTTTTTTTAATAATAAACTTTAAAATATGTAAAACTTTATTTTTCGTAAAAATCTTTTTCTCAAATTTAAAATCCTCGTGAATGAGCTGCTTTATAAATTTAATATTTTCCGAATTTAGTTCCTAATAGGACTCGATCCAGTCATATTAAAACATTTTGGTTCATTTCTAACCGGCACAGATCTCTCAAACTATTCAAATTTTCAATCAAAAGAATGCACCCCATATATATATATATATATATATATATATATATATAATGTACAAAATAAATTAATTACATATATTTTAAAACGACAAATGCAAAGAAAAAATTAAAAATTTCTGTAAAAATGCAATTTAAAATTTAAATTACTCAATGAACTTAAGACGAACATGCAAAAATTCTATAAATAACTATATGAAAAAGTTCAGCAAAAAACTATAAACTAATTATCCTTAAACACAAGGCACGGTATAAAGTGTTACTTGATGACTGCCCCTGCTAATAGCCCGTCTAGACGTAACATAATATGTAAGATTTTTGTGTCAGAGAGTGTCAAATTCGCTCTCTGAGAGAATTATTTCACGTGTAGATACAAATATTAGTATTATAAGATGTATTATGAGATTGTTGTGATGATATTTCTCTACACAACCGTCTTATAAGATGAATTGTCAAAAAAATACACATATACGAAAGTTTGTATGTGTATGTGCATGTGTATTTTGGAAATTACTAAAAAAAAACAATGTTTTTTTGCAAAATTGTTTCCTTTTAGTGTTTGTTTTACATGTTGAAAATATTTTTATAATAATTGTGCTAAAAAAGTGCGAATTACTTAAATCAAAAGGACATGTTTACTCTGTGACTGATTGAAAATAATGATATCTTATAAGATTTATTAGAATGCATGTACCCCTTATTTAAAATTTAACATAATATAGAGAAAATGGTTACTCTCCTTTGCCGACGTTATCTCACATATTATATCAGCGTTAATCTCAGTTGTAGACCTGGAGTAAGTGTTTCTAAAAGAATACAAAACAAACAGAAGGGAGAAATCAAAAGTAACAACAATAATATTGTTCATTGCTTCTTAATAAGTGGCTAAACAATAACAAATCATACATTGCTGATTTACTACCTAAAAACTGGTAGCTTTAAACATATAAACAATAATAATTGAAAAAAGGAGAATACAAAATAATTGTAAAAAGCTTTATCGTAAACCATTCGTCTTACTTAATAACATATAGAGAAAAATAAGTTACAGATTCCATTTGTTGTAAGTTAAATAGATGATGTTTACAGAGAAAACTACGGTGGGACGCTGAAGAGTGCTGATGAAGGTTGTGTAGAATGAGTGTCCAACAAAAACTTTTACACTGTATTCTTCTACAATTATATTCAATGAACTTAAGCCGAAGATGCAAAAATTCTATAAAATTTTAAATAAATTTGGAAATTAAATTTTTTCCTTTATTCCGCTAACATTACTTCTTATGTTAAGAAATAAAAGTTTCTTTATGTAAACGTAGATTGACAATTTAAATAAAAGCATCGACATAGTATATTCGAATATTTTTTAGAATTCTAGGAATTTTTTCGGGCTCAAATTAATTAAAAAGTTGTAAAAGATTACATTGTAAGTCTATGGGCACTCGGAAGAATGGAATGAATTTTGTAGTCAGCCATAACCGTCATCGGCACTCTTTACTGTCCCACCGTAGTGTTATCATACATTTAACTCGCAGAAAATTGAACCTGTGGATTAATTTCATCATTATGTTATTGATTTAAACAAATAAATTCAAATAATTCTGAAAAACTCTTTAAAAAGTTAAAAAAAAATAATTAATTAATTATTTAGTATTCGGAAATTTGTTTATAAACTTTTGTATGTCGGAATCGAGTAAAATTTTCCAGTTTAAATCATTGAAATTTCTTTGCTTATTGGGATATAATATACATATGTCGTTTTCAATGTTTTTAATTTTTCAACTTTTCTGATAAATTTCACACAAGTTTTTTTTCCTTATTTCGACCTAAAACATGAAATATTAGTTATTTTTATTATTTTTGAAACACAAGTTTAAATAATTTTAAATAATTTATTTCCTATTTTGCCTGCTTCCTTATGTTTTATCATTGTTTTCAACCATAGATGCAAAATATTGCGTCGCTGTCTTAACCTAGTCTCTACATTAGGCAAATTTTTTTCAAAACAAACGTCAAAATCACTGCGAATTTATACAAGGTAACCTTAGATAAACAGCTGAATATTATTTTGGTTGTTACAGTTGTCAAACTGCATATATAAAAAAAAAAAACAATAATGAATACGCCATATTGTTGTTTTTGTGCAACTGTTGTCACCTTCCACAAATTCGCGTTAAGTTTGACGTTTGTCTTGATAAAAAAAATCTCTAATGTAGACACTATGTAACCCTACAATACATATCCTGATACCCGGGTACCTTTTTGACTTTAAAATACTCGCATTTCTTTAAAAATGAAGATAGTCACGAAACTTCAGATTGTCGCGATTAAGGTGTTTTTAAAGTTTAGAAACTGAAGAAACCTCAATTTTGTTAACTTGGTCTATATATAAAATGGCCTTAAATTTTACACCTATGGAAGTCAATAACCAGGGTACCCGAGTACAACCTTATAATTTATATCTGTTTTGCACTACAATTAACTATTATTTGCAGTAATTATTATTTTTATTGGTTTTGCTTCATTGAGTTAAAATTAAAAATAGTTTTTGTTTAAACTAGTGAATAAGCCAGTCAATATCAGACAAAAATGTCATTGTGTAAAATCTAGGTTCGCTAGGAGAGGAATAAAAGATAAATGACAACTTTCTTCTCACTGTCACTATTTTGTGACAGTCTTCATAATTATTTTTTCATCCTTAAAGCCATTTTTACATCCATCAATATTGTCTGTGGTTTTTATGAATTCTTTTTAGTTTTTTGTATGCCATGTAAAATTTATTATTTTTCTGTAAAATTTATTATTTTTCTATAAAATATCATGCAAAGGCTCAAAATGTTGATATTATTTCCGCTATTCGCGACAGGTCACATAAACTTTCTATATTGTTGATCCAAACTTGATGGGACGCTGTGCCATCACTGACAATATTATTTTGGATTATAAGATAGTTACAGTAGAGCTTGAATGATTTTCTTAGAGGAACTCATATTAAACCTGTACTCAATTGTGGATCAGGTCAGTGTCATCATTGTCAACATTCCTAGGATTGCAAAAGCTTTATAGTCCGGCTTGACCGATTTTTGGAGAGTTTTCCATATGAAACCTGTGTTTAATTGTGCATCAAGTCTTGTTGTTAAGTTTACAAAAAAACATTGGCAGACACTATATTTAATGTATGCCCTTTAGAATGATTTTCGGAAGTGGGCCTTATATGGGAGCTATGGATTTTTGAAAAGTTAACCTGATAAAAATTTGCTACTGTGCTTTTTACGTTTATAAAAATTACTTTATGAAATGAAATGGGGTTTTTAACGTATATAAAACTTTTATATGTACTGAATTAAGTAATATTTAAAAAAATTATGAGTCGAAGCCTTAGATTATAACTATTGTCAACTAATTTGAACAGTGTCCGTTGCTGCATCATATAAGCCAAATTTCATTAAATTATCTTAAAAATTGCGACCTGCACGGACGGACATCGTGAATATACTCAAACAAGTTTTTTCTACATGTATCTACCAGTTTGAATTTACGTTTATAACTAATTAAATAATACTTATAAATAATTAACATAAAATTGTAATTTTTTGTACAAAATCAACGAAAAACCCACTAAGGTACCCATGTACCCCATACACTTTCAAATGAAGAGGAGAAAAATAAAAAACCTAAAAACAATAAAGGTATTCACTTCCAAAAATGCAATTTTCCTAGACCCACGCAAAGTAGAAAAGTAGAAAAAGACTGGAAACAATTGCAAAATTATCAGAGTAAAAAGTTGGTAAGTTACATCAATTTTTATAATGTTGCCACTCTGTAAAAATGTGCAAATAGTACTAAAAAATTAACTCTAAACTGGAAAACATCACTGAAAAATCAAACTTAACCTAAAAAATATTTTTTGAAATTTAACGATAACAATAAAACAAAAAAAAGTCAAAACGAATTAAATCATATAAAAAGAAAAATATCAATAAAATATCAGATTAATATGAATTATATAAATAAAAAATATATTTGAAATGAAAAATCACTTTTTTCGGTGTCTTGAAAAAATTGTTTTTACTTTATCTAACTTTTTCAAAAGTGGTTGCTCTCGTCAAGTAGAAACAGTGCAAAATTTCTGGGGTTACAAAATTTTGAGGTGAGTACCTTTAATAGTTTGAATATGAGTAGCATATTGTGTAAAACAGATATATTTATGGACAAATACCTACCTTAAAGGCGTTAAGTGATCTAGAATTTTTCAGGTAAGCAATAATGTATAGACTTACATGCATTTAAATGTATTTTAGAGCACCATTAATAGGAAAAAAGGCATTAAACGCAGTATCTGCTGAGGAAAGATTAAGTCTCAACTTAAGATTTTTAGCAAATGGAAATTCTTTTTCTGATTTAAGTTTTCTTACAGCAATTTCAATAAGTGCAATTGGTATAATTGTGATTGACCCCTGCGAAGCATTAATAGTTCTTAAAAATTTGAAATCGGGAAAAAAAACAAAATGAAGTGGAAAAATGTAAGTGAAAGTGGTGAATTTTATGTAAATTTATGATGGTAGACGTCGATACAAATGTTCGAGCTGGGGATGCACTTTTTATTAAAAACTCCAAGAAAACAATTAAATATCTCAAGTCCTGAATATTTACCCAATACCAAAACTCCAGCACCATATGTTTTCGTAGGCGACTTTCCATTTATGGAAACATAATGAAACCATATTCTCACTAATCAGAAGAAAAACCAGAAATAGTTTTTGATTATAGATTATCTCGTGCAAGACTTGTCGTTGAAACAAGCTTTGGCATTATGGCAGGTCGATTTTGAATTTCTTTAACTGATATAAATACATCACCTATCTGTACAATTTCTTACAAAGGATAGCGTGTAAAGTCTTCAAACAATATAATCACGTTGAATTCAAACTTTTCATTAGAAAATTACAACAAAAATCAACAAAATATTGCGAACAATTCCAAAAATTATTTCAATAGTAATGACAAAAACCATAGATTAAATAGATATGAAACTGTTTTTTACTTGTCTTTTGAAAAACACAATTTTTTGCTTAAATATACAAATATAAGATGTATTAAAATAAATCAGTATTATTGTATGATTTTATAATTATTTTAAAAACAAAAATAAAAACCAAACCCTTTTTATTGTAAAATAAATAAAATACTAAATAAAAATTAATAACAAGTTCTATAAATTTTAATTTTTATAAAATAAATATAAATAAAAAATCAGTATTATATGTTTTTACAAATATTTTAAAAAGATAAATAGATAAAAAACATACATTTTATGTAAGACAAGGAGGAATAACTAAACTACTAAATAAAAATAACAAATTATATAATTCTTTTTTTTCTTTTTCTTATATAAAAAATTAGATATATTAATATATTAATTCAATACAATATTGTAAAAACAAAAATAAAATAAAAAAAGCAAATACAATGTAATTTCATCTTCACAAACAGGGATGTTTTCGAAAAAACGATTCGTTTTCTCAAAAAACACAAGCAAATTGATTCGTTTTTTCGTATATTTCAAAGACAAAAAAATGAAATTATATATTTTCACTTTTTAAAAAGGTATTTTTGAAAAGGTGAAAATTTTAATTTTAAGAAAAATTTTAGGACCATAATCCTTAATTTTTATTATTAAACTTTTTGCTTGCACAAATTTTCAAATATAATTTCTCACAGAAAAGCTTAATTTAAATTTATATTTTGGTAGTTTTTGGAGAAAGTTTTGGTAGGAAAAATATTGTCTGGGCAATGCAAAAATATATGACAAGAAAAGGGTTTACAGCCCATCTACACGTAACAAAATATGTAAGATTCTTGTTCCTTTTTTAATCATTTTGTTCTCCTTAATCATTAGGAACACTTAAGTCATTTACTAATATTTATTTGTGACTGTGATTTTTTTATTCAAAATATGTAATTAGTTACATAATATATCAAAAATTAATTTAATTTGTAACAAAGTTTTATCGAAATTATCGCTTATAATTTTTTGCTAACAACAGATATTCAAAAAATATCAACAATAACAAAAGTCATTTCATTCTTGCAGATTGTTTATTGACTGAATAAACGCACATAGTTCGGACTAATAAAAATAGTTCTTTCAGTCGAACATCGAAGAATAAAAAGAAACAACTAAACAAAAAGAACGAACTTGTTCAGAACAAAAAAGAACAATCAGTAAAGTGAACAATTAAGCCCAAGGATATTTTCAACACAACCATCTTATAGTATGAACAAACAAAAAAAAAAAAAAAAATACATATTCGAAAGTTTGTTTGTGTGTGCATGTGTATTTTGCAAATTACTTATCCGTATTTTTATGTTGGCAATTGTCAAATTCTTTCTCTCTTTTTAAAATGTTACGTGTGGACCTATAAGAAATCTACTGCGCAATCCATTTCGCAATAAATGTTTAAACACAAAGCTGAGCAGTAATGTTTAACATAAGCTGTCCAATTTATAAAAAAAGTAATATTTATATTATAACATATAAATTTCTCCACCACTTAACATAATATTTGGAAATAAAATTGTTTTTCCCATTATTCTGTTGACGTTTTTTCTAATGTTAAGAAATAAAAAATAAATGCCGAATTTTTTTGAATAATTTTTGTAAAAATATATTTTTCTTAGCGTAAAATGACCATTAAAACAACACAATTTTACAAAAAAGAATTTCTTTGTAATTTCCAAGTCTTTAGTATCTGTGTATGTTATTGCCAGTTCAACTTATAAGATAGTTGTGTAGAGAAAACTCTTCACAACAGTCTCATAATACTTCTTAAAATACTAATATTTTAATCTACTCGTGAAATATTTCTCTCAGAGCAAGATGTGTTAAGAAGCAAGGTAACCAATTAGACACGAAACGTCATTTTAGGGTGATTTTAATGTCTCTTTTTTCAACATTCGCTTTTGCTCATGTTGCTCTATATTCTTTCAGTATGCATTTGATGTTTTGAGTTTCTAATCAAAATTTGCTCGCTAAGCTCTGATAACATAGTATCTACATTAGACAATTTTTTATCAACGTCAAACTTAACACGAATTTGTGGATGGTGGCAATAGTTACGAAAAAAACAATAGGGCGTATTTTATATATGCAGTTGGACAACTGTAACAACCAAAATAATAATTAACTGTTTAACTAAGATTACCTTGTATATATTTGCACTTATTTTGACGTTTGTTTTGATAATAGGTAACCTAGGTAACCTAGTGTCTACATTAGGCAAATTTTTATCAAAACAAACGTCAAAATCAATGCGAATATATACAAGGTAACCTTAGTTAAACAGCTGATTATTATTTTGGTTGTTACAGTTGTCAAACTGCATGTATAAAAAGCAATAATGAATACCCCATATTGTTGTTTTTGTGCAACTGTTGCCACCTTACACAAATTCACGTTAAATTTGCTGTTTATCTTGATAGAAAAATCTCTAATGTAGACACTATGTAAAAGGCATAAGATATAACATATAATTTTTTTGTTTATGACGTCGAATTTTTAAAAATTTCGGGCATTTCTTATATTAATTTTTCCCCGACTAAAAGCCGATTTTGAGCCGCCGCCGGCAATTTTTTACAAAAGCCGCTACCGCCGTTAAAATTGTTCGGCGCAGGTCTCTGCTGTGTTGTGTTAATTTCAAGTTCAGTGGTAGGCTTAAAAAAGAAATCGATACGAAAAAAGAAATAAATCACACACGAAGGTGAAAATAAATTATATTTAATTAGAAACATGAACAAAATTCAATTAATACAAGTGTTCGATAATTAAACGAAAAACTAAAGCATGAAAATATAATCAAACAAAAAAAAAAAGCTTTTTTTGTGAAAAAAAAAACAAAAGTTCTTTGTCTGCGGCGTCGACTTCGCTATATGTGAAAAAAGGGTGTGTTACAGGCAATCACTCCGCGAAGGAGTCTCATCACGTAGTTTATTATTATTTGTGTGTTATTTCCTCCGAAATAAAAATAAGTGCCAATAAAACATATTTAACAGAAAAATAATTTAAAAGACTAAAACGGAAAACAATTTTATTTGCTAGTGTTAAAAAACATAAAAAAGTAGATAGTTTTAAATTAATTACATTAGCTTAACAAAAAATTAAAACGAAAAATCAGCAATTTTAGTGTCCAATCCTCTTTGGCTATTGTGGTTTGGTGTCAATACATTTCCTTTCCATTTTTAGCTGGCGATTTTCCTATAGTTGCCGCTTTGGTTTAGAAATGTGTACCGCAGGAGAGCAAAGTGTTATCATTTAGTTTTGTTAGTAATCGGTGCAATACAGATACATACCATTTTTTTGTGTGCTTTTTGTGTTTTCCAAATAAGGAGGACACTTTTTTTTCTTCATTCCTTGTATGTATGTATGCTTTAAATTTTGCTACCGTAGCTGCTACTGCTGTTATTCCGTATGTTTTTGTTATTGTAGACATTAATGCACAGACTTTCTATTGTGTGTATGATTTACAGTATGTTGAGAAAGTCTTTGGACAGATAAACATTTTCTTCGTTGGTTTTGAGATATTAAGGATTAGGGTTTCGGAATAAATCAATATTACCAGAACCATTAAAATTAAAACAATTGGCTTAATTGAATGTTCTGACTCAGCTCCGATTTTTTTTTGGCATAAATTATGATTACCAGCACACTTGATTTTTAAATAATTTTGATAATGATACAGTAGCATTTTTATTCGTGATTACAGCAATGTAAACAATTTTGCACGCTCGCTCTTAGTTTACGAGTTATGGGTACTTGAAGTTATAATATAAAAATGAAATTTTCTCCTTCCTCCTATAATGAATATGAACAATATGGGTATCATAGGAAAGGCCTTTCGATTGATATATAAAATGTGACAAATCATTAACTCATGGTGTGACAATATGATATTTTATTACTTTTTATTTTGACTTTTTTTACAAAAGTACCGTTATTTCAAAAATATATCGATATAATGGCACTCTTCTATACA
Source organism: Protocalliphora azurea (assembly GCA_932274085.1). NCBI lineage: Eukaryota > Metazoa > Arthropoda > Insecta > Diptera > Calliphoridae > Protocalliphora > Protocalliphora azurea. Next base: position 132,651,369 of record OW026523.1, read on the forward strand.
TCAAATTATTTAGAGAACATTGAAGCTTTCATATGATCCCCATGTTACACCCCTAGCCCATTAAATAACAAAAATATAGCACTTTAAAAATTAATATTTAAAAAAATCAATCGATTTTTACTAGTAATATATTTGTTAATATAATTTAAAAATGTATACTAAGTCTCATTTCTTTATCATTTTTACAATTTTGTGAAAAATTAAATAAAAATTAAAAATTTTTCAAAAGTATATCGGTACTTAGACAAATTTTTTGATTTCAAAAAAAAAAAAAGTTTATTCAGTGAAGCCGGTATTCGACATACATAGAGGAAGCCGAAGGCCGGCTGCACAGAAAAATTTTTATTGACATTAAAAATATATGTATTTAATTCCAATTGTGCTGGTAACCTTGATTTTTTCCAAACTTTTTTACTCTTGTTTTAATTTTTTTATATATATAATTCAAATAAAAATGTAAATTAAATAATATTTACTAAGTATTTATTTATTTATTTTTTTTTATTTTTGAGATTTAAAGACCTTTCCAATTATATCCGTATTATATATATGACTATAGGCTTTTTCAAGACCTTTCTAATGATATCCATATTACATATATAGTCATAAATTATGATAATTACAAATATATTACGAGTAAAAATCGATTAATTTCTCTGAATATTAATTTTTAAAGTGCTATATTTTTGTTATTTAATGGGCTAGCGGTGTAATATGGTGATCGTATGAAAGTTTGAAATGTTCTCTAAATGATTGGATGTATAGAAGAGTGCCGTTATATCGATATATTTTTGAGATAATAGTACTTTTGTAAAAAAGTTAAAATAAAAAGTAATAAAATATCATATTGTCTCACCATGGGTTAATGATTTGACACATTTTATATATCAATCAAAAGGCCTTCTCAAGACCTTTCTAATCATTCATTAAAGGAGGAAGGAAAAAATTGCATTCTTACATCATAACTTAAAGTACCTATAACTCGAAAACTAAGAGAGAGCGCGCAAAACTTTTTATATTACTTTAATAACGAATAAAAATGCTACTGAATCATTATCAAAATTATTTAAAAATCAAGTTTGCTGGTAATCTTGATTTGTTCCCATACATATATTTATAAAGATATTCAGAAAAATATATCGAATTTTTAAAGATTTATAACACATTAACAAAGAACGAGCGGACATTTTTCATATTACTACGATCACAAGTAAAAAAAAACCTATTGAATATCAAAATTATTTGAAAATCAAGATTCCGGTTATCTTGACTTATGCCAAAAAAAAACTGCTTCTTAGCAGTTTTTATTTCAGCAACACTATTGTAAAAAGATATATATATATATATATATATATGTAACCAGCACTTTCATTATCAGATTATAATTTATCAAAGTGTTTATAAGACAAATTATAAAAAATAATGAAAAGAGGCGCAAAATCTCAAAAATATCGTATAAAATAAAAATTCGAAAATCGCCTATTCCAAAATTAAAAAAATATAGAAAAGAGTGGAAAGTCGATTATTTAACAATTGAGAAAAAGTCTAAAAGCCGACTTTTTTCCAACTATAAGGATCAATTATACTGAACGTCAATTATTATATCTATAGTTTCTGTAAACTGATGCGTAATGTACAGATATTCCATTTTTTTAATTATTTTTATTTTATTAAATCAAAGTAATATTAAATTTATCTCACCCAGCTATTAGAAAGAATCAATAGCGAATTGAAAATCGTATAAAGCTATAGTTAATATTTCTTTTGGAATAAATTGAATTTTCTGATTAAATTAATTTAATGTTCTGATTCACGTCTGATTTCATCATTAATAGTACTTTTAACGATGAAAATAATAATATAAAATGTTTTGAGTGCAATATATACTTTCGAAATTATAGGCCTTTGCAAAACATACTTCCCTAAGAAATATTTAATAAATCTTTGCGAACTTAGGAAATATTTACTATTTTAAAGGAGAAAAATTGTGTTTTTATAAATTCTCAATCAGTCTTCAATTGATACTTAATAAATCTCAGCACTTTATTTGGCGGCAATTAACCCGTTTTAGGCAGTGAAGTTTAAAATTGTATAGCTACCCGTCGCTCTATCTATCACTAAGGAGCATGATGGCAATTGCCACTTTACTGACCCTATGTTAAGCGAGAAGGCGAAATGAAGATAACCAAATTTTTTACTGACTCATTGAAAGCAGTAAAGTGATTGTGCACAAAAGTGCCAATTCGTGGAGATAATTGTGTGATTTTTGCCACTGCGTAGTCTGTAACTTAGTGAGAAATTTCGAGAAATTTATAGTCCTTGTTTTAACAGAGTAATTAATAATAAATCGACTGTTTTTTTTACATTAAATGTGTTCACTTTAAATGTTATATGAATTATTTTGTTAAAAACTGGATGAGTACTAGAATTTTAAAATTGTTTTCGTTTTGAAAACCTTTTCACAACACATATTAACAAATCGTCAAAGCTCTTAGCCCTTATTTATTATTATTATTATTTTCAGAGTTTTGTGTCTTAATCCCGCATTAGCTAGCATTGCACTCAGATCGATATTCTATCTTAGGTATAGGTCGAGGGGTAGTTTTTCGAATGAGGCTTTCTCGGAATTAACACCCATTTAAATTTTTCGAATCATATGAAGCATTAATTTATAATTAAGGAACGAATAAATTGTTTTAAATAATTTCAACATGTGATAAAAATAAAATCCGTAAAATTGTATTAATTTTTGAACTGCTGAAATACTTTATCATCACACTGTATTTGATTGTAACAACTACAAAATCCAAGTAGAAAAGAAACCTGTCTAAACTTTACTGCTTTACTCCCATATTTGTACGAATGTGCAATTGCTGTTGTTTTTGCTATTGTCATACTGAGTTGTAATACAAGCACTGACGATCAACTTAAGGGTTGATCTCCGTGTGCGTGTGTGGTGCTTTTTGTTTAGTTTTTTTTGTCTCTTTACATTTTATTATTCTGTTTAGTAGTTTTTTTTTTTATTTTGTAGTGGTTGTTTAATAGAATAATCCAAACATTAGGAAGGGGTGCTCTTTTGCAAAATATGTTATCATTTTACCTAGGAATATTTAGTTCTAGTATGTGTGTATGCAAATGATATTTTTTGGGTGGGGAGAAAATTTCACACACACATATGTGTATTTGTATATACATTTTTTAATATTTCATGTTAAAATCGTATTTAATATTAAATGCATGTAAAAATAGTCAAATGACCAAATAGAAATTTAATTGAAATTTTGTTATTTTTGTTGCTGTCGATGTTATGCCTCATTATTTATCATATACTGTTAAGTTATTAGATTAGATAGTTGAAGTGAAAATTGTTGTTTCTCTGGTTGTTTGAAATAGAAATTGTTTTTTTGCCTGTACATATTGTTTGATGATGACACACATTATTTTGGCAGAAAATATTATTATTGTATGGAGTATTTATTTTTTGAATTATTTTTATATTCTTGTCATAATTTGATTTTTAAGTAACTTTTGAATTTAATTTTTGCATAAATTGGAAAAATTTTAAATATATTTTAAATTAAAATTGAGTTAATAAAATATACGTAAATTTTATTAAATTCATTTTAAAAAAATTAAAAAAATATTTTCCTTTAAAATTAGAAATATGCTGTCCTTTGTTGTCTTGAGATTCCAACAAAATCCTCTAGAGCTCAAAAATATATTTAAACATAATTCTCAAAAGTTGTTGTTTTTACATTGAAATACATAAATCATATAAAATAAAGAGGAATTTAGAGTTTTATAGGGTTAATTAAGAATTTTGTGTCTCTTTCTTAATAGTACATACATTTTTTAATGTCATCATCATTCTTCTTTTAAACTTTTGACCATAAGATAAATATGCATATATATTTTTTCACATTAATAATTGTGATAAAAAATAATAAGTATGCAGCAATAATTCTTACTGTTTAATATCTGGACTATGTGTACTTATAATACCGCAAATAGATTCTTAAGAAAAAAAAAATTAAATATATACGATTAAACCATAAAATTACTGATATAAATATACAATAATAAATATTTTTGTATAAAAGAACACTAAAGAAAAGCAATAATAATAAGTATGATAAGTCTACTTTTCTTAATATTTCCAGCTTTTATATCATAAATATTCTTTACAAATAAAACATAACAACTCACTTTAATTGATTATAACTTGTAAGCGTTGAGGAAAAATAACTTTCATTAACAATGGCCTGGCGATTCAAAGCATCTAAATATAAGAATGCAGCACCAATTGTACCCAAGGCTGAGGCTTGCATACGTGAAATATGTGTGGGATCATATCAAACTTATGGCAATAATATTGCAGCCTCAGCAGCATTTATGGCTTTTAACTGGGAGCATACAGGTTCCAGTGTGGCCGTATTAGCTTTGGATGATTGTGGTCGTAAAAGTAAAACTATGCCTTTGCTACATGCTCATACAGATACGGTGACTGATTTGAGTTTTTCACCCTTTCACGATGGTCTCTTGGCTACTGCATCTCAAGATTGTATGGTAAAAATTTGGCATATACCCGAAAAGGGTTTGGAATCGTCACTATCGGATCCAGAATGTGTTTTCTCACACAAACAGAGACGTGTGGAAACGGTAGGTTTCCATCCAACAGCTGATGGTTTATTACATTCTACTTCCATGGGATGTGTAACGCTATTCGATTTGACACAACAGAAAGAAATTTATTGTAAGTTAAACGTTTTTTGTAGATTTTTTTTTTTTATAAAAAATTGTACATTTTGTAAAATTGGGCAAATTTTTAGCAAACAATGAGCATCCTGAAGTTATACAATCTGCCAGCTGGAAACAAGATGGTACAGTTTTAGCCACTAGTTGCAAAGACAAATATCTACGCATTTTAGATACCCGTGTTAATGGTTCTCCCATACAAATGTCAGCCGAATCACACCAAAGCATTAAAGATTCTCGTGTAGTTTGGTTAGGAAATCAATCGCGTATTTTAACTACAGGTTTCGATGCTGCCCGCCTACGTCAAGTTATCATACGTGATATTAGAAATTTATCAGTTCCCGAAAAAACTTTAGAACTGGATTGTTCTACTGGCATATTAATGCCTTTGTATGATCCTGATACTAATATGTTATTCTTGGCGGGTAAAGGTGATACAACTATTAATTATTTAGAAGTTACCGACAAAGATCCCTTCCTAATTGAGGGTCTTCGCCATACGGGTGAACAAACAAAGGGTGCTTGTTTGGTGCCAAAGAGAGCTCTTAAGGTTATGGAGGGTGAGGTTAATCGTGTACTACAATTGACTTCAAATATGGTTATACCTATAATGTATCAGGTGCCACGTAAGGTAAGTTGTATTTTGGATTAAAATTAATTTTTTTATTTTTGAGAATAAGAATTTTTATATCATTTTAGACTTATCGCGATTTTCATAGTGATTTATATCCCGATACGGCTAGTTGCCGTACCGACTTGACAGCCGCTGATTGGATGAGCGGTACAAATATGGCAGTTCCAAAAATGAGTTTAGATCCATCCAAACGAGAATTGGGAGATGCTCCGGTTATTGTAAGTATAATTTTGTTTTCATGTGTTCTTATGGGTCTTTTTTATTAAATACGTAATATTATCAGCGATATGCATGACATGCGAGTGCGTGTTAACTAACGATCTTTTTGTGTGTAAATTTCCAGCTCGTTAGTTAGCATTGTTTTTTAAAAAACAAAATAGGTTTAAGACTTAATATACTTAAATACCTTACAAACATTTTATTACAATGCTTTTTTTAATTTTTTACATCCTGGTTTTTCTACAAATACTGCAAAAAAAAAACTCAAAATTCGTGAAAAATAAAATTATCAACATAAAAATAACGGTTAAATACAAAAAAAAAAAAAAAAAAACTAGCGTGTTTAAGTAATAAAATTCTTTAAAGTAGAGAGAACGAATAAAAGTCTGAGTAACTGTAATTCTCATTTCTCTATTACACACATGAATTATGTTAGTAAACATTTTAAACGCTCAGATTTTTTTTGTTTTGACGTTTTTTACATTTTGGTTTTTTTCTTTTTTGGTAATTTTTTTTCGTTTTAGTGTTTTCTCCGTTTTGTGGTTCTTTTATTTGGCGATTTTTCTGTCTTTTTTTCTTTCTCCCGTTTTTTTTTAATTTTTGCTATTTTTAGCATTTTGTCGGGTTTTCCTTATTTCATTTTGCCTTTTTTTAATTTAAAATTATTTTTGTGATTTTTTTTTGAAGATTTTTTTTCGCTTTGGAATATTTTAATTTTTACGATCTTTTTTATTACAGCGATTTTTTTGTGTTTTGCAATACCATTTTTTAATATAATAAAAATCTGAAAATAACTGTTTTTTTCCTTAAAAAATTAAAAATTACAAAATAACTTTTTTTCATTTTGGCGATTTTTTTTGTGTTTTACAATACTCAGAAAAATAAAAATCACAAAATAACATTTATTCCTGCTCGAAAATAAACTTTGGCGGTTTTTTAGTTTTTCTTTTTTTATTTTGGCGAATTATTCCCCGTTTTGAAGATATTTTTCATTTACCGTTTTTTTATAATACTATTTTTTAATATAAAAAAATCTGAAAATAATAATCATAATACTTTTTATTTTTTTCTATTTTACAGTACTATTTTACAATATAACAAATATCAGAAAATAACATATTACTTAAAAGATAAAAATCACAAAACGATTTTTATTTCTACTCGAAAAAATAAAAATCATTTTGCTTAAAAAATATAAAAGTGAAAAAATAACTGTTATCCTTTGAATTTTATGATAAAAATTAGGGTCCCCGATTTAAACGTCCAATAAAATGAGCTTATCTTACCGCAAGTAAAATAATTAATTTTATTATAACAATGAGCATTTGTTAAAAATAAAAATGGAATGTTATAAAATCAAAAACAAACCACCTTTAAAAAAACAACTCAAAATGATTATCTTTCCTACTTTGTTTCTCATTATACTCAAACAAAAAATAAACAAACAATTCGAAGTATTAAAATCTATTTAGTTTGTTCTTGTAAAGAAATAACAACGATCACACTGCTGTTAATTGAGAGTATGATAGGCATGAGAAATAAAATGGAAGAGAGTTTAATAATTTGAGTTTTATATAGTGTTTGTTGAATACTGAACGGATTTTAATACTTTTATATTTATGTTCTGTTCATCTATGAAAAAATACCTTTCTAATAGTATATTTTTTATCAAAATCGAATGTATAATGTGAGGGTAAAAGAGATTACAGGAAATGTATTTACCCATTAATAATATAGATAGATATAATATGTATTTATAAGTCTATATTACTTAAAGTCAGCTTTAAGAAATATTTATCTTAAATTAATAATTATTCAAACAATTCATAAAAAATAATTTTATATTACTTGTCATTTATTTTGAACCTAAGACCTTTAAAAAATTTTTTTAAATTTCTTAATATTTCATAATAAAAATTTCATCATAATATTTTCTCCATACATGCTGCTTTCTTTAAACAATAAAACAAAAAGATACATCGTGGAAATTTAAAAGAATATATTAAAAATATTGAAAATAAAAAACTTGTACAACAAGACGAAAAGAACAATAAAAAACAAAATTTAAATGGTTGTCACAATAATCCTCAACAAATTATAGCCAAATCTTTAAAATCTCCAAAACAAGAAGTAGTTGATGGTGATGATTTTCAAAAAGATGAACTGTCGACAATATTTAAAAAATTCGATGCTAAATATAAAACTGATTCGGAAAAAGAAATGTTAGCAGAAGACAATGATGGTGGAGATGGTGGTGCTCAACAGAATTCACCTCCCTCAGAAGATTCACCCAATACAGAGGATTCGTCTTCATCCTCAGTACCGAAACCAATGCCACGCACTTCTCGCAATAATTCATTGCCAGATGCTCAACCCCAATCACCTTTGGAAGGAAATAATGTAATGCCAAAACCAAGACCTAGAACATCAGCAGGAGCTTATAAGGTGTAATTTAGAAGAAATGATCACAATGATTTGAAATATCTTTGATTTTATTGTATTTTTTTTTTTTTTTCTTAATATGGTTTTGTATTATTTTGGAGTAGATTTTTTAATTTTTTTCTATTGTTTTTTATTTTTGTTTTATTTTTAATTAGAATAGTTTAAAATATTTTAAATATACTTTAATTTTGTTTGTTGATTTTTTATAGCCTCGTTTGGGTCCTAAACCTTTCTCCAGCAATTCTGTAGATGTTTCCTTCGATAAAGTATTTGCTGTACCCGTAGCTCCTGGCTCCCAAGAAAATCTTTCACAATCTTGTAACCCTACTCCAGCAAATGACAGTGAATCCTCTAACAGCACGAAATCCGATTTAATAGTGGAAATTGAAATTAAAAGTAAGTAGTTTGCTTTGCAAATTTTGTTAGTTTTTCTATTACCATTTTAAACAAAATTTTCAGAACAATCATCCGGTTCTGATGGCGAAAATAATGGTCTACAAAAGTCTTTGTCTACTTCTGAAAGACGTAAAGTAAGTTTATTTATAAATCATTCCTAAAACTGTTTCTTTAAACAAATTCTACAAAGTTCAAAATCATTACTAATATTTTGTTCTAACAAATTAATCTCTTCTATACTCTTAACATCAAAAAACATTTTTGAAACACTAACAAAATCTACTACTACTCTACAAAAATATAACAACGTATTTACTTACTTCAGTCCTCTTTGGATGATGAAGATTCCAGTGACAAGGTTATTAATCGTCTCCTTGCAAATTGCTGAAACAAAGAACCCACAATTAATATGATCTTAATTTATTTTCTAATTAGATTTTCGAACAAAATCATTCTGAATCTTCGGAGAATTCAACCGAAGGTGATGATAAACCAGAATCTGAATTGCGTAGATTCTCACCAGCACGCAGCAGTATTGCGGAGAGAAGACGTTTATATGAATTACATTCAAAGAGTACTACCGAAGAAAGATCTCAATCGCCAGTGCCATTGTAAGTTTCAAGATGACAAAAAAAAAAAGGATTTTTTATTAATAATTTTCTTTATATAATGTATTTTCCTTTATAGACGCCGTGAATTATCTAAAGTCGAGTCAACTAAGTCAACAGCCATTGATATGAAGAGAACTTCTGTGCCCGAGGGTAAAATGTTGGACGAAAGACGTCGTAATTTACCCGTTAAAGAGGTAACCGATAGTGCGGCTGGTATTAAGAAATCAGCTACAGAAACTGCTATAACCACTTCACACAAACGCACTTCTACTGTGTTTGGTAAAGTTTCGAAATTTCGCCATTTAAAGGGTACTCCCGGTCATAAGTCTACGCACATCGAAAATCTACGCAATTTAAGCAGACAAATACCCGGTGAATGTAATGGTTTCACAGCTAATCATGAACGTGTTGCTGTTCCGCTATCAGGGCCCGGCGGAAAAATTGCCATATTTGAGTTGACAAAACCTGGACGTTTGCCAGATGGTGTTATACCCTCTTTGGTAAATGGTAGTAATATAATGGATTTCCAATGGGATCCTTATGATCCAAAACGTTTAGCTGTTGCCTGTGATGATGGTATGGTTAAATTGTGGCGTATTCCCGAGGGTGGACTTTTGGAACCCACCAATGCTCCTGAACAAGAGTTAACAGCTCATTCAGATAAAATTTACTTTATACGTTTTCATCCCTTGGCACAGGATATTTTACTGACGGCTAGCTATGACATGTCAATAAAGTTATGGAATTTGCAAACCATGGAAGAAAAATGTGTTTTAACTGGACACTCAGATCAGATATTCGATTTTGCTTGGAGTCCTTGTGGAAAATATGGTGCTACCGTAAGTAAAGATGGTAAAATACGTGTTTACAATCCACGTAAATCGGAGACTCCTATACGTGAGGGTAATGGGCCGGTGGGTACTCGTGGTGCTCGTATTGTTTGGGCTTTGGATGGCCAATATATTGTGTGTACAGGTTTCGATAAGTAAGTTTTATTATCTCACAATTTAAGTTAAGGAAATTAATTTTTTAATTATTTACGCAGAGTCTCTGAACGTCAAATAAGTGTTTACAAATCGGATCATTTAAATGCACCCTTAAATACCGCCAGTCTAGATGTTTCCCCTTCCATTTTAATACCCTTTTATGATGAAGATAGTTCCACTTTATTTGTAACTGGCAAAGGCGATTCTACCATTTATTGCTATGAAATCACCGATGAAGAACCTTATATTTGTCCTTTGTCTCATCATCGCTGCACTTCTTTGCATCAGGGTTTAAGTTTTCTTACTAAGAATCATTGTGATGTGGCTAGTGTTGAGTTTTGCAAAGCCTACCGCTTGACAAATACGACAATTGAACCTTTGAGTTTTGCAGTGCCACGTATTAAGGTAAGACTTTTTTATACTATTTTATTTTTTATTTTACAATATAAAATGATTAAATACTTATTAATTTTTATAACTAACTGAATTAATTTTTATTTATCGATTTCTCTTTAATCTAGAGTGAACTCTTCCAAGATGATCTATTTCCTCCCACCCGTGTTACTTGGCTACCCACCATGTCGGCTGAGGAATGGTTCTTATCAAACGATAAAAAACCCAAGAAAATTAGCTTACAACCTGAAGGAATGGATTCACGTAAGTTTATCTATCTATTGAATTTTAAACTAAATTCTTGATTGATTTTTTTTTATTATAAGTAAATAAATATTTGGTCAAATTAATGTTTTTAGTGGTAACGCTTATTTCATCAAATATTTAACTATGGGAACGAAATTTCTTAAAAGTGTTTAAATCTTTTTTAATTTTTATTTTTAGTATCATCTATCCAACCAGTGGTTAGCCAAACAAAACCATTGGTGCAATCAGCGGTATCGGCGGCTGGGGAACAAATAAATAAATTTGATATTGATAAAAATAAACAAAAAGAAGTAAGTATTTTGTTTTAAATATTAGAAATTGAAACATTTATGCTGAGGGAAATTCTGGGTCTTTGACATACCCAACAAAAACTTGGTAACGGCATGTAGTTACGGATTTAGTTACTTTTCAGTGACAACAACATAAAGTCTGCATTATATAGATGTAGTTTAGTAACTACTTATTTATAATTCGGTATATAATTACTTATTTATAATTCGGTATGTAATTATTTATGATCAAATTTTTGAAAATACTGTTTTTTTTATTTTTTAATTTAGTTTACAATTCATATATTTAAAGAAGGTATAAAAATATGGAAAATATAAATTTGCGTATGAATTAATTTTTAATTTAAATAGTTTTTAAAATATTATATCTTTGGTTATTGTTGTTATTGAAATTTAAACTAAAAAAATATTGCCACAACAAAAAGAAACTGCTTCTTAGTTGGTACCTTTATTATTTTTTAAAAGGTCCTTATTTGGAAATAAGGACTTTTATTTGACAATTGAGCCAGCCAAATGGCAATTGCTTTAATTTAAATTTACTATAGAATTAAGTTTCTTAAGATTAAATAAATTAAAATAATTGACAATTTGTGGTACAATTTTTTTAAAATGGATACTTTTTTGCAATTAAATACAATTTTATTCACTTTTTTACTAATTACTATTTTATGTTTCTTATTTCTTTTAGATTCAAAAATCTGTTAGTGCCCGCATGGAATACAACACCAAATTAGAACAAGACGATATGGAAGGTGTTGACGAAAACGAATGGCAAGATTAAGTTTTATACAAGACACTACTATGTCTTAATCAAGCAACCCTATAAGAAAAATAACAAGTCTTTAGTAATTAGAGTAAGATTCTTTTTTAAAATATATGATCTCCTTTTCTCAACCACGTCCTTACCAACCTAACAACCTAGAAAATCCCAAAAACCAAATCTCCTAAACTTTAATGCCTATTTCTCCCCCGCTCCCCCTCATTAAACATTAGCAAATGTTGTAATAAGTGTGCGAAATTATTTTTGTCTAGTAATTTTTGAGATTTGTTCTATAACATGACATTAATTTTAGTTTTAAAATTAAAAAAAGAAAACAAACACCATTATTTTGCACTACGTAATTGTCGTCGTAAAACATGTTTAATACACCATTTTAATATATAAACTAATATATATATTTTTTAAATTAGGTTAAAACAAAATTTTTCTTAAAGAATCTATACTACAAAAAAGAAAACCCCAAACCTTTGTCTAGTCTATAGTATTTTTTACGTTTGTATTGTTTTTTGCTTTTATTATTAACTATAATTTTTTTTTTAATTTGTAAACTCTATGTATCTTTTCTCTCTGTAACTTTATTATTGTGACTCTTTATAAGTATTTTTTAAAAAGAAATTTTTTAGTATTTCTTTGTCAAAGTATTCAAACAACAAATAACAATTCATTCCTCAAGCAAATTGGATATTCCAAAATACAAAATGACCACTTTTTATATTTGGGTCATTTTACAAAATAGACTGATTACCCAAAATAATGCCAATCAATACAATCTAAAAACGACCAAGATTTTCCAAAAATATGAAACAATCTAAAAAAGAAGCTAAACAAAAACGAATATTTTCCATTAAAACACTCACTCACTAAAACTTCCCATTTGGAAAAGCATAATGATCATTATTATAAAAAAAAAACAAAACAAAAACAAACCAAAAGACTTAATGAAACAACAACTAATTGCCATATTAGAAGAAATTTAAAAGAAAATCAACAAAATTTAAGAAAACATTTTTATATTAAAAAAAAAATAAAATAAATAACAATAAAATACCACACTAAAAAACACTTTACTAAAAGAAAAGTTTACAACACACACACAATAAATTACACTTTAATTAAAAAAATCATAAAAATAAAATAGTAACAAAAATTAAAAAAAAAACACAATTTTTTACTATTTATATATATTCAAAAGAAAAACAACACAAAAAAATACCTAAAGTATTTTTTCATCAACAATTTATATGCGAACAAATTCAACAACAAACACAATAATTATTTAATTATATTTTCATATATGATTTCTTTTTTATTTTTTAATTTTCATAATTTCATAAATATTTATGTATTTAAATATTTCATTTCGATTTTATAAAATTTTCATTAATTGTAAATTTAAATTCTTTAATATACAATTAATTGTTTAAATATTTCATTTGTGTAGAATAGTAAAAATGTTGAAAATTTCATATTTTTACTATAAACATTTTTTCATATATTTATACATTATTATTATTTTTTTAATTTTATTTTGATATTATTATTTAAAAATGCAAAATATCTGATAACACCAGCATTTCGAATTTTTTTTTTATGATTATTATTAATTAGTATTGCAAATAAAAATAAGTATGATATTTAATAATAATATTATTATAATAATAACATTTATATTTACAATACATTTATATATTATTTATACATATACAACAGCAATTATATTAAATAAAATAAAAATTAAAAATAGTAATTTATACTGATTTGATTGAGTTCCTTTTACATTATCTTTTAGGGCGAATTTTGGGCATTGTTATATGAATCAGCTTTTAAACGTAAAGGGTATCGATTTGTGATCACTCATATTTCTGACCAAAAATCTTAAATCGTTAATAACTTTGTAAATATGCATCCCAATGATTTCCATTTATGATCATCAGGTACAGAAAGTTCATGCATTTGTGTCGGTTTTAGGCGCTTAAAAAATGCACTAAAAATGTTAAAATATTCTCAAAAAACGAATAAACTATGCAGTTATTTCTTAACTTTTATTAACAAAAAAAAAAAAAAAAAAAAAAAAACATTTTAATTCAGTATCATATTGAGGGCGTGTGTGAAACGGTAGAAAAGTTCTACAAAAAAAAAAAAAAATATTTTTTTTCCATGGTGAGAATAATTTTCATTTTTGCTGTGTGAAATGAAAACTGAAAAATATTGACAACTAAATTTTATTATTAAAAAATTAAAAGAAAGAAATGTGTGAATGTTGAAATATGAAGAATTTTAAAGAACGTTATGTGTTTGAAATGTTAAAAGATTTTAAAATTTATGTTATTTTTCCAAATATTTTTTTCAAATGAAATTTTTATGTAAATTTTAAAACTTAAAAAATGTATATTCATTTGTCAAAATTTTTACTAGCCCTAGCAAGCATACTTTTCTACTATTTCACACAGAAGCTAAATTAAAAATAAATATACAGGTAAGACCTTAGACAGCTTTTGTACATAGAAAACAAGAACGATCAAGACCGACCATATGATACCCCACATGTGTATGTCCATCACAATTCGTGAAGGGGTCTTATATTAGACATGTGGACAATTGTGGATTGTGCCAAATTTCATTGAAAATTGCGACTTGTACTTTGTGCACAAGGTTTACATAGACAGCTAGCCGTCCAGCCAACCAGACGGACGGACGGATATCGTTACATCGACTCAAAAAGTGATTTCGAGTCGATTGGTATATTTTAAGGTGGGTGTTGGATGATTTTTTTCTGTGCGTTGCAAACATCAGTAAAAACGCATAATACCACAGCCACCTATGGTGGTGCAGGGTATAATTACTCTTCGACATTAACAGATGCCATTGATGTATTTTTAAATGATGTGGAAAGATTTTATTGTTCTTCGTTTGAATCTAAAATTGTAACAACTGTAATGGCAACAGTTCTTTCGATGAATGTGGTCTTAATGCTAGAATTTAACCCTGAGAGTCTGTATTTATATCTATGTTTTAGGCTATATATTTGTCGAATATTTTAGGACAATACTTCTGCGAAAAGAAATTATTTATTCTGTGTAATTTCGCATTTTAATACGAGATAAATTTTCCTTCTGAAGACGCTCCTTTTGCAATAATCAACGTCTTTTTGTTATTGTTAGTTTTAGAGAAATAGCTTACCACATATTAAATTGTCCATGATATTTTTAATATTTTAAAACATTTTTTAGCTCTTCTGAAAATTTTGAAATGTAGACTTAAGTCGTTTTATCAAAAATTATTTTTTTTCTACACAAAAAATAATTTTAAATTGGAATATTGCAATAAATATGCTATAAAAACATGAATTTATGGCAAAATGCATTTCAACAAAATATACATAAATATGCACTAACATGCCATTTTAAAGCGAATTCTGTAATTCGCAAAGATATTTATTTTACTCTGTTCTAGTAGTAAAGGCAAAAAAACATGCATTTGCATGAACTTCCGGTCCTTGGTGATCACTCATATTTCTGACCAAAAATTGATTTTTATATGAATTTCGATAAAAATCTTAAGTAGCTACAAACTTTGTAAGAAATACTTTCAAATGAGAAAAGAGCTTCTTTGATTTGTGATCATTCATATTTCTAACATAAAGTCGATTTTTATAAGAATTTTGATAAAAACTTAAATCATCAGTAAGGAGTATATTTGTAAATATGCGTTCAAATGAGAAAAGGACTTTAATTTGTGATCACTCATATTTCTGACCAAAAGTTGATATTTATAAGAATTTTGATAAAAAACTTAAATTATCAATAACTTTGTAAATATGCGTCCGAATGAAAAAAATGAATTCGATTTGTGATCACTCAAATCTATGTCCAAAAATCGATTTTTATATGAATTTCGATAAAAATTTTAACTCGGTAATATCTTTGTAAATATGCGGAAAAATGAGAAAAAGGCTTTGATTGTGATCACTCATATTTCTGACCAAAAATCGATTTTCGATTTCGATCGTTAATAACTTGGTAAATATGCGTCCAAATGATCATTGATATTTCTACACAAAAATGAATTTAGAAATTTGATTTTTATATGAGAAAAGTGCTTCGATTTGTTGTAATCAGTCATATTTCTGATAAAAAATTGATTTTTATATGAATTTCCATAAAAATCCTTAATAGTAATTATATACTTTGTAAATATGGATCCACATTTTTCACTTTTCAATTTGATAATCTGGTAACACTAAATAGGATAACAAGTGTTGGAATTTATAGTACAAATTGTAATGCACATTGGTATTTCCTTTGTTTGCTCAACTAGGATTCGATAGTTGTAATATAAATTTATTTTTGAAAAATTAGTTGTTTTTAATTTTTGGAATAGTTTTTTAATATAATTTATGGATTAATTGTATTAATTAAATATCGTTTATAATATTTGTAGTGTCCCGAATAATTTATTTGCCAAAACCAAATGATATCACGAAAAAATCCCCTTTTACACCCAACAATTTGTTATGTTAAAAAATCCCCTCACAGCTGCAGTAAAAATGGTATTGCATATTATTTACCTTTCATATGTAATTATCACAAACAATACAAACATGTTACGTAGCTGTCAGCTTTGTTATATGATGCCAGCACAAAATTGTTTTTGTTCTGTGTTCATACAAATGAAACAACCACTGTTTACGTCCCTTTTCAACTCATAACAAACCGATCTTCCCCACAGGTTTGAATTGAGCGCGTTTCATAGTTTACTTTTGTCAGTTGTTTGGTATGGACGTGTGAGGAGGAAATATACGCATGCGTTACGGTAAAATAATAAAAGAAACAAGAAAAAAAAAACTAAATTGAGAAGGTGGTTTTTCTTAATTGCAAATGTGTGTAACTGATGAAAAAGCATAATTGAGTAGTGATAAATTTTGTGTGTGCTTGTTTTTTTTAAATAAATATCATTTGTTCTTAAGTTATGTATATAAAACAAATATTAAAAAATAAACAAATTTTCAAAAATAATTAAGAAAAATTTGCTGCATGTGTAACAAAAAGGAATTCGTAAAAAAGGAGAGCAAGATAAAAAAGAGAAACCCATAAAACCTGACGAATTGACCATATTAAAAAAAGAAGTAGAAGAAAAAAGTGGTTTGTATTGAAGATTCTTTTACTCCTCTTGTGGTAGTGTCCGTCGTTTGTCTTGTTGGTGAATAAAAGTGTGAGAATATTGTTGAATAAAGAAAAAAATATTGAAAATTAAAGTGAACATAAAAAAGAAAACTAAAGCTATGTGGTTGACGACCACTTTAAGGAACGACTTAAAGTCGTTAACCAATGTGAATTGAAATTACAAATACAAAAAAGAAATACCAACTAAAATAAAATTTATGGTAGAGAAATACGAAAATAAATTTATATCAAAGGATTAAACAAAAATCATAAATAACAAAATAAAATTTTATAAAAAAATGTATTGAAATTATAAATTACAAAATATTTTAAATATAAAAAAAGAAAAAATATTGAAACTAATTTCAAAATTTATTAAAAATATTAACTAAAGCCACATTAGTAAAACGAAAAACAAAAAAAAGTGTACAAAAATTTGTTAATTTTCAATATTCCTAAAAGGAATTGAAATTGTGTCTGACGTGTTTCTAAGTATTAAGAAATTTCGCCAGTCTTTGGATTCTTCTTTTCTTCTTTATCCCCAAAGCAGAGCCACAAAACTGGATTACAACAATGTGGCTACTGGTTAAAAACCACACCTTTGCCAAGTCGGATATATTTTGGATAAAATATCTAACATTATTCCTTTTAATATTTTCAATATTACAAGGCATTTCCGCAGCGGGTAAGTTGAAAAAATATATGTATTTTGCTGTAAACTTTGTATATATAGAGCAGCACTAAATTGCTTTAAAAATATCTTAAAAATATGTAATAGCCAAAAAAAAAAGAGTAACTTGAAAAAAATCTCATATTTAATTGTTCTCCATTTTGTTTGGTTTTGAAATGCAATCCCAATATTATACGAACAGCGAGTACGTATACAAATATACAACAGAAAATTGTATCTTGCTTTTAAATCAAATTTAAAAGATACTCACAAATGCTTAAACACAGACTTCCATACCCATCAACATATACAAACGCCGATCGAGATACTCTCATATACACACAGATACATAACACACACACTCGCACATGCCAGCGAACAAGAAAAAACCACTAATACATTAACATTAATTCCCTTTTTGTAGCGGCAGCAGTAGCAGTTTTCTTGCTGGTTTGCTTTGTCGTTTATTTTCTTGTTATTATTGTTGTTGTTGCCGTGTTAGTCTTTTTGTTGTTGTTCATGCAACTGCCACAATAAACAAGTCTTGACGACGTTGATGTTGATGATCATTGTAATTCCTTTGTACGTTTTTATTTCTACTTCTCTTTCTTGCAGTTACTATATTGTTGTTGGTAATAGGGTTGCTAATATTAGCACAATTTTAGGGGAAAAAGGGGATTAGTATGTTGTGCGTTTTAAGAAATCCTTTATAGGTATTTTTATTTTAAAACTGTTTAAAAATTTAATTTTGTAGAAAATTAAAATCACTTGTAAGCCAAACAAAAAATAAATTGTTAAACTTTTAATAAATATTTTATTAAACAGAACTAGTTTTATACATAAAAAATAATAAATTTGATTGAAAATTATTATAATTCTTTTTTTTTGCATTTTCAAATGTAAATATCTATAGGGGTATCAAAATATTGTACACTTTTGTAAAACTATAAGAGACTAAATAATAGAAATTTGATTGTTTTTTTTAATTAAATTTATCAGTCAGGGAAAGCATATAAAAATTGAAAAAAAAAAAACAAAAAATGGACAGTTTACATTACGTTGTTTATGACAGACATATTCTGAAATCCTTTACCGATTTACTTATCGTTGCCGAATCTAGTCATTTATTATTTTAATTGATAGATTATAACTTTTTCTATTCCGTTATCAATTACCGAAATTATAATCGCTAAACTATCTTCTTTTTCGACTTGAACCAAGTTTTATTTCGATTTTATCATACACAAATAAAAATCAGTTTGTGAGTTTTAAAATATAAATGAAAAATAAAAATAAATGTATAGTTACATTTTCAAATGGAAATAAAAATATTTTAGAATTTTTATTTTTGTTTTTAATGTATTCTAATTTGTATTAAAATGTATTGGAAATGGATACTTTATTAATATGTAGTCGAGATTATTTTAATTAAATTCGACCATTACACGATTTCTGTGATTTGACTAGCATGCAATGTATTTAGATAGATCTATTTTAAAATATATGTATGTGCATAGATGACTCGGAGGTTAACTTGATGCGAAAGATTTAATTATGAGTTAAAAATTCAGTCTTTGCAATTACAAAATATATCTTTTCTTTTACGTATATTGCCTTTTAAACTATCATTTTGGACTTATTTTATTTGATTCAGATGTACTTGAAAAATCTTTTTTACGAATTCTCTAGCTACGTTCGGAAAGCCATTCTAAAGTTTAGAATTAATTATCACATAAAACTGATAAATAACACATAAATACAAGACTTTCATTTTATGCTACAAAAAATTTAATTTCATTTTATGATTTTTATTTATTGTTTAAAAGAATAAAAATCATAGTCTGATTTTTATTTTTTGCACAAGAAAATAAAAATCACAGCTTTTTTTTTTATTTAAAAAATTAGTAATAATTGTTATTTGAAATTCATAAAATAAAAGTCAAATATAATTTTTATTTCTGATATAATTTATCAGTAAAATAAAATAAAAAAATTATTGCACAATAGCTAAAATAGCGTAACACAAATGCTATGTTTTACTCAGGTTATTTTTAACAAATTTTCTTCATATTGATTTTTTGGATTTATATTTTGATTAAAATATAAACAATTTTTCATTTATAAATTTTTTAAAGAAATTTGTCCAAATTTCTTTCAGATCTCTCGAAGCTAAAAAATGTATATATAAAACTAAAAAAATTATATATATATATATATATATATATATATATATATATATACAATAATAATTTTTTTGTTTACATGCTTTATGTATATTTGAAAAAAATTTTCTGAATATGTATTATATTTCTAATTTTCATTTATATTTTTTAATTTGTAAACATTTTTATATCTAAAAGAAAATTTTAAAAGTTATTTAATATTTTGTAAATTTTATAAATTGTGTAGACTTTTAATAAAATAACTTAATAAGAATTTTCAACATTTTTATGAAAGCTAAAAAAATACTGTGGTTAATGTAACCTTTTATGATTAAAAAAAACCTTCAAATGACCTTATTTAGACTTAAAATATTTTGTTAAAAGTACAATTAAATTTATCATATATAACTAATATATATGTTTATAATTAATACGTATTTACAATTTTTTAATAAATTTCTATGGCATTTGACAAAAAAAAAAACAAGAAAAAATTTTAATTTTATTAATTAGAATAAAAGCTTAAAAATTCTTTAAATAAAAGTTATTTATTTTAAAATTTATACAAACTCGATATAATTTCCAGAATAGACAATTCTCAAATTTATGCGTTTTGGAATAATGCCCCTTGCAAATAATTGGGTATCCTTTCATTTTTCTTGAGGGGATTTTACGAATTAAAGATGTTTTCAAATTTGATTCTTTTTTTTCTTTATTTGAAGATAATTTTTTATTTTTTTATTTCAAATTTGATTTTTTAAAAGTTTATAAAGTCGTTTACACATTAAAATTGATGTATAAATATTTTTAAATTATGTAAATAAGTTTCAGAACAATTTCTTTAAAAGTAATAACTAATGTATATGGTTATTGAAAGTGAATTAGATTTATATTTTTTACAATCTGAAATTAATGAATAACAAGTATAACAATAAAAATAATTTTTGTAAATTTGTTAAACTAAAAAAGTGAACATTAATAATTTTATTCCATTTTAAGCGATTAAAACAATTTCTTTTACGAAAGCCTTTTTGTTTTCACATTTTAATTAGCATTATTTTTGCTAAGTAAATGTTTTTTATAACTTTCCCAAATGAGATAATAAAGATGAAATGTTATTTGTTTAGAAATTACATTTGCATATTATGTTTAATTAATTGATATACCTATTTAAATGAATATAATCGATTAAGAAGTAATTCACTAATAATGTGTTTAAAAAGGTGAATTTTTATGGCATTATTTTCAATGTTTTCCTTTTTTTAAACTTTTTGTTATAATAAAAATTTTTTAGAACTAACTATAATATTGATGCATAAATGCTCACTTTATTCATAAAGATAAAAATAATATATTCACCAAAAAAATAAAAAAAAAACATCAAAAGACTTGATTTATAAATCCTTTTTAAGCTGTTTTTTATGTTTTGTAATACCATCAGAAGAATTATGTTGTTCCATTGAATTTTTATATAAAATTAAAAATCTTATTCTTTTTTAAGTAATATATGAGATAAATTAATGTTCCCTAAAAAGTTCCTTATAAATTCTATAATGGCAGCTCTGTCTCTTATATTTTATTGCTTTCATTCTTATGTTTTTACTGCTCATTTCAAGTACGGAGTTTCATGTGATTGTTATTTTCGCCAATAACACCCTATACAACAGGGATGGAAATTATTAAGTTTAAATAATTAAATTATTTTTATAAACAGGTTATAAACTGAAAATCTTTTAAAAAAGTTATTAAATGAATAATATCAAAATTATTATTAAGAATTATTAATTTTAAAAGAAAGAAATGAAAAGAAAAAAAAAAAAAAAATAGCCCAAATCCCATAACTGCTCTCACAAAAACATTTACATTCACATACAAACACACATGTGTATTAAGAATACAAAACAGGCTAGGCAGTCGTCAGTCGCTTCACTTAGGCCAGTTTAATAGTACCCATTAAATGAAACTACAAATATTCATATAATCTATAGACAGACATACAGACAGATCGACAAACATACGAAGCATATAATACGATTATTCCTCACTTATTTTATTTTTGCTTTTTCTTACTATTTCCTTTTTCTGTGTTTTTATCTCCTTTCTCTTGATATTCGTTAGGTGAGTAAATGTAATAGCTACATACAAAAATGTATTCACTGCGTTTTGCATCTCTTTCTGTTTTGTGTGTTAAACAAAAAATCCTTTATACATTTTAATTTTTATCTTTAAAATCCCATTTTTAGTTTCAGGAGGAAAAGATCATGTTTTGGTTACCTTTATTTTTTATATATGTAAGTACGAGAAGCTGTTGTATTTTGAAGAGTATCTGTGATTTTTTTTTTGTAAAAAAAATCTTTGGCTTAAATTCTTTGTTTCGTATATTTTTCGTTCTTTCGTTTTGAAGCAATTTGGAATATGATCTCTTAGACAGGTGTCTGTCCTGAGTTGTATACAATATGTTTTTTTGGAAATATGTACTCGTATTTGAAAACTTTCTTGTTTTTTTTTTTTGGTTATTTATTTTAATTTTGTTTGTATTTTATATTTTTATGTAATTTCTTTTTGTGGGTTTTTATAAATTTTCAATAATAGCTTTAATTTAAGTTGCCGTCGGCTTGATTTTTGCTTTCTTTTTCTCTCTGGTCTAAATGAAAATTGGATATAAATGAAAATTCCTTACAAAGATTATTAAAATTCTTGGCTGAATTTTTATCAATAACAAAGTATTTTTCTAATAAACCAGCTTTTTTTTAGGTTATGAGTAAATTATTTAAAACACAGTTTGTTAATATTTTAGAGTTTTAGACAAAAATTTTAGTTTTTAAAATTCAAGTTCAAAATCTTTTAATAAATTTGTTCCTTAAGGAAGTTTTTGTAATTTAATAAATCAAATACTTATTTAATATAGGAAATAAGCAGATAATTTGCTCTATAATAAACATATTATGATTGATTGTTATTACTTTTAATTTTTAAACTCAATAGTTTTTCATAGGAATTACAGCATTTTTTTTAGGTAGGTTAAATAGCAACTCCAATCATTTTCATATTTTTAATATAGTAATAAATTTATTTATTAATCCCGATTAATTACATTTGCTTATGTTCTTCCTCTTTCCTTACCCCAAGTCTACACGTAGACTAGATTTTAATGTAAGCAGTTGTCAAATTCTATCTCTCTTACGTGTGGGCACCAATTAGCAATCTATTAAAATAAGTAATCTATTAAAATAAATACCTCTAGTCTACACGTAGACATTTTTATGTTGGCAATTGTCAAATTTTATCTCTCTCTTTAAAATGTTACATGTGGACCAATAAGAAATCTATTGGGCAATCTACAATGGTGCATATACCTATGAACGCACATCAATTTACTTACCAAAAATGGGGATAAAAAATAATTACAAATTAATTTTTTTTAATTATTTATTGACTACTTAAAAAAATTAATAAGAAAAAACTTAAAATGTACATTAAATTTTTTCATTGTAATTTTATTAATTTAATGCCATTTTTATGGCATTTTTCCTATATACCCACTTTAATGAACTAATTTAGCATTATTAATAATGTGTTGATGAACCTTTGTTTTCGATAACTTCAAAAATTCGGTTTGGCATTGATTCGACTAATTTTTGAAGAAAATCACTGTCAATTTCTTTCCAAGCTTGTTTAATTTTTAGTTTTAACTCCGTTATTGTCATTATGATTTCATTCTGTGCATTTCTTGCGTAAACTTTACGGAGCATGTATCCCCACAGATTCTCCATTGAATATAAATCCGTATTGCAAGTCTAATAGTGGAATACTATGTTTATAAAACCACGATTTATATTTGTTCGAGATATGGATTGGAGCGTTATCCTGTTGGAATATGTAATCTTCATCCATTTTTTTATTCATAAATGAGAGAAGAGCATCTTCCAATAATTCATTATAAATTGCACTGCTTATTTTAGTTGGAACAAAACATATTTTGATTTTGCTGCAGCAGAAATGGCTGCCCAAACCATAACACTGCCTCCACCGAAATTGCGTTTCGACATACGAATTTCAAATCATGCCAATAGCAAGAATATGAATCGGGACCGTCAAAATTGAATTTCTTTTCATCAGAAAAGATTACTTTATTCCACTCTCTTCATTTCATGCATTTGAGCTCAAATTTTAAACGATTTTCTTTACGGTGATATTTTAACATTGGCTTACATTTAGGTTTATTTCATTTTATGTTACCATCTGTTCGCAAAATGTGTGCAACATCTTTGGAAGTGACAGGAAGGTCAAGTTTAGTTTTTATTTGTATAGCATTTAATTTATTGCGGGTGGCTTCTTTTATTTTATTAAATGTCTTTTTGTTAATTTTTGATTAACTTTTGTTGGTTTCCGCACTCCGTATTTCTGCCACTTCTTAGAAAGCCTCGAATAACTTCTTCCGAACTGCTGTTAAATTTCATCAAATTTCTCTATTAGAAAAGTCTTGATCACGAAAAAATTTAATTTGAATTTTTTCCTGTTCTGTAAGAAAAGTTCCTTTGGGCATCCTTTAAGCTAATGAAATTTCCCAATTAAAACAAAAATATTTCCAGTAAACAGAGATGTTGTCATCAGAAACTTACCTTAAGGGAAACATTTTCATTTTTTTTTTGCAATAATTTTTTAGAAAAAATTTTCTCGACTGCGTTTATAGGAATATTCATAATAAAGAAAACAACAAAAGCAAGAAACAAACATTTTTTACATAATAAAGTACCGTTATATCGCGAGTTATTGTAATAACACAACATTGTTTTTGGTTAATAGAAATGAATATTTCTCAAAGAAAAGCAAACATTTTAAATGCGTTTATAGGAATATGCACCAGTGTATTTCGCAATAAATGTTTAAACACAAAGCTGAGCAATAATGTTTAACATTAGCTGTCAAAATTTATTGTTCTCTTTTAAAATTTTGCCCTTTTTACAAAAAAAAAAAAAAACCCAAAATAATTAATTTTGTTTTGAAAAGGCAAATAAAGAATAAAACTGCGAAATAAATTAAAATTTTCGATAAAAAAGACAATTTAACATATAAATTTCTCATGTACGTTTTCTCCATCCCTTAACACAAAGTTGGATATAAAATAATTTTCCCGTTATTTCTAATGTTAAGAAATAAAAATGTTTTCGTGTAGACGTAGAGATAAATAAATGTTTAAAATTGAGCAATAATATTTAAAATAAGCTGGCAAATTTATTGTTCGTTTTTCGTATTTGCTATTTAAAAAACGTTTAAAATGAATTAATATTGATTTAAAAAGGCAAATAAAGAATAAAAACTGAAAAAAATTGGAAATAAAAATTTGTTCCCCTTATTCTGCCGACGTAATTTCTTATGTTAAGCAATAAAAATTTCTTCGTGTAGGCATAGATTAAAAAAAATCAACCCTGTTCATAATTATTTACCTTTCATTCAAACGTTTTTTTTTTTTATTATTTTGACTCCTTACTTTAAGAGTAAACAGAACTTATAATTAATTTGAAAAATGTGTCGTCTTCTTAAATATAAAAATATATGTGTATATAGATCAAATGATATTTAATAATGCATTAGCTGTGTTTTGTTACTAACGTTCATAGGCAATTTTATACAAAATATAAATTTATATGCGATGGGAGTTAACGTGTTGAATTATACATGCTAACTTGAACGTCGATAAAAGTGCTGCCAATTTATGAACAAAACTATATATATATAAATAAATAAAAAAAATTTATATTATTTGTGCAAATTTGTTTGAATATTAAGTGATACCAAGTCGGGTGAGTATCGTTCTTTGTTAACTATCAATGTTAGCACTCAACAGTGACAACAAAATACAGCTATTATTTGTAAAATCATATTAAAAATAACAATATTTTAACTATTTACTTTACAAGAGTTAACGGTATTTGTAAATTAATATTTTAACAAAATGTGTTAAAATTTTATCACTAATTCCTAGAATTCTATTATAAATTTACTCATAATCTCTTTTTTTCTAATTTTCTATTACAATATATTCTTTTGTAAATCTATAACAGTAGTTTTAAATTCTAAATATAATATATTGCTAATTAAATTAACACATACAACATAAATATATTTAGTTAAATAAGAAATCCTCAAGAATTTCTCACCCAAGTAAATGACAAGAAATGAATTTATACATAAATATAATAAACAAATATTAAATATAGTTTAAAAAACACACATATTTTTTATATTTATGTATGTAAGTTAGCTTTAGTTTTCTAATCCCAAAAGCTAATAAAAAAAACAAATAATAAAAACCAAAAAAAAAAAAAAAAAAAAAAAGATATAAGCCATGTTTAAATGGCTGTAGACCTGAAAGTACATTCATAACGAAAAAAAGTTAACATACAATAGAAAAAAACTAAATTATACTTAGAAATTTCATTTTAAAACCAAACATACTTTCATGTATGAACTTCTATGTGTTTAAATATTTTGTAAATAATTTGTATTAGAAATCAGGGATTCCCAAGTGATTAAATAAAGTATATATTTCAGATAATATACAAAACTGAAACGATACCGAGAAAATTTTTCTAAGAATATGAATTATCTGATCTAATCTTTGACTTTAAAAAATCAATATATTTTGATAATTAAATTTTGAACTACATAATAATATTTTTCTATGTGAAAAAGCTGATTCTCTATTTTTTTTTTAAGATTTTAATCTTAAGTATTTCGGATCTTTTAAAAATTTTATATAATAAATGTACAATTTTCACAGAATACAAATTATCTGTTTTGATCTTTGATTTTAAAAATCAATATATTTTTTAATAACGATTTTAAATTACAATGTTTTAAAAGAATCTGTTACAGGATTTTATTCGTCAGTGTTATGAACTATTAGAGATTTTGCATAATTTTTTAAAGAATGAATAATTTAAATTACTTATGCCTCAGAATTCTCCCTGGATGAAGCGTTAAATTAAGGGTTGTTCGGTTTTTCAATACTTTGCCGGAAATGTTAAGACATATTAATGAAACTTACGGTGTTTGTAAGAAAAAACTCATAGAATACTTTTCAATTCAGCAATTGTAATATATGTAAAGATAATTGGGAATGCAAAAAATCTGTCATAATTTTCTTTTTTTAATTATTTAATTAATTTCTTTAAAATACTATAATGAATGAAAGTGGAACTATTGTAATATCATTATTGGCTAACTGGGATTTCAAATTACAAATGATAAAATAAATAAAAAAAACAACAGAAGGTGACAAAAGGTTTTTTTCTATGGCACGGGATTTTTCCACGTGACCATGGAGTTTTGAATTTAATAAAATTCTCGAGATATTTCATGATATATAGAAAATTATTTATGTTGGACTGAAATATTTATATATTGTAAACAAATTTATTGATTTCGTTTAATACCAAAAATTGTAACCCGAATTATATTCATATTATACCCACTTAATTTTTTAATCAGATCTATAATTTCAGAGACATTAAAAAAAGTTCTTACAAAATTTAAAAATTTTTGTTTTTCAAAAAATTAAAAAAAATTTTTAAACGTTAAAAGATGCTAATATTTCTGTCTTTTAATAAAGCATATTTCATTAAAATCAAACAATAAATGTCAACTCTCACAATTAATTTATAGTATCTTATTAAAGAAAAAACAATTTTTCGAGCTCATATTTAGCGTGTTTTTGTAAATTATTTCATCACTTTATTGTATCGATTCAAATAAAATAAAGCTTGATTCATGCTTCTCATATCCAATTTTAAGAAAAAGGAAGAAAGGAAAATTTTTGATTTTTTTAATACACAATTTTGTTAATAATTTTAGTTTTTTTTTTTCACACAATTTTTAAATAAGGAGTATGCACTCTTTAAGGCTTATAACTTTTACTATATGTAAATAAAATTAGTACCGTTAACTTGATTACATCTTTCATTATTCTCAGCAGTTATGTGATAAATTTTGTTGTAATAGTATAATTATTTTATCTCAAAATAGAAATTGAACAAAAATGACGCAAATGCCAAATTTAAATTTATTACGAAAAACAATTTTTTTTTTAATTTTAAGAGAAAATCTCCCTATATATCTAGAAGAAAAGCGCTAACCCTTTTGTTTGTACATTCAATTAACACAGAAATATATGTGAAGGTGTGCGTTCGGAAAATAAAAATATAGTGTATTCAAATTTGTATGGACTAATCTGTCTTCTTGTCATTAGAGCTAAAAAACAATCGAGTGGTATCAAAAAAGCAATTAAGTTGTGTCGAACTAACTTTTTTTGATGTGTGCCTAAAGGGGCTAAACACTGTCCAATTGAATGGTATTTGGCAAAAGAAAAAAAAGGATTTTAATAAAAATGTGGAGTCATTCCCACAAAAAGTAACCGATAACACAATAAAACTTCTTATTGGAGTTATTTCAGAAAATATAAAATATTTTATTAAAAACTACAAAAAAATAAAATAAAGTAATAATAATAATAATAATAAAAATAAAATTTTCTTTTAAATTTAAAACTTGAATATAATAGTCTTTAATAAAAATAAAATTTCACCCATTCCTTTCATTTTAATAACCAGATTTGCATGCTCACATTTTCGACCCTTTAGGAAACACTGACCATAATTACAAAAAAGACGAAAAGGCAACAAAACAGAAAACCCTCCTCTTCTATATAATTCTCTATCTCTTTGAGCAGACATTTATGATGCCGCTAAAAAATACTACTTTTTTCTTCTTCTACTAACTAGGTTTTCTTAGATATTGTTTTTTTTTTTCTGTTTTCATGGGTATATTTGCTGACAATTAACTATTAAGACATGGTCAACAAATACATAAATACCTGGTATATGAGAAAAAAAAATAAAATAAAAAAATAAAATAAAAACTAAGAAATTTTTTTTTTCTCAAACACGCACACACATACCAAGGCATGTAATATGACTAATGCGTATAGAAGAAGAAAATTATCAAAAGGAACAATAACAAAAACAACACTTTGAAATGTATTTGAAGTTTATAGGAATTTACAACAATTTAAAGTTGTTTTATAAATGCATGAATCCATACATACATACATACATACGTACTTACTTACACACATACATACATAAATACATACATACATACATACATAAATACATAAATACATACATACATACACACATACCTACATAACTACATTTGTATATGTATGAATGTATGAATATGAATTTTTTTATTAAGCCGTACGTGTGTGTATGTTTAGCAACATAATAAAATTAGACAAGTTTAGATGGATGGTTGGTTATTTGGTTGGTCATATTTTTTTTTTCTTGGTTAAATGGTTGGATGTAGGTAATAATAATATTGGTTTTTGTGTTTCACAAGTCAATGCTCGAATTTTAATTTTTCTTACAAGTTTTTAACTTTTTTGTTTAGCTATTTTGAAGGGTTTTGTTAAGTATTTTGTGATTTTTTTTTTAACAAATTTAGTATTTACTTTTTATTATTTCAACTTTATTTTAATGTTAGATAAGAATCGGTTTTTCAAACACCTTTAAAGAAATGGTTTTAATGTTTTCTTTTGATTATATTACAAGATATTTTATATTTAGTTAAACGTTTTATTTAGAAAAAAATTAAAAATAAATATGACGTTTAGAGAAAAAAAAAAAAAATGGTGAATAAGTTTTTTTGAGTGAGAAAATTCTAGGAAAAACACTTTAAATAAATTTAAAGGTTTAGAAAAAGTAAAAAAAAAATGAAAAACTAATGAAATTGTTTGGCCAAATCTAAATTTGTTACTTTATATTTTTTTGGAAATAAAAAAAAATCTAAAATCTAAAAATTGGAAATGAGGGAATTTTGATATGTTTGAATTGAAGAATTTTTTGAAAAATTTTAATTTTTAATTGAAATTTTGGAAACTCATACCTTATAAAGTTTTTAAAAGTAAAACAAATATTTTTATAGTACATTCAGACTGAGCATGAAAACTCTTTAAAAGAGTTTTCGCTCGAAAACATTATTGTAAACTTAAGTCTTTCCATACAAAGCGAAAACTCTAAAACAACAAGTTTTCAATGAAAACTAATTTGAAATTGTTTAGATTTTCAAAACAACACTGAGTTGTACATTTTTTTACAAAAATTACGAAGAAGAAATAAAGAAATTGAAAGTATGTGTTAAATATGAAAAATATATATATTTTTAAATAAAAGACCAAAATATGTATTTATAATAAAAAAAAGAAGACAAAAAATGTTAATAGATTTTACTGCAAATTAAAAGCTAATGCAATATTATTTTCTTCTCTTGCAATTTTGAAAAGCGTGAACAGTAACTGTGTGTGTTCAGTCTGAATATACTATTAGGCATCTTGGAATTTATTTATTTTTTAATTAAAAGAATATTAAAAAATATTAAATGGTTAAAAACTAATAAATTTTTTTAAACGAATAATTTAAAAAATTTATAAAATAAATCTCTTAATAAATTTATTTTATTTTATTATTTGCGCTTAATTAAATAAAACCATGATTTATAGTTGTTTTTAAAAACAATAATAATAGAAAATTTGTTAAAAAAAAGACACTTACGGACAAAAAACAATTTAATCGATTATATTAATTTAATTTTTTTTTTGGTTTTCGACAAAATTTTGTGAAAAACAATAAAACTTTTAATGCTAAATCATTGTTAATACATTGAATTATAAACCTATACAAAATAGTAGCAGCAGTAAATTCGTCACATTTTTTTAGAATTTTTGTAAAATTTTATCGAAACTTTAATGAATTATATATATATTTTTTAATCTTAATAACGATATCAGTTAAAAACTGTAAAAAGATAATAATCATTAATGAACTTCAATTCCGAGAACTATTTGTATCAAAACGTATCTATAGAATAGGAACGTCAAAAATATATCGAATAGCGAAATTCTATGTAGTTAAATAATTTTATTTTCGGTTAAAATGCAGCACTTAAAAGCAATTTAAAAAGGTTTAATTTGGCATTAACATTTTGTTTTAGTTATATAAAATTTTACCGAAATCCAAAAAAATTTGAAATAAATATACTTGACCCTATTTTTTTATCCGTAACTGTATTTGATTTTTACTAAAAAAACTTAAATATTATTCCAAAGGGGCACAAAAAGGCGCATTTGATTGTCCATAGTATCCTAATATATGCACCATTGATCTGATTTCAGCTGAATTTACAACTAAAATCCAAAAATTTTTACATAATTAATACAATTTTAGAGTCTTTTTAAATTGCAATTTTTTAATTTTACACACTTTTCTAAAGATATTTTTTATTTAGTATATTTGAAAATACCTGAAGTTGAAAATTTAATTATAACATTTTTCTTCTTATTGATTTAAAATAAGATATAAGGTCTTAAAAGATTAACAAATTTGATTTTTCTCTCTTTTTTTATAAAAACAATAAAAAGCTTAAGATGGAGCATAAACTACAGGGAAAGTATAAACCATCGAACCGTTGCCTTGAGATCTTTCGATTTAGAATTTTATGTATTACGAATTTCTAAATTTTAAGTTTGAAGTAAACGTCAGTTTTAGTACATATGAACCCATTGGGCATCGTTTGAGGTTTTATTCAAGTACAACACATTTGATCATCAAAAAAAAAAAAAAAAATCTGATTATTTTACCTAATTATTCCATTTTGTATACTCCCATTTTAACTTATATTAATTTGCTAATCATTTTCCCTTAAATTATAACAAAAAAATATTAACAAGTGTTTAACAAAAACAAATCCTCTTAAAAGTTTTCTTATCAAAACTTACAAAAGAATTTTCCGGATTTATTTTTTAAATGTGCCGTTATTCATATTCCATTTTGTTTATTATTATCCATTCCTTTTACAAGAAAAACATCACATACACACACTTCAACCACTCATTCTTCAACTACAACCACCTTAAAAATAAAACAAAAAAATAACAATTATTTATCTATTTACAAAAGTGGATATTTAATTTTCGGAAAAAACGACAGCTGTTTAGAAAAAACTACGAAGAGTAATAAACGAATGCGCAAAGCACATATGCACACACGCACACAATATACATATATGTATATAGCAAAAACCAACAATAACTCTAAAAATTCAACCATGTTGTGCTCATGTGCACAACAACAATATTGCACACACACTTAAGCTCTTGTGTACATGTGCAGAGTATTGTTGTCGGTTATATTATTGTATTTTTATTATATTTTTCCTTAAGTCTTCTCCTTATTTTGTTTTTATGTCTGTCACAATTTTATAGTTCCTGTGTGTATCCCTTGTTTTCTCCCATTACACTCTATAATCCCTAATGGCCACTTATACATACGCAATTAAAAAAGAAATATGTATATGTACGTGTGAGTTTATGTCAAATGTATCATATTGCTAAAGGTGTTTTGTTGTTATTGGTTCGTTGTTTAGAGCTGCTAGTCTTTACTTTGTATTCCTTTTTCATGTTTACATATGGAATTTTTTTATAATAGAGTAAAATATTTAGGATTTTTATAGCTTCCTGTCAATATCCTTAATATTTTTATGCCTGTCAGTTTGAGAGTGTGTTAAATTTTTGTGATCATGTTATGGTTGAGTTAGATTTATGTTTTTTTTTTTGTAGTTTGATTCGGATAACGTTATTTTTTTGAAGTTATTGTTTTATACATAATTTAATATTAGAGAAAGAAAATTTATAACAAAAATTTTATTTCATTTTATTTATTTTATTTGTAAAGAACTTTTTCTGTCTTCCTTTTTGACATTTGATTAAGAATTATTTACATTTGACAAGTTTTATGATAATTTCATTCCATTGAAAAAACTTTTAAGAAATGAACAGCTTTTTTAATTTATGAATTGTTTAAATTTTAAGAAATCTGATATAAAAATCTCTTGTAGTTTTATAAAATTTTAGACAAATCATTAATTAAGCAACTACCAAAACAAAAATATGCTGGTAGCATTATAACCCAGTTGGCAAAAAAATAAAAAAAAAATTGTCGCCTAAAATAATTGTTTTTTAAGATAACAGACAAAAAAATAATATTTTCGTTTTTTTTTTGTGGGAGGATTATATGAGTGACAAAATCATTATCATTTAATCATTATAAAATCTAAAGGAGAAATATTTTTAACTGCAACATGAGCGAATATATTTTCCAAGTTGAAGAAGTCTTAAATATTTTTTTCTACAAAATTGTATCGCGGTTTTATATTTTAAATGACGATAGCATGAACGACAGAATCTATAATTTGTTCATAAAATTCATAGAAAGCTACAAAATCCTAAAAAGTCTTTAAGAACAAACTAAAAAAATAAGAAAAAACGGTTTTCTAAGGTTTTAGACAATAAAATATTAACGATAACTTCTTAAATGTATTATATGATTTTATAATATTTTAGTATATATTTTATTAACCATCGACAAAATCTATCTTAATTTCCTTTTATAAAACTTGAAATCAACGGCAAAACCTTAAAACTTTCATTTTATTTTTTGAAATTTTTGAAAAAAACAAAATTTATTTAAGTTTAATTTTCTTTTAGTGTTGACAACAAAATATTTTATAAACGACAAGATGTGCGACAATAAAAAGTTTCTTTTGTTTCAAAATATGAACCTCAAAATAAATAATTTTTTTTCTTTTATAAAACTTTTATTTATTAAAACTTTTATTTATTAACTTTTTTAACATAACGTTTAAATTTCTTTTTGAGTTGGCTACAAAAAAAAAAAAAAAAAAAAAAAAAGTTTTTACCGACAAAATGAAAAATTTTTTGCGTCAAAATATGAACTACAAAATTTATAATTTTTTCTTTTATAAAACACGAAATTAGCGATAAAAACTTCTTCTAAGTATAATTTTCTATCTGCACTGGCTAAGAAAATTTCGGCAATAATTTGTTTTGATTGAAAATATGAATGACAAAATGTATAATGTTTTCTTTCTTATTTATTAAACTTTTTGACGAATTTAATTTTCTATCTGTATTGGCTTCTTATTGCCAATAAAGTAACGATAAAGTCTATAATTTATCCTTAATGAGCAATAAGTGACAATTTTTTTTGTAATAGGTATCCAAATAAGCAAGACATTATTATATATTTTAATTAAAAAAAATATTAAATTCAAATTTCATTATTTATTTTTTTATATAAATCTTATTAGCGTCAAAAGGCGACAAAGAGTTGAGCGTCAAAATATGCAACAAAGTTTTTTGCTATTCAGGTTTTTTGGCAATCAATAAATATTGATTATAGACAAAAATTGCCAACAAAATCTTGTTTTTAAATAGCGATAAATATTAATTAATTATAATGTAAACTAATTAAAAAAAAAAAAAAATCTCTTCTATTAACTCTAATATTAAAAAGTCTCTTAAATATTAGATTTCTATGTTTCTCTTGTTGGTAATGTATAGTTTTGGAATTTTTATAAGTTATCTTCAACTTTTGATTACTTGGGTAATGAAGAAGTCCTAATTATATTTTTAAAATAACACTTCTTTTTTATATTAAGTTTAATAAATGTCTCACACTTTTTGCCTTATCAACAAGTTTTTACATCCACCAACATTTTGAATAACCAATTAATTATCGACAAAAACCAACATACCCAAAATAATGAAACTTTAGTTTGCTTTAGCAGGTTTCAAAAAAAGAAAAAAAAACTAAGCCATATGTTGTCTTTGAGTGTTAAAATGTTGTTTAAATTGTCATTTGATATATCATATTTTAGCCATCCTCTTTAAATGTCTCAAATTGTTTAAAGGTATATTTATACTTATATTTTTTAATAAGACTCTTAAACAGGTCTTGAACAGATTGTTGAAAAAAAAGAGATTTTTTTCCTTATGTTAGTTTTAAATTTTTTGGTACGAGTTTTATGCTTGATTTACATTTTCAAAATTAATTTTTTATAACTTTCCTTCTTTTCTTTCTTAAAAACAATGTTGCATATTAGCAGCTACTTTAATTTATCATTTTGTCGTAATAAGGTTAAAAGGAAAGGATAAAAAATAAAATATCTGTTTTTTGAAAAAAAAAAAAAAAACAATATTAAAAATATTAAGGAAATTTAAAGATTTTTTAAGGATTTAATACGAAATATATTGATATATTGTTAATAAATTCGAAAATTGATGGATAATTTTATTTGTTAAAAAAGAGATCGTTTTATTATTGTCCTAAATTTCTATAATAAGCTATTTTTCCCTTTAATAAAATAATCAGCTGTTCCACTAACACTAACAGCCCGTCTAGACGTAACATAATATGTAAAATTTTTGTGTCAGAGAGTGTCAAATTCGCTCTCTGAGAGAATTATTTCACGTGTAGATTCAAATATTAGTACTATAAGATGTATTTTGAGACTATTGTGATGAGATTTCTCTACACAACCATCTTATAAGATGAACTGTCAAAAAAATACACATACACGAAAGTTTGCTTGTGTGTGTGCATGTGTATTTTGGAAATTATTGAAAAACAATGTTATTTTGTAAAATTGTTTCCTTTTATTGTTTGTTTTACATGTTAAAAATCATTTTTATAAAAATTGTGTTAAAGAAGTGCGAATTGCTTAAATAAAAAGGACATGTTTACTCTCTAACTGATTGAAAATAATAATATCTTATAGGATTTATTAGAATACGTGTACCCCTTATTTAAGATTTAACATAATATAAGCAAAATGTTTACTCTCCTCTGCCGGCGTTATCTCACATATTATATCAGCGTTAATCTCAGTTGTAGCCCTGGGGTAAGTTATAAAAAATTTATACCATGATAGTATTAGACAATTTTCTGTTAAGACAATTGTCAAAATCAACGCAAATTTATACAAGGCGGAAAGAGTTGGCGAATTTATTAATGTTTTTTATATATGCAGTTTTACAGCTGTAACAACCAAAAGTAGTAACCAGCTATTTTCCAAGTTAGATACGTACTGATTTTGACGTTTGTCTTAATAAAAATTTGTCTAGTATAGACACTACGTAAATGCCATTAGTGTAATTTTCACAGCGTTGTCAATTTTGGCAATTATTAAAAAGGAGTTTTTAAGTAAAAAAATTAAAATTTGGAAAACATTAATATATATATATATATATATATATATTATATTATATATATAAATATATATATTATATATATAAATATATTATTATGTATATATTATTAATATATGTATATATTATTAAAAACAAAAAAAAAATTTAGCTCCTTTTGAAATTTTCTTTAAATTAAAAAAAATTTATAATTAAAATGAATTTAGATTTCTAAAACTTTAACTATATTTAACTATAAAGAATAATAATTAAAACCGCATTTATTAAATGCAAGCAAGAATTACTTTTGTCACATAAACCAAGTGGAATCATGACATGTATACATATATTAAATCGAAAATTTTTATGAATAATAACTATTCATTACAAAAACTTCATGGGAATTAAACAAAAAAAAAAAAAAAAAAAAAAAGACATTGCTGCATACAGCTCTTATTAGACTTTCAAATACATACTCTGTTTTTATACCCAGTTTATTTGTATTAGCTGTAGACTACAGACAATCTTATTATTAAGTAACTAGTCAAACAGACAGACGATCTATAATAAATGGTTTACCACTATATGTATATATTTTGCAAAACTAAAATAAGTGTCAATGGTTAAACCGGAAGCCATATTAAGCATTTATTATCAGTATGGAAAAATTAAAACTAATAAATGCATTTGCATTAAGTATTTATGTTAATATGTAGAGAGAAAGACAGACTTACCGACAGATAGAGATCAATGATCTGTTTTTAAAATAAATAGCATCCCTTTTTTTTTTTTTTTTTTTTTTGTTACTTGTTTTCATACATACATGTAATATGTAGTCAATAATTTACATATGACAAGTATGTTCAAGTACTTGCCCATATACAGTGAGTAACAAAAAATTATTGAAAATAAGACACTAATAAATAAAAAATAGAAAATTTATTTTTAATCAAAAACCTAGAAATGTAGGTCTTCTTGAGGACATGACATAACAATTTTCAAAAATTCTGAAACATCCTTTAAATTTTGAGATCGTATTCCGGAAAAATCGTTGTATTTTGAAGTTAGTTTTTGCACTAAAGATCTGATAGCTACCAATTTTTACTTACTACAGACAGAGCTTTTAAATTTAATTTAAAATCTAAACTTTTTCTAATAACTTACTTTAAAAATACATTTTAAATTTAAGCTCTACTTTTTATTTCACCCATTGTATCTATATTTGAAGTATAATATATATTGTCGTATAATAATAAAATATTTCTAAATTATTTAAATAAACAATAATACAACACACATACTCCACTCTTAGTCCACCATTCACCAGTCTTTTATAAATTTTCCAACATAGAAGTTGCTATGGTAGTGTCTGTTTTTTATTGTGCATGTGGTTGAACTATAGAAGAGGGTGTATACGTTGTTTAATGTTTCCCACGAATATTTCTGCTTCATTGAAGTACTTACTATACACTGAAGTAGAGTGAGGAGTAGAAAAAAAAAAAAGAGTGTTGGTTTGCGGTTTGGTATTATTACAATTCAAGTGTTATTTTAGTATATTTATTATATTATTTTCTTATTTATTTTAGTTGCTAAATATTTTATAATGTCTTTAGTAAGATATTATGTAAAAAATTTAACCCGCTTTAAAATGGTTTTAGGCAATGTTTTGAATATAAACATTTTTAAAATAAGAACCCTTTTGAAAAATTTGAAGTTTATGAAAATAAATTTAAAAAATTGTGAGGGTTGGTTTTTTTACAATAAAACTTTCTCTAGAGATTACCATTTATTAAAAGATTTATTAAAATTTTCAGTTATATTTTGTTTTAAAAAGGCCTTAAATGAATACTTTGTATGTTTGTATATATTTATTTTTCAATTTTGTTTATACACTCAAAAAATTATGTAAGTAAATTTAAGTGAAAAAAATCATTGTGAACAAATACAATTTCATTTAAAAAATGGATCGCTTACATTGCATTTGAAACAACTGAGTTTATTATTTATTTGTGATTTTTTTTTAACTTTCTCATTATTTTTCAATTAATATAAGTATCTTTACTGAGTATCTTTACTGATCAAAATGTTTTTTTTTTAATTTTTTGATAAAAATATTTAAGGAATTTTTATTTTTTAATATAAATATTCTTCATGATGAAATAATAAATATGACGTCACTTGCTCAAAATTTGACAGTAGTCTATTAGCAGATGTTACTTGATGGGAATAGTGTTGCATTTCATATAACTATGAGGGAAGTTCGAAAAGTCACAGACTTATTGATCCGCTCTGGTAAGAACATCGTCAAATATAATTAAAACGTATTTGCTTTATTTTTAATATTAACCATACTCCTATAGCTTTGAAGGTTTCATGTCAATTCTATGAGCCAGTGAAGTGCACATCTGTAATACATCAAAATTCTTAACAAACTCACTAGACATTAAAGAATCAAATGAATTTACCAAACACTTTTTGAATTTACCTATCTAGTTTGTGTTATATAAGTAGGCTTTGCTTAAACAAATCGCAAAAGGGCCAAGAAAACCCTCGAAGTATGGACTTTCAAACGTATTTTCATTTTATTTATTGCTGTTGTGGAAATATTTTTATATTTTTTTAATTTTTCTTCACTTTGAATTTTTTGATTGGATATCACTTTTTGTATACACAGAAAAAAAATTCATATATTTAAAATTTTTTTCAGAAATATTATGAACCGAACATGATTTTTTCCCCCAAACTTTGTTCATAAAAAATAAAATTTTGTCCATAAATATTATTAAATTGTTCCCAATGAAAATTTGGTTTAGTTTTATTAGATTTGATTGCAAATAGTAAATGAAAATAGTTATACATGAAAATAATAACAACAAACGCCTTAAAATGGCAAAACTCCAAGGAAAATCTGTAAAAAATAATGTTTGGAAATTTGCATAATTTCGTTCGCATTCTGCAGCACATCATTTTGATAAAAAGCTCGTCTCTTCTTTTCCTATAATGTAGCTAAAAATCATTAAAAACCTAAAATTTTCCAAAAATAAATTTCAAACATTTTACAAATTGAAAATACACTGCCTGCCACTTGAATAAGGAATCACATTTTTTTTTTAACTTTAATTAAGTCTATCTCCTAAAGTAAAGTTCAGAAAAAAATAATTTTTTGCCCAACCAAATTTCAAAGTGTTGGCTTTAGTTTCCTGAAGAAATAAAAAATATACATATTTTGTTACACTAAAATTATGCATTTATTTAAGGACATGTATTTCTGTGGTACTTTTTCGTGTGTCACTTGAATAAGAAATTCCTTTAATATTAATCAGGAAGGCTATGATTTGAATTTCTTTCAATATAAACGGCTAGAGAGTTTTTAATTTGATAGTTTTTAAATAGTTTTTATTCAAAATGGGACGTGGTAAGGCTCTTAATAACTCTGAAAAAGAAAAAATTCTGATTTTGAAATCTCAGTATCAGAATCCGGTCCAAATAGCCAAAAACATTAATAGAGAAAAGACAGTTGTGTACAGTTATTTAAACAACGTGGAAAGTTATGGAAAAAAAAAATGAAAGGGCGGAAGAAAATGTCAACAACTCCAAAAGAAAGACGAAAAATTCTTAAAATGGCAACAAATTCTGCCATGTCGGTATCAAAAATACGTGAAAAACGTGGAGTCAGTGCCAGTCTAAGAACAGTGCACGGTATTTTAAAGTCGTACTCATACGTAGTCCGACGAAAACTGCAAAAAAAAAACACCACTTAATGAAAAGCGCAAATCGAACGTCTACAGTTTGACAAAAATACAATGACATGGTCCGACAAATGGTTTAAAGTTGTATTTTCCGATGAATAAAAGTTTAATATTGATGGTCCCGACGGCTATAACTATTACTTTCATGACCTAAATAAGGAGGAATTATTTTTGAGCCACAGACATAGCCGAGAGGGCGGAATAATGGTATGGCGTGCCATTTCGTATTATGGTACCATAGAACTGGTTTTTGTATCCAACAAAATGAATGCAACGATTTAAAAAAAAACATTCAGGAGGAAGCATTTCCAAAATTTAATGATTTCTTTGGACCCATACCTTGGACGTACCAACACGACAACGCTCCGATTCATACCGCCAGAGCAGTAAAACACTGGATTAATCAACAAAATGTTCAACTTTTGGATTGGTCCCAATATTCATCAGATCTGAATCCAATGGAAAATGTCTGAGGTTGGCTTGCAAGAAAAGTTTATGAAGGAGGAAAACAATTTGAGACGATAGAATCCTTAAAGGATGCAATAACGAAAGCATGGAATTCAATTTCGTTAATTACTTAGAGTCATTATACAAGTCGATGCCAAATTGAATTTTTGAGGTTATTTCTAAAAATGGTGGCAGTACTCATTACTAATTGAATGCTACAAGATAATAACTTTCATTTTTATAACCTAAAATTTAAAAATAAATTACAGTTTGCTTAGTTTTAAAATATTCCTTATTCAAGTGACACACGGAAATGTACCACAGAAATACATGTTTTTAAATAAATTCATGATTTTAGTATAACAAAATATGTATATTTTTTATTTCTTCAGGAAACTAAAGCCAACACTTTGAAATTTGGTTGTGCAAAAAATTATTTTTTTCTGAACTTTAGTTTAGGAGATATACTTAATTAAAGTTAAAGAAATGTGATTCCTTATTCAAGTGGCAGGCAGTGTAAATATAAATGAAAATTTAAACAATTTATTCTAAGTCTTCTTGACTTTTGATTCATTTCAAAAAATTTAAAAAAGTGTTAATATTTAAGACATTATTCTTAAATATTATGAACTAAAATCAATGAAAGTAAATTCTTATATTTATGCACAAACTTTTTTGTGCATAATAATAGAAATTCTAATCAATTAAAAGATTTTTTAAATAAATTATTAATATATTAACAATTAAAATAAAATAACGGTTAATTGAAAAATTTGTTCTAATATTTTTTTCTGTGTAGAATCAGTTAATGTAAAACTTTTTTAGTGTAGTTTTTTTTTTACAAAATTTTTATCATTTGTTTTGTTATATTTTTATTTTAATTTTAATTGCATTTTTTGCGGTGTGACAAAGTTATTATTAAAAATATATAGTGCATTTTTTATTATTATAATTGCATATGCATTAATTCTAATAAACTAAATATATTTTAAGGGGAAATAACCCTAACACTAACGATATGTGATTCAATATTTTCCATATTCCATTTTATTTTCTAAACATCTACAAACTCTTTTTTGCATCATTTACCCAGCAAAAACTTTTTGGTGCTCGGTAATGGTAACTACTTATTAAAGTAGTTTCTTGGAGATGAGGCGTCATTTTATTATTTGCCTGCTCTATATTACTTAGTGTCTACATTAGGCTAATTTTTATCAAAACAAACGTCAAAATCAAAGCGAATATATACGCATTGATAATACAGCTGATTATTATATTGGTTGTTACAGTTGTCAAACTGCATAAATAAATAACAATTATGAATACGCCATATTGTTGTTTTTTGCAACTGTTGCCACCTCACAGAAATTCGCGTTAAGTTTGACGTTTGTCATGATAAAAAAATCTCTAATGTAGACACTATGTTACATAAACAAGTATTCAATAGCATAATAGCACAGTAATATTACAATCATGTGGATCAGTTAGTTAGAGCGCTGGATTAACAACCAGAAAGTTGTTGATTGAAACCCATTCTGATGCTGATAGTTTTTTTTTTTTTTAACAAAATGTCTAAAAAGATATTTTATACTAAAAAGTTTTTGTCATTTACAGCCCGTTTAGACGTAACATAATATGTAAGATTTTTGTGTCAGAGAGTGTCAAATTCGCTCTCTGAGAGAATTATTTCACATGTAGATTCAAATATTAGTATTATAAGATGTATTATGAGACTGTTGTGATGAGATTTATCTACACAACCATCTTATAAGATGAACTGTCAAAAAATACACATACACGAAAGTTTGCTTGTGTGTGTGCATGTGTATTTTGGAAATTATTGAAAAACAATGTTATTTTGTAAAATTGTTTCCTTTTATTGTTTGTTTTACATGTTAAAAATCATTTTTATAAAATAATATAAACAAAATGTTTATTCTCCTCTGCCGGCGTTATCTCACATATTATATCAGCGTTAATCTCAGTTGTAGACCTGGGGTTAGAAAACCAAGTGTGAGATGGAGTACTGAGTAAGACGTTAGTCATTGAAAACGAATGATTACTTTGTGCCCAAGTTCAAATCTCACTGATGGCAAAATTTTTTTACTTTCGTTTTAAGTACACCTAGGGTCTAAAAAAAAACTAAATGATTTTGTGGACAACTCGAACAAAAATAACTAGTTATTCATGCATAAAATAAGTAGTTCATTTTTGTTCCCAATTGTACCTGTCAGCTTACCAGGAAAGCAAAGCTTTTGCTGGGTAGTAATGAAATAAACATCACAGTGTTTTGTTTATATTTTTTTTTTTATAGAAGACAAGTTAGCATTTAAACATCAATAGTGACTGTGTGGTCAACTCTCATTCTTGTTAAACAGTATTGACAACTTTTCTTATTGCAATTTGTTTTCATCTTATGCCTGAATATACATATTAAAATTTTAGAATTTATTTAAGAAATTAATAATTTAGGGAACATTCCTTATTCCTTTAAGTGTAGCTTCAATATTTTTTTTAACACTTTGCTTATTATGATATTTTAATTTTTTATTATTTTCATTCTAATTGTGGTTTACTTTTTTTTCTATTTATTTATTTATTTATTTAATAGCATGGGAGCTTGGTTTATCTTTAATTTACAAACCAAACAATATATTTACATATTTATGCATGTTTTTTTTTCTAGCGAGCATGTTTAAACATGTATTTTTATAAAAATGTTATTATTTTGATTTCTTATAATAAAACTAGTACATAGTTTTATTATATCACTTATTATAGGTTTTGTTTCTTTGGAGCATAAATAATTAAAACTCATGTCGGTGCTTGTTTTATAAATGTTTTGTTATGTTTATTATTTTGTCGTCATTGCCATCGTCACCATATCTTCTACTACTCCTTCATTTATTCATTTATGTACATACACTTGCTTCACAATAGCTTAAATAATACTTAATCTGGAGCTGACTAGTTGGCGTGTGTATGTGATGTTAAAGCGTGAGAAATTAGTGGTCGAGATTTAGGGATTTTATAATGTTTATTTATTATATATTACTGATAACGTAAAATGTAAATTGTAGATTAGTAGTGGTTTTTGTTATTGTATTGTTTAAATGAGGAATAACTTAATTTTTTTTAGAAAATTAGTAAATAATAATAAAATGCACGAAAGTTTAATAATCACAAAAGAAATCGGAACAAATGTTAAAGAGTTTAAGTTGCATCTGTTTAATACGTATGTAAATAATAATAAAGTGTATATATGTATGTGATAATGAAAGTGTAATAAATATATTTTGTAACTTTTTAATTTCCAGCTGATATTGCAATTCTTCTCTAACACATGACACTTATTGCGTTTATACGTACCTCTTACCAGAGACCTGCGTCGAGCGGCTGAAATTCGGTTAAGCCGAGTCGCCGAGGAAAATTTGGAAGTCGCCGCCGCCGTAAAATTTTCGGCTTAA
The DNA here is from genome assembly GCA_932274085.1 of Protocalliphora azurea. Classification (NCBI taxonomy): domain Eukaryota; kingdom Metazoa; phylum Arthropoda; class Insecta; order Diptera; family Calliphoridae; genus Protocalliphora; species Protocalliphora azurea. The sequence continues at coordinate 132,694,905 of OW026523.1, forward strand.
CTCGGCTTAAAAGCAGCCGCCGTTTTTAAATTCTTTTTGTAGAAAATAAACTTTTTTATTATTTTAATGCAGTATTTGCCATCAATTAAATATGAAAAGAAAAATATTTGCAACATTTTGAACTTCAAATAATTACAAATCAATCAAGTATATTTGATGACTTATAATTGATTATTTTTGATGCATATACTATAAAAAAGTAATATTAACAGTTACTAACAAATTTGAATGAGCCTTAATCGCCATCCTGCGAGAAATCTAAAAAAAAACTCGTACACAAGATTTTGTCAGCTAATAAATCACATAAATCAGCATATCTTAATAATTGATAAATTTTTATATCGGAGAAGACCATTTCTCGTTATAATATGCGAACAATTATTCTAATCTTTTATGCAAAAATCCAAAAATATCCTTAGATCACTCCCATATTTTTTCTTATACATTTTTCTTATACATTTTTAATAAATTAATAGTTCTTTTTATACTTTCGCTGGAAAAAATGTTAATCAAAGGGGCATGAAAATATAAAATTTTTAATTAGAAAAAAGTGTGTAGTATCAGCCGGCTGACAGCCGATTTTAAGCCGCCGCCGAAGCTTTTTAATGCAAGCCGCCGCCGCCGATAAAATTCCTCAGCGCAGGTCTCTGCCTCTTACTCGTAATTAAAAATATTGCGATATGAAAATTTTGCCGTATAGTCGGTGTTAATATTATATTTGCGAATAAGTAACTCACAAAAACTAATCCTGCTTAGTCAAACTAATTTAGGTATGTTAATAGCTATAAATGCAGTTGTGTTAGTGTACGTAAAAAATACACTCAAAGAAAAGATGGGTTTAGTGAATGAAAAAGTCAGTCCCTCACGGTGTTTTATTATCATATAAAAAATATTTTTGTTTTCTTTGCACTAAATTTGCTAATATTGCCATAAAAAATATAATTCACATTCCTCCAACATTAATATTAAATAATTAAATAGTAGTTATTAATTACCTAATAATTTATTTCCATAAATTTTTTACAGTGCACTTTGTACTCTTTGAACTTTCAGCAACGACTAAGTGAAAGAGCGTAAGAATACGTGAGTACTTAGCCAGCACAATTGTGCTATGAAATTGACATCCCTAAACCAGAGCTGTAAATGAATCATTCATTTTTGAATTAATTCGCCAATCATTCATGCACTGAATTAGCAAATTTTGAATTAATTCTTTTCACAACAAAAAAATGAATTGAATGAAATTTGAATCAATTCAAATGAATTTGGTTAAAATGATTTGCAATTCATTTCCAATTCAAACGAATTTGTCAAATGAATTGCAATTCGTTTTCAATTCAAATGAATTTGTAGAATGAATTGCTATTCGTTTCTAATTCAAATGAATTTGCCAAAGTGAATTGCAATTCATTTCCAATTCATTTGAATTTAATTGATTTTGAATTAGTTTAAATGAATTAGAAAAAAAAAAATTAGCAATTTATTTCCAACTCATTTGAATTGATTTTGTAAGTAAACATCACTGTCGTTTTGTTATTCAACTAATTTTTTATGTAAAAGACAGCAAGCATTACTCTCGTTTTGTATTTATACCTAGTATAGACCAAAAACAAAAAATTCTTAGATTTGAAATTCCCATGATGTACTAGAATTGTCAGGTAGCGGTAGAATAGGAATTGAATTATTAGGTATCGGCGAAAATCCTATCAAAATAGGAACATTTTCTTTATTTGCTAAAAGAAACTTAAATTTTTATTTTTATCAAATAGTTTGAAAATATTATTAAAGGTGTGTTTAACAATCATTTATTATTTAAATAATCTCATATTTGTATATTATGGAATATTTTTTTTTAAATTAAATTTTTCAATCAAATTTCAAAGATTATAGCAGCTTTGAAATAAATATAACATAAATATTACCAAAAAGTTTGTCGTTGGGTGGTCGTGGGTCACAAAATTTTAAAAGTTATTAATTGCTTCTTGAATATTAAATGTGTTTTGTCGTTCAGCGTACTTCAAAATAAAAATTAGTTTTTCATGAACAAACAAACTCCAAACATCATGTTTTCTTTGATCAGGCGCGAATCCAGGACAAGGCTTTTCAAGTTTTGAACTGAATATTTTCATTTTGGTAGGAGAAATTTCCATTTTTCATTTACTCTAGATCTGCTTTAGAATTTGATTGATTGCAACTCATTTTTGATTTCATTCATTTGAATTGTAATTCATTGTTCTAATTCATTTGAATGAATTCAAAATCAATTCAATTCAAAAGAATTGGAAATGAATTGCAATTCACTTTAATAAATTTATTTGAATTGAAAACGAATTGCAATTTATTCTAAAAATTCATTTGAATTGGAAACTAATTGAAATTCATTTGTGCCTAATTCGTTTGAATTGATTCAAATTTCATTCAATTCTTTTTTGTTGTGAAAAGAATTAATTCAAAATTTAGCTAATTCATAACGAATTAAAATAAAAAAAGAATGATTCATTTACAGCTCTGCCCTAAACTAATTGCAAATAAAGTGTACGGCGTTGCCACTTCCGGCACAACATATAAGAAAATATATTTCTTTATGCAATTTGTCGTATAAACGGCGTTTTATTTATTTGCAAATTATTTTTATTTACAAATAGGGGACATATAAACGTAATAACATTAGCAATTACTATTGTGTATTTTCTAAAAATATTAACAAAATACTGCAGGTTGATATCACCTTTTTAGGAAAAAGTTAGTTTGTTACAAATTTCATATGAATGTTACTCATATGAATGATTAAGAGGGGAAAACATCTTTAGAAACAGTAAAAACAGCAGATTGACATTATGTATCAAAAATATAAAAATTTTCTTTATTGTTATTAAAAAATGTTTAAGCAAGCAAATTTGTCAGTATAAAATTTTGTTCAGTGCAAATAAAATTTATTATAATTATTGCAGTGTCAAGATAAAATTGTTAGAGCTCAAGTTCTTACAAAATATGCCATATTGGTCGTTGTTAGAACTTTTTACATGGTTTATTATAACGTCCTTCTTCCCCTATAATTTATATAGATAAAAAATTGTCTTTAATTTGAACAAAAATTTGACGTTGTGTTGATAAAAATTTAGCTAGTATGGACACTAGGTTAAACCTTTAAAATTAAAAAAAAGAAAAATACGTTGACATTACTGTTCAACAAAATAAAGTTACATATTTCTTTTTTTATTTTTTTTTTTACTTTCGTTTTCTAATGCCTTCTAATTAATTAAACCATATTTGTACAATTTTAATCATAAAAAAAGAAACAATTCAATTTATAAGTATTACATGCCAATTTACACATTCATAACATATAAACAAAATCTTCTTTAAACGTCATTATTGGTTACACATGCTTAAGCATTAAATTTGTTATTGTTTAATTGTACACAAAACCCCAAAGAATAGTAGAGAGAGCAAAAAAAAAAAAACATTGTAATGCATACTACCATAAGCGTACTTAAAAGGTACCAGAGTGTTAAAATGTTTAAAAGCGCGAAAAAAAAAAAAAAAAAAAAAAAAAAAAAACGGGTAACTGGGTGGGTGGCCAAAAAAGTTTATACGCTCTATCGATGATGCTTGAAATCGCGATATTAATATCTAACTGTCTGCATATGAGTTGTGTAGTGTTTTATAACTGCTGACAGGTGTGTGTGTGTATGTTTGAAATGTTTTTTTCATTGGTTAACAAATCTGTTGTGCTTAATGTATTCATTCAGCTTTAATTAATTAAGGCTTAATATTTTAATTGTTATAATTAGATAATAATTTGTTAATATGTTAAAAAAGTGTGGGAAAATTTTGTTCATAGAAAATTTAATTTTTTTATTTTTTGGTATCTGCTCTTATTGCAAAAACGTTTTTAATCTCAAATACATTTTTTTTTGGCAAATATTTAGGTTGTTTTTTAACGCGAATTTATTTAAAATTTAAACAATTTCCTAATAAGAGGAAACATTTGAAAAATGTACCCCTCTATTTTTTTGCATTTTTGTTTCCAATAAATTTTGTAGAACTAGCTTTTAGTCGTAATATTGAAACTCGTAAAGCGATTTCCGTCAGCCCTTTTTTTTATTTTTTTTCTCTAGCTAAGACCTTTTTAAACGAAATCATATTTTCTAATAAATATTTTAGGTTTTTATTTCGTTCTCAATTTTATTTTCTTGCCCTATTCTCTTGTCTATGAAACTTTTGTCTATTAAAAGGCAACATTTTTAAAATGTTGCCCTCAAGTTTTGTGCAAATAATAAAATACATAAAAAATTAAAATTTTTTTTTTTTTAACTTTCACTCATAATATGATCAAAATATTTCTAATAAAAAAAAGAAAAAAAAAAATAGAAAAAATTAAAAAAAAAAATTAATTTCTGAGCTACTTTTTAATCAAACTTTTAAAGGCAATATTTTTAAAATGTTGACCTCCCCATCACCAAATGTAATTATTTTCTATACTTTAAATATATTTTGTACAAAAGAAAAATTCTGAAATATTTTTAATCATAATACATATTAAAATTTGTATTATAAATAGTGTTAACAGATGAGGAGATTTGTCCACAAATTGAATTGGAAATTTAATTTGGTAGATATTTTCGTGGGCGGGGATTTGGTGATTTTCGTAAAGTTTTTGGAAATTTTTAAAATTTTTTATCTAATTTATTTAATGGAAAATTTTCGATTTGTAGGAAATTCTTTACATAATTTATCATCTAAACATTTTTGATAAATTTTCTTTTCCTTTTATAGGAAATTTTCGATAAATTATCTTTTTATAGGAAATTTTGGATAAATTTTTTTTATAAGAAATTTTCGGTAAATTTAATTTTTATAAGAAATTTTCGATAAATTTTTTTTTGTAGAAAATTTTTGTGTTATAAGAAAAAAATTTTCTTTTTATACAAAATTTTTCATAAACTTTGTTTTCACAGAAATTTTTTGATAAGTTTCCTTTTTATATAAAAATTTTATTTTTATATAAAATTTTCGGTTTTTTTATAAATAATTTCTGATAAATTTTTTGTTATAGGTAATTTTTGATAAATTTTCTTTTTATATAAAATTTTTATTTTTATAAAAAATTTTTATTTTTATATAAAATTTTTATTTTTATATAAATTTTTTTTTTTATATAAATTTTTTTTTTTATCTTTATATAAAATTTTCGTTTTTTTTTTATAAATAATTTTCGATAACATTTTTTTATATATATTTTTATTGTTGATAAATTTTCCTTTTATAGAGGAAATTTTGATAATATTTTTTATATAAAATTTTATTTTTCTAAAAAAAGTATAAAAATTTTGGATAAATTTTTTTTTCTATAAATTTTTGACAATTTTTTTTTATTGAAAATTTTTAATAAATTTTCTTTTTAGATGATTTTTTTTCATATAGAAAATTTCAACAAATTTTCTTTTCATTAGAAATTTTCTTTAAATAATTTAAAATATTCGTAAAAATATTTTCAATTTTATAGTTAATTTTCTACTAAAATATAAATTTTCGATAATTTATTTTATTGAAAATTTTTAATAAATGTTCTTTTTAGAGGATTTTTTTTTTCATATAGAAAATTTCAACAAATTTTCTTTTCATTAGAAATTTTCTAAAAATAATCTAAAATGTTCGTAAAAATATTTTCAATTTTATAGTTAATTTTCTACTAAAATATAAATTTTCGATAATTTATTTTATTGAAAATTTTTAATAAATGTTCTTTTTAGAGGATTTTTTTTCATATAGTAAGTTTCAACAAATTTTCTTTTCATTAGAAATTTTCTTTAAATAATCTAAAATATTCGTAAAAATATTTTAAATTTTATAGTTAATTTTCTATTAAAATATTTGGAGATTAAAAAATGTTATTTTTATTTTAAATTCAGAAGACATCGAGCTTTAGTTTAAGGAAATTTAGTAAAATATTTCTGACAGCATTGTTTATAAATCTAATTAATAATAAAATCAAATTCAAAGTTTTTAACAAAATTCTTCAGGTTTTGTAAATATTATATAATTTTTAATTGATTTTTCTTTTACTAATTTTTATATTTTTTTTTTCTCAAAATCTCATTCATCAATTCAAAATATGAACCACATTCATTGATGACAAATATATGTGAACTCTATTTCATTGTTAAAAATATCACAAAAATAATACTAAATTTAAAAAATTTTACACAAAATTGAAACGTTAATTTTGTTTGGTTGTTCTGTAAGATTGCAATTGCACAAAAAAAAAAATTGCAATATTATATGGCAAGCTCTGCTTAAATTACAAATACAATTTTGTTAACTAGTACAATATTTCCCCCCTTTATTTTTGTTTTTCAAAAGACAAAAAATAAGAAAAGAAGGGCTTTTATAAACTTTAACTATGCTTACTCACGCTATTTTGTTGTTATTGTTTAAATATTGTTTTGAAATTATTAAAAATGCAATAAAAACAGTATAAAATTGTTAAAATGAATTAAGAAAATAAATATATGAATATTTATACTTATTTTAATTTATTTTGCGAAATTTGTTTGAAAACTATAGGTAAATGTTATAAAATGAAAACAAAAAACAATACATTGTATGGATGTTTGTTAATTTAACATAGTTTTTTTTTTAACAAATTTCATAACGCAATTATTAAGAAATTGAATAAAATTAAAAAAAAAAAAAAAAAAAAATAGAAAGAAAATTAAGAATATGGGAAATATATTTAAATATATTTAGATTCCTTTTATTAATAATGAATGATAAATAAATGTTTAACACAGAATAAACTATTTTACATTTCCATTAGCAACTCATTTTTTAAATATTTTTAATTTCAAATTATGTAATTAGCTCTAAAAGTAAGATTTTGCCAATAAATCATTTATAAGTGCGCCTTCTAACGATTTTACTATGAATAACCACTGGCATCACTGTTTTAGAAAAACCGTTTTAGAAAAACAGTGATGCCAGTGTTTTTATAAAAACAAAAAATTGCTAAATCTCTAAATTAAGAAATACAGTTAGCCATAACTATTTTTAAGCAAAATGCCTTAAAATTTTGTATTTTTATATAATTTTTATATAAATTTACTCTTAAATCACTACGTTATAAAAAAATCTTTTACAATTCTTTATTACTAAAGGGTGGCCCCCCTCTTAAAGGTTAAACTTACACATCATATTCTTGTGAAATTGTTGTGTCACAACAATTGTCATAATTCTTTTGAAGTAGTTTCGTTATGTTATTAATTTATTTTTATTTTTTTATTATTTGCATTTCAGGTTCATCGTGCTTGTCAGTGGGCTGCAAAAATGGTGGTACATGTATAACAAAGCAAAATGGTGGCTCATATTGCAAGTAAGTTATATTTTTATTTTGATTTTATGTTTTTTTTTTTTTTCATATAAAAAAAAGCCAGCCTAGATTATATTATGGTGTTCTTTATTACTATTTCTTTAAACAAAAAAATTAATTGTGCAATATTTTTGTACAAAATTGCTTTATTTGACAGCTGTCTTTTTTTGTTTGTCAAAAAAGAAAAAAAAAACCTTTATTTCTCTTTACCTAAATGATTTTTGTGTGTGCCTCGAATTTTAAACATGATTAATAATAAAACGTGATAAAAAACATTTGTATATTTTAAAGTTTTCTTTTTTTATCTTAAAGTATAATATTTTTGGAAATGATGGTTTTAAAAAAATTAAGTGAAATCTTTAAAATGAAAGCAGGGAGGATGTTAATAATGTTGGAAGGAATTTTAGGGATTTTCTTTGGAATATTTATAGGCTTCATAAAAGGTATTGTTTTAAAGTATTATCTGTAAAGTTAATTTCATTAATTAGACCTTTTTACATATTTTTGTATAGAAACTTCTGTCCCTAATTACTGTTTAAAATTCAATCCCTAATTTATTTTTTTAGTAACTAAATATTAAATTATACTGTTGTTTAAACTGAGTTTAAATTACAATTTTTTTTTTTTATATTTTAACAAGTCTTTTAATGTAGTTTTATACTCAAGGTGCTAAAACGAATTAAAAATGTTCTCAAGCGATTTTTAATTTTCTAAGTATAATTTTGAAATAAAATTAAATTGAAAACAGATTCGAAATGTTTCAGTATAAAACAAATTGAACTGGAAACAGTTAAATTAATTAAATTTCTTGTTTTGTATTGCAATTTTATTTCGTAATTTAATTTGTTATCGGTTAAATATTAAAATTTCCATTAAAATAAATTTAAGTAACAATAAAGTTTAAATCTTTCAACAGAAGTTTCCTAAAGTTTTTTATATTCAAGATTCTAAACCAAATTTAAATTAAATAAAAATAAGTATAACTTTCAAATAAATTGCTATTAAAAACTGATTCAAAGTCGTTAACTTTTCTTAAATTAATGAACAAATTAAATTAAACTAAAAATTGTACCAAATATGTATTTTAAATTAAAAAAAGTACGAGCTCGATTTGCGCAACCAATATCAATTCGGTTGCAATTACCGAAAAAGTTGCGATAATCGACCACTGAATAGTAAAGCGTTATATATATATATATATATATATATATATATATATATATATATATAATTTATAAATAAATAAAATTATTCATTAAATTATGTAAAAGGATTAAGTATTAAATTTGAATGTTTACGTCAGGGAGTCAAAATTTTTTTAACTCAAAAAAAAAAAAAAAAAAAAAAAAAAACATTTGAAAAAATGTATTTTTTTGTGAATATGAAATATCTTATCACTTATCGATACTTTTTTTTTGGAAAAAAGTTGCATTTGTAAACCCTGTAATATAAAAAAAGTACTAGTTTCACAAATGGGGGTGTTGTAATAATAGGTGGTTGCGGATATCGAGCTTGTACTGTATTAGTTTTTTTAATAGCAAATCGATTTTAAATTACCATTATTTTAATTTCACATTTTTGTTTAGTATTTCAAAACATTTCCCTTATACATATATTTTGCTATTAGTTTAATATTTGAACTGTAATTAAACTATGTTTAAATAAAAATTAAGTTTTAATTTTTTAACAAAATAATTTTTACAGTAGATTTGCACTGAAAATTCTAAACCAAATTTAAACTCTTACAATATAATAGAGCGATTAAACTTTAGTTAAACTAAAATTAAAATCGAAAATGCCGACACGAAATTAAGTACTTTTGCGATTTCGGCCGAAATCAAGATGAAATTATGTAATTTCCCATACATTTTGACACTTGCAAAATTACATAATTTTGTGTAATTTCGGCGAAGTTACATTGAAATTACGATGACCATTTCCGTGCAACTCTGTACATGGTTGGAAAAAAATACTTTTTAAACGATTACTATTTAGTTAAACTCTGCATGTATAATTGTATAGAAACAAATTATAAATGTTTTAACATTCTTTATAATAAGTTTAAATTACAAATTTAATTTAACTGAAAACTGCCGCTAAATAAGTTAAATTTGAACCAAATTTGCTCAATTTTGTGTGTTATTTAAAATGCTTTAAGTTAAATTTATTAAACTAACGTTAAACTAAGTTTAATTTTAATTATAATTATAATTATAAAAGGTGGTTAAAAACATTTGTATTTTTCTTTAAGATTTCTTATTCTCTAAGGAATGTTAAAATTAATCAAATTGTTTTATTTTATGAAGAGGAAATAGATCTTTTAATTTTTAGGTTATTTTAGGCATTTTTAGGAAACTGAATTTCAATTTTCTTTAACAAAGGGTAGTTTCAAATTCACTTAAAAAAATAACATCTGTCGGAAGGGTGGAAATAATTGTAAAATTATTGAGGAAATTTAGTTTTATTTTTATTCTGTATAAAATTGCAGGCATTTATCTAATTCTGTCTTTCATATATACTTAAAGTTATTTAAAAAGAAAAATTAAAAATTACATTAGTTTTAATTACAGTTAAATTAAGTTTAAATTAATAGGAAAATAAAACCATAACTAATTTTAAATATTTTTTTAATAAAATTTTCTTACATTTTCTCCAAAGATTAAATATTTATACTGAGTTTAGGTAACAAATAACTTTAAATAAAAATACATATCAAATGATTGACTGAATTGTTTTAATAAGTTTTTTAAATTTCTCTTAAAATTTAAATTTAAATCTTCATAGATTAAATATTTAAACGAAGTTTTAACAAATATCATTAAATAAAAATAAAATCGTTTGATCTAAAGTTAATCTAAGTTTATCAAAATTTAATAAATAAAAATTTGAATCCAGAATGTTCAAAATTATCAAAATATATAAAAATAATATATATATATATATATATATATATATATATATATATATATATATATATATATATATATATATATATATATTTAAATAATTAAAAATATTTAAATTTAAAGCAAAAGGTTTTATTTATAATAAAAGTGTTTAATTCATCCAAGGCGAAACTTGGCGACATTGGTTAATTTAAGCAAATTAAGTTTGACAGATGATAAACAAAACAGTGATACTCAATTAAGCTATCAACCTCAATCTATAAGATTCGCCTTGGCATCATCAATCTAATAATATACATATCTGACAGCAAAATCGTCAATTTTTTTGGCCAACATATAATTTCGAAAACATTTTTCGCCCATTTTTTTAAATTTCTTTCATATTAAGTTTTCTATATCTGTCTAGTCTATGCAAATAATTATTATTAATTTTTTTTTTTTATTTTAATCTTCACATTACTAATTTTCCATTTTAATGTGCATATGTTTTTGTCTAATTTTCTAATAGGCAGATGTTACGCATGCACACCTGAAATTTAATGTTTGTTACAGGTTTATTTTCGTTTTTTTTTTCTTTTTCTTTTCAATAAAATTGCTTTAGAAAAATAGTCAGGTTCAGGTAAAAAAATAAAAATAACAAATACTAAGAAAACAACAACTAAAAACGTTTAAATAGTTAATAATTTAGGATTATTCTTCTTCCCAGTTTTTCTTCTTATACATTTTCATTTTAATGGTCAAATTTGTAAAGAAAGAAAGAAAAAAAAAATACATTTATAAACTATTTGGAAAATGTTGTAAAAGGTGCATTATCATTTTGAGAAAATTAAAAGCAAAACAAACTTTAACAAAATAAAACAGAAATAATAAAATAATACGACAATAACAACAAACGTCATTTTAACACTAATTATAATACACATACTCTTGCATACCAATAATTATTGGTATGCAAGAGTGTATGTGTTTGTATTATTTATTTACCTTCTCTGTACGTGAAGTTAAGAATCTAAATGTTTTAGTACTAAAATTGTTAAGGCATGACTGACTATGGATGGCATAGCATTGCCAATGCTGTTTACTGATGATGATGCTTGGTGATGACTATGATGCTTTGCCATTTCCGCTTTTATTGTTGTTGTTTTTGTGTTTAATACCTTTTTCCTAGAGTTTATTGTTGTTGATTATTTAGTAAACAGAACCGTTGGCTCAAAAGGATTATCAGTTAACAGAATTGTAATCAAAGTCAAAACAAAATGTTGTGAGATAATAATAAAAACGTTACTTTTACAGCAGCGACAAGTTAATTAAAGAAACTTTAAAATTGTTATCAAGAAAATCTTGTTTCTTAACATTAAACTGAAAAATTTAATTAGAAAACCTTTTGTTAACTTTAAAATTTAAAACTTTCTTTTCAACACCTACTTAATAGTTTCGTTAAATTTATTTTCTTAAATAAAACAGTCTAAAATCTTTTTTTTTTTTGGTTAAAAAAAACCTGTAGTTTAAAACTTGTTTTATAGTTTTTTTTTTTTTTTTTTTTAAACTTCACAAATTATCTTCATGTAAATTAAATTATAGTTGTTAGTCATTTCATTCATTATCAAATACGCTAAGTGGTTTAACAATTTTAATAAAAACATTTTGTTATTGTTTAGATCTAACAATAAATTCTATTGTTTTGCTAAATTTGTTAAGAAAATAAAAGAACCGCCAACATTAATATGTTTTTGTTTATTATTTTTCAAGAAGTTAATGGTTTACAAATCCATAAAAATATTTGTTTATTATATTTTATTTTAAAAAGAAAAAAAAAATAAATTTTAAAATGACAGTAATCATTTTAAGACATATAAAAGAAAATTGCTACCTTCTTTTTGATTTTAAATTTTTGGCAAAAGAAATATCAAAAAGACATAAATTTTGATTGATGATGATCCATCCACCATATAAGACTTAATATGATTGTAAATATACATATTTAAAGAAAAAACTGTTTATGCAATTATCTTTATAAAATTTGAAAGCCGATATATTGATTAAAACATTTTGATAAGCTTCTTTAGGAAAATAAAGAAATATAATTTCTTTATAAATTATTAAAAACAAGAATTCTTAAAGAATTTTTAAAATTCAAATTTAAACTTTTATTAATTTAATAGTTAAAACCGATTTAACTAAAAAATCATTTTAACTCAAATTAGATACCAAATAATTTAAATAAAGTTAATCTAAATTTAATAAATAAAATTAAATAAACTCACCCCAAACCTATTGATAATTCCTAAATATTGTTAAACAAATTTTAGTTTACAAATAAAAATAAATTTAAAACTGTTATTAAATGATTTTAACTGAAATATTTTAAATTTAGCTTTTTATTAAAAATGTTCTGAAAATAAGCCTAAAAAAGTTTGAAAGTAAAATATTAGTAGAAAAGCATAAAATAATCTGTAAGTGATTTCAATATATTTTTTTTTTTAATAAAAAAGTCTCAGTTCTTTTAAAATTGCATCTTTTATTTGTTTCTTAGTTAAACAAGGTTTAATTAAGATATAATGTTAACTAAAATTAGATACAAAATGGTTAAACTAAAGTTAAACTTAGATTATATTAAATAAACTGGGGCGGGGCTCTTTTAGACTCCCTGATGAGTGCAACGTTTTTCAGGCTGAGATTCTCGGCATCCTGAAAGCCGCAGAAATAATCAGGCAAAACATTGCGAGAGGTACCGAGGTCACTCTCTATGTGGACAGTCAGGCGGCTCTGAAGGCCTTGGGGACACATTTGGTGAGATCCAGGCTAGTAGCTGCCTGTAAGAAGACACTAAGAGAGCTGATGGAGGACTACATGGTGAGACTGCTGGGTGCCTGGCCACTGCAATATTTTAGGCAATGAACTGGCTGATGAACTGGCAAGGCAAGGCGCAGCAAAGAATGTCTCGGAGAGGGAAATCTATGTGAAACCACCACTAAGTTTCTTCTATGGGAAGATCAACGATTGGATCTTGGTCAGAATCAATTCGGCTTGGGAGAGTAGAGGGGACTGTAGAGTGTCGAGGGCGATATGGCCGGTACTGAACAATGCAGGCACTAGCACTCTCCTGGGCATGAATAGGAAGAGCTTGAGAATCATGATAGGGGCCATAACGGGTCACTGTTTGATAGGGAAGATGAGGTCTAGATGGGACGCTAGCAATTCCGATTTTTGTAGAATGTGTGGAGACGTCGACGAGACCGAGTCTATTGAGCACATTTTGTGCCATTGTCCACGATTGCAGCATCGTAGGATGAAATGGCTGGGTAGCCAATTCCTCGGCGGGCTAAGTGACGTTCGGGACGCAGATCTTATAGACGTCATAGGCTTCGTCATGGGAATCGACTGCTTAAGGGAGAATCAGGGATATAACCCTAGGGGGATTGGTAACATTGCTAATCCCCCTGTATGATTCGTTCACATTCCTACCCCTTTTATCTTCTACTTCTACTCTACTATTTTATGTATTTTCTATTTTCTGTATTCTATACTCTATATTTCACAGCTATTTTTAATGAAGGGACTCACAATGGACCGGAATCGGTTTTTGGGTGGAGATGTGGTACTATCTCGTATCACATCAACCTTCTCTATCTATCTATCTATATTAAATAAAAAACTCATCCCAAATATATCGATAATTTTTAAATATTATTAAACAGATTTTAGTTTCAGCAATTTTTTAAAAATGTCCTGCCAACGCTTTTACCATTAACAATCATTGCCATCACTGTATTAAGATTAAGATTTTACTAAAAAATTTCATCCATAATTTTATTTTCATTTTACTAGGTTTTGGTATAACAATTATATATAAAATTAAACTAAGTTTAACTAACAATTTAAATACGAATTATTTAACTTTACTCTTTAATTCTGTTTTTCTTTTGCTTTATACTTTTTCTTACAAATTTATAAAACATTCACTAGATTTAGGTTATTGATTGATTCCAAGGAAAAAAAAAACATAAAGTATTTTTGTATGCTACCAATTGGCATCAGCAATATATCATAAACAAAAATCACTATTAAATTTAACTAAAAGTTAAACTTTAATCTTTATTTAAAGCTATTGATAGTTGTAAACTTGGAAGAAAATAAAATGACAACAAAACAACAAATAGAATTACCGAAAAAAAAAACTAACTTTGCATACACAAAAATTTAGCTAAAACCAAAATAAAATCTTTAATTTTAAGCTAGTATTTTAAATAGAGGATCAGATAAAACCTCCCCCTTCTTACCAAAAATGAAGCAGAAGGAAAAAAGAGAAAAGTTGTAAGTTTGTTGGGGATTTACACGGTTATCTTAACAAATGTATCATAATCACCAGAAAGTTTAAACCAAAAAATGTATAAAGAAAAAAAACATGTACCAGCGATTACATATCAAAAAAAAAAAAAAAAAAAAGAAAACATTATAAGTAACGAACAGAAAAAAAAAACTATACAAAAGTCTGCAAAAAAAGCAACATCAAAAAATCTTTGAGTTTTTAAAGTAACGATATTACGAGTAGTATTTTATGTATGTGGAATTTCAATTAGCTTAAAATAACAAAAGAAAAAAAAAAAAAAAGAAAATAAAACAAGTTCGACAAAAATCAGGCAACATCTCAGAAGAACTTGTGACTGCATCTGTATAAGTTATAGCTACATGTTTAACTTAAACCTAGAATGACAACTTCACATGCCGAGGAGCCATATGAATTTCTTTTCATTTCGTTTTGCTCAAAGACCATCATCGTCAGCGTTATTAGTCTTATTTTTTATGTTGATAATTTTGTTCTGTTCTGTTCCTTTTTTTTTTTTTTTTTAATGTTTTTTTTCTTTGATTTTATAAAATACAGTTTTTTATGATGCTATAAACTTAATGATTTAAAGAGAGATGGATGAATCATCTTAAATAGTTTCAGTAAGAGTATACCTATATAATGACAGTTATTTAGAAAAGAGGATAGATAGATAGAGAAGGTTGATGTGATACCAGAAAGTACCACATCTCCACTCAGAGACCGATCTCGGTCCATTGTGAGTCCCTTCGTTGAAAGAGCTGTGAAATATAGAATACAGTACAGAAAATAGGAGAGTAGGAGTAGAAGAGAAAAGAGTAGGAATGAGAACGAATCATATAGGGGGATTAGCAATGTTACCAATCCCCCTACGGTTATACCCTTGATTCTCTCTTAAACAGTCGATTCCCATGACGAAGCCTATGACGTCTACAAGATCTGCGTCCCGAACGTCACTTAGCCCGCCGAGGAATTGGCTATCCAGCCATTTCATCCTACGATGCTGCAATCGTGGTCAATGGCACACAATGTGCTCAATAGACTCGGTCTCGTCGACGTCTCCACACATTCTACAAAAATCGGAATTGCTAGCGTCCCATCTAGACCTCATCTTCCCTATCAAACAGTGAGTGCTAGTGCCTGCATTGTCCAGTGCTGGCCATATCGCCCTCGACACTCTACAGTCCTCTCTACTCTCCCAAGCCGAATTGGTTCTGACCAAGATCCAGTCATTGATCTTCCCATAGAAGAAACTCAGTGGTGATTTCACATAGGTGTCCCTCTCCGAGACATTCTTTGCTACGCCTTGCCTTGCCAGTTCATCAGCCAGTTCATTGCCTGAAATATTGCAGTGGCCAGGCACCCAGCAGAGTCTCACCATGTATTCCTCCATCAGCTCTCTCAGTGTCTTCTTACAGGCAGCAACTAGCCTGGATTTCACCAAATGTGTCCCCAAGGCCTTCAGAGCCGCCTGACTGTCCACATAGAGAGTGACTTCGGCAACGTTCTGCCTGATTATTTCTGCGGCTTTCAGGATGCCGAGAATCTCAGCCTGAAAAACGCTGCACTTAGTAAAGAGGATATTATATTGGCAAATATTTTTAATTATTATAAAAAGCAAACAAAAATGTATTACATGTGATTTTTACGTGTTTATGGAAAAAAAATCGCTAAATATATAACTTTAATTGCTTAATTAAAGTGAACGTTGTGGCAACGCTGTAATAAGCAATAATGGCCACCTCTTGAAAATAAATAATAAACAAAAGAAACAAATCTTTAGGATTACAAACAAATCTCCGATATTGTTTCTTATTTAATGTGTTAATGTCAATTCTAACCGTATCCATATTTTAAAAATATTACAAAAAACTAAAATTTCAATAAAACTTCGATTTTACACCCAGCAAAAACTTGATTGACATATACATACAAGTAGTTACCGAACAATATGCTTTTTAAAGCAATGCCAACACCGACCTTCCGCCTGCAATACCTAGAAGTTGTTTTATGTCAACAATTAACTTCTCTTTGCATTACATGTAACTAGTTGTGTAACTATTGGTTGGATAAATATGCATTTATATTAGAGTAATAAATTCTTTGCCATTAATGACATCACCGTGTTAAAATAATGAGTTAAATTGCTAAAGTGTAAGTAGCGTAGTTTGTTATAATAGCATTTTAACTCTCTTTTTTTTTTGGCAATGGAAACTTTTAGAGATTTCTAATTAAAAATTCACATGACCAGAGCTGTTTTCGAGATGATTTGGGAAAGGTTCATAGCGGGTCAGATGGTTATGGTTGGGCCCCTAAAGTAGATCATCTTAGGTATTTATTTTTTAAATAGCCAAATATTAAATTGAAAGATATTTCCTCTTTTGAGTCCTAATACATACATACACTGCCTGCCACTTGAATAAGGAATCACATCATTTTATTTTTGTCTGAATATATTAATTAAATTTTGACGGTAATTGAAAAATATAATATGTGCATAATTAAGTATATCTCCTAAACTAAAGTTCAGAAAAAAATTATTTTTTGCACAAGCAAATTTCAAAGTGTTGGCTTTAGTTTCCTGAAGAAATAAAAAATATACATATTTTTTTATACTAAAATTATGCATTTATTTAAAGACATGTATTTTTGTGGTACTATTTCGCGTGTCACTTGAATAAGGAATTCTTTTAATATTAATCAGAAAGGCTATGATTTGAATTTCTTTCAATATAAACGGCTAGAGAATTTTTAATTTGATAGTTTTTAAATAGTTTTTATTCAAAATGGGACGTGGTAAGGCTCTTAATAACTCTGAAAAAGAAAAAATTCTGATTTTGAAATCTCACGGTCAGAATCCGGTCCAAATAGCCAAAAACATTAATAGAGGAAAGACAATTGTGTACAGTTATTTAAACAACGTGGAAAGTTATGGAAAAAAACATGAAAGGGCGGAAGAAAATGGCAACAACTCTAAAAGAAAGACGAAAAATTCTTAAAATTGCAACAAATTCTGCCATGTCGGTATCAAAAATACGTGAAAAAAGTGGAGTCAGTGCCAGTCTAAAAACATTGCACCGTATTTTAAAGTCGTACTCATACATAGTCCGACGAAAACTGCAAAAAAAAACACCACTTAATGAAAAGCGCAAATCGAACGTCTACAGTTTGCCAAAAATACAATGACATGGTCCGACAATTGGTTTAAGTTATATTTTCCGATGAAAAAAATTTAATATTGATGGTCCCGACGGGTATAACTATTACTTCCATTATCTAAATAAGGAGGAATTATTTTTGAGCCACAGACACAGCCGAGAGGGCGGAATAATGGTATGGGGTGCCATTTCGTATTATGGTACCATAGAATTGGTTTTTGTATCCAAAAAAATGACTGCAACGATTTAAAAAAAAAACATTCAGGAGGAAGCATTTCCAAAATTTAATGATTTCTTTGGACCCATACCTTGGACGTACCAAAACAACAACGCTCCGATTCATACCGCCAGAGCAGTAAAACAATGGATTAATCAACAAGGTGTTCAACTTTTGGATTGGCACCCATATTCACCAGACCTGAATCCAATGGAAAATTTCTGGGGGTTGGCTTGCAAGAAAAGTTTATGAAGGAGGAAAACAATTTAAGACGATAGAATCCTTAAAGTATGCAATAACGGAAGCATGAAGTTCAATTTCGCTAAATTACTTAGAGTCATTATACAAGTCGATGTCAAATCGCATTTTTGAGGTTATTTCTAAAAATGGTGGCAATACTCATTACTAATTGAATGCTAGAAGATAATAACTTTCATTTTTATAACCTAAAATTTAAAAATAAATTACAGTTTGCTTAGTTTTAAAATATTCCTTATTCAAGTGGCAGACGAAAAAGTACCACAGAAATACGTGTCTTTAAATAAATGCATAATTTTAGTATAACAAAATATTTATATATATAATAACTATTAATTTCAAATTCAAAGGGAGTTTGCACACAATTTCAATTGGAATTAGCTCATTTTTACTAATATTGTGGAAAATATTTTCAAGATTATTAGTGCAAATTTTTGTTCATTTATTGTTAAAGATTAAAAAGTTACAGAAGTATGAACAAAAATTTTCCACTGTGCCGTATACAAATTTTTTAAGAATCAATTTAGGATTCATATAACATTTTATTGGAACGCTATATTTATATGATTCTTGCTGCAATATTATTTAGAAATTTATAAAGAATTCAATGAATATTTTTTAAAAATTCTAAAGAACATTTTATCTGAATATATATATATTAACATGGAATTGAAACTTTAACAAATTTTATACAGTCTCTTTCGGTTTTTTAAAATTTTGCGGGCTCAATTCGGGCATTAGAATTAAAAAATAAAAAAATTTTATACGGCACAGTGGAAAATTTTTGTTCATAATTCTGAAACTTTTTAATCTTTAACAATAAATGAACAAAAATTGGCACTAATAATTTTGAGAATATTTTCCACAATACTAGTTAATATGAGCTAATTCCAATTGAATTCCTTTGAATTTGAAATTTATAGTTATTTTATTACATAAGTTTAAATTGAATTAAAAATATATGAGATTTAGAGAAACGATATAATATGGTGACCATATAATTTTACAGTAATCTGTGGTAAATGGCGTATTATTTAATATTATTTCCTGCACCTTCATGCGAATTTTCATTAAAATGGATTAAATGTATTCTGAGATATTAATAAAAAAGTTGTGAAAAGTAGTAATACATTTTTTTTTAATTTTAATTTTTAATTTTTTTTTTTAAGAAAATATTTAGTACAAAAATTACGTAGCTATTTTTGTAAAAATATAAAAAAAAAAAATTAAAATTCAATACAAAAGATATAAATATGTCGTTTTACATTGATTTAAGAGCATTCCATTAAAAATTATTTTTCATGGTTATTGTACAAGAATTTTAATCACGGTTCTATTTGTTTTAAAATTTATGACTAAAAATAAAATTTACTCAAAATTCTCTATCTGAAATGGTACAAATAATATTTTACAAAGTGTAAGATTCGAAAATAATACTAGATTTTGTTCAAAATTTTTTTATTTCAAATATACTAAAGTTAGCGAATATTTTAACACAGTTATATTGGTTTGAATTTTGCAATATTTTCACACAATAGTTCATGATATGTAAGCTTTACAGTAAGTTAAAAGATTTATCAAACTTCAAAAATTTTCAAAAAATATTTATGATCAGCTTGTATTCTAGCATTTCCCACAGCATTTTAAAAAAATTTTACAAAAATGTCCACAAAATTCTAATTAATAGTATAGTAAGAAAAAATAAAAATTTATTTAAAGTAATCTTGACAAATTTAATATTTTTGCTACATTCTTTTTCCAAAAACATTAATTATTTTGTTCAATATTTCTGAAAGAAATCTTAATCTAAGTAATTATAAATAGAAGCCGGAGGAATTTAGCAGCAGTCTCCCTGAAAGTCCTACCCAAACTTTTAAGTTTTATTTTATTTAAGAAGTATCGTGTCGAGATACTAGATAAATTTTGATAGTGTCCTAAGTCTATTTGCAAAAATGGTGCATTATGTGTTAAAATATTAAAATTTTTACGTAGTGATTTTATTCTAATTTGCTAATATTTCTTAAAGAATAAAAAAAAAACTTAGATAAATATAAAACTATACACAGAAAAATTAAAGATGGACTTCAATTACGAAATTGTTTACATTGATAAAAATTTAATTGATTTTGCTCCAATCACTAAAATGATAATATTAATTAACAGTGAATAATTGATTTTGATTTAAATTTCAATTATTTTTTTAATCAAATTAATTAGAATTATTATTGAATGTTTGCCTAAAATCAACTAAAAATTTTATTAATTCAATTCTACAGTTAATTAAATCCTTCCATCAATAAAAATGCACGAATTATATTATAGATATTTAAAAAATTATTAAAAATATTTAAATAATGCAAGTAAAATTAAACAACAGAAATAATAAAACTCCAAAAAATGAAACTTGGTACATAGTTTTAACTTGGGGTCTCATACATCTTTTTGAAACCTTTGAACTCGTTCCAATTAAGATTTTCATATAATCCTATCAGACCTAGAATGAGATACAAATAAAAACATTAAAGAATATTACAGATGTCTGAACAAATCGTCAAAAACGTTCAACATGAACTGATCTTTTACATACAAATAATCTTTCATAGAACAACTTTGACTCAAACTTTGATCTATAACCCCCGGTACCAACTAAGGGAACATCTACAAAAACAACAAAATGATTAAAAATGTCATCATATATATAAAGCTCGTACTTATCAAATGATTATATATTAAACGCGTCTCCGAAAACAGGAAATCCTTACAACATATTTATATTTCGTATTACAGTTTTTTAAACGATAAAATGAGCCTAAAATTGTTCGAAATGGTTAAAAATTGATTTTTAAGTTATTTTATTTTCATATTTTTTATTTAAAAAATTTTGTATTTTTCTGTATATTTTATAAAAACTGTGGATTTTTGTCAAAAATTTTAAACCGATTAGAAGAAATAATTTTATCAAAAATTTATTTTGAATTATTTTTTCTGTGTAACGTAAAAATTTGGCTTTGGCCACTTTTTTAACAAGCGTTATAATTGTGAATAAGTCGACATTTAGCACCGATTTTTTAATATATATTTTTTTAATTTTAGGAAAAAGAAGAAAAATTTGCATTTTTGATCGTTTTTAAATTCTTGTGATTTTTCGAAAAACAAAAATTATTAAATTTTGTAAGAAATTTTATTTATTTTTCTACATAATTTTTTTTTAATATCTTTAAAATATGATTTAGGTATAATTAGAGGATAATTTAAATTAGAATCTTTTGGTATTTTATTAAACTACGTCAGACAAATCGTTCTCAAAATATAGTGCAATATGTGGTTGAATCTCATTAATATAACGCTTCGTATAGAGAACTAAAGTCAATTAAAAAAAAACTGATTACAAAAGGCTGAGAACTCTATTAATATTTGTGTCCAAATCGACTGCAGAAAAACTTACTTTTAATTTTCCATAGTTGTAGGTTGTAATTTTGCCATTTTAAAGAAATAAATCTGAAAGGAATATTTTAAGGTTAGGATGTTGCCAGATATGCCAACGATATAACGTTTGAAACCTGTTAAATTCAAGCAAAAATTGTCGAGTAATGGAAATTAGTTTGAGCTCCTAATATCTATATATAAAAAACCTTATTATAAATAAAAACTAAACTGAAAAATATATGAAAAAAATGCTAAAATTAGCAGGACTAATTATTTGCTTAAAATTAATGTTCTGCCAATATTTTAAACCTCAACAAGTGGCCATATTTTGCTAAATGTTAATTACGTACCTAATTCAAAATTTTATACCCATATATAAATCATTAACAATACTAAAGTTAAAATTTCTTTTAAAATTATTTCCTTCTTTAACTAAATTCTTTAATAAAAACAGTTTATCTCATAAAAACCTCAGAGGCCCTGTTAACTAATAAACAACTTAAAATCAGCTTTTGTTAAGCAGTTCCTCGGGAAATATACATCTATAAACACATTTAAATGCCTTTTTAATAAACAGGATTAGTTTTGATAAGAAACAAATTCACACGAGTTCATTCGCCATTTCTTTAACAATTTGATCTAATACTTGCGGTTTCTTTATTATTATTATTTTTTTTTTTTTTCTAATAATTTTATATATTTTTCAAAATATTTTTACTTACATATGTAAATAAAAAATTTTCTCATAGAATTAAACTAAGATATATTTTATTTCAATTTTTTTTTGTGGTTTTTCTATATACCACGCATCTCCCTTTATAGCTCTCTCTCTCCCTCTCTCTCTCTCATTCTTTTTTACGATCAGTTACACATTTTTGTTTAAAATGTGCTTTAAATAAATTTATAATGGGAAGTTTTTATGTTTGTTTAAACAAAATGATTAAAATCTTAAGAAATATAGTAAAAGATCTATTTTATATAAAAAAAAAAATCGCAGCTTTTAATGTGCGTTATTTATAGATCGCTCAGCAAGTGAAAATGATTTGTAATTGAAAAAATCTTGCATATGGAGAGTAATATTAATCGTTTGGCTTAAAACAAATAGAAACATTAAATGTTTAAAATGTTGCTGCCATGGCGTTTGATTGCTTGGCTTAGATTGGTTGCTTTGGTAGCTTTTAAAGTAGCTTGGAAACACAGTTATCTTTTTTTTTTTTTCGAAATATGAAAGAAACTAACCAACTTTATTTATATTTAAACTGGTCTACAGGTAGTGGGGGGTTTAGTGGTGATGGCTTGATATGCACGCATAGTGTTAAAAAAAATATAATAATAATAAATAAAATAAAAAAATGCTTTATAGTTGTAAATTGTTGATCTTTAGTTTATTATTTTTTTTTCTTTTAAAAGATAGTGCGTACTCAGAAAAAACACTAAAATAATGGTGATTAGTTAAAATTAAAAAATTTTTATAAATTTGAATTACATTAAAAATACATATAAAAATAATTTTTATATATTTTGATACATCAAAAGTTGGGTAATACTTTCGAGAATTTTGCTATTGAAAATCGTATAAATCGGTCCATAAATGACAGAGATATTGTCATAAAATTATGCGTTTTTTAGATTTTCCACTTTTTTTAATCCTCTATATAAAATACGGACTTTGTTCTTTAACAAAAAATATTAAAAGTTTCCCTGAATTTTTTTCGGAAGAAATGAACTCAGTCAAAATTGCTAAAATTGGTCCATAGATGGCAGATATTGTGAAAAAAAAAATCTGTTTTTTATGCGACTTATTTAATCCACTATATAAACTAATTAGTGATACCAGATAAAAATTAAGAAAAATCTCTCGGTTTTGTGAAAAAATTCACTTTTTCCCAGTTTTCTAAAAGAAAATTTCTCTACTTAAAGTAGATATTTTTAATACAAAAATTTAGTTTTCGTTAAAAAAAAAAAAAAAAATCAAATACCCTCCCTTCGCTTTAAATTTTCTTTAAAAATTCCCTAGAAAGGGAAAATTCTCTCCATCTCACATCACTGAACTTTGCTTTTAACAAAGAACTTATTTTCTGTTAAAGAAATGAATTAATTTTTTTAATTATTAACAGAGCGCTCTAGATACCTGAAATGATCTGGTAGCTCTAGCAAAATATTCACCACTAGACAAGTGGTAGATAATAATCCAACTGTAAACTATAAGTCAAAAGGATGCCATACATTTTTGTTTTTAACTAAAACATTTATTTATAAAATATTCCGTGATTTAACTAATTTAATTTCTATGAGCGTATAAAATATATATATTTGTTCATTTAAAAGATCTAACATTATAAACTTTGTGAGCGGATCTTTTTGTGATTCATGTATTGCTTTTATTTTTTTTTTTTTTTATTTTTTTCTTAACTTGTCTATAACTAAACAAGGAATGGCATGCAACATACATAAGTATCAACGTTTGTATGTAGACTTTTTAAAAACTTGTCTATAAACCCACGTTACATATTAGCATCCAACTCCAGCGTTTGCTTTAAGAAGACCTCAATGATGACGATGTTGATGTTGCTTTCTTGATGCTGATGATTTGCTGCTACTGTAACTTTTTACTAAAAAGGAGTAAAAATATTTTTTATTTTGCACAATGTTTTAAAGCTACTAAAGTAGAGATTTTTGTAGACCGTATATGTTGCACGCATACAATTTTCTGTGGCATATACATAAAATGCGTAGTTGTAAGTTAGTAGCAGAGTGAAGTGAGTGGTTGGTTTAACGTTGTTTGTTACTAGTTCCGAGGAAATCATACCAAAACGTTTTATAATTAGCGTTGATGATGTTTTCTCAGGAGAGCTAGTCTATACATCATACATAAATAATTTTTATCCATTTTCTTGAGGTTTTGCAAAAGAAAAGAAATATTTTTGTTAAAAAATTACTGGCCAACAAGTAACCGATTCACTGAATAGCTATTATAAATTTGTCATTTCTAAAGATGTTTAGACAGTTTGTCTTTGTTCCAATAATTAAAAAAAAATCTATTTTAAGAGAATTTGAATTTAAAAAATTTACAAGGAAAGTTAGTTTTTAAATTTAAAATAAATAATAAAATATTTTTTTTATTTAAATTTTTTAAATTTTCTTAAGTCGCTTTATCAAGTGCCACCTGTATAGTTAATTTTTTCTGTAATGGACCAATAATGTTCAACATACCAACATGTTTCCTCGCTTATTTTTTATGTTATTTTATTAATTTAATTTAATTTTTTATTGCCTTATTTTGTATTTTTCTTTTTTTTTTAATAAGTTGCTGCACAGAATGCCAATTATTAAATTAAAAGTGTTGTATGAGAAATAATCTTTAAAATACTGATGCGTGGGTATATCGTATTAAAAAGAAAGTTGACGCAACATTTTATTGCTTTTATATTTTATTATTTTCTTATTATCCTGCATTTTTTATCATTTAATTATTAATTTTTATATTGCTTTATTTTTCTTATTTACAGTTGCAGTTCAAAATTTGTTGGCGATTATTGTGAATATCCCAATCCTTGTCTTACTGGTCCGGGTCGTTGTCAAAATGGCGGTACTTGTCAGGTTTCTTATCGTAATGATCGTTTGGGTATTTCTTGCATATGCCCTATTGGTTATACGGAATCTTTGTGTGAAATTAAAGTACCAAATGCCTGTGATTCATCGCCTTGTCATCATGGTGGCACCTGTAATTTGAAATCTTTGGAGGATTATACTTGTGCTTGTGTTAATGGGTATACAGGTAAATATTTAGAAGCTAAGTTTTATTACATTTAAAAAAATATAAAATTAAATTGATAAAAATTTGTGGAAAAATATTTGGAGTACAAATAAGTTTACGATCTTCTTTTTATAAAAAATGGCCATCTATTGTGAATGATTGTTTTTTTTTTGTTCTATATCTCTGGCATGGAAAATTGTATTTTATAATTTTTATTGCATTAAATAAATATGTAAAAAATATTGGGAGAACAAATAATTTTACGGGTATTCTTTAAATAGAAAATGTAAATCTATTGTGAGTGACCTTTTTTTTGTTTTTTCCATATTTCCGGCAGCATACGAAAACAGTGACGAAAATACTTTTATATTTCATATTTTAAGATTATCTCTTATGGGAATTTCAATTTAATGTGAAGAGCTCGAAAAGATTAATGCCTAGTAAATACGGTGTCAGGGATCTGTCTCTAGTAAGTCCTTCTAAGTAATTTTTGATCGGCACCATGTGCAAAATCGCCGTTAAACATTTTTCATTTTGAACCCAAATTCTTTGCTATGGCATCATTCCCAATAATTTTAAAAGCAATGAATAACGTAAGTACAAGTTTTTCTTGCATTTGGCAACACAATAGTTTCACCAATTCCGCGTCTTCGTCATCAAACTAACCGATCTTAGACTTTTGAAACCACTCGGGACAACTTCTCTCTCTCTCTCTGTTCTTCTACAATCATACAAGCAGATGTGCCTAAGCTGTAGATTTTTCAATATCATATCAAGAAAAGATTATGTGAATCTGAAACAGAAACATTAATATTTAAATGTCATGATGTTGCCAGATGTCTAAACTTACGATATAATATTTTACTTGGAACAAGTGTCAAAGTTTTATTTGTTCTTCCGATCTAATAAATTCTGTATTAATAAAAACTGTTAAAACATATTTTGATTTTGATGAAACAAAAGTCATATTCACAAATTAATAAAGTTAAATCAATAGATAAGAAAAAAATAAAATATTATTTAGCATAAATATTGTCAAAGTGACAGTTAAAGACAAAATTATTTTTATTTTATTTTTATTTTTGTAATGTCAGCTATTTTTGATTATTTTTTAAAAAATATAAAGTATGGTAACTATAAAATAACACATGACAAGAGTGTCAGATTATCAGAAAATTTGTAAGGTTGCCAGATTTTAGTTTTGATTAGGGTTGTTCTTAATAAACTAATTAACTAATGAATTTTGAAAGATTTTCAAATTAAAAAATGCATTTGATTCGATATCGAAATAAACAGATTTAAGTTTAGTTTTATGTAGTAGCATACTTTTAAATAAAAAAGCTCGTCGTAAAGAATATATGTCGGTAATATTAAAGAAATAATAACAATTTGAATTATTTGAAGAAAATTCTGCCTTATTATTTTCTTAAAACTTAAAATATGGCAACTCTAATTAGCTCCTGAGTAAGTTGCCATATCGGCTGCAAAAGTTGCCAGATTTTAAATTAATTTAAAATGATTTTTTTCAAAAAATTTATAAATTCAAAAACGTTATTTTTTTTTTTTAAGGAAAACACTGTGAAACCAAAAATATTTGCGCCACATCACCTTGTCGTAATGGTGGCACCTGTACTTCGGTATCTGGTGGCACTAGCTACAAATGTATATGCCCTACAGGATTTAAAGGCAACACCTGTATAGATGACGTTGAAGAATGTAACAATAATCCCTGTAAACATGGCGGTACATGTCTAAACACTCATGGATCCTATCAGTAAGTATTTTAATATTATAAACCTCTTTCAAAAACTACCCCACTGTTTTGAAATACTAGAAACCACTTTTGTTTAAAAGGAGTTATTTATTAAATCATTTTGTTTTTTAACTTAATATAAAATAGAAAAAAGATCAAAGAATTTTATGTAATTAATGGCTATTTAAAAACGATTTATCTTAACTTTAGCTATACGTAATATATTTGTTTGTTGTCTTTTTTTAAATAATATTTGCATATGAATAGAAAATGAACAAATTCATTATGTTTTATTGAATTTGAAAATTCATGAATGTTTAACAAATTGGCAACACAATACCAAAACAAAACCTGAAAAAATTACCAACTAATTTATGATCCATACACGTAAAGCTTTTTGTTTAAAAAAAGTCATCGACAGCCAAACAAAAGGTTTATTTATTTATATATTTAAATTGTATTGTGAACAACTAATTAAAATAAATAAAACATTTTAAATAAATCAAAAAATTCAAATAAATTAACTAAAAAAAAAAATAAAGAAAAAAATCGTTTTTTATATAAAATTCTTTAACAAAAAATATTGATTCATCCCCAAAAACCACATTAATCCAAAAAATCCAAAAAAAGAAACAATGCAAAAGCAAGAACTAAAATTTATTTAAGCTTTGATTAAATTCATGTTTATTTAACCATTTAGACATGATCAAACATGCAGCATTAAGTTACGGTTACATAAATAACACATCAACCAGGGTTGCCAGGCAGGCTGGATTTGGCTGTATTTTCTATCTTTTTTGTAACTTGTTCAATGTCCAGCTAAAATGAAATTTGTCCATATAGATGGACAATTTTCGAAAAACATATAAAAATCAAGGGATAAGCTGATTGATAAAAATATGTGAAAAGTGGTTACGGTATTGCCTCAAATATGTATTTAAAATCCGTAAAATGGTTTAAAATTTGCATAATAATAGAATAGATATAAATTAAAATTCATAACTAGTTACATATTGACGAGCCACAGAACTTTTCAAAACCTTTTCAGAATTTGTTTATTGTTACTTTTTATTAAATGAGATTAATTTTAAATACCAGAGAATTTTTTTTTAGAATTTTTTATTTTTCCACAAGAAAATGGTTTCTTAAATACGAGCTGCATAACAAAACTTATTTTTTTTTGAAGTATTATTATTTATTTAAAACCTACTTATGGAAATGATCTTTTTACAATTTTTTAGTCCATAAAATTTAACTTTCAAACATTTATTTGTTTTAGTAAAACTAAATTTTTACATTTAAAATTATTAAAGCAAAGTTTAACTGTTGCATTTAAATAATTGGCTTGAAGGTGCACTAAATACGTTTTTTTTTCTTCTTTTTAATAATAATTTAATTGTACACAACTGTCTTTCCTCTATTAATGTTTTTGACTATTTGGAAGAATACATATTTTATTTAAGCCATTATCAATATAATTAATGCTAAAGTATTAAATTTATAAGAATATTAAGAATATTTTCAAAGGTTTTGGAACTGTAAGGTATTATTAAAGCTAATAAATTTTAATGACTAATTTTAAGTTATTTTGTGTTTTTCTTTTAATAAAAACATTATTTTTAAATGCCCAGCTTTTTTAACAAAATCCCGCTTTTTTATCTATCTAAATCTGGCAACCCTAACATCAAAACATTTTGAATTTGATTTGTATTTTTGTTCATTTCTAACATCGTTTCCGGTGTTTTTTTTTTTTTTTTGGTTTTTTCGTTAGAGCGCTTTAGTTTCATATACAAACAAATTTATAAAGTTTCTCTATAACTTTAGATTGAGTGTTAAAATACACATGTTAGAAGGCAGAAAAAAGTGTTAGCTGGTTGTATCGTCGCGTTATCTTTGCTGCAGAATTAACAACAAAAACCAAACGCCACAAGTAACAAAAACAAAAAAATTAACATATTTAATTTGTTTGAAAATATGCATACATATTATACATACATAAATTACACATAAATTTTTAAATCTTATCTTTATTTAATTTATTTATTTATTTATTTATTTTATTTTTTTGTTTTACTTTTTCTCATAATAACAAAAATACTCGTATAAATGTCAAGCCAAACAAATTTGTTTGTTATATTTACTAATTCTTTCGTTTACTGTATGTCATTGCCATTGTCGTCGCCTTTTTAGTTGTTGACGTCTGTCTGACAATATGTTGTCAGGGTGTATGTGTGTATTTGCGATATTATTGATGGCTGTATAAAATTGTAAATTTATTAAACAGTAGCATAATTAAATTAGAGACTTTAATGGCAGACAATTGATATTTCAGAATGTAAACACACAGAGAAAATGAAAGAAATTTAAAGAAAATTTAAATAAAAGTTCAAGAGTGTTTCGTATATTTCATATTTTTTTATTTACTTATTTTAGTAATATTCCAAAGTTTAAATGTATTTTACGAATATAAGATACCATATTATTTGTTAAGGTTTATGTCAATTCAAATCTAATAAAGTTAGGGCTGAGTGTCTATTATTTGATAGTATTAGACATAGAATACAATTAGAAGTTTATGTAAGAGGTAGTTCAAACTAAATTTTCAAAAAATTTACTATTTTTTTGCAAAACACAAAAACAAAATATATGTGACTACATGTATTTTGTTGTTGCTTGAATTAGGTTTTTGTCTCTCAAATAAACTTCTAGTTGTATCCTATGGTATCAAATGCCAAACTCCATACATAAACTATACTCTTACTCATTGAATATTAAACTTTTTGTATAAAAGATTAATTAATTCGCCTGAATTTGCTTAAATTCGACACATAAAATATACTCGAAACATTGAATATACGCGAAACATTGAATATACACGAAACAGTATATATATATATATATATATATATATATATATATATATACACTGCCTGCCACTTGAATAAGGAATCACATTTTTTTTAACTTTAATTAAGTCTATCTCCTAAAGTGAAGTTCAGAAAAAATAATTTTTTGCGCAACCAAATTTCAAAGTGTTGGCTTTATTTTCCTGAAGAAATAAAAAATATATTTATTTTGTTATCCTAAAATTATGCATTTATTTAAAGACACGTATTTCTGTGGTACTTTTTCGTGTGTCACTTGAATAAGGAATATTTTAAAACTAAGCAAACTGTAATTTATTTTTAAATTTTAGGTTATAAAAATGAAAGTTATTACCTTCTAGCATTCAATTAGTAATGAGTACTGCCGCCATTTTTAGAAATAACCTCAAAAAGTAATTTAGTGAAATTGAACTTCATGCTTCCGTTATTGCATACTTTAAGGATTCTATCGTCTTAAATTGTTTTCCTCCTTCATAAACTTTTCTTGCAAGCCAACCCCCAGAAATTTTCCATTGGATTCAGGTCTGGTGAATATGGGGGCCAATACAAAAGTTGAACACTTTGTTGATTAATCCATTGTTTTACTGCTCTGGCGGTATGAATCGGAGCGTTGTTGTGTTGGTACGTCCAAGGTATGGGTCCAAAGAAATCATTAAATTTTGGAAATGCTTCCTCCATAATGTTTTTGTAAGTCGTTGCAGTCATTTTTTTGGATACAAAAACCAATTCTATGGTACCATAATAAAATGGCTGTGTCTGCGGCTCAAAAATAATTCCTACTTATTTAGGACCTGGAAGTAATAGTTATATCCGTTGGGACTATCAATATTAAACTTTTTTTCATCGGAAAATACAACTTTAAACCATTTGTCGGACCATGTCATTGAATTTTTGGCAAACTGTAGACGTTGTGATTTACGTTTTTCATTAAGTGGTGTTTTTTTTTTGCAGTTTTCGTCGGACTATGTATGGGCACGACTTTAAAATACGGTGCACTGTTCTTAGACTGGCACTGACTCCACTTTTTTCACTTATTTTTGATACCGACATGGCAGAATTTGTTACAATTTTAAGAATTTTTCGTCTTTCTTTTGAAGTTATTTTATGTTTTTTTCATATCTTTACACGTTATTTAAATAATTGTACACAACTGTCTTTTCTCTATTAATGTTTTTGGCTATTTGGACCGGATTCTGATCCTGATATTTCAAAATCAGAATTTTTTCTTTTTCAGAGTTACTAAGAGCCTTACCACGTTCCATTTTGAATAAAAACTATTTAAAAACTATCAAATTAAAAATTCTCTAGCTGTTTATATTGAAAGAAATTCAAATCATTGCCTGTCTGATTAATATTAAAAGAATTTCTTATTCAAGTGACACACGAAAAAGTACCACAGAAATACATGTCCTTAAATAAATGCCTAATTTTAGTATAACAAAATATGTATATTTTTTATTTCTTCAGGAACTAAAGCCAAGACTTTGAAATTTGGTTGTGCAAAAAATTATTCTTTTCTGAACTTTACTTTAGGAGATATACTTAATTAAAGTTAAAAAAATGTGATTCCTTATTCAAGTGGCAGGCAGTGTATATATATATATATATATATATATATTTAGCAACAACAAAAAAAGGTTTTTGACAACTGACTTAGGTTTTTCACAATTAGTTTAGTCTGTTGTTACTCTTTGTTCGCCACTGTCTTCACCAAGTTGAATCTAATAAGGTTGTGGCAAAGCCAAATTCAAATAAATTGAGATGAATTCATTCATTTATTATATGAAGTTTGACATTCTGTATTGAAGAGTATACATTTTTACAAATGTTTTTTCTACAAACTTTTGGTAGAAAAACCTTTTGGTATCAGCTGTTCTCTCAACCTCATCTTATTAGATTCCCCTTGGCATTCATCTTTTTAGATTCGCTGCGGTTAGTGCCCTATAATCGTTACATGAAAACAAAAGAAAAAAAAATGCAAACTATTGATAATCAATTATTTTCAAAAAAAAGGGTATGTCAGCATTACCCAATTGATTGCATCGAAGTTCCTTTTTTTTGGACATGTACAATATCGATGTTTAACTTTTCTTGGCTTCAGTTCAAATGGTAACAAATTTCTTCGCTTTTGAATTAATCAAATGCTTCTTGAGTCATTCCTACTTTAAGAAAAAGTTTTTTCGTGTATTTGCTCTCAATAATTATGCTTTCAATTTCGGGTATTTGTCCACTATCATTATTACGCTTTGATATGAAACTTATGAAACCACTAATGATAACTTTTCTCACTTAAAGCGTCCTTACTAGAGTATCCAATTATTCGGGTTTTCGTATTATTAATACGTGTAAAACATATAAATAGCACTAAATTTAGACTTGAATTAGTTATTTATTAACATAATGTAGATGAAATTCTTTCATAAAGTGCTGATCTTATCCACTTTTTCACCTATTTGTATGAAAAAAAAAATTCATTTTTTACCTAATACTACTAAATATTCTTTTAATTTAATTTATAAATCAGTTTTTTTAATGCAACATTTTCTGCATGAGAATGATTTTTTGTGAAGTTATATTATTACATTTTACATTTTATTCCCCCCCCCTCCCCCCACCCAAAAAAAAAAAAAAAAACATCCAAAGAAGTTAATAAGATCCTGAACTTACGTGTATGATCCAGAAGTAGTGCAAATTCGTATAATTTCCAATGAATTTAACATAGGCTTGCATTGGAAAAAGTTCTCTTTTTTGATACGTATTCAGTGAAAAGAAAGTCAATTTCACGATTTCTTGCAAAATTTCAATGAACATTCGAATTATTTTTTATCGTCACAAGGAAATTAGTTTTAATTTTAATTTTTATATAAACCAAAATTTTTTTATAAAAAATATGCATTTTTCATGTGTTTAAAACAGTTCTTATTAGTAACAACCCACCCAAAACTTTTCGGTTTTCGGTAATGGCAACTACTTATTTGAATAGTTTACTGGTAATGAGAGGTCATTATTGTTTTCCTACTCTATATTACATAAATAATCACGTGGATCAGTTGGCTAGAGCGCTACATTAACAACCATAAGATTGTCAGTTCAACCCCGGTCTCATGTTAGCTTTTTTTTTTTTTGTAATTTTTAAAAAGATATTTTTATACTAAAAGAGTTTATCACACCAAATTTACTGTGAGGTTGGTTAATTTGTGCCCATATTCAAATCTCACTTACGGCAAGATTTTTTCGTTGTTTTTTTTTCTACGCTTCGCATAAAATTAAGGGTACATATAAGTTTGTCTTTAAAGGGCCTCAAATTGAAAAATGTTCACGATTGTTATGATTAAAAATAACTTTTGAGAATATATGTCTGTCCGTCTGGTTGTCTTTCCGTCGGTATGTTGTAATGAATTTTTTGAAACCCATAGTTCAATAAATACATTTCTCTTTCAATACATGTGGCATATAGTCTCAAAAATCTGTATTGATATTCAGCGAAATCCGTTTAGGAATGGCGGGTTTTCTAGAAGAGCCTCAAATTTTTTTTTTTCAATTTCCTTGGCCCAAATTTAATAATATTTTCTATTTCCCATACAATAATATATAAATGTTTTTCTATTGGAATGTTGTGAGATAGAATAGTCTATAGGAAGTGTGTTAGACTTCAAACCGTTAAGCCTTAATTCATATCCTCGGGACTCTTTGTAAATTTTTGTTTTTCCTAAAAAAATTACAAGTATTTTTAGGTATGTTTTGATGTGTTTTTTATAAAAAAGTTGTTGCGTTTTAAGCTCTTTATAAAAACAATAAAGCGGTATACTACGCTAGGGTTTTTGACTGAACGATTTTAGGTCCTAATTTATTATAAAATAAAAATTTTGAATTGCCATATTAAGGAACTATCAAATATATTTGTAATTTTTTAAAAACGTTTCTTTGAAATTTTTTAAATAAAAATTACTTTTCTATTCGCCAGGATTCGAACCCATACGCCCACTTTGAAACTTATAGCTTTGAAATTCTGATTTCAAGAAATAGTTTTACTTTAATTTGTGTAAAAAAAAAATAATAATAATTTTTCAACATTGTTGAATTTTAAATATATTCAACATATAGTGGTGAAAATTGAACTGCATACTGTTCACATATATGAGGAGTGCATATAATTGTTATTCAAAAAAAAAAAAAAAGATAGTGGAAGATTTGTAATCTAGTAATTCTAGATTATAAATCTTCAAACCATGGTTCATATTCTCAAAGAATCCATTTGAATTTTGTTTTACTATCTTTTGTGGAAAAATAAGATTGCCAATTAATCTGATTATCTTTCTTAAAATATTATCCCATAACTGTAATTGTGTTTTTTTTTTTTTTTTTTTTTTTTTGGCTGATGAACTTGCAATACAAGGCGCAGCAAAGGATGTTTCGGAGAGGGAAACCTATGTGAAACCACCACTGAGTTTCTTCTATGGGAAGATCAATGATTGGATCTTGGTCAGAACCAATTCGGCTTGGGAGAGTAGAAAGGACTGTAGGGTGTCGAGGGCGATATGGCCAGCACTGGACAATGCAGGCACTAGCACTCTTCTGGGCTTAAATAGGAAGAGCTTAAGAATCTTGATAGGGGCCATAACGGGTCACTGTTTAATAGGGAAGATGAGGTCTAGATGGGACGCTAGCAATTCCGATTTTTGTGGAATGTGTGGGGACGTCGACGAGACCGAGCACATTGTGTGACATTGTCCACGATTGCAGCATCGTAGGATGAAAAGGCTGGGTAGCCAATTCCTCGGCGGGCTAAGTGACGTTCGGGACGCAGATCTTGTAGACGTCATAGGCTTCGTCATGGGAATCGATTGTTTAAGAGAGAATCAAGGGTATAACCGTAGGGGGAATGGCAACATTGCTAATCCTCCTATATGATTTCACTCCTATTCTTTTCTTTTCTCTTTCTTTTCTCTTATATTCCTACTCTCCTATTTCCTGTATTATATTCTATATTTCACAGCTCTTTCAACGAAGGGACTCACAATGAACCGAGATCGGTCTCTGGGTGGAGATGTGGTACTTTCTGGTATCACATCAACCTTCTCTATCTATCTATCTGTAATTGTGTTTTAGGTTTTTAAATATAGATAATAAGATGACACATCATGTTTGGTGGAATTGTGTCTAGAGCCTCAAAGTTAAAATTCTTAAAAATTCTGAAAATTTTAAAATAGCTAACTCAAGTTTAAAATATCTAATTCTAAGATATCTTTTTCGAAAAAAAATTGTTCGCAGAGAACTGAAAAGGAATTCACAATTTTGCATATTTTTTCTTTATTCAGCTCTTCAACACTGATGGTATGAGCGATCTTCATAAATCATATACCCAAGGAGTTTTCGGGGACTATTTATGTTACAAATTTTTAATATCCAGATTAAGGCAAAAATTTTGATAAGAGATAAATCCATTATGTTTATATTTTTATGAAATATAGATTTTGTGAAGGGTATAAAAGATTCGGCCCAGACGAATATAACAGTTCCACTTTTTTTTTTTTTTCTTTATTTTCATTTAACATCGGGACAACGCGACGGTACATACAATAACATGAAAACTTTGCTGGGAAGTATTTGAAAAAAATAACAACCGAATTTCAACGTGTTAAAGCAGAACAATTCATTTGAATCTTTTAATAATATATTTGAATGGTGTTTTCTGAAGCACAAAAAAATAAGAAAAGTACTTTTATTTATTTTTGCTGTTAAATGACCGACATTTAAAAAAAGAAATATGAAATTTACATAAATGTATCTTAAAATTAAAAAAAAAAAAAAATACAAATTTTTAACTCCAAAGAACTATATTATTCGGTTTATTCGTTATTCGAAATTTTAATCTATTTGAACAGTTAATCGACCAAAATTAATCGGATATCCGAATGACGGTTAATCAATTGCATACCCTAGTTCTACAAGAAATTGATGAGCAAGTCTAAAGCTATGTTCACATTTGGCAAATATTTAATCAAAATTACGTGACCACTAGTTTTATAAAAATATTTTTTTTGCCGTTGTTTGATCTTGCAAATGTTTTGTAAGAGAAAACAGCGTCAAACAAAATTCGATGAAATGTCAGCTATGATTAGTGATAAGTAATAAATGTCTTCTCATTAAAAAAGAAAAATATTTGACTAGTGTGAACATACCTTTAAAGTAATTTAACAAGCAGACGGTAGTTCGGAGCAAGGCGAATTTTTTATTTAAATAGAAACATTTTTTTTTTTTTTTTTTGTTTTTTATGACAAAACAATGATTTTGAGACTGAATTCACTATATTCAATAGCACTTAAAACCCGCCTTTATAAGTTAACCATTTCCCTTTTATTAATCTGTGAATTTTGAAATGTAATCGGATAATGTACAATTCATGTATTTCTTTCAAAATAAACCTTTCCATTTTAACAAATATCTCGCAATTCAAGAACAAGATTAATGTATAATAAATGTGATGTAACACCATAAATCGTTAGGAAAATACTTTTTGCATTGATGACATTTTTATGGTATAATAATCAGTTAAAAATTAATCTAAATAAAATTTTACAATATTTTAAAATAGTAGGTGTCCTTGGATATAAATTTTAAGAAAAGCTTATTCAATTGTTTCTCCTTTGTAAAATATTTTCCCAAATAAGAAAACAAATATTGAGTTAATAAACACTTAATATAGAGCACTAGACGGTGTGTAGGAACAAGGACTCAAAATTTGTTTTTTTTTCTGTTCTGTTTTATTTCTGGACTAAGTATCGCTGATGAAAAATTAACCAATTTTATTTCTAGACGCATTAAGAGTTATTTCAAGAATTCTGTCTATTATATATTCGTTAGAGAAAGCTTACTACTAAAATATTATTATAACAAAAGAAAGGATTGTAATTAATTTCTCCACTGTGTCGAATTGAACTCAACAAATTTCTTGTTTCAATTTTAAAATTGCAAATAATATTTCTACTAAAATTATTTAATAACAATATGTTTATAATCTTTAATTTATTATGTAAATATTTGTAATTATAATATATTGACAAAATTGGTACCATTATGGTCGAAAAAGTACATTTTATTTTTACGGTTGGTACAATATAATGTAAACCATTTTTCATCCCTGGTGCAGTTTGACAGCTGTTTAGTTGTCGTAACATTGTATAAATTCGCCTTGTTAAAAAAGTAAATAAAACATTTCCTTATTTGGCTTAAAACTAGACCTATACGCACGAAAATCATTCATGTTTTTAGGTCATGATGTTGCCTGATGTGCAGCTTTACGATATGATCTTATTTTATTTACTATTTATATAGGGAAAATTTATTTTAAAATAAATATAAATAATATCAGGAGTGGCAACAATGGCCTTCGCTTGACGCTTTACATCTAAAAATTTCCAACATAGCTTGCTGGTAAGTCCATATTTTGTTAAACGGTCAAAAATAAAAGTTGTATATGGTTTATGTAGAAATTTTTTGATGTCTAGTACTATTTTGGTGAATAAAACAATATTTATCTGTAAACCATCTGGCAGCACATTTTGTGGTAGAAGTGAATTTATTCTATTTCATAAGAAATATAATGCAATTTTAAAAATTATTTATTTATTTATTGAATATAATTACAATACAAATACAAATTATATTCTAATTCTAGCCAAGCGAAGTAACGAAGACTATTGTTCGTTGTAGTGGGAATCGAACTCATGACCCCCAGACTGGCAAACTAGCTCACTACCAACTAAGCCATCAGGGTACCCTTAAAAATTATATTTAATGCGAACTTTTAAAAATATTAAATTTGATTAAGGCAAAAACTCGTCTGATAGCCCTTTATATGTTCGAAGTTGGGTTTTATTATTAGTTTAAAATGTCTATTTCTTTATAAAAATAAATATAAGAAAAAACCGATTTGGAATTGTAATTTTTTTTTTTTTTTTAATTAAATTCTGGTGAATTTTTACTTCAATAACGTGTAAATTCTCTCTAAACCATCTGGCAGCCTTATAAATAATATAATATTTTGCAGTTAGAAGTGATTAATTGTTAAAGTTATAAAAATTTAATTTCTAAAATTGTTAACATTTGTTTATGATTATAATAAAGATGAATATTTATTATTAATATTATTTTTTGTTAGTAATATAATTTTTCGCTTTGTTAAACGCCTTAAGCTTTCTTAAAATTATGGTAGAGATAGATGTATTTTGCACAGTTGGAGGATATTAATTGCTGAAAACTGCTATTTTATCATAAAAATCAATTTAATTTAAATTTAAAAAAGGGACCATGAAATTAAATATAAAAGGCTCAATTATTTATTTATATTATTTTTTTGTTTTCTTTAATATTTTTTGAAGAATATTTTTCGACAATTAAACGCAGAAAATATCTGCCTATGCTTAAGAGTAGAGTAGTTTTTGATTCATACATATGTTTTTTTATTCCAAAAATGAAAGGGAATGACATCAAGTTGATTTTATAATTAAACCTATTAAATTTTAAACTTTATGCTTTGTGAAATGTTTGTTAATAATTTTGATTTTACATTTGAGAGTTATTTTTTTTATTATTTTTTTTTTTTCTTACAAATTAAAAATTTTTTAATATTTACATGCCCACTATGATCATAAAATCATAAATTTAATGTTTTATATTTAACAGACATAACAGTTGAGAGCAAAATAATATTAGAACATTTTTTAAGACTACGTTTACTTAAGGAAACAAATTTAACTTCTTTAAATTACTTGACCATATGACGGAAATGTTTTGTTTACTTTATACTCAAGCTAAAATTAATTGGCAACTTTGTGTGGTGAATTTAGCATAGTAACTAATTGGCAACTCCTTGGGCATATTATAAACAGCAATTTATTTAGTTGTTTTTATAGCAAAATTTGGACTTTTAATATTGCTGAAGAGTTTTTTTTTTTTTTTTTGTTTTTAATCAACTGAATCTAAATTGCCACATTTGATATAGATGGCAAATTAAATACCATTGTAATTTCAATCGATATCGAATTTACGATTCCTGATTTGTCCATTTTTGTTTTATTATACACATGACATGAAGTGATTTTCTATTTTGGAATTTATTTTTATTTACTTCTTTTTTAAACAATAATTCTATTATTTCGTGTCTAACTGTTTTTTTTTTTAATCTATATTCCTTTGTTTTTGTGTGTATTCATGTTATTTACAATAATCAAATAATCATATTTTACATTTCCCATCACCATTCATCTAACGTCTATCTAACGGATGAAGTATATTTTATTTAACCCAAACAAAATCAGGTTTTATTTTGAAGTTTATGTAGCTTAAGTTTCTGGGTTTTATTTTCTTCTGTTATTTATCATAAATGTTGTGATAATTAATAGATACGAAATTAGAAAATTATTAGTTTAGCGGTTCATAAACTTTATCATCATATCGTAAAAAATAAAAAAATATAATGAAATTAATATTATAAGAAAATAGTACAAAAAGGTAAATAAATGTTTTTTTTATATGTGTATATGTGAACGGTGTATTTTTTAATATTATTGGCAACAGTTTAATTTTAAAGAAAGAAAAAAAAATCCGAAAGATGAAGAAAACAAAAAAATTATTAATAATATATGAGTGTTTAATGTTCTTAATTAGTATTAATCTAGTGTATGAGTTTTTTTTTTTAATTTTTAATAATTAAATATGTATAACTACAAGATTGAAATATGTATTACTGTGTGAAAGTTTGTTATTTGAATCCTCAAGACATTTCGATCAAGATTTTAGTTTGAAAATAATTAACAATTTTTTTTTTGTAAAATAAAAAATAAAAAATAAGGAAATTAGTTAAAATATTGAAATAAAATTTACTGTTTTTAATTTTATAAAAAAAAAAAAAATAACTAAAATATAAAACGATTAATTTTATAAGTTTTAATAACAATTTATAAAATATATACGTAATATTTTATTACAAAATTTTAAATATTAAAATTGTAGTATAACATTATTGGTTATTAATAAAACAAATTTAAAAGTTTCTTGTATTGAGTTATCGATTTGGATAAAATTTGGTGCATATGTAGAGGAGGATACACAAGCATGTAAAATGAATTTTATTCATTTTTATTTTGAAAACTGTGGCAACTCTATAGCTTTAAAAGTTATAAAAATGTTTTTTTTTTATTTTAATGCATATAACTTTTGGTGTACAAAATATATCAAAATAATTTTTTTTGTAGTGGGTTTGTCAGAGCTTGTTTTTTAAGATGTCATATAAAAATTAAAAAAAAAAAGTATTTTTTATACCCCACACCACCATAGGTATTATGCGTTTGTGCTGATGTTTGTAACGCATAGAAAAAATCATCCAACACCCACCTTAAAATATACCAATCGACTCAGAATCACTTTTTGAATCGATCTAATGATGTCCGTCCGAACGGCTGGCTGGCTGTCCATGTAAACAGCACAGGTCGCAATTCCAATTATTTCACTTAGCCCCATACAAATGTCCTCCCGAAATAGGGGTCTAACGATCATTAAATATAGCAATATTTTAATAAAATTCGGTTAAGGAAGTTTTGTATAAGTTTCAATCTTTGTGCCAAATTTCATTAAGTTCGGTTCATAATTGACCATAGCTCCCACATAAAACCCTCTTCTGAAAATCACTTTAATGTGTATAAATCACATACAAATGTTAGTATCAGGTTAATATTCGACACAAATAAGTTTTATATATAAGAGAAATCATAGTGACAAATTTTATGAGGATCGCTCCATAATTTACCATAGCTCCCATATAAGCCCACTTTCGGGAATTCATTCATTCACCCTAAAGTGCATAAATTCATATAAATGTTAGTATTAACATAATCGTAAAAGTAAAAGTATCGGTCCACAATTGTCCACATGTCTAATATAAGCCCCCTACACGAGATATAAGACCCCTGCACAATGTTGTGGGGTATTATATGGTTGGGCTTGACCGACAATAGCTTTCTTACTTGTTTGTATATATTTTTTCTAAATATTATCTTTAGAGACCTATATTTAGAAACTCCATCTTTAATTTTTTTTTATTTTTTTGATAAGAAGCCTTATCGGTAAACTTACTAAAGAGAAAATTTCAAAGTGGTCAAAATTTTTTAATTACTCTATTTTAAAAAGAAGATTTTTTTAATTTTATGTGGTATTCTTATAGATCTTGTCAAACTAATTTTTTTTTTTTTTTTGCTTATTAATTTTCCAATTATTATTTATTAATTTTTCAATTATTAGCAAATTTAAACCATTAA
This sequence comes from Protocalliphora azurea, assembly GCA_932274085.1. NCBI lineage: Eukaryota > Metazoa > Arthropoda > Insecta > Diptera > Calliphoridae > Protocalliphora > Protocalliphora azurea. The sequence continues at coordinate 132,736,276 of OW026523.1, forward strand.
AATTTAATTGGTAATCATTATTTCTTATCGTCTGTCTCTTGTATTCCATCTTTCATAATTTCCCTCAATTTTTATTATGATGATTTTATGAAAGTTTAATATTTTGCATTTTATTAACAATTTATTTTTTTTTTCCTACATTTTTTTATAGATGCATGTGTCCTGCTGGTTATACTGGTAAAAATTGTGAATCAAAATATGTACCATGTTCACCGTCACCATGTCAAAATGGTGGCACATGTCGATCAACTGGTTTAACATATGAGTGCAAGTGTCCAGAAGGTAAGTGGCGAGATGTTAAACACCTCTATTTGTTTATTTATTGAAAGGAACCAGCAACAACAACATGTTGCAAAAGTCTACTTAAATTAAAAAAAAAGAAAAAAAAATAACATTAAACCAATACTGTGGGAAATTGTTTTTTATGGTGAAAAAAAATCAAGAAAAAAGAAAATTGCCATATATATATATATATATATATATATATATATATTTTTAATACAATATATTCAACAAACAGGGCGATATTTTTTCCTTCTTGTTATTTTATGCACTATTGTAATAATTTTAAATTGCAATTGCTTTCAAAAAGTTTGTCTTTATTTTTCTTTCCATTTATCAATAATTTTTCTTAAAGTAACAGATTTTTTTTTAACGTTTATTTAAGTTTCAACTGTGACTATCTAAATGATTTTTTTTTTAGTTAAACTTTATAAGTAGTTTTAGGTTGTTTAAAGTTTGATTGTTTTTATTTTATTTTCGATTTAACTTCTTGAGAAGGTAACCTTATTTTGAAAAGTATTTTTTTTTTCCAAGCATAACTGCTGGGGGAAATATTTTCTGAAACGGTAGAGATTTTAGAACACCCTATAAACGTTTTTTTTTATTGTTGTATAAAACTGAATAATTAAATAAAACACCTGTTTTGTGCTTAATAAAATTTTGATAAATACAGCAAAATATCTCTCCAAACCATTGGCAGCCCTTTTAATATTAATATTTTAAAAATTGGATTTAATTCGAATTTTTTAAATTATTACTTTAGTCTATAGCATGATATAAAGAAACAAGGTAACACCGTTATCTCTCAGAGAAAGTTTTTTTTTTTTTTTTTTTTTTTTTTTTTGTTAAAGTATAAAAGATTTTTTGAAATAAATTTTTTATAAACAAATGAAGAAACCTTTGACACATTACAACAAGGGAAAATTATATTTAGGAAATTGTTATAAAAATTGTGTCTTATATATATATTCCTTTCGCTAACCTATTAAATTATAGCAAATATATCTTAAAAAGTTTAACCTGCTACAGTAGCATTATTTAATTTTTTAATTTTTATTTAAATTTTGGAATATAAAACGATAAATGTATCGTTAAAATAATGACTTAATAATCACATCAGCCAACATTGTATAATGGAGAACAAAGTAATATATTATAAAAATGTCAATGTATGTAAATAATCTTTATAATGAATATAAACCCTAAATGTGTTTTCTTTCTTTTATTTCAAATAATGTATGAATTGATTGAAAATATAATTCATTTAAAATGAAATAAAAAAAACGGATTTTTTTTAAGAAGATATGGTAGCACAATATAATAAATCATTCAAACATTAGAAGGCAACAAAGAGAGAGAACGGCTCTACCTCTCTCTCTCTCTCTATATATATATATATATATATATATATATATATATATATATATATATATATATATATATCATAACTGTTTCTTTAATTTGAAAATCATCTCACATCTAGGGGAGCTGAGAATTTTTTAATAGTTATAAAAGTACATTTCTTTACAAAAATCAATTAAAAAAATTAAAATAATTAATTTTTTAAAATTACAATTTGGTAAATTTTTAGAGCAGTCTTATAAATAATGGTAGAGTAGTGCTTTGCAGAGTTAAAAGTCATTTATTGTTGAAAAGTTTTCAATTTAATAAAGAAACATTTACGTTAAGATTTAAATTTTTAATTTTATTACATTTTTTTAAATTATAAAATTTTTGTTTATGATTTATATAATTTAGTAATAAAGTTTTCTATCATAAAAAAAATCCAAGTTCTTTTTGAGACCTAAAATAATCTATTTTGAATTAGAAAATTTAATTTTTTTGTGCGAAACATTTTTCCTTATTTTTTATTTTCTAAATAGAAAGTTTACTGAGAAACAAATAATAATTTGGTACTTATACGATAAGTATTATTATATATAATTATATAATAATATAATATTATAATATATAAATTTCTTAGGACTGTTAACTAAATGGGTCTGCAAAATGCTTAAATATTGTCGCGCATCCATTGTTGTTTCTATGAAAGCCAATTTACCTACTCCTTTGCTGGATATGCACCCCCAAATCATCACAGACATTTTTCCAAATTTGACTGTAGGGATGATGTTGCGGTTTTGTAGCGATGTTAGGGGCTTTCGTCATACTCTATTAGGCCCATCGTTGTAATCCAACATCATTTTTGTCTCGTCGCAAAATATTACATCGTCCCAATAGTCTGCCGGATGCGAGATATTCGTAATAGCTAAGGAAAGACGCTTCTCTATATTTTTTTTTTTGGAGAAAATAATGGTTTTTTACGTACAACTCTTGAAGAGTATTTGTTCTTAATTATAGACTGTCGAACTGTTTCATGGGAAACAACTATTTCGCACTCTTCCTCAAGCTCCTTTGCAAGTGCTCTTGTAGAAATTTGAGGGTTTTGGACAAGTTTTCTAATAATTAAGGGCTCTGCTCGTTTATTTATTTTAGGCTTAGGGCCACCTCCACACTTTAACTGCAATCTACCTTCGTTTTTAGCTCGATTAAGCACATTGTAAATGGTCTTTCGTACTACCGAAAATCTCTCTGACAGTTCCTGAGCACTTGCGCCCAATTGGTGGTTGCAGTAAATCAGTTGAATCACGTCGTACGATAATCTTTTGCCTGGCATTATTTACTCGCAATAATTTTAAGAATGACATGGGCACTGAAAATTTTTATCGTCAACTGACATCAAATATTACAGAAATATAACAACGTACGTTCTAGATAACGGTTAATTACAGTTGATCGTAAAGTAAGTGCAAAAAAGAAAGAAAATGTGTTTTGTGTAAAGAGTTGTTTGACAACAGAAAAATTGAGTAGTGTTTCTTTTTGTTTTAAATTTTTGTTGTTTTTATAAAAATTGCGTTTTTCTTGTTTTATACTTTTTCAAATAATGTAAATAATTACAATAAATAAAAAAAATTATATTTCATAAAACAAAAAGCGTTTTTTTTTCCCCTGAGAAATATGAAATAATGTGAACTTTTCTTGTGTGTAAACTCATTCTTGACATACTGTATGGGTTCAAATCCCTTGAAATTACAATTTATTTCTAAAATAAGATTCTCTTTATGGTAGAGGAGTTTTTGGATTGTATTTTTATTTATTTATACAGTTTTGTGCAATTTTTTGTTTGATTTTTTCTTAAGCTATCTGGCAGCTCTCTTAATGGTAGAGGAGTATTTTGCAGTGTTGAAAGTTTTTAATGTTCAACTGACAGAACTCTTTATAATAAAGGAGTATTTTGCAGCGTTGGAAGTTTTTAATGTTTTCAATAAAAAACAAAATATATTTAAAGCTTTTGTTCATAAAACATGTGGCAGCTCTCTATATGCTAGTTGATTTTACAGGGTTAGAAGTTATTAATGTTTTGAACAAAAAACGTAATTTAGTTTTAATTTTGTTTAAGTTTATTTTAGTTTCTGCACTTTTCTTTAATTTACTAACAAAATTTGTGCCGATATTTTGTTTGAAATTTTCTTAAATCTTCTGGTAGTTTTCTCTTTATGATAGAGGAGTATTATTTGGCAGGGTTTAAACAAACCTTAATTTAAAATTTAATTATAAATGACATCTCTCTTTACAGTAGAGCAGTATTTTGCAGGGTTGAAAATTATAAATGTTTTAAACAAAATTGAATTTAAATAAACAAATTTTTATTAACGTTTAGACTTTTTTCCACTAAATTTTAGTTTTCCTTTAATCTACTAAAGCATACCTTCCCTTTTTAGATTCTGTGATAAAATACTATTGTTTCAATATATCATCAGAAAAGGCTAAAACCGGCTGACTTTAGTTTTTTTTTTTTTTCTTAACTTTTTGTAGTGGTTGACGCCAACTTGAAAAAGTTTTAAGTTTTATTTATTTATTTGCGTTACTCTACTGCTATATAGTTTTGTAATAAGGTTTATTTTATTTTTTAAACATAATACAATATGATTATTTTAGCAATTTCAATATTCAAGTTTAATTTTGTTTTAGTTTAATGGATTTTATCGCAAAACAAAAAAAAAAAAAAAAAAAAAAAAATGTTATGCCAAGGTGTTACATAAATCCATGTTCATATTTAAAATAAAAATCAAAAACAAGCAAATTTAAAGGTATCTCCTTACAAAAGAAGAGCGGTACGACTGTGAAATTGGAATGAAGTTAAAAAAAAAACACAAAATACAACGAATTAAAGATAATAAGATTGGAAAACCAAAAGAAAAAAAAAAAAAATAACAAATTTAGTATATGACCTCCTGAAGGTGTAACTGTGGTTGCTCTGCAGCAGCAGCAAAAACAATAAGATAATTTTTGTTTTTTGGGAATAAGCATCATGCAGTCAAGTTGATGTTGCTGCTATTTTAGGATGAATGATTGGCCATGTGATTTATTTGTAATTTTTGTTGACTTGTTGCTACCGCTATATTCCATCCAATGTTTCTTTAATGTTGGTTGGCTGGCTGTTGTTTAGTGAATGTTTTTAACAGGAGTCTTGATAGTATGTGGCTCTCTAGAAGCCCGAGGGATTTATTTAAAATATGCAATAGTTATTTGAGCTTAAGATGTGGTGTGGAGATGATGTTTTGTGGCCATTTCCCAGGCCTGACAAACTCGTAATGCTCTTGGTACGAGAAAAAAAATAAAATTGTTAAGAAAAATCGGCCACGTTTACCATTAAATAGTTATAATAGTTATATTGTTGCTATTGCAAGTTTTGCTCTTAGCTTTAAAGTTTTTAAGATTTATTTTTTTATTTCTTTTCATGGCTACTGTGATTATCTCGGTTCTTAAGTTCTTAACTTTTGCCTGACAAAGTCAACTGCAAGTTTAGCCTGTTTTTCATTTTTTTTTCTTTGTTTTATTTACAAAATGCGGGATAATCATGGCTAATTTAGCTTTAATGGTATTTCTTTAACTTGACTTATTTTCATTCATTGTTTTTTTATATATTTTTTTATTTATGTTTTTTTTTTTTATTTTTTTCAATATGATTTTCTCACACACAGCAAAAATTATTAAATATGATTTTGTTGCCACGTTAATAATTTCCTAATGTTAACCATGTTTATCTCACCATGATTATTTTCTTTTTATTGTTTCCTCCAGCAACACCCTTTTTCTCAAGGAATTTTTTTTATTTAGTTAACTGGCCGGCTATTGTTTGCTTTATATTTAAAAAATAATCGTGAGTTATTGTTTATTAGGCCTAAATGTTTAATATTGTTTTTTGTTCATTGCTTTTTTTCAAATTTATTGACCCAAGTTGTTTTTTTAATTTTTAAAATTTTGTAGCTTTAACCAAATATGAACGTGATAACCAGAGGGTGTATATAAACTTAGACAAAGGTAAAAAATAAATAATAATAAAACATTGTTTTCGTTGTTTAAGTAATTTTCTAGAGGCGAATAAATTTATTTTTATTTATTTCTAATTTTAGAAATAAATAGCAAAAATTTTAAATATTTCTTAAAATAAAAATTATGTTTTTGTGTCAAACATCTGGCAGCTTTGTTTTGGGAGTTATTAAAAATTTGTCGAAAAATCTATTTAAAAAGCTTAATAATAGTTAAATTTAAATTTAATTTAAATAATTCTACTTAATTCTAAACCTTTAAAGTTTATCTTAAAATCTTAAAGAAATTTGTTTTGGTTTAAAGTTTTTCAATATATTTTTGTTTATAATATAATTTTAACTTTTTTTTTTTTTTTTGCTTAAAGACTACTTAACTGCAGTGTTTTAAATTCAGATTTTTTTCTTAATTTAGTTTTGGCGAATTGTTTTATTTTAAAGAATATTTATTTAAAATCATCTGGAAGCATTCTTTGTGATAGAAGAGTATTTGAAGTTATTAATTTTAAAAGCCAAATTTAACTTAAATAAAATAAAACATAGAATTATTCGTATATTTAAAATAAAGATAAATGATGCATATATTAAATTTTAATAGCTATTTGTGTACTTATTTATCAAACATATGGCAGCACTTTTTAGGTTATATGAGTTTTTTGAAAGAAAAATTAATTTATTTTAATTATTGTGAAATTTAAAATCAATTTAAATATTGATTTCTACAACTTTTAAGAATCTCAGATTAAAAAATTATTATTATTTTTGAATAATACAATTTTAATTAAAAAAATATAAAAAAAAAATTAATTTATCTTAATTTATATTTAAAATCAATTTAAATATTGATTTCTACAACTTTTAAGAATCTCAGATTAAGAAATTATTATTATTTTTGAATAATACAATTTTAATTAAAAAATATAAAAAATTTAATTTATCTCCCTCTCTTTTTCTCTTTAAATAATCTGGTAACACTGTAAAAGATCATTATACTCGTTTGGAAGTATCATGTTAGAGCCAAAATTACTTCGTGTCGTCCACCTTCAAAAACGAAATCCAGATATTCCAGACATATATCTCCGATTTTTTTTAATAATCAGATAAGAAAATCATAACTCTCTGACACCTTATTTCGCATAATCAAGTCAAAATGTCATTTAAAAAGATCGGAAAAATATGGAGCCCTTTTTGTTTTTTTTTTTTTTTTTTTTTTTTCTAATATTATAATATGTGTAATTCTTGAACATATAACAAAGATTCAAATCAATATCTTTATTAGACGTAAAACTTTTATTTTTCTTTACCTAAATCATATGGCTGACCACTTTAAAACATCGGGCAGTTTTGTTTATTTTAGTGGTGTAATTTTTAGTAAAAAGAAAATTGAATTTAAATTGTAAAAAATAAATTTAATTAAAATGTTAAAAACTAAATTAAATTTCAGAATTTTGCTTGAAAAATTTTACAAAATTTAGTACTTTTTCTGTTAAACATCTGGTAACTCATTTTAAATTAGAGTTGCATTTTACAAAGCTGTTTGTTTATAATATTTAAAAGTGAAAACCAAATTAAATGCATAATTTAGCAAAATTATAAAATTTAAATTTAATATACTTTTTGGAGAAGTGTTTTTTTTTTTTTTTTGTTTTTAGATTAATACAATTTTGTAAAATATTTGCTTGAGAGGAAATACTAAAATTTCTTCTTTTTATCTTAAAATGTCTGGTTAAGGGAGTATTTTTGAAAGCCGTTTGAAAGGCTTAAAGAAATTACAAGACAAATTATAATAGTTATTTTTTGTGATCAATATATACAATTTTGTAACATTCTAAAAATCTCACATTTGTTATTCTTTATTAATATTTTTTAAGCTATATGAAAGTCTTAAAAAATACAAGACAGTTGTTAATATTAACAAATAATTTTCATCTTTAATATTTCCCCCTTTTTAAGAAAATTTAAAAAAAATCATTTATATAAAAAAATTATATATTTAAAAAATTTTTTTTTACATAACCTTCCACCAGCTGTTGTCCCTTGTTTCATTCAACACCCTAAATCTTTTGAACCTCTTTTGACAATCTAAAATAAAAAGAAAAAGAAAACCAGTTTAAAAAAGTCATTAAATTCGCCTACAGAAATTCTTTAATCCTACAAACTTTGCTTATTTTTCTTCTTACAAAGTCCTAGTAATATATTAAACAACTATGTAAAACAACAACAAAAAACAAAAAAGAAATACATAAATATTTCTGCTACCGTAAATAGGGGGGAACAATTTTAAAAAATGATGCATAATTTCCTTAAAAAAATAAAAAAAAAAAAATAAATAAATAAAATACAAGAAATACTAAATGACATTTTTAAAGCTACTGTTTTGCTTAAAAAACAAACTGAAAAGTAGAGAGGGTCATTGTAAGCTTGATCTTAAATTTGAAAAAAAAAAGAAAACATGGTAAAAAAAAAATTAAAATTTTTCAATAATATTGGCTCAAGTTAAGCTTTAAAAATCCCTTTCCTTTTTTATTATTTTTAAGCAATGTTTGTTCCTTGTGTAAGGCTTGGAATAGGGAAAAAGTTTGTTCATAGTATGCAGATGATCATTATAATCGTTTGTGATCGTGTTCTTGGTTGTTTGGTTTGTTGTACTTTAAATGAATTGTAATGATTTAATATTCTTCTCTACTTTCCATGCTTTTATAAAAAGTTTATAGTATGTCCACAATATATATTTTCTTCTTTTAATTTTTTGTATTATACGTATATTGTTTGAATATCATCCAATATTTTTTATTTATTTATTTTTTTTTTTTGTATATTTTTTATATAGAGGTTCATTCGTTTGCCCATTTGTCTGTACGTCTGTATATCTATGTGTTGATTTGTCTGTCCATTGTTCCCTCTCAGTGTCCATAAGATAAACTACCTACAATATCATATTTTTTTTTCTTTTGCTGTATTTGCTTTGAATTTCGATTAATGCCATGCCACACCATAAACCGGCTTTTGTTGTTGGGTCCCTCACGACACTGATTGTGTGTTGTTAGTGTTGTCGTTTTGGCTGTTGGTTCCGTCACTGTTCTCCTCCTCATCTACTCTTTTTTTTTTTTTGTATTTTTTTTTTATATATAAAAATTTATATTTTTTTATATTCCATTAAGCGTGTGGTGAACACTAACCAAAGTGAGTGTAGTTCAGTTTAGTTTAGTAATTATTTTTGTGAGCAAAACTTGGGCATTTTATTTCTATATTCTTAATAAATAACAACACCAACAACAATAACAAGAACACTACAACAATATCAAATTTTGTTTATAGACAGCAACAACAATAACAACAACCACATTTTCATTTGGCCCCAACAATATTTTAAATATAAACTTAACTTCAATACATAAGACTCCTCTATACCATAGTCATTTTAGCTTAAGTTAGATCAATTCGTTTCGTAGCCACTAACAGCAGTAACAACAATAATAACCGCCAAACATCGAGTCAGTTTGCCTGCCAGTCAGTCAGTTACAATGGCAATGTTGTACCTTAATTTTATTGTTGTTTGCTGCTGGCTTAATAATATCGAGGAGTGGCCCCAATATAAATACAACACAGGCCAAACATTTTTTTTTTTTTTTTTTTTTTTTTTGAAATTGCAATACAAAAAGCTTTATCCAGTGTAAGCTAGGTAAACAATAAACGAGCAAACAAAAAAAAAAAATTATACATATATTTTATAATGTGTATGTAAACATATCGCCAATATTTTAGTATTAAAATAATCTTAAATAAACTGTTTACACTGGCTGCGAAATTTTAGTGACTCATTTTAAAGATACTTTATTTCGCTTACGATTATAAGGTATTTCCCCCCTTTAAACTGGTTTTAATAAATTTTTCTTAAGACATTTTAATAATTTCCTTTACAATATTTATGTAAAATCTTTATATTTTGTATCTAAGAGTTTTAGAAATTTCAATTAATTTTATTCAAATTACACTTTTGGAAATTGTTTAAGAAACATATTGCTTTTGGTATATAGTATTGGTTTTTATATTTAAATTTAGATTTTAAAGATGTTACTAAATTATTTTTTAGTCTTAATGGAAAGTTCTCGTTTAAATATGTAAATAAATATACCTACAGCGAATGAATAGGATCCAACAAATTTTCATAACTTAAAAGAAACTATAGGAAAATCAAGTATTTTTCTTCTTATTTTGACAACTGACAGTTTGAAGTGAAATTGAAAGAAATTTTCTCAGTTCAATTCTTAAAACACATCCTAAGTTGCTCATGATTTTAAGCATTACTTATTCAAAGAAAGAAATTATTTAAGTTGGTATAAAATCAAAATTTTATAATTTAAATAATTTGTAAATTTGGAGCATTTATCCCAAGTGTTTATCGATTTTACTTTTAATGAAATTTGGTATTCAGAATATAATACATAATTTTTTTAATATCTCTTATTTTTTCATGAATTATAATTCAAAAATCATTTCAAAATCACTTCAAAACATTGGGATATTTTCTATATGCAATATGCATAACTGAAATTTGTAAGAGAATTTTTCGGGCTATTTTTCATTGGGTCTTATTTTATAAATAAAATTATTAAATTATCTTAAAAAATTTTTTAAAAATTATTAAATAGGAGAAAAAATAAGTTTTTAACAAGGTTGGAAACCGATACCGTTATAAATACCGATGCCGATTAAATACCGTTTAAAATGAGTTACCGTAACCTATACCGTTACCGAAATTATTATTTTCTAAAAATACCGTTTGCCTCTATACCGGTATATACCGGTATTTTAGTTTCGGTATTTTAAAATATACTATTTTCTATGTAATATGTTTTGTAAAATTATTTATCATAAATTTACTTGCTTTAAGAAAGATGAAATTAATTTTAATAATAAGAGGTTATTTAAAGCAATATTTTTTGAATCTTGTTTTTAAGGTCCTTTTATTATTTATATCTTTGTTTCAATAGAATTCCTAAAACGATCCGTACAGGAAGAATATTAAAAAAATATATCTTCAGTTCTTTACTTTATTTCGTGTAAAATATGTTAAGGTTTTTTTTTTTTTTTTGTATATAGATTTCTAAAAATTCTTAACACAAGTCAATATAGTGGTAAAGTGGCAAAAGTAGTAGGCGAGTTCGACGAACTTGCCTAAGTTACCCAAAATTATCCAAACGCGCTCAAAACAGAAAGACCTCATTCTGGAATGTTTTTTTTTTTTGTCACAATTTATTTATTTATTCCTTTTTTTTGCGTTCCCCAGCTTTTGAGAACTTTCTACGATTTGGGAGCGTAAATTTGTAAATACTCTCGAGTATATAGAGAAATAAAAATTTTCCATGACGTCTCCGTTTTTTGAGATAATGACCCTTAATTTTGATCTATTTTTAACAACTTCTACGCATAAATTTTAACTACATATATTAAAAACTATTACGTTATTCTGGCTTCTTTTCCTATATCGTATAGATTTGGCTCTTTTCTTAGAATTCTCTAAGAGAATGAAACGTTTTGTTCGGAAAGTTACAGCCAGGACAATGCATTTAAATATCCTTTAAATGTGGGAGGTAATTTTCCCTGGACGTGGGGTCTCTAAAATGTTAACAAAAAATTCTGCCCATTCTTATTCCTCTTTTATAAATTTAAATTTATTTATATTTTAATCTACTAATCTAATCTACACATTCTTTTATAGTGTAATTCTTATACGTTCATGATATGAGTTGTAAAGTCGCTCTGGGTTGGGGAACAAGTCAATTATGTCTTAAATACAGCTGCGTTACAGTTTGTCGAGGCTTTCACATTTGTCACATGCAATCGATTTTAACATTACTCGGGGAACTTAATTCGGAAACTTTAGCCTTCTATACAAAGATATTGATCGAGTGGATGATTTGCGAAGGAATCTTCTTCTGGAATGAAGGACCTGGCAATATGTTAGCGCATTCAGCTACGCCATTTAAACTATTAGGCGAAATTTATAAAATTTTATTGAGTTTATTTGAATTGAAACTAGGTCCGAAGATATATGGTGTTAAATTTCATGTATTTAAAAAATCAGAAAAATGTATACTTTGAACCGCCACAAAATCAAACTGCAAAGAATATTCATATCTTAAAGTGAAATATAATATAAAAATATTCAATTCAAAGTTTTATTTAATGAAATTTAATTGGAAATAAATAGAAGATTTAACTCTTTAATGTCTTTGCTCTGTCTTTAATAATAACGGTATATACCGGTATACCGATACCGATATAATACTGTTACTTATACCGTTACCGAAATAAAAATAAATTGAATACCGATACCGTTATTCGTTTCGGTGTCCAACCTTGGTTTTTAATTTAAAAAATTTGACTTTTTTGGGTTATTTTTTTATCTTTTTTAAAGTTGAATTTAGCTTCTTTTTTTTTCTCAACTCCTGGCAACACTGTTCAGGAGATGACCTCTTCCCTTAATTCAATTCTTTTTTTTTTTTCTATTCAAATTCAGAATAGAACCTTTTTTCTTTTTCATCATGGGTTAGAGAATAGAAGGAATAGTTTTGGTATTTAATTATTACTTATTATTTTTTAAATAATCGACTATAAATTAATATGAAATACACAAGTACATATTGCAAGAGCTCACATAGGGGCAAAGGTATACCAAATGTGGCATTAAATAATCCGCGGTATTTTGACATAAGTAGTTGGTATCGTTTTTTTTTTTTCTAGATTTTAAACATGTTTTAATATTATAGCCCTCCGAACAAAATTAATGAAAAAAACAGTGAAACTACATACAGTACGAGCTCGATTAGCGCAACCGATATTAAACCAGGGTTGTTGCAACTACCGAAAAAATTGCGATAACCGACCACTGAATATTAAAGCGCTTCATTATATTTTTTAAAATAAATAACTTATATAAATCAAATAACTCATATTAATTAAATAAAAGGAAAAACAAATGATTTATTTCAATATTTACATCTCGGAGTCACTATTTTTTAATTCAAAAAATAATACGCAATTCATAGCAATTTTAGTTTTGATTGGGAGATAATTCAATGTGTTTAAATATATCTATAGATCATTAGAACTATGATTTTGTACAAGAAAAAAATCTTACAAAAATTTATGCAATATTACAAATATCAATAGAAAGTTGCACTTATAAATACTTTTCTTTTTTGAAAAAGTTGCACTTATAAACCCTGTAATGTAAAAAAAAGTACTGGGTGCGCAAATCGAGCTCGTATTGTATGCATATAGATTTTTTTTTATTTTCTTAATTTTTTTCGCTGGTGAATATGAAAAAATTATACTATTTCAAAGTTTGTTCAACATATTAGGAAATTATAAATTTAGGAAAAAAAAATTTTCCTTGCATACCACTGTGTTGCCATCATTTCCGACAACCTCTAAATCTGTATAATCTTTTAAATAAAAGCTAGTTGTACCAAATTTGAACCTGATATTAAAATTATTATGTGATTTATGCACTTTAAGTTAATTTCGGGAAGTGCTATTATGGGCGCTGTGGTCAAATGTTGACCAATTAATATGAAATGTTGACCAAAAAATAAAATTTGGTAGAGTAATTTATGGCTACCAAAAATGAAGTATTGCTAAATTTTGTCAAGATCTGACTATATATACGTCATTAATAACCGTTAAACCTTTTTTCCGGGAAAATCTTTGTATGGCAGCTAGGTGAAATATTGGACCGATTATAACTGATTTAATTTTTCTTGCTAGATACCAAATTTCATTCAATCATTTTCAAAATTGTGAGCTGCAGGTCTAAAAAATTCAAAAATACATAAAACATTTCAAAAAGGCTTAAAATCGAAGTTCAGAAAATGTTAAAATAGAACATATATCTCGACATTCCGATTTTGAAGGTGTATTTATATTACTTTTTTGTTTTTAAAAATTTTAAAACTTAAAAAATAATATTATTAATTATACTATATTGATAGATATTCAATTTGATCATGTGACGACCGCATTTTTGTACAAAAATTTTTGTACCAGTTCTTAACAAAATTTGCCATCATAAATAATTCTATTTTTATTATGTCAGATAGGAGGAATGACAGGGAATTGGGATAGAGGTTCCTCCGGTCTTTGCAGGATGTGCGAAGATAATGAGGAGAGCTAGAGACGGTGGAACATATTATATGTCACTGTCCATGTCTACAACTAAGTAGGCAGAAATGGTTAGGCAGTCGATTCGTTGACGAATTGGACAGTATATCGAGGACAGATCTCAATAGATTAATAGGATTCGTCATGGGTGTATGCTGGCTAAGAGGGGGTTGTTGGCTTAGTGCGAACGATATAGGGCGGTAGTACTTTTCCTTTCCGGGTTTTTTCTATACTTTTCTTGGTCTCAGCTTTTCTCTATTGTTTTCCTTTCCTGATCTTCTCTATAATTTCTACAATTTCTCTCTATATTATCTACGAAGGGACTCACAATGGACCTCTAGGTCTCCGAGTGGATGCACAAGCACACTTCTGAGTACTGTGCAGCCATGTCAGATGATATTTTCTGACTCTAATGTATGCAGTAAGAAAACAAAAATTTTATTCATTTGAAAGCATTTAATTTTTCTTTCACTTTGGACTTCAGTTACGACCACACATAAATGCTGATGACAAATATTGTAGACATTGTGTAGAAAAATGTCCTCTTTAAAGTTATATATAATAATTGTATCATAAAACGCATTTTTGAGAGTTGTTAGTAATGTTGGTTTATAGATCGTTCTCAAAAACGACAGCTTCGAAGTGCAATTAATACATTAAACAAGTTGCTAAAAGTAATTGCTCTTGCTGTCGTGTTTCGTAATGCCGAAGCAGAGTGTGAGGATTCTAATTAGATGTCAGCGTAATAAGAAACTAACATCCGGTTCGAAGGACCATAAATAAATTAAAAACTAATTTCGAGAACGAGTTCCTTCATTTCATCACACTTTAATAATTCCGAAAGGGATTTCAGAATATATAGCAATGAAATCTGATCTGAAAAGAAAACAATAAGCTAGAAAATTTGTTATTTTATCGGAATTTAAATCTATGAAATGCATACTGGACTTTTTTTCTAAGTTTGAAAAAAAACTAAAAAGAATAAACGAAATTCCCCAGTAAAAATGAAGAATAATTTTAAGCTATTTTTTTCTTAAATTTTTTTATTGAAGTGATCTAAAAAATGAATAAGCATGGTCTTCTGGTAGATCGTTTACAACATACTAATAAACGAATATTGAGAATGAGTTCCTTAAATTCATCAGAAAACCTTTCAGCCTTTCAGGAGTTTGACAACTCCGAAGAGCATTTAAAAGTATAGAGTAAATAATTCAACGAAATGCGCGATGAAATGAAAATAATAGACTATCGGAATAATTTCTTGGAACTTAAACAAATTTCAGTAACTTTTAGTCTAATATGCATATACTGGACTTTTGGTTAAGGTGCCTTTAAAGAAGAATCTCCAGCCAAAATGAAAACAATTATAAGCAAGTATGCGAATGACACATATGGAGTATTGTGAGACAGAAAACTAGTTCCAAGACTTCATCATACGGCAGTATTTTTAATTATATGATCCTTCTCTTATGATGGGGTTACAAAAATCTTTCTTCACGAAAAGGAAGAAGGAAGGGTCAACCAAACAGAGATTATTAAAATCAGGATCTGATATTGCACACATTGCAAACAAGGTCAACTATTTACATGCCCGCAATACGAATAAGAAAAGAAACCATAAAAATTATGACGTGAGAGACAAAAATGTGAAGCTTTTATAAAATCTTGGGATTTCTCAATACTTTGAGGGAAGGAAAAACAGATTTTTCCTCAATGGAAGCACACCTAACACTGGTTTACATAGAGAGTCATTTAGTAGAGAATAATAGAGGATCATATCGACAAGCTTCCTAGAAATCTCAATGAGGCTTAAGTAGAGTACAATTGGAAGGAATATTTTTAATAAACAGGAAAGATTCCAGAATTAAAAAAAGGTCGGGTAGAGAGTATTCTATGAAAAAGTCTCAGAACTTGACAAAACGAAGTTAACCCATTATGAAAGTTTTAAGAAACTATTATGTTTGTTGAAAGTTTTTCACATATTCCATCATAAGGCTTGACCCTTTTAGGGGACATGTAATAAATAACAATAAAATTGAATCCTAGAAATTTTCCGAAAAACATGTGATACTATGATTGTTATATTATGGTCAGATTCAATTAGAACATTCTGGATATCAAATGGCGGGAAATTTAATTATGTATTATTTAAATATATATTTTTTTTCAAATATTATCTACATTTTACTGTTAGTGTAAACATCTAAATAATAATAAAATTTTCCCAGTTAATACTCCATATTGCATGTTCAAAACACTTTAATACCAGCCCCGTTTTTTTTCTCCTTTACTCTAAATCTTGTTTTTTTTTTTTTTTTACTTAAAAGTATATTAATCGATCAGTGGCATGTTTTATGTAAAGCTTTTAACATTTTCTCATTCTTTATGAGTTGGGATTTAAAATGGAGGGAAATAAAAAAAAACCAACAACAAGGAAAAGTCACTTGCATATAATGTTTTTCAGACGATTTTCTTACAACCAACAAAACAGGAACATAGCAATTTCATAGATAATGGGATGCAAGAAGTAAAAAAAAAAAAAAATATAGGCAACAAAATGATGACGGTCATGATATACTAAAAAGAAGAAAACTAGTAGGTAGGCAGGCAAAGGCATTTTCTTGTATTTTCTAACTTAAACATCTGCCTTCAACATGTTTTTTTCTTTTTTTTTTTTTTTTGGAAATCGAAGAAGTGCCTGTTGCACATGTGTAGTTTTGTAAATGAACATAAAAGGAAAAACCCTAAACACACGATTTTGACAAGTTTGTGTGCACCTAACGCTGAGCTCATTCAGCAGTCTGCCAAATAGTCACTCAGTTATCTATTAAAAAACAAAAGAGCATGTGCGTGTGTAGTAGCTTATATAAAATAACAAAAACAACATCAACTATGTACAACAATTCAACAATAGAGAACCTAGTCACATAGTGACCTTCGCCACAAAATCATAGACAAAAGTAGTTGCAAAGAAAAAAAAATCACAAATTTAGGTTTTTAGAATGAAATTAAAAATAAAATCTAACAAAGAAAAAAAAAAGAAAATATAAATATTGGATTTTGTAATTGAAACACAGTATTTATTTTTATTTTATTATATGAAAATTTGAAAATATGAAACAGTCTAATTCAAATTTCACTATATACTTATTTTCGTTATTTATATATATTAAAATATTTGTATTAAACGAAAATTTATTAGTTTCTGTAGATTCCTTATACATATTTAATAATTATATTTTTTATATTTTATTTACTTTGGGAATTGATTATAACTGTTTTAAAGTTATTCTTTTTTATTTTCCAACCCTGTTTTAGCTTTCAACTGAGTTGCCACTTGTTTATTTACAATTTGTTCTACATGGCAACCTTCTCTTGAGAAAGTGTTATTTTGCAGGACTGGAAGAATTTAATTCTTAAAAGAAAATATTTTAATGTAACTTTTCTTATTTTTTATTATTTAAAATGCAAATTTTTATTTGTACTTGTAGTTAAAAGAGTTAATTATTTTAAAAAATTAAATAATCAACATTTATGTGTGACTTTTTATTTATTTGTCGCTCTTTCTTTTTTTATGCATAAACAATTTATTCAATTCAGAAATTTAAAGTGCAAATATGAAATGCAATTTTGTTTTTTTTTTCTTTCTCTGTTAAATTAATTAAATTGAATATAATTGAAACAAATTGAACCAAATCAACATCATTCAACCCCATTCATTCTCGACTTACAAACAAACATACTCTCAAGCGAATTTACAGAGTAACCCATACATTTGCAAGCATACATTCTAACAGCTGGCGAGATCAGGGTTTTAAACAAATATTTGTTTGTTTGTAGTTTTGCTGGCTTTTGGAGGAACCTCTAACTCAGCATTTACTCATATGTATGATAAAATGGCCACCATAATAATTCACAAATGCGCGGGAGTTGCAAGCAACGAACAATTCGTTATAAAAGGTTTTTTCTTTCGCAATTTTTTTGTTTTTTATTTTTTTTTATTTATATATTTGCATTAATTAGAAAAGTTCATAACATGCAGTTTGTGCCTGTAGAGTTTGTCTGTCCATTAGCTATATAAATATATATTTTTTATTTTGTCTATGTTTTATTATCTTTATTATAACAAAACATTTGTAGCAGCAGCCGCTTGTATTTACTCATACAAAAAGAGTAAAAAGTAAAAGATTTTAAATCTAATGGATGCAGCCAGCAACAGCAGCTTCCATTATATGACAACACAAGTACTGTATAGTATTTAGAAATTGTAGAAATAGAAAAAATAAATAAATAAAAAATAAAACTGAAAATAAATAAATAGTCGCAATTTTTTAATTGGTGATCTGAGCTTATTTATTTTTGCTGTGTGATCACTTTTTAACTTTATGCATAGCAGAAGAGTGTATGAGTTTTCAGACATACTTATATTTTTTATATAAATTTTAGAGTTGATTAGTTTAGGTGCGGTTAAATGCAAGGCAAACTAGCTTTTTTGTTTTGTTGTTACTCTCTGATATTTAATTTTTTTTTTTTTTTTTTTTTTGCTAAATATGTCTCAGTTTGTATTTTGTTATTGTTGGCGATTTGGCTTGAAACTTAATCTATGGATTCTTAGAAATGTGAAACAAAATCACGTGTATCTTAAAAAAATAAACATTCATACAAAAATTATACTCCTCCTTTAATTAGAAACTAGAGAAATGTGTGAACCAACCAGTCAGTCAACAAACTAACCAACAACTTGTTAGCTTCATTTCTTTGTTTAATTAAAAAGTTTATACTTAAAATGGTGGGATTTTTTTTTTTGTCATTTAGCTAGTTTTCACTTAATTGGTTTTCATTTTTTGACAGGACAGAAAGTAGAGGAGGACATTTTTGCCAAAATAAGAAAAAAAATCACAAATAAAAATGTTTGTAATAAATTTTACTAAACTTTTCTTAAATATGTTAGTTAATTTCTTTGCCCAGTTTAATAAATAAGTATGAATATTCCTTTCTTAAAAGTTGCTACTGATTACTTGTATTGATTTATTTTTTTTATTAATTTATCCTTATATATTTTTTTATTATTTTTTACTATTTTCCAACCCTGCTTTAGCTTTTAATCAATGTGGCCAGTTTTGCATATGCCATTTTTTCTAAATGGCAACCTTCTCTTGGTAGAATGTCATTTTATAGTATTGGTAAAAGTCATGGTAGAACAATAAGAAGGTACAATTATTAGGGAGAGTTGTCATCTACAAGTCTTGTTAAATCAAATAATTGAAAAATTAAAAACAGAAAAAATACAAATAAAAAAAAATATAAAAATGTTTTATTTATATTTGAAATGTAGAATATTTATTGAAAAACTAGCATTTACATTTTGGGATTTTCGCGAATTTTGTTATGTTTATTCTGAATAACAGTATATACTTCACTTAAAATGCAGTTATATTTATTTTTTCCTAAAATTTTATAACTTTAATATGATTATATGTATATAATATAATTTTTATATGAATATATAAAATATATATTCTTTTTTAAGTTTTGTTTTATTTTTTTAATTTTCTTTTATTTTATAACTGACTTTTCAAGGAAAATAAATTTCGGAACGCTCTCTTTAGTAATTCTACCTTGTCTAGTTCTACCATTCTTACGAAAATTCTTATAAAGTTAATTTTTTATTTGAATTGTACTTTTAATAAACAAAATTTATATTTTTAATAATATATACATATTTTCATGCGTATTTGGAGGAGAAATTGAAGAGAAAATTTTTGTTAGGACAAATATCATATAACAGAAATATTCGCAATAATTTTTGCAAAATACATACAACATTAATATTTAGATAGGATTCTACGATCGATTTTCTAATGTTTTAAAGGCTCAATAAAACGTACATTAAAGTCTGCGTTCACACAAGACAATTTTTCTTGCTGAAATCCTTATTTCGTGTGAGAGCGAGCGAGAGGGAATATGAAATGGTACGAACTTCGAAATTCGTTTTGTTTCGTTTCATTTTCATAGTTCAAAACAAAAACAAATCAAAACAATTAAGGCAAGAATTGCTGAAGTAAAATTTTGTTTGCGAACGTAAATGCAAGTTCAAAAGAAAAAATAAAGGAAAAATTGCTGTGTGTGAATTTAGACTAATATAACACAAAATTTTCGTAATAACTCTTACTGCCGTTAATTTTAAATATCTTTCTTGATTGCAGTATCTTCTAGAGCCATGTTATATTTAACAGCAAATTCTTGAAATCCGGTAGTTTATCCGCATGAAAAATGTGCAAAATAAAATTGAATTTTTTTAACTTTTTTTTAATTTTCTAGAAAATGTTGCTTGAGTAAATTTTGACAAAAGTATTACATTTCAGGGTAATAAAGAAGCTTAACAAAGACCTAAAGAATAAAATATAACTTGGTTGAGAAAAAGGAAAAATTCACTAGAATGAATTCCAAGCCCCAAAATGTAATGTGGCTTCTAAGAGCTATAACATAATGGCACGTTGTGTTCATTTCATAAAAAATAAATATGAGTCATGCTAAAGCTATGCCTAAGCTTTAGACAATCAAAGCTAAAAAAGAATTTAAATAACAAAGCTAAGAAAAACTCTGAGGCAAAGAATAATCAAAGCTCCTCAATAACAAAAAAGATAAAATTAAAATATTTTGAATATTTTGCAAGGTACAAAATAAAAAATAAAAAAAAAATTACGAAACAATTTATCGTATGACAAGTTTACTGAAAATGCGATAAAATATGTGATTATTTAGCTTCTTTAGTCTGAATAAACACGAATAGTCATAAATATCAAAGAGTACCATAAAAAGACGTTGATGATACTTGTGACATGCAACTGTGTTTTTAACATTTTCTGGCCAGATTTAGAATTTTATCGTTACAGTGGAAGCATCCAGAATTGGGAACGTTATATTAGTCCCACAGAATATAAGTTATTTAAATTATCCGGAATTTTGGAAATTTTAAAGGAATTGGATGCAAGTTAAAAGCGAATTTAAGAAGGCTACAGCAGTGCCCAATAGTGATTATTAATTTTAAATTCTTATGGAGAGATACCGCGAAAAATTTCGTAAAAGTACTTTAAAATTTTTCTTATTAAATTCAAAATAATCTAGTTAGCAATTAATTTTTATATAACATGATATATCAGAAAAATCTGAAGAAGAAATGATACAATTAGTTGTTTTAATCCTAACTTATTCCTTTCATTTTTTATTAAAAAAAAGAAAAAACATGTTATATTTTATTTGAACGCATACCTGAAAGAAAATTTTAATTGTTCAATATATCATGAATTCCATGAAAGAACACATAAAAAAAAGTAAAATTTTTTACCTTATGTTTTTTAATTTTCTTCATATTCACTAGATATATTTTGTGTGAGGCTAATAAAATTCACCCAACTTTTATTAAAAAAACAAAAATCAAAACCCGTGTTTTTTTACGCAGTTTGAAATTATTAAAAAATGAAAAAAAAAAAAATCGGGAAGTTGTTACATATTTTCCACATTATTTAAAATGCATTAGATTTCTATATTTGCCCTTTTTTATAATAAATTTATTAATTAATTTTAGTTTGTAAAATGCATTTAGTATTTTACATGCAAATGCTTTTTTCAGATGCATTTTTGAAATTATTTTCCACCTATTAAAAAGTTATTTATTGCTTAAAAAATTCAACTTAGAGTTTGTTTTAAAAAAAATTACTTCTTTAAATATTAAAATAAGTAATTACAGATTTAATTAATTTCAAAGTTATTTTAACGGTATTTTTATTTTAAATAATCCAAAACTAACATTTTATTTATAAATTGCATTAGAGGCATAAATGCATTTGCAATTTTTTAACTACATTTTTTACAGAATCTTTTGAACAAAAATTTTTTAAAAATATATTTCATTGAAATTTGAAAATTATATTAATTATTCATATATAACTTTATTTGGATACATATTTTCCCAAATTTTTAAAAATAAACCAAAAAATTTGGTTTAAAAAAATTATGTTTTTGGTCCAAAAACACAAAAATATTTGAAGAAATGAGTTTGATATGGGAAAATTTTTTGGTGTGTTTCTTTTTTTTTAGAAAAAATATTAAAAGTACTATAGCTTCTCGTCACAAAAAAAAAAAAAAAAAAAAAAAACTGAATTGTTTAATTAATATTTAAAATTTTTTTTTTTTATTTTTTTAAAATTTTTTTTAAAATTTTTTAAGAAAATTAAAAATCGAAGGAGAATAAGTTTTTCAAAAATGTATGCAAAAAATGTATTTGTATTATAAATGCAATTCTTTTTTAAATTGATTTCTTTTTCTAATTTTGATATTAAAAGAAGCATTAATTGAATTTCTAATGAATTTTAAATCAATGAAATTGGACCTAAACTTCAAAAGATATTTATAATTAAAATTACATAAAAAGTGAAAAAATCACAAGTTTTTTGAAATTTCAAAATATTTAAATAAAATTAAAAATTTAATTAAAATGTGAACAATATCTAAGGAATCGTGGAATCATGGTATTTTTATGCTTGAATTGTTTAATTGATTGTAAATTCTTTAAAAAATTTATTCCCTACAGAATTAATTCAATACACGTGAAACACAAAGAACTTGTAGTACAAAGGATTTGGGTGTAGACTTGCAGAAGGCGAATAGTACGTAAATAAATAAATAATCAAACTGGGATGTTATCGTTTCAGAATGTTAATTATCATCAAAAGTGTCACCACTGTTTAATTAAACGTCTTATAAAACTTCTCAAGGGATTAAAACTGGGGTTAGCGGAAGGCCAACAGTCCGCAAAAATAAAATGGATTAAATTGTTTTTTAATCAAGTTTTGGAATGTCGAATGAAAATTTTGATAAACCCAAAATTGATGTTTTGTGACACGATTAAAGACGTCTTCTCACCAAATTATCAGTAAGCTCATGGAACTCTATTCCATGGTTGCAACGGATTTTTTTTTTTTTTTTTTTCTGTATAATAAAGTCAAAATGATGTAAAGCTATAGTTATGAGCCAGCAGAAGACTTTTCACTATACCATGTTTGAACTCAATAAAAGTTTATGAGTTTTCAGTTATAAAACGATATCATAATTCCTTCAACGTCTATCAAAATTTGTGAGAGATTTTAAAACATTTCAAAATACTAAATGAATATTTGGTCATTTAATGAATAATAACTTAAATATTCCAGAAATTAAGCTATAACAAAAAAATTCAAACAAATGATTGTTAATGAAAACCATTAATATGGAATCTGGCCCTAAACTTTCATCCCATCTTATTATTTAAAAAACTAAGTTTTTCAAATAATTATTAAAAAAAAGAAACATTTAAATTTTGAAACATTTAAAATCAAGACTTTACGACCAAAATGTTATCTTTGTTTCATTCAACTATATACATTATTATAACAACCTTTTAATTAGTTGTCTGTGCTATTTACATACTTAGATTACTGATATTAAAAAAAGCAAAAAAAAAACATGATTGTGTTTAAATTACGATCTAAGTAAAATCAAACAAGCTTTGACAAAATTAACAATAAGACAAAAAAAAAAAAAAAATGAAATAAAACGAAACACGTCCAACTTAACTATTGTACAAGTACGTATGTCAGATTGACTATACATATGGTTAATTTAAATTTTTTAATTGTTTAAATCTAGTTGGCTCATGAATAATACCTTTTTTATATATTGTATAAACAAAAATAACTACTATGCATAAATTTAATGTAAGACCAAGTCTTGCATAGTATGTGTGTATTTTAATCGTAATAAAGGTATTTAAAATACAAGTAAAAGTTGTATGTCGTATATGATATTTAGAATGTATCATACATAATATTCTCTTTTAAATATTGAACAAGTGAGTAGTTACTCACTTGGAAATTTTAAAGAATAATTGTTGTAATTTCTTTACGACATTTGATAAAATGGGGGTGAAGTATTGATAGCAGGGATGGAAAATTTAAATGAAAAAAATAAATATTTTAGTTGATTTCTTGAAGTAGTTTTACATCAAAACTATTTATATTTCCAGACAAAAATTACTTGGAACCAGGATAATAACTTCCTTTAATTCAATGAATTTTTGCACTTCTATTAGCTTACATCTTATTTTTTTGGTCTTAAAGTTGTGGTCCTTTTTAGGGAGTATGGTATCTAACATTCATTATACAAATATAAAATTTTTGAAAAGGAAACATCTCCTTTTATTTTACCCAAAATAATTGAAGAAAAATATGAGGATATTATAAATTTTTCATGCCTGTCTTATGGAATATAGCATTTTGTACTGGAAGAAGAAATAACAGCTGGGATATTATATGACGATGATGTTGTTGTTTGTATCAATAAAACAGAGAAAAGCTAAATTTATAAGTTAGAAAGAGAGAGGGCCTGTTTTTTTGTTTGTTTTGTTTTGCTGTTGTGATTGTAAGCAATAACAACAACTGGCTCTTTTTTTTCTGTTTGTTATTAATTTTTGGTGGATGGTAGAGAATAACAACAATAACTAAAGATCAATAACACATACAAAGAAATGAAGGGAAAAAAAATTAAAAAATCTTGAAGAAAAGTCAGTTAATGGAAAATAAAGAAATAAAAATTTTAAGAAAAAATGTATTTAAGAAATTAAATATGAATATAGGAAAAATATAAATATAAAATCAATAAATAGAACAGAAAGCCATAATTCGATTAAAAATCAAAACGTAATAAAATATTTATAGAGAAAATATGAAAACTACTAACTACTTCTGCTACAAAAAGAATAAGAGAGCTAACAACTTTTCTTAGCTTTTCGAAGACTTCATTATTTTAAATCATTATTAGCATTCATAGCCCTTATCCCCATTAATATTAAGGGAAAGCTGCATGTTAGGGAATTATTCGAGAAGCAAACGATCGTTTGAGAAGTTTGAACATTTGGCAATTTCCAGAAGTCTCTGACCAGAGCACCGTTCAAATCTTTCTAGAATCTTATCCCCTCTAGAGACATAAACTCTATCTTTATTATATCTGCAGTAGATGCTACGACGAGGATGACTCTCTCACTCACCTTCTTTGCTCATGTCCGACTGTGTTGTAGATATGGAGAAATTTCCTAGGAGAACCTATTTTTAATGGTCTTGATGATCAGCGTAGCTTATTTGTGGCATAGATTGGTGTTTTTCTATATCTGTAATTATGGGCTAATTGAATTTTTCCTTCGGTCCAATAACTAGTATTAGTATTTTTCTCGCCATTTTCTTATAGAACGGTCGAATGTTCCCCGATAACTTACCGATTCCAAATACCCAATATATGCTTCGAAAAATAGTATACAGGCCAGACAAGATAATGTTTTAGAAATTTCAAATTTGTTTAGTGAGAAGTAAAACTTGTAGCACAAAGAAATTAAATTGATTAATATGTCGAAATACCTATCACATGCTTTGAAAAATTGTCCACGGTCACGAAAAATTGTAGGTACGTTTTAGGAATATCAAATTTGTTTGCTTAGAAGAAAAAGTTATCCTATCTAAAAACATTTATATTCCGTAGAAATAAAATTGATTATTTTTAAATCAATTTACGAAGCGATAATTTTTGTAATGACGAATGCAAATGTTTTTAAAGGCTTGAGAGCTAAAAGTGCTCTAAAACGTAATGTAACTTGTAACACAGAGAATCTAGATCAGGTTTACCAGAAGATTTAGCTTAGTACTTTTAATTAATTATGTAAGGATGTGATCACTTTTGGAATGTCTAATGTAATGTAAATGTTTTAAGGCTTGAGAGCGAAAAGTCATGCTCTCTAAAACGGACTTTAGCTTGTAGGACAAAGGATATATATCTGGGTTAGCACAACATTTATATTCCGCAGAAATAAAATTGATTAGTTTGTATCTTAATTAAGTTAGGACCCAATCACTTTTGGAATATCGAATGCAAATTTTTTAAAGACTCGAGAGCTAAAAGTCATGCTCTCTTTTTTTCTAAATCAAGTTAAAACGCGACCTTTTTTGAAATGCCCATGCAAATATTTTGAAAGCTTCTCATCAGATCTTCACTAAGCTTTTTACAGCTATCGGAAGATTGTGGAAATGAACTAGAATAGATGTTTATTAAAGGACTACTCCACAGCAAAAATATGTTCATATTTTTCAAAAGAAGAGAAAAGTTTAAAGATCAATTGCTATATAAATTGTGGATACATTTAGTGAAAGCTAATGTCTATTAAACATATAAAGCCTGGCCTTACATGTAAAAAAGAACTAGCATGTAGATCAGAGACTAATCGAAGAAAGGAATTTAATTTAAGAAAGATCGGCCTACATAAAAATGTTCTCAGGTCAGCATAACTGTGGTTGGTGTAGACTAGGGTTCCACTTTGATTATAATCGCTGGTGTTGTTGCGACTGGGACCCAAAAAATAAATCTATTGAGTTCTTAATTGGCGAATTTCGTCGAAAGATCCTTTAAAATCTGTTTAATATAGTATTAAACAGTCAGCGCTTATGAAAAGCTAAACTTAAAAGCAAACATCAGCAACAAACAAACACATCGTATACACAGACTTCAACGTAAGCTAAAACACAAAAGGCCTCAACATACAATTAATTTAATTTTTTGAATTTAAAATAAAATCTAAAAATTCTTAAGATGCAATAATTTTAAAAAATTATCCTTATGACATTAAAGATTTAAGTTCTTTTCAATGATTACTTAGGGTCTATTTTAGTTTAGCCGGTGATATGTGTGATAAGCATGTGTGTGTATTTTGTTGATATCATTGTTTTTTTTTTTATTATTATGAAGAACGACGTACTACGAACCAGGTTTACATGGGTTTATTTCTATACATCAGGGATGGAAAAATTTATACGGTCGCACTTTTTTTGGTACTATTTAATATAAAAAATACAGTAATTTGATCCTCTCTCATAATTAGTGAGAGAAGAACAGTGCAGTTTTTTTTTTTTTTTTTTTTTTGAAAGAAAACATCTTCAAACAACAATGAATTTTGAAAACAATTTGAAATATTAAATTTTTCGAAAATATTTACGTTAAGCATATTTTTGCCATTCAGACCTAGTATTCTTTAAATGCATTCACATTTTTGTAGTCTTGTTGCGATTCCCAAGTAAATAAGATAACAGAACAAGTTTAATTATAGTAAAATCTGTACTTTATATAGATGTAGTTTAGGAAGAATATAACGTAAAAGAAACTACTTTTCAAGATTGTGATTATGGCTAAAAATAACAAGACTTTATAAGAAAAGAAATTTAAAGTCGGCTAAATTCTGTAAACCGAAGTCGGCGCAAAATTGATAAAATTAATAATTCGAACTTTGAGATTGCAATTAAAGTATTAATTTTTAATAAAATTAGAACTTAACGGCTTACTTTTGGCAAATTGATTTTGAAAAAATTTTTTCAATTCTAAAACTAAATTCAAGAGATTTGGATTTAAGAACAGAGACAAATGTAATAAGATCTTCACATTATCCAGAATAAAATAAACATTTATTAACATAATTTTTATTAAGATCTAATAAAATCAATAATCAAAAATATAACTTATTAGATATATAACTGTTATAAGATTTATTTAAAAACATTGAAACATTGTTATAGAATGAAAAAATTTTTTACGTCTTTAAGTAACAGTTATGAATTTTCGTTTTTCTATAACAGTCATAATTTTTTTTTTTTTTTTGCTTATAATTTTTATTTTTTAAGTTACCTAATAATAGTTATTTTAAAAAGAAATCTGTTGCTCAATAACTTTTATTTTAAATTTTATTTTTTACCTTGCTTGATAATAGTTAGGGATTGATAATAGTCTTTATATAAAGTATCATAGATATAACGTAAAGTTCTCTGTAAATGTATCATAGATATTCAAAACGTAAATACGTATGCATTAATCCACTCATCTCTTATGATCGCACATGAAAGTTTTGTCCCTTATATATTGTACATTTGTTTTTAGCTAATTTTTAAACTTTTTTCAATTGAATTTTTATATTTTTCTTTGCTTTTTAATGTTTTATTTTTGATTGTTACATAAAAATGTAAAAAATTTTGTTTCTACAGAAAATTGAAATGCCTTACAGAAAAATAAATTAATTTTATATTTTTCACAAAAAAAAAAAAAAAAAAAAAATAAGTGCAACAGACACAAAACTTTACGATACGTTGAAACTAATTCTAGCTTTAATGTTGAAATTTATTTTTTAACGTTGTTTATAATTTTTATTTTTTGAAACAAATTTTTACGTTGTCTTAGAACAGATATTAATTAAGATTGCTAATAAATAATAAAATAAATAATTCCGTTATAATTTTAATATTTATATATCAATTTATAAAATTGTTAAGATTTTTACACATTTTTATAAATATGTTTTACAGAAACTTATCGACAAACTTTATTTTAGATCGCTCCGAATATTTACATCGAAATTTTAATTCTAGGATTAACAAATTGAATGCAATTTCAGAGAGTTTTATGTGTGTTGGTAAAATAAAAAAATATGTTCATCCTTTTAAACAAATGGGTGGGACAGAGTTCTGAAAAATAATCTGTTTAATTTTTTTGTCGGATTTGTATAAATAGAATACTAAAATATGCTTAATTTTTATTACCTTCAGCCTATTATTTAAATTACCTAGGAATACGTACTCAAAGAACATATGTCAATAAACTTAGAAAATAATTAATTTAAATCAGTTGATCAAATTCCAAAAAAAATCATTAAAAATGGCGTTTCTGCTAAAAATAGTAACAACTGTTATAAAGTAACATAAAAAATATTTAAATAATAGCTGTTATCAAGCAACGTAAAAAGTTATTTTGAAAAATAAAAGTTATTGTGCAAGAGAAATCATTTTCTTCGACAACAATTATTAAATAACATTAAAAAATATTTCTTATTCTTTACTCAATTTTTTTAATTTGAAAATAATTTTAATAGTTATTTTTGATATGATACCGAGAAATATTTTCATTTTCCATCCCTGTTGTGTATGTATTTATGTATGTATCTATGTTTGGTGGTGTGTAGTTTTAGTAGTGTATAAAAAAAAAAATAAAAAGCATAAAGAAACAACATACTAAAACATACAAGATATGAACCGTGGGAAAGAAGATCTCAAGACGACGACGTTTGTTTTTTATTTATATTTTCTTCTGTTTGCTTGGTTTTGTTGTTTTTATTTTTATATACATACATTGGGTTTTTGTATGTTTTTAAACATTTTTATTTAGCTAGTTAGTGGAGTGTGAGTATAGTAAATATGTATATATGTACGTTTGTATATACATGTGTTCATCAGATGAATGTTGATTTGTTCGTCGTTCTTTTTTATTCGTAAAAGTTTCATTAGATTCGTTTCATTTCTTGTCATTCGGTTTCTAAATTTTCTTTTCTTTTTTAAGCTTCGGGTTTTTTGTTGTTTAGTGTGTGTGTGAGTTTGTATTCTATTCGGTATTTCCAACTATGTTTTCCTTGTATATTTTTGATTTTTGGTTTAATGTGTTTTATTTTTTTGTTGTTGTTGGTTTTGTTATATTTTGTTTTGGTTTTGTTATTGTTTTTGCTGTGTATATTATTTTCTTTTAATTTGTTGTTGATTACTATTGTCATTCCTTTGCTGAGAGTTAACATATTTATGTTGATGTTTTAGTAAAATGACCATATACAGTGGTATTGGAAAAGTTAAAATGTTGGTAAATTTTTTTTCCTTTTACAAATACATATTTAAGATAAAAATTGCTTTAAAAGTGTCAATAACAAATTAATTATGTTTTTGTTTGTCATAATTAATAATTTATTTATTTTTCTATTGAGTTTTATTTAAGGGATATAGGTAGGTTTTATGAATATATTAAGTTTCAATTAAAATATTTTGTAACTATGGGAAATTATAGTAAAAATAAAGACTGCGTACGAAAAATTTCAGCAATTCATCTCATACAATTTCATACAATTCAGCTTATAAAAATGAAACTAATCGGTCAATATCTTTAAAATGTGGATTGTGTTAAAGGCTGTTATATTTACATAAGTTGTATATACTCTATGTATGATGAAATTTTTGTGTTTCTTAAAAACCTTCAGTGTCCCAATAAAGTATTAGAATTTTTTATAAAAAATGATTCAAAATAATTATTCTGAGATTTATTAATTGAATTTTGTTTATATGTTAACTTCATAATGCTAAAAATTGCAACCAAAAATATTGCCTTGTTTCCAAGAAATTCCGGAAATAGTACGAAAAGTCACCGAATTTATTTGAATTTTTATCACTTGTTTTTGACGATGTTAAACAAAATAAAAAAGATGAAATTATTATTATAATTTTTCTTAATAATAGCTCATAATTATCACTGTTAAATGTTCACTGATTTATTTTCCCCTAATTTGGAGTTAAAGTTTGGGGAATTTTTAATATAATTTTTTATTTAATGGTTTTTAAATGGCAAATGATACTTTTTTTGTCATTTAGTAAAAAATAATAAATATTTAGTTACTTATAAGATTTTTTATTAAAATGTAATATTTGACACCTTATAGTCATTTATTATAGGGCATTGCTCCATTAAAAATAAAATAACTTAAATATCAAGCCCATTTTAGTTCCGTTGGTATCAAAAATGTATTAGCTCCAATATATAACGCTTCATAATTGTGTGGTTTTATTTCTCTAGTTACATAGCCATATTATTTTTGGACTAACAATTTACACTCGAGAAATGCTGGAGAGGAAAATTTTTAATTTTCTTTTGATCAACACAATTAATATTAACAGAAAAGTTAACTTTTTCGGGTATTTTTACATTTTTATAGTGTCCCGATAGCTTGAAATATTTTTTAGTTATTACGTTTTATACTATGGCACCAATTGTCCTTGTATTTTTGAAGCTGGTGTCCAAGTATCCAATTTTATAACGGGTAATACCCATAGAAACACAATCTAAAGTTTTAGATAGAATATGGAGACCAACACTTCAGTAAAATGGGCTTAATGTTGGAGATTTTTCATTTGTAACAAAATAATGGACCATTTGCGTACATTTCTCTGTTAAAAGTGTCATTTGTTATGAATGAAGCGCTTTTTTCCACATGTACAAATGTCTTGCCAGATTAAAAATTTATTCTATAGTTTCGAATTTTTTACACGATATTTATCTAATACATTTCCCAAAACATCTGTGATATAACATCATGACTAGGACGGTGTTAGAAGTACTATTTATCATTTTTTTTTTTTTTTTTTTTTTTTTGCAATATTCTTATTTTTGCAAACAAATGTATCTCAGTAATTTTCGTCGTCTCTTTTGCCTTCAAAATTTTTCTAGCATTCCTTTTTCCTTCGTGAGTTTTCATGCTAGCTTTTTTTTTTTTTTTTTTTTTTTTTTTTTTAAAGGATGCAGAGAAATCTAGAGATTTGGATATTTTCTTTTAAAATTTGTGTTATTTTATCTACGATCCTACAGTCTGTAAAAAATCCTACAGTCTTTTTATGACTCAAGAATCTGGATTTCTCTACTCACCAGCATTCCTAGCAATAGTCTTATACGTTCGACGTGTTGGATTATGTGTTTGTACGAATTTTGTTCAATTTACATCTCAAGAAAAACTAATTATGATAATGCAACAAAATTTAGCACATAGTCACTGAGAACAATATCCAATGTAAACAAGTTAATGGTACTAAGTTTGTTCACGTATAATAAAAGTTATAAGTTTTAAAATGTACATGTGCACAGTCCTTATGTGTTTATGTATGTAATATAAACAATAAATATGTAATGGATTCTTAATCCTGTAAAATTTACAGGTTTTAGTTAGAAGGTGTTAAGAATTTTTTTCTTATGTTGAAATATATAAACCCATTGTGCAAGTAACTATTTTCATTTAGTGAATGTTGAGTTAAAATGTTGATTAAATTTAATTCATATGAAATTGAAAACAGAATTTGAAATAAAATTTCACGCAAATTAATCGGAAATTTTAAAAACTATTACGTTTTGTATGTACACATACACTCCCATTGTGTAGAATTTTTTAATATCAGACTGAATGCATAGATAAAATTAAAGTTACGAGTATTTCGAGTTCGATTTCCCAAAAACCTAATTTTACAAATTTAAAATGATTTATTAAACATTTTAGTATCTATAAAATATTCATATTTTAACAATTTTTAAAACAATTTTTTCTGCTTTGATATCTGAAGTTATTAATTATGTTACGTGTATACATGAGTAATTTGTTTATTGTCTTTGGACCTGATTGTAATATTGTTTTATTATTCTTTTACGCTGACTTTGTTTTTCTTTTTGGGTTGTAAGAATAAGTACATACATACATAAATGCGATTATATTTTTATATACAATGTTTCATGCACTTCTTTAGATTTTTGTATTTGCTTTTTATGTGCTTTTCACATACACATACTTTGTTTCTTAAAGCCGGTTTTTACATGAACAGAGCTACCTGTTTTATATTCTTATATACTGATTATTCTCTGAGAATAAAAAGAGCGCATATTTCTTAATAAGACTGATTTGCAAAGCTGCCAGATTTGACAAATAAATGAAACCAAATTTTTAACATTTACATTAATAAAGCTAGAGAATTATTAAAACATATTAATAATTCTAATATTAATTTAATTATATATTTCTCAGGAAAAATTGTATTAGTTCTGCAATTAGTTCTAGAACTTATGAAAATAACCTGTACTTGTTCTACTTTGGCGTTATTTTGAAATTGTCACCCCCAGAACTAGTTCTGTGGAAGTGTTACCTAGCAAGTACCCATTCTATGGAACGCTTCTAGAACTAGTTCTTTAATCAGAGAGTTAGAGAACGGTTTAATAATTAGTTATTAACATTAATGATTTTTGATTAATTTTATTTTTCATTCTAAAGAGCCATTTCCTAAAGATTTTTTAAGTCAATTTTATTTTGTTTACTTTTTTAACTTTTATGAATTTTTTTTCAAGTTTTTTTAACAGTTCTAAGAATTCTTTTGGGAACCAGTAATTTATTTTGAGAAGTTCTCAAAATTATTCTATAAAATCAATTTAGAATCTCAATAGGGTTCTACTCCACAATTGGTTGCGACAGCTTTAGTTCTAAGTGTGTTATTAAAGTTTTAAAACTAATGATTTTAGAACAAACTCTAAAATTTTTTTTATTTAGCTAATTTATAATTAATTTATTTGATTATTTTTAGGTTATCAAGGTAAAAATTGTGAACAAAATATTGATGATTGTCCTGGACATTTGTGTCAAAATGGAGGCACTTGTATAGATGGTATCAACAGTTATAACTGTGCCTGTCCACCAAATTATACTGGAGAAAATTGCGAAAAAGATGTTGATGAATGTGCCATAAGGTAAGTTCATTAATGTGTTTAAATTAATTTTGAAATAAATTTAATAAAAAAATAATTTAATTTAATATTCTATTTCTTTAAATTCTTTTCCCCTCCCATCAGGCCATCAGTATGTCAAAATGGTGCCACTTGTACTAATTCGCAAGGTTCGTACTCTTGTATCTGTGTTAACGGTTGGACCGGTCCTGATTGTAGTGAAAACATTGATGATTGTGTGGCGGCAGCTTGTTTTTATGGTGCTACCTGTATAGACGGCGTTGGTTCATTCTATTGTCGCTGTACTCCCGGCAAAACGGGTTTACTTTGTCATTTGGATGATGCCTGTACCTCAAATCCCTGTCATGCTGATGCCATCTGTGATACAAGTCCTATAAATGGTTCATACACTTGTTCTTGTGCTACCGGTTATAAAGGTGTTGATTGCTCAGAAGATATAGACGAATGTGACCAGGGTTCACCTTGTGAGCATAATGGTGTTTGTGTTAATACACCCGGTTCGTTTAGGTGCAACTGCTCGCAGGGGTTTACGGGACCGCGTTGTGAGACGAATATAAATGAATGTGAATCACATCCTTGTCAAAATGAAGGTAGCTGTTTGGATGATCCTGGTACTTTCCGTTGTGTCTGTATGCCCGGTTTTACTGGTACCCAATGTGAAATTGATATTAATGAATGTCAGTCGAATCCCTGTTTAAATGGTGGAATTTGCAATGATATGATTAATGGGTTTAAATGTTCGTGTGCTCTGGGTTTTACGGGTTCACGATGTCAAATAAATATCGATGACTGTCAGTCACAACCATGTCGCAATAATGGTATATGCCGTGATTCTATAGCTGGTTATACGTGTCAATGTCCTCCAGGCTATACAGGTTTATCGTGTGAAATTAACATCAATGATTGCGATTCAAATCCCTGTCACCGTGGTAAATGTATAGATGGTGACAATCGTTTCACTTGTGTATGTGATCCTGGCTTTACTGGTTATTTGTGCCAGACCCAGATAAATGAATGTGAATCCAATCCCTGCCAGTATGGAGGTCACTGTGTTGATAGAGTGGGTTCATATGTTTGTCACTGCCTTCCTGGAACATCGGGTAAGGATTGCGAAATAAATGTAAACGAATGCCACAGCAATCCTTGCAACAATGGTGCCACTTGCATAGATGGTATCAATAAATACACTTGCCAATGCGTGCCTGGTTTTACTGGTGTCCACTGTGAGATCAATATTAATGAATGTGCCTCCAATCCTTGTGCCAATAACGGAGTTTGTATGGATTTGGTTAATGGTTATAAATGTGAATGTCCCCGAGGTTTCTATGATCCACGTTGTCTTAGCGATGTTGATGAATGTGCTTCAAATCCTTGTATAAATGGTGGCCGATGTGAAGATGGTATCAATGAATATATCTGTCATTGTCCTCCCGGTTATGGTGGTAAACGTTGTGAAAATGATATCGATGAATGTTCTTCAAATCCCTGTCAACATGGAGGCTTTTGTGTGGATGAATTGAATGCCTTCAAGTGTCAGTGCATGCCAGGTTATACTGGACTGAAGTGTGAAACCAATATTGATGATTGTATTAATAATCCTTGTGCTAATGGTGGTACTTGCATTGATAAGGTCAATGGCTACAAATGTGTATGTAAAGTTCCTTACACTGGCCAAGATTGTGAGTCGAAACTGGATCCTTGTGCTACCAATCGTTGCCGCAATGATGCCAAATGTACACCTTCACCCAACTTTTTGGATTTCTCCTGCACCTGTAAATTGGGATATACAGGACGTTATTGTGATGAAGACATAGATGAATGTAAACTTTCTACACCCTGTCGTAATGGTGCCACTTGCCATAATGTTCCCGGCTCTTATAGATGTATATGTTCCAAGGGCTATGAAGGACATGATTGTGCTATAAATACCGATGATTGCGCTTTGTTTCCCTGCCAAAATGGCGGCACTTGTTTGGATGGTATTGGTGACTACACCTGTTTGTGTGTGGATGGTTTTGATGGTAAACATTGTGAAACTGATATCAATGAATGTCTCAGTATGCCTTGCCAGAATGGAGCCACCTGTCGTCAATATGTTAACTCCTATACTTGCACCTGTCCCTTAGGTTTCTCCGGCATTAATTGTCAAACCAATGATGAAGACTGCACGGAAAGTTCTTGCATGAACGGCGGTACTTGTATTGATGGTATCAATAGCTATAACTGTTCCTGCTTACCTGGCTATACTGGCTCTAATTGCCAGTACAAGATTAACAAATGTGATTCTCAACCCTGTCAAAATGGTGCCACTTGTCATGAAAATGGTGACGAGTATACTTGTCATTGTTCATATGGCTATACCGGCAAACAATGTACCGATTATGTGGACTGGTGTACCAAATCACCCTGTGAGAATGGAGCCACTTGTACTCAATCGAAAAATCAATTTAGCTGTCGTTGTGCTCCTGGTTGGACCGGAAAATTGTGTGATGTTGAAATGGTTTCGTGTAGTGATGCAGCCATACGCAAGGGCGTCTCTTTGGAACAGCTGTGTAACAATGGTACTTGTAAAGAACATGGTAACATCCACAGATGCTACTGTAAACAGGGTTATACAGGCAGTTACTGTCAACAAGAAATCAATGAATGTGAATCTCAACCTTGTCTTAATGGCGGCACTTGTCGCGACTTAATCGGTTCGTATGCCTGTGTTTGTCGCAAAGGTTTCCAGGGCCAGAATTGTGAATTGAATATTGATGATTGTTCACCTAATCCCTGTCAAAATGGTGGTACTTGTCATGATTTGGTCAATACCTTTAGCTGTTCTTGTCCTCCCGGTACAGCAGGTTTGATTTGCGAAGTAAATGAAAACGATTGCAAGCGAGGATCTTGCCACAACAATGGTACGTGTATAGATCGTGTAGGTGGTTTTGAATGTGCATGTCCGCCTGGTTTTGTGGGCTCTCGTTGTGAGGGTGATATCAATGAATGTCTTTCGAATCCCTGTTCAAATGCTGGTACTTTGGATTGTGTACAATTGGTCAATAACTATCATTGCAACTGTAAACCTGGTTATATGGGACGTCATTGTGAAAATAAAGTTGATTTCTGTGCCAA
The DNA here is from genome assembly GCA_932274085.1 of Protocalliphora azurea. Classification (NCBI taxonomy): domain Eukaryota; kingdom Metazoa; phylum Arthropoda; class Insecta; order Diptera; family Calliphoridae; genus Protocalliphora; species Protocalliphora azurea. The sequence continues at coordinate 132,772,653 of OW026523.1, forward strand.
CTCACCCTGTCAAAATGGTGGCATTTGTTCGCCTAAGCAAGGAGGTCATCACTGTTTGTGTACGGAAGGTTTCTTTGGTAAGAATTGTGAATTTTCGGGTCACGACTGCGATTCGAATCCTTGTCAGGCAGGTGCCTGTATAATTGATGATGGTGGTGGCTATAGATGTGAATGTCCTCCCGGAACTGAAGGGCGACATTGCGAACGTGATACTATGGATGAATGCTCACCAAATCCATGCCTACAGGGAGCTCCTTGTGATAATCTTTTGGGAGATTTTGTTTGCTTTTGTCCACCCAAATGGTCGGGTAAACGATGTGAAAGCTATGATCCCAATTATCCTGGTTGGGTTAAAGATCCAGCAAGAGGAATAGCAGACAAATATGCCAAGGACTTTACTTATCAACAGGCTTTGTGTGTTAAACGTGGGTGCGAGGAGAAAAAGGGCAATCATGTGTGCGATCCAGAATGCAATACCTATGCGTGTAACTTTGATGGCAACGATTGTTCGCTGGGCATCAATCCTTGGGTCAATTGCACTGCTCAAATACAATGTTGGCGTGTCTTTATGGATGGCAAATGTAATGAGGAATGTAATAATGCTGCATGTCTGTTTGATGGTCGTGATTGTGAGAAGAAACTTCAACCTTGTAATCCCGTTTATGACGCCTACTGTCAAAAGCATTATGCCAATGGATTCTGTGATTATGGCTGCAATAATGCCGAGTGTAATTGGGATGGTTTAGATTGTGAAAATGCTGCCGAACCTCCGAATCTAGCCGATGGTGCCATCTCGGTAATATTGTTAATGGATCTAAAGGAATTCCGCGAACAACAAGTGGTTTTTCTAAGAGAAATGGGTCATCACTTGAGGACAACGGTACGCATTAAGAAGGATTCCATGGGCAATGATATGATTTTTTCTTGGAAAGGCACCCAACCCATTAACGATATACAAAACACTGAATTTGGTCGCAAAAATAAGATTTTGTTCTCCGAACACATAGGTCAGACTGGAATACAAGTGTATTTGGAAATTGATAATCGCAAATGTACTGAATGTTTCTATAGTGCCTCAGAGGCAGCTGAGTTTTTGGCAGCCACTGCTTCCAAATATACGTTATCATCCAATTTCCCCATCTACAGTGTACGAGGTGTAACAAATCCCGGTGAAGATGTCATGGAGTCACCCACAAATGTCAAATATGTCACTTTGGGCATTATATTGGTTGTCTTGGCTTTTGCCTTGTTTGGTGTTTTGGTTACAACACAACGTAAGCGCGCCGCTGGTATCACCTGGTTCCCGGAGGGCTTCCGCACACCTACCATTAATCCTCAACGTAGAAGACGTGATCCCACGGGCCAAGAAATGAGAAATCTGAACAAGAATACCTCAATAGCTTGCATGAGCAGTGATGTTAATATGAATTCGGGGCACATGGGTCATGCGCCTCAGTGGTCGGATGATGAATCCGACATGCCACAACCGAAACGTTTGCGCAATGATCATGGTGGCTATGCCAGTGATCATACTATGGTTACTGATTATGAAGAAGCTGACAATCGCGTTTGGTCTCAGGCCCATTTAGATGTGGCCGATGTAAGATCATCCATAATGACTCCACCAGCCCATCAGGATGGTAAACATGATGTTGATGTAAGAGGTCCTTGCGGCATGACTCCTTTAATGGTGGCAGCTGTTCGTGGTGGAGGTATTGATACTGGTGAGGATATAGAACAGTCAGATGATGCTACAGCTCAGGTTATTTCTGATCTCTTGGCTCAGGGAGCTGAACTTAATGCTACTATGGATAAGACGGGAGAAACCTCATTGCACTTGGCTGCTCGTTATGCCAGAGCTGATGCTGCCAAACGTTTATTGGATGCTGGTGCTGATGCCAATTGTCAAGATAACACCGGACGTACTCCTTTGCATGCTGCTGTAGCAGCCGATGCCATGGGCGTATTCCAAATTCTTTTGCGCAACAGAGCTACAAACTTAAATGCCCGTATGCATGATGGCACTACTCCTTTGATACTGGCCGCCAGATTGGCCATCGAAGGTATGGTAGAAGATTTGATTACTGCGGATGCTGATATAAATGCTGCTGATAATTCTGGCAAAACGGCTCTTCACTGGGCGGCAGCTGTCAACAACACCGAAGCCGTCAATATTTTGTTAATGCACCATGCTAACCGAGATGCCCAGGATGATAAGGATGAAACACCACTGTTCTTGGCTGCACGTGAAGGTTCATACGAAGCCTGCAAGGCTTTGCTGGATAACTTTGCAAATCGTGAAATTACCGATCACATGGATCGTTTACCACGAGATGTGGCCTCAGAACGTCTTCACCATGATATTGTACGCCTTTTAGATGAGCATGTGCCACGATCACCTCAGATGATAGCCATTGCACCACAAACTATGATTGCCTCACCACCACCCGGCAGTCAACCGCAAATGATAACACAACCCACAGTTATAGCAGCCGGAAAACAGCCTTCAAAGGCGGCCCAAGCCAAGGCGGCGAAGAAAGCAAAACTCTTGGAAGGAAGTCCTGATGGTCTACTCGATAATGGTGGTAGTTTGAGACGTAAACCGAGTTCAAAAAAGGGTTTAGGTCAGGCCTCAAAAAAGGGCAACAACAGCAACAGCCTTACGGCATCTCAGCTGCTGAATGGCTTGGCTGGTGGCCAGACGGTGCAAAACCCCGGGTCGGTGGAGAATCAGCAACAGCAGTTGCTGGATGCAGCGCTCAGTTCAGTGGACTCACCGCCACCAACAGCCCTAACAAGTCAACCGAGTCCCTACGATACAACTTCAATGTACTCGAACGCCATGACCGGCGGCGGCCAGGGAACCAATCATCACAACGATCTGCTGGGGAACAACAATGTAAAGCACCCGCCGAGCTATGAGGATTGTGTTAAGGTAAGTTTTTGTTTCGTAGAAGATTGAGAATTTTGCTAAAACTAAATTGTTTTTTTTTTTCTATTACAGAATGCCCAGTCCATGCAATCCTTGGTGCCGCAACAAAGCCATGACATGATTAAAATGGAAAACTATGGCTATTCTATGGGTTCGCCCTTTCATCAGGAACTGATGAATGGCAATCAAAATGGTAACAATGGTTTAAACGGAAACAATTTATTGGGTGGTCATGAGCAAGGTCTCAGTCCACCTTATTCCAATCAATCGCCACCACATTCCGTACAATCGAATATGGCATTATCACCTCATGCTTATTTGGGTGTGTTAATTTTAAAAAGTAATTTTTATTTAATAAAGTAAATTATTTTTTTTCTTTTTTTTTTTTTTTTTGAACAGGATCTCCTTCTCCTGCCAAGTCACGACCCAGTTTGCCAACATCACCCACACATATGCAGGCTATGCGACATGCAACACATCAAAAACAATTCTGTGGCAGTAATTTAAATACCTTGTTGGGTGGAAGCGGAACTTCTGCGTTACAATCACAAAATTCACCCAATAGCATGAATTTTCAAACACCCAGCAGTCAAAATTCACCAGTTAGTTTGGGCATTATTTCGCCAACTGGTAGTGATATGGGCATTATGATGGCCTCCAATCAGCAACAACAACAGCAACAACAACAGTTACATCAACAGCAGCAACAACAACAGCAGCAGCAACAAAATAAGAATAGTGCAATAATGCAATCAATGCAGCAACAACAACAACAGCAAATAGGTGGTAATAATGGCGGTCCTGGAATGGAATTCAGTTCAGCAGGCTTGGATTTGAATAGTTTTTGTGGATCACCGGGTAAGTAAAGAGAAATAAAATATTATATAATGAAAAAAGTATTATTGTTATTAATTATCTGCTATTTGCAGACTCATTTCACTCGGGTCAAATGAATCCACCATCCATACAAAGTTCAATGTCAGCCTCATCGCCATCGACTGCCAATATGCTGTCACCATCATCACAACACAATCAGGCCTTTTATCAGTACCTGACACCACCCAGCCAACATTCAGGCAGCCACACACCACAGCACATGGTTCAAACCTTAGATAGTTATCCCACACCATCACCCGAATCTCCTGGCCATTGGTCAAGTTCATCGCCTCGATCCGATTGGTCCGAAGGTGTACAATCACCGGCTGCCAATAATCTTTATATTTCAGGTGGTCATCAGGCCAACAAGGGTTCTGAGGCGATTTACATTTGACAATGAAAGTAAAAAGGGAGTCAATATTAAAAAAAGCTCTCTGTAGTTAAGAGAAACTCACACACAGGCATCATGTTTTATTGATGTCTTAAATGCTAAATGCAAAGAGACTTATATAAATATAAATACATACATATATCTTTAGGTAAAATATTTAACGAAAAACAATTCAACAAATAAATAAAACGAAATTTAAAATTAGTTTGTAAGTTAAAAACAAAACAAAATACACTTGATTCTGTTTTAAAAACAGAATCAAGGGCTGCTAAGTTAAAAAAGCCATATTTTTAAGCTCAACACATACACACATACATAAATAAATAATATGAGCAAACAGGATATTAGAGGATGCAGTACGAAATAGGTTTTATTAAAACGATTTGTATAAAAGTATCAAACACACAAAAAATCAGCTTAAAGAAATGAAACTCATTTTGAGAATCTCCAATCCGATCAAAACAGGAAATTTTATTAAAAAAATCTCTTAATTAAACGAAAATTTTATTTAATTTAAATTAAATAGTAGAATAAAATGTAGTATTTAAGGTTTTCTTTTTCATTTCAAATAAGTATAAACCTATAACAGGAACTCAAAGGAAAAGGATTAAGTAAATTCTTTTTTATTATGAATAAATTTTTTATTTAAATTTTATTTTGGATTTAGCTTTTTTTAATAAATTATTTAATTATGAAATTATTTTGCTTAATCTAACTTTCCATCTTGTTAAGTTTATACATTATGGTTTTCTCATACAAAATCCTCAAGCAAATTGTATATTCGTTTTATCTATTTAAAACTTTCTTTATTAAGCTTTAAACTTTAAAATTTATACATAAATTTCTAACAAACTGTAGAAGACAAATTCTTAAATTTAAAACTTAAACTTTTTGCTTAAAAACTTTTAATTTTCTATAAAATTTACCTTTAACTTTAATATTTGTAGTAAAATAATAATATATAATAAAAAAAGACATTAAACTAAATATTATAATTATGATTAATTAAAGTTAACGGTTTTATCATTTTCTTAGTTTTTAAATAATTCAAAACTAATGCTTCCAATTTTAACACATAATTTGTTGTTTACTTAAAAAACAAAATTTTCTTAAAAATGCCAGTAAGTAATTCACTGAAAAGAAAAAATAAACAATCCTAATTTTTTTATTAGTTTTTAATTATTATTATTTTTATAAATAATAAGTATTTAAATAAATTAAATGATTTTAATAAAAAGCATTTTAGGAATTTCTTTTAATTATGTTTTTTATGATAATTTTCATATGTAAAAAGTATCTCAAAATATTAATTCCTTAATTTTTATTATAAATTTGTAATTCTAAGTTAACTGCATCAAAAAAAAAAAAAAAAAAAAAAAAAAAAACGCCTTTAAACATGAAGAAAAACCACAAAATTTAGTTTTATTTTGTAATTTTGTTTTGTGTATTGTACATTGTAAAATTAATTTGTTTCACGGTTTTAACTAATTCTTAATTTAATAAATTAATATATATTATAAATTTTTTTTATATAATTTAAGCTTTATGAAATAATCCCATAATTAATTTACTTAGTTTTACTATAAATAAGTGCTAAAATTCGTATAATAATATTTAAAAATAATTTAATATTATTTTTATTAAGTTAAAATGACTTTTTTAAATACATTTTATACATTTCATATTTTTTTATTTATAAATGCTGTTTTAAATAATAGTTTTTTTTTATTATACATAAAATATACAACACACAGCCGTAAATTCAATTTTAGTTTGTATGTACTATAATTATATTATAATAATTGATATCTCGTTAATGTGTAAAATTTCCTTTATTCAAATAGTTTTTTTTTTCGAAATAATTTTTATGAACCTCTATCAACTGTTTCCTCATTGTCTCTCTCCCCTTATAATTTGCGCTTTATTATGCTTATTTTATATATACATAAATATATATTTTTTTTATACATACATCTATATTTGTACAGTATATGAATGAAAGATTATATACTGTTAAAATAAAAAATACAATATTATAATTGTTAAAAAAACGAAATGTGGTTTTTAGTTATTAGTTTGTAAACAATTTTGTGAAAAATTTTAATGAGTATTTTCTATAAATAGTTGATAATTTGCTTTGGAATATTTATTTCCGTTAAAAATAATATAGCAGTGTGGCAGCACTTTTACTGTCTAGTTATTTATAACTGCAAACGGGCAAACTCTATAATGCAATTTCAACCGGAAGCTTTGAAAAAATCCCCTTTTTGTAGTTGCCCAACATTGTTATAGTGTTTGTTTATGTTTTTCTCATTTAAGACTGGCAATTCTACTTTTTTTTATAAGTGTACATTTTTACCAGAAAGTTTCTTAATTAAATTGTGTTTTTAATAGAAATTTAAGAAATTGCAACATTTTTATTTAATTACTATATAATTAAGTAAAGTCAGATCCTAATAATGTATAGTACTGTTCAAAAATTTGTATATATTAACATATAAATCCCTAATAAATTGAATCATTAAGCTAGTAAGCTTTTAATTGTGAAAGGATGATCTCGATGAAAAATTTTATTTTTGATCGATTTTACCATAACAAATATATAAAAAAATTAAATTTTTTTCCCCAAAAAGTTAACGAACATATCGAGGGCATTTATTAAAAACCCCTTACCACGAAAAACACAGCTTTTCAGGGGAGCAAAAATATTTCTCTTTTTTCATGTATTTAAAAAATTTCCTATAAAATATTTATTGAAAACCGCAACTAAATATTACATATATATTACATATAATTTCAATGTATATAAAAAATAACTATATAGAGGTTTTTGCATAGTAAAAATACATTTAATTACCATTTCATTTATGATTTTTAAAGATTTGAAACTGGTTAGTAATTTGTAAAGCAACATAATTCAAATATACTACTTTATTTTGGGGTCGAAGCTACTTTATATTGGGGAATGGTACCCCATACAAACAAAATAATTATCGCACATCTAAAGAATTAACACAGCGAAAGTCTTAAAATTTTATGGTAATAACTTTCTCATCAACTTCCACATACAGATTAAAAATTATTTAATACTTAAATGAAGAGCTACAAGAGTAAACGTTTTAAAATTGTATGGGAATAATTTCCTTATCAAAATTCATAACTGAGATGAAAATAGGGCGGACAGCTTTAGGGGAAGTGTTAGTCTCCATACAAGATAAATCTTAATTATCGCATGTCTAAGGAACTAGTACAGAGAATTTCAAAATTATTTAAAAGCTTTATAGAGTCTATATTAAAGCCAAACATTCTATATGTAACTCATTAACTGCTTATATTACTGAATAATAAACGATCTTAAAAATCATCAATTCGTCACTCACACAAAATCGAAATCGAATTTTTTACGAAAATCTTATTGTAAATTATCAATAATTTTGTGATCATTTGAGAAGTACTCCTACAAGATACTATCATTTTAAAGAGAACCCAAAACCGTTTCTATTAAATTGCTGAGGTAATTTATTAGGACTTAATTTTAGAAGAAATAAACAAAGGATTATAACTCGGCATCGAAAACGATTTACTATATGAATATTTAAGATAATCCAAAATTATATCTATTAAATTGTTAAAGTACTTGACTTTATTTCAAAAGTAATGGCAGTGTCTGAGATTAAATTAAAGCATAAAAAAGCTAGATAATAAGCTGCATAACTAAAATATTTCTAACCAAAATATTGCTTTTTATCTTCTTTTATGTTCTATTCTGAAAAAGTGTAGTAGTATAAATGAATCAAATATTCTTTTCTAATAGTGTTGACCTTCAATTTAAAAAATATGTTAGTATTTTAGCCTTAAATTAAATAGTTTACGTTCTATTTAACTTCTTTTTACTTCGTTAACAGCAAACTTCAACATTTTTGCGAGAAGTATTTATGTTTAATATTTAGTGCTTTAAAATTTAAGTTCCATTAAATTATGAAAATTTCACAAAAATTCAGCATAAATCGAATATTTAAAAAAAATCCGAAATTTCACTAAAAATCACAATTTTTAATAAAAATCCAAAATTTCACCAAAAATACGAAATTTTACTAAACATTTCATATTTCACCAAAAATTCGAAATTTTACTAATAATCCGAAATTTTACTAAAAATTCAATATTTCAACAAAAATTTAATATATCATATAAAATCAGGAATTTCACAAAAAAATTCAATATTTCATCAAAAATTCAAAATTTCACAAAAAATCTGGAATTTCGTCAAAAATCCGAGATTTCGACAAAACCTAAAAATTTGTTTTTTTTCTATTGAATTTTTTCTTATAAATACTTAAAAAAATTACGGAATTGGTCCATATTTTTTGTTCTATTGTAATTATAAAATGGCTACCATTTTATTAGGGTGAAGGTAATCTTTAGTTAATGTGGTTATAAAATTTAGAGATTGCAATTAAATGTAACATTAAGCATACGATGTTACCAAAAATAAAAACAAATACTGCTGAAAGTATTTCAGTACAAGTTATGATTAATAGAAGGCCAGTTATATTCACTTCAGCATATAATCCAGTTCATACTACCAATTTTAAATCTGATTTGGATAAATTAACTTCATTTTCAAAAGACTATTTTATTTTCGATGATCTGAATGCCCAATTGGAATTTTATGTCAAATAATTAGGCTGGTAATGATCTCTACAGCCACTGTCTTCAATCCAGCTACTACATTTATTACCCAAATGGACATACTGGCTTAGTACAAAATATCATCCCCGTTCAACCTTCCACAGTAGACAATCTTTTATCTAACTCGTGTCTCCATTTTTCAAACCTTGAGACATATCCAAATGTTTTACAGTCTGACCATGTACCTATATGTTGAGTTACATGACATATTCAGTTCCCTTGTATTATCGAGCAGACTGGTCAGCAATCAGAAACTGGGTGGAAAATGAAATTAGGTGTCAGAACATTGACCAACTCGTTACTAATTCAGGTAATCTAGATTTTTATTTTAACAAATTAATATTTATAGTTAAATAAAAATTCGTGGCAACGAGAAATCTCTGAAATTAGTAAAATGTTAATTAGTCAGAGAAATAAATACAAACGTAAATTCCAAAGATGTAGCGATTTTAATTATAAAAATCAATTGTAATGCATTTTGAAGCTATTAAATAAACTTATTGATTTTCACCTTAATAAAGACCGCAATGAATTCTGGTCAAAATTTATTTTGAATTTGCCCTCGGTCTCTAAAAAGTTTTGGAAAGTAAAAAAAAGCACATAAAGGAAACAAATGTCTTTTACTGATCTTCATGTAAACGGTGAAGTTTTAAAAACTGGCAATGAAAAGGCTAATTCAATAGCAGACCTATTTGGGAATTCACACACCATTACTTTAAATAATTATTCACCTATGGACACAGCCGGCTCAAGATTCATTCATGATCTTAACGACACAATTCTTGACAAATCTAACGTAGAGCTTACCAATTTATATGAAGTTAAATCATTTGTAGTTTTATTGAAAAATAATAAAGCACCGGTTTAGATGGCATTAATAGCATTATACTTAAAAAGATGCCCGATTCCTTTTTTGAAACTCTATGTAAACTTTTCAACTCCTGTTTAATAAAAGACTATTTTCCAACTATTTTTAAGAAGTCAAAAGTTATCCCCAATTCCTACGCTAGGAAATTACCGTCTAGTTATAGACCAACCAGCATCCTAAGCCTATTGGATAAAGTATTTGAAAATTAATTAATAAGAGAATTTAGATTTTTCCAGCCAAAATGACATTATTACCCCTCAACAGTTTGGATTCCGCAAGGAGCACTTCATAGTACATCAACTAAAAAGAGTCGTTAATTTTATTGAATCAAATAAAAGAAATCGTAAGATTCTTGACATTGAAAAGCCATCGATTCAATATGGCATGGAGGCCTGGTTTTTAAACTAAATTCCTTCAATTATCCAACGTACCTGCAAAAGATAATAAATAATAATAAAGAATGTATCTATAGATAACACTCTATATAGTGATATACAAATACCTGCGGGTCTGCCGAAAGGATCACTATTATCACCTACTCTTTATTTTATATTTCCGATTTCACTATTCGCAAGAATCAAGAGGTAGCTTTTTACGCTTACGAAAGTGCTTTTATTTGCTGCGGTAAGGTGTCAAACGCAATAATCACAAAAATGGAAGATAGTTTAAAATCTACCAATAAATACTTTGATAAATGGAAGATAAAAGTTAATGTTAGTAAAACAGAAGCTATTATATTTCCATATAATAGATCACAGAAACGTATTCCTACACAACATTTATATTCTAGGGGAGTTTTTATTCCTCTGCAGGATAGTATCAAATATCTAAGTATTATCTTAGATAAAAAAATATCATTTAAACAACACATACACTATATTTGTGATAAAGCAATCAAATGCGGCCATGCACTTTACCCCTTACTTAACAGAAGATCTAAACTTAATTTAAAAAACAAGATCCTTATTTACAAAATGTGTATTCGACCAATTATGACCTGGCGTGGTTTAATAAAGCTGCTAAAACTTACACAAGAAAATTAAAAAAAAATCTGAAAATAATTCATAACCTACACCCCAGATATTCTACTGATATACTGCATAGAAACTTTAAGCATAAAATGTTTAATTCATTTGCAAGGGAACTGACTGTCATTTAATGAAAAATGCAGAATGTCTACATATGAAATAATAAGAAATTTGCTAAACAATCACTAAGACTCTTTTTTAATTAAAGAGCTATAATTGATGGTTGTTTTTAAAATTTCTTACAACGTTTAAGTATGTACAAGATTTTTTTTGACAACTTTTCCTTAATACTGTGATATTAGTAGTTTCCTTATTTAATTATTTAGATGTTAATTGTAATACTTTTAAGTAAATTCTTATAACAATGTTGTTATTTTATAAAGGTTTCAATAAAGTCAATAATAATAATAATAATAATAATAATAATAATAATAATAATAAACAAATATCCGATATAACTAAAGATATTAAAATATATGAAAAATATATATTTGTAATAGCTTTCAATGTATTGTTTAAAGTTCAAATGACAAATAGAACAGATTTTGAGAATTTAAAAAATTTATTTTATTATATAAAAAAGTTGAATTATTTAAATGAGAAATAAATTACAAAGATATTAAAATTTAATTCAAAAACAATGAAAATTGTTGATTTCTTTCGAATTTTAATAAGAATTTATCAAAAAGTTCATGTCCGATATAACGAATATCGTTAAATTGAGCTTTGAATATATATGATATACAACTATGTTATGAATATCGTTTTCGAAACGAATTGAAATCGAAAAAAATGTGTGATGTATTTATTTCTTCGCTTTCTATATTACATAAAATCACTTTTAATCAGATTTTATTATAAAATTTTAAGTGTTCCACGAAAATTATTCCTTTTTTTTTTTAATAATGCTGCATCTTGTAAAAGAAAAATAAAGCATTATTCTAAAAATTATTCTTTAAATCGACTTTTCAAACCGTTCGATCTGAAAACGATAGATTTCAATTACCTACCTCATAATTAGAGATAATGTTTTTATTTAAAAACTGATTTTAAACTAAATTGTTTAGCAAAAAGTTATGACGATATCTATTTATATTTTCTTTATTTTACATTTTACTTTATTATGTCTTATCTTGTACATTCAATAGAATAGTCCATAGTCTACAACAGATTTTTTTTTTAACTAAAACTTAAAATTACTTTTATTAATTATTTGGTTAAGCTTAATATACTTATTATTAATGTTAAAAAATTAATTTTCTTTTTTACTCTCCAGTTCTGTTGCCGATGCCGTTTTCAAGTTCACCGTCTCACCTGTTGTTCTATCTTCCGTGTTGTTGGCTGAGTCATTGTTTTCAAGTTTTTTCTTAGCACCTGGATAAGGACAAACACCACCTTTGCACTCGAACGGAAATTCTGGAGCTTCCTTAATAACATTACCTTGGGCATCTTTCTTTTCCCAAGGATTCCAATAGCGTAGCATTATGGGCTGAACAAATTTATGCCAAATCCATAGCAAAACGGGAATAATAAAACAAGGAACACAAACCATAATTGCTAAAAGGAATGTTGATTTTAAGGCCAGAAGTATTTAAATTTCATAAAATTGTAAGACAAATTAAAGCAAATTTGTTTAATTTACAAAACTAATTTTTGTAAGAACCATAGAGAATAGTTCTAAAGTAATGACGTTGTTTTCCACAAATGACAATATTAAACAACTGTCAAACGGTATGCCTCATAAATAAAAGGGAAATTTTTGTATTTATATTAAATAAAGCACCCTGTTATTTCCTTAAAGTGGCAACTCCAAACAAAATTAACCGAGAGAAGACGTCATTTTGGTATTTTTTGTAAAATGTCAAATTAGAATTGGTTTTTCATCGACATCGGTCGGTTGTGCGTCGTTTCAATTTGTTTCTTAGACGGTTTTCGTTTTATATGTTTTCTTATTGTTTTTTTTTTTTTCATTTCCATAATTAATATAATCAAGAGAGAAAATTTAAATAATAAAAAATAAATTTAATTGAATATAAATCAAGTGCTAAATTAAGAAATACCACAGAAAGAAAAATCAAATTTTACAAGTGTTTAAAAAAAAGAGTTTGAAAAATTAGTTCTTTGTATGAGTTATTTAAAAAAATATATATGTTATTAATTATAAAATTTCTTTGGATGATTCAAAAAGTGTTTGTTGAATAGAAGAAATACAAAAAAAAAAAAATACTCGGTGAAAACAATCAGTTGATCGCATTCAGCACTACTAATACCATAACAGCCAACAACAGCAAAAATAGTAACATCAAGGTAAATTTTTTCATTTAACCAACTAGAAAAAAGCGAGCAACCATCCAACACAACAACGTACCAACAACAAAAATAACTCACGTAAATATACCCTATACAACAGACACACTTACAATGTGGAGCCCAACACATATTAACGTGACAGGTAAGTAAACAATAACAACAACAATAATAACTTATTTTTAACGTATGAATATGTATAGAATAATATATACAAAGAGAGTGATGTCAATCTTTGTTTTTTAAGGATGAAATCGGAAACAATGATATTTAAACTATTTTCTATGACAATTAATTTAAAATTCCAAACCGATGATTTCTGAAATGTATAATAAATGACACGATTGCAAAAATTAACTAAATCGTATGTATAAAATATATATATATATATATATATATATATATATATATATATATATATATAAATATTTTTATAAATTTCTTTTCTTGATTATTTTATTCCCTTGCAGTTCTATTAAAGTGTAATTCCAAATGTTTATAAAAAATGTATCTTAAAAAAATTTAAATGTCAATAGAAAAATTTAAGCTAAATCTTCTCTATAACTTCTAAAATAATTGAGACTACGAGGAAGTTATTTATCATTGATTTTGGAAGAAATAAATTAAAACATTCGCAACTAGTATTATAAAAAAAAACTAAAAATAACTAAATTTTTAAAAATGACTCAAAGTGACAATGTATTTAATACGTATCCTTAAAGAAATTACATAATTGTTTCACCAGCATACTTGATTGTGATTAAAGTAATGTAAAAATGTTTGTCTACTCTTCTAGTTTATGAGCCTCTTAAGGTCTGATACATTTTCCTAAATAAAAGTATGATATCCATTAAACCCCTTGGAGGAAAATAGTTTTTTTTTATTGATATACCGACACTTACAAAATTTTTTGATTTCCAAAAAAAAAAAAAAAAAATTTACAAAGAAGCCGGCGTTCGAATACATAGAGAGGAAAATTTTACTTTATGTGTAGGACAGAAAAACCTTTATTAATTTAAACATATATTTTAATCTTGATTTGTTCAAATTTTTATTTTTAAACTGTTTTGAAAAGTAGAGAAATTCGATTTTCCAATCTTATACAATTAATTATTAGGGCAAACAATAATATGCAAAATCATAGTATTTCTTGGTCTTTAATGAACCAAACTGTAAGTTATTTATCTGATTCAGGAAATTTAAACAATTTTGTCATCGATTTGTTATATGCATATTTTGAGCTTAGCAGCATATTTTCATAGAAAATTCTTTCTTGAGAGCACATTTTAGCAATTCAATTATGTTTTTTAAGTACATCTGTTTCTCAAATCCGATCCATAAAAAAATGCTTATATATATATTATCCAAAGTAATTTTTAATTAATATTTAAAAGAATTTTATTCCTATGATTTCATTATATATTTTAATTTTTGTATCAGAAAATATATTTCAAACAAAGCATAAAATAAAATATGTATATATTATTGATAAACTCTAGAAAATGTTTAATAACTTTTTGCGTTATTAAAATATTCTGAGTTTCAAAGAAATGTGATCTAGTATTTACGACAAAAATTTAAAAAGGAAAATTAATTTTAATGTGTGCAATAAGTCAACACTTAATTCAAAATACATAAAGTATGTTAATATATTCAGTTAGAAAGCTACGTTTTTCTGCTTTCTAAATCAGTTTAAAAACTCTAAAAATGATTTAAAATTGTGTTTCGGAATTTTTGAACCTATTAGGTCCTGTTTTGAGTGAATATTAAAAGTTTTTGGATAGTCGAAAATGAAATGTTGAAAATATTTGCAACTTTATTTCTTCTTTAAGCAATTTATAATAAAGTTGTTGTTATAAACTATAGAATTGTAGAAAAAAAGTGAATATCGAGGTCCAATCACAAACTTTAGGAGCACATTTCTTAGAATTACCAACATTACCAACAACTGTATTCAAAATCTTATAAACTTATTACCGAAAAGATTATTAGAAGTAATAAAATATTGATCACTTATATATTTTTATTTTTTTCTTTATATTTCTAAGAGTTGCAAATGTTTTGAACACTTAAATTTTCACTTGTATTATTAAAACTTATTTTTCAATAATTTTTAGTTAAAAAATATACAACAACAATTTTCACAAAACATTTAAATCGAGATAAGGCAATTTGAATGTCTTTTAAACATAAAGCAACTTTGTAGTATTAATACCTCCAAAAATATAGCTACTATTTGTTAATTTGATTTTTTAATTATAACGAAAACGAACCCTTAAAATATTATTTTAAACAAAAATTCTAATTGGTAAAAATTGGTTATCAATTGCATATGTTTTGATTACTTTATGTAAGAGCTTATTTAAACAATTTCTTATTTTACTATTCAATGAAAAAAACACTCGTTGACAACACTTTAATGAATATTATTGAGGAATTTATGGATATATTGTTTTGAGTTGTTAGTTAAGTGTACCTATATTAGTGTAAAATGTTAAGTTTTTATAATAAACCAACACATTAACAGAAATTGAAGGTATTTTTGGTAACGTTGAGGTATTATGCATATTTTCCCTTCTTTTGTTTATTTTTGTCTCAATATTAAAATAATTTTTGCATTTTTGATTTTTATTGTTGTTATTATGACAAAGATGATTAACTAATTGAAAAACGTAATTTGCAAACTATTTTGTTTTGCATTTCTTTGTTATTTTAATGGTTTTTTAATTTTTGTGCGACATCATTCTAATGTTTAATTTTTTTTTTGATTATATTAAAATAGCATAAAATCTATAATACTTAAAACAAAATTTTGTAATAACAGACCGACTAGATTTTTCTCCACCTTACCCTCAAAGTTAACATATAAATAAAATTAAATGAAAAGAAAATAAAAATTAATTAAATACCACACCCATTAAAACGTTATGAAAAAAGCAATTTATTTTTACAAATATATTCTATTTTCTTTTTGTAAGAAAATCATGCACAAAATAAACAAAGTTATTGAAAAACAAAAAATAGAAAATGTAATAGGTATATAAATAACACAAACAAATCTAAACAGAAAAAAACAATTCCTATTTATTTTTGCTTTTTTGTAAACAAGAACATTGTCTTTCTTCTTCATTTTCATATTGAATAGTACGACAAGTGTTGTTGTTGTTTTTGTATATATTTTTCGCAATTAACTCCATTAAAAATGTTGCCCAATGTTTTATTATAATTTTAGTTTTGAAAAATATGAAAATGTTAATTATGAAAAATAAATATGATAGTTTAAAATTTAACAGATACTATTAGGTGAAATAAATAGAACGATAATGAACTCCTACATTGAAAAATAAATTGTTTTCACTTATAAGCTTTCTGAGTAATCGCTTAAGTTTTCTCAGGTTGACACCCATTTCAATAATTTTATAAACTTTTTTTGGTTGAAAATTAATAATTTTAACTTGTTTATTATTATAAACTGTGTTTTTAAGTATTAAGGTATTTTTAAATTGTTTTTAAAAAAATATATGGGTCAATAGCACATATTAATGGCACAAAAATTTTGATTAATGGTTTTTATAAACTTGTTAAATTATATTTTTTTTAATGGAGTTTTGTGGTGTACAATTATTTGATACAAATTTTTTACAAAATTAGTGATAAGATGTGATTAACAGTTTCTCTAATTTAAAGAAGTTTATAATAAAAAAATTAATAATAAACAGCTTTAAATTTTATTATTAAGATAAATGCAAATATACATTTTTTGAAACAATAGCATTTCATAAAAGTCGAGTTTATAACGATCAAAATTATACATTTGAATCACTTACCCTATCTTTGGTTATAAATGTTTTTTTTTTTTTTGTTAAACAAAAATTGTGTATAATTAACATAAGTTTCCAGCAAGGATCGTAAATAGTGGATTTTAATATTTTTATATTTTTTAAGTAAAAAACTGAAAGTTCTACAAGCGATAGTATCTCTTCACATATTTTATATAAATATAATTTTTTAAAGAATTTTTTTAGGTAAATTATATTGCAATCTTCTTAACCTGAGTAATTTACCTAAAAAAATTATTTAATATATATATATATATATATATATATATATATATCGCGAATAATTCTGCGAAATTCTTAGACTTCATAAAGTTTAGAAACTTAAATGACATTTTTTTTATTAAGTCACACTTTTAACCCATTGACGACCAAAAATAATATGCTTCTCTGAGGAGTTTTTAGGTTATATAATTTACGAGGTAATAGATAGAGCAAATTATTTTATAGGTAAGAAAAGGTGGTACACAAATGTAATATATGTAAAGTCTCCAACTTGTCACACATAGCTCCTAGAAGATTTATTTTTCCTTGAACTAGATATAGAGTACAAAGTGAAATGAAAAACTTGTGTAACGTCACAATTTTAATTGATTTCATGCTTTTTGGTGAAAAAGATGCCATTGTGTATCGTTTATTGATCTCATATTTATTTTTCGTATTCATATTTTCGCGAATTTTGAAAACTTTAGATATTGCTAGGGCTGTATAAGCAAGTTGGAGACATGGCACGTTCTACACTTTTGTTACACTATTCCTTTTCCATAAAATGCGGATGACTAATTTGCTCTACCTATTACCCAGAAAATTATATAAAAAATGTCTTAGTGGTACATATTTATTTTGTCGTCAATGGGTTAAAAGTGCGATGTGATGGAAATTTTTAATTTCCCTTTCTGCACTATATTTAGTATAAGGATTAAGAATTACCCGAAATTATTCACGATATATTTTTTTTTCTAATTTTTGTTAATTTTGTTATTTAAATTTGAAATTTTATTTTTTCAAACTTTTAATGCATACGCATTTTCTGTTAGTGCGATCTACGCTCATGTGTTAGTTTTATCAAATACAAATTTCCCTCTACATCCGTTTCTTACCCCGCCTTTTTCCATGGTTTTATGAGTGTTAATTGAGAAATTCTTAATTTTTACAACATTAAAGACTTCTAGGGTCTATGTGCGGCAAGTTGACTTCACTATGGACGTTATCGACGTCCATAGTTGTCAGATAAAGTTGGTGAAAAATCGTCAAATTTGGAAAAAAAAAATGTTTAATCGACTTTTTCAAGTCGTCAACATCAAAAATTAGGTTTTTTTTTTTATCAATAAAAGTCTTTATAGAAATTGACATTTCATAATAAGGTCTTACGTATTGAATGGAATATAATATTAAATTGGTTTCCATAAAACTCTTCAATAAATGAACCATTTCCTTTGAAAAATTTAAGAAGGTTTGTATTTAAATTGTTAATATCTATATACCAACTAATTTACTTGTAAAGAAAAATATATAAAAAATACTAAAAGTAGTTCCGAAAACTATCATCTATAGATACCACTCATAAGAATGATACTAACTTAGCTTTTTTCGGGATAGATTTAGCCCGTTCTTAGTAGTTAAAAATGCGAAAAAGATTTTTTAGCCCGAAACTAAAAATGCGCAAAAATGCTCTTTTTACTTTTTTTTTTAAATGGAAAATTATTTTAATGGGGTAATGTTTATTTTTTTTAATTTTTACTTTTATTTGACAATATTTGTACTAAGTTCTCCCAATATTTGTGGAAAGACTAGGGAGAAGACTAATTTATCGTAAAAAAACTTTATTATTAAAAAAAACTTTCTTTTGAAATTAAAA
The DNA here is from genome assembly GCA_932274085.1 of Protocalliphora azurea. NCBI lineage: Eukaryota > Metazoa > Arthropoda > Insecta > Diptera > Calliphoridae > Protocalliphora > Protocalliphora azurea. The sequence continues at coordinate 132,791,441 of OW026523.1, forward strand.
TTTTTTGAGTGAAAAAATGTTGAAAGAACTGAACAATTTTAGATCGAGGTTCATAAAAATATAATCTCCATAACCTGCATTTTAATTTAATATATTGAGATGTACGTTCCAAATGGTTGATTAATGGTAAAAATGTTGCTTATATGTTTATTTTTAATTTTCAAAAGAAATTTTAATTTTAGCCCACTTTTGCGCTTTTTCACAAAATGTCTTGATTGTATCATAAAACAGTTGTCTTTTTAAATTTAGCCCTTTAGCCCTTTTTTAAACATTTCTATACGTTTATGTTGGTAATAGTTGGCATCACTGCACAGAATGTTAAAGGCAGACTTAGTTGCGTGTCTAACAAACACCTAACTTTTACTAAAAATGTCTCAATAACTAATCAATGTTAAAAAGTAATATCAATTCTTCTACACTTCTTTTATTTTAAGTATATATTGTGTTTCTTCTTCATTTATCATGAAAAAGAAAAAACCCGAAACCAAACCCCAATGACCATATAAGATAGACCTGCTGTCATGTCATCTGTCTTCTTCTATACAAGTGATTATTATCTTTGTATTTACAGTACATATTTGTATCTTATTTATCTTAAACACTAACAAAATTCTTCCGTATAAGAGTTCTTGTTATAACCCAACAAGCATCGATTAAAACCTAGGAAAATTTTTGAAAAATTTTCTTTAATAAATGGTATATTTATCAAATTGTATTCAAAGCTTCAAAATATGTGTTATGAAATAAACAAGAAAATTTAAAAAAATCCTATAAAATTATAAAAAAAATATCCAAATGTTTTTTACATTTGAAAAGATTTAATTTTTTTTTTTTTCATAAAAAAGTTTAGAACTTATGCTATGTTCACATATAGAGGTTTTTTGAAAAATGAGTCGTTTTCTCAAAAAACGCAAACAAATTAATTAGTTTTTTCATATATTTCAAAGAAAAAAAAAAAAAAAAAATTTGAGTTGATTAATTATTTAACACACAAAAAACATACTAAATTTCCACACAGGGATGAAATTTTTATTATTTTTAGTACATAGAAATTTGTTGGAAAAATAATTTGTAAAAATTGTCAAACAGTTTAAAAACAAAAAAATTAAAAATTATGAATGAAATTTATATTTGTTCATAAATTTTATATGCTTCAAAATTTTACTTTTTGAATTAAAAGTGTTTGTATGTGAAATTTTTATTTAAATAAAAAATTTGTGAAAATATTTTGTCAAACGAAAAGCAGCCGAAAAAAAACCACAATAATATGATTTGTGAACAGTGATATTTAAACTCATTATGTTTTTCAAAAAACAAGACAAAAAATACTGTGTTTGAACATAATATTAGATATGTTTGTTCAAAAAATAAAATATACATATTGAAAAAAATATGTTTGCAATTGTAGCATATTTAAACAATTAATGGAGGAAAATGATGAACATACCGAGGGTTTATATTCAAAACCCTCTATTTTGGGATTTCATAAAACTGCGTTTTTATTGACATTATATTCCATTTAACAACGTTCATCTATGATATAAATTTCAAATGAAAATTCATGGTTTTTCCAATTTTGTCAACGTCTTACAAAATAAATATTTTAATTATTTTATTTTTTAACAATTTATATATAACATATACCAATTGTGACTAATTTATATAAGTTGAATATGAATATGAATGAATTAAAATCAGTTGAATACTTCGTTAGAAATACAATAATAAATATTTATTTTATATATGTTCTTAAGGAAAATTTTATTTTAGAGAAAAAAAGTGTACACACTTTTTCGGCAAAAAAAAAATTCATTATTTTTTTCAATTTTCAATTCCAAAATCGAAAAAAAAATAAAGTTTTTGATAGCTAATTTTGTCTTTACCTAAAAAATTTTAGAAAATCGGATAAAAATATTGGGCTATATATTAAATAAACTGGACCAAGATTTGTCAGAATTGAGATAGTTGAAATTTCAAATGCAAATAACTCGAAAACTATAACAGATAAATAGCACAAGTGAGTGTTCTTTTCATTGGCCTTATCGAAGGCTTTAAGAAGATGTAAAAATATTTGAAATAAGATAAGAAGCAAAAAATTGACAAATGATTAAAAATTTTCCATGTCAGATGTATCCTATTTTGAACTTCAATAGATCCGCTCCTGTGGGGTACATATAGCCCCCCTTTCAAGCTTAAAATTGGACACTCCTCTGCTATGCCTATGTGAAATTTTATGTAAATCCAACCAGCAGATTAGAAGTTACAAATTTATTTCCATAAAATTTCCATTCTCCACTACTGTGGATCACCGAGTTTGTCGTGACATTGGACACCGTCTAATTCAATGTGTTCTACCACAATTCCTTAATGTACTCGCGTAACCTTAAAAAATATCCTTTGTGCCGTTGCCCGTAATAATATCCATTTTAATTCTTAAACTTCTTTTGTTCAAGTGTTAGATTACAATGTATAGACCGATCCACAAAGCCCTTGACATCTTCTTGCCAACTGTTCTACTTTCCATGCATTGTCAGTTCTGTTCACGATCAACTACTTTAATACCTTCAAATTCATGTTAAAATAACAATACGTATTTGCTTAAAAACTAAATGATGAGATATCAAGTAAATTTAGTTATTACTCCCTGTAAAGCTATTTTGCCTATTTCCATATCAATTGTGGAAAGTGATTCCCACAAAATCTCATTTAAGCCATAAATAATTTTTACTACAATAGTAATTATTATTTTGTTTATATGGGAAGTACCATTCTCTCTGCTCCGATCCCAAAATAAAGTAGCCCATTTGAATTATGTTGGTTTTTTTTAAATTACTAACTAGTTTAAAAACTTTAAAAATCATACAGTTAATGGTAATTAAATTTATTTTTTACTATATAAAACCCTCTATATTTTTATTTTGTTTATAAACATTGAATATTTTAAAAGTGCAAAATCCTCTATCTCTCTTTGAAATTGCCAATATTGTAAAATATTAACAACAAATTATATGTAAGATTTAGTAGTGGTTTTAAATAAAGTAAAATTTTTTTAATACTTGCAAAATAAGAGAAACAAACAGGTTTTTTGATCTCCCGAAAAGTTGTGCTTCTCGAGATAGAGGGTTTTGAATATAGGCCCTCGATGTGCTAAAATTATAAATGCATGCTTTTTTCTTTCAGCTAATGTACAAATATATATGAAATTCCATCATTTATGCGTGTATTCTTACAGTATATTTTAATATTTAAACAAAACGTTTTGAAAATATTTGGACATTTGTTTGTTAAAGAAAATTTCAGCTCAGTTTTAAATTTTAAAATATTTGATAAATACAATTGTTATATTAGAACTTTTTTGCTAGAAAAAGGCATAGTTTTGAAAATATTTGAAAATAATACTTGAAATTTTAAATAGTTTTCAAATGAATAAATATTCAAAGGTTTTTGCTTATTGGGAAGTTTTATTTAATACAATATTTTCTTCTCTTAAAATTTTTTCATACGAAATAATATGAAAAAAATAACATCTAAGTAACTTACTTAACTTACAGGTAATTCAATCTTTTTTAACTTTGTAATTCCATTTTTTATTTGCAATTACATACTTTTTAAAAGTCAGGTTTTTTCCTTATCATCATTTAGTACATTGACATTTATTGAGTTTTCTGTTATGTATGTATTTTGTGTGTTCTATTAAATTCTCCATACATACACTGCCTGCCACTTGAATAAGGAATCACATTTTTTTAACTTTAATTAAGTATATCTCCTAAACTAAAGTTCAGAAAAAAATAATTTTTTGCGCAACCAAATTTCAAAGTGTTGGCTTTAGTTTTCTGAAGAAATAAAAAATATACATATTTTGTTATACTAAAATTATGCATTTATTTAAAGACATGTATTTCTGTGGTACTATTTCGCGTGTCACTTGAATAAGGAATTCTTTTAATATTAATCAGGAAGGCTATGATTTGAATTTCTTTCAATATAAACAGCTAGAGAATTTTTAATTTGATAGTTTTTAAATAGTTTTTATTCAAAATGGGACGTGGTAAGGCTCTTAATAACTCTGAAAAAGAAAAAATTCAGATTTTGAAATCTCAGGGTCAGAATCCGGTCCAAATAGCCAAAAACATTGATAGAGGAAAGACAGTTGTGTACAATTATTTAAATAACGTGGAAAGATATGGAAAAAAACATGAAAGGGCGGAAGAAAATGGCAACAACTCAAAAGAAAGACGGAAAATTCTTAGAATTGCATCAAATTCTGCCATGTTGGTATCAAAAATACGTGAAAAAAGTGGAGTCAGTGCCAGTCTAAAAACAGTGCACCGTATTTTAAAGTCGTGCCCATACTGCAAAAAACTGCAAAAAAACACCACTTAATGAAAAGCGCAAATCACAACGTCTACAGTTTGTCAAAAATACAATGACATGGTCCGACAAATGGTTTAAAGTTGTATTTTCCGATGAAAAAAGTTTAATATTGATGGTCCCGACGGGTATAACTATTACTTCCATGACCTAAATAAGGAGGAATTATTTTTGAGCCGCAGACACAGCCGAGAGGGCGAAATAATGGTATGGGGTGCCATTTCGTATTATGGTAGCAAAGAATTTTTTTTTTTTTTTGTATCCAACAAAATGACTGCAACGACTTGCAAAAATATTCTGGAGGAAGCATTTCCAAAATTTAATGATTTCTTTGGATCCATACCTTGCACGCACCAACACGACAACGCTACGATTCATACCGCCAGAGCAGTAAAACAATGGATTAATCAACAGGGTGTTTTGGATTGGTATCCATATTCACCAGACCTGAATCCAATGGAAAATGTCTGGAGTTGGCTTGCAAGAAAATTTTATGAAGATGGAAAACAATTTGAGACATAGAATCCTTAAAGGATGCAATAACGGAAGCATGGAGTTCAATTTCGCTAAATTACTTGGAGTCATTATACAAGTCGATGCGAAATCGCATTTTTGAGGTTATTTCTAAAAATGGTGATTGAATGCTAGAAGATAATAACTTTCATTTTTATAATCTAAAATTTAAAAATAAATTACAGTTTGCTTAGTTTTAAAATATTCCTTATTCAAGTGACACACTAAATAGTACCACAAAAATACATGTCTTTAAATAAATGCATAATTTTAGTATAACAAAATAAGTATATTTTTTATTTCTTCAGGAAACTAAAGCCAACACTTTGAAATTTGGTTGCGCAAAAAATAATTTTTTTCTGAACTTTAGTTTAGGAGATATACTTAATTAAAATTAAAAAAATGTGATTCCTTATTCAAGTGGCAGGCAGTGTATATTACCTACTCAACACTTAAGTTTATCTTTTTTTTATTGTCTAGTTTTTATGTATTTTAAAATCAACTTATTTTATGATCAATACCATATTTTCTTTATTTTTTGTTTCTGGACAATTAATTATTGTTTATACGAATGTATATATATATATATTTTAAATTTTAATAAACATTTCTTTGTTTACTCTTACTCTGGGATAGAGCTTTTTTTTTTTTTTTTGCTTATAATAAGTGTGAGGTGTTATAAAATTTTTGTTTAATTTACTTAAAATTTTAGATTTTATAATAACTCTTATAAATAGTGCTTAAAACATTTTTGATAGCCTAATGTTAAGAATTTTAAATAGTGTGTTGTTAACAGATGTATTTTTTAGGTACTAATACCTTGATTCATGATAATTGAAAATTAAATATTTAATTTAAAATTCAAATTTAATAGTTTTTAGCTAAAACTTATTATTAAGTAAAATTGATATTTTTTTTTAAATTTAATACAAATGTACACAGTATTATGGAAAAACTTAGAAATAATCGTCTTTCAATAAAGTAATTAAAATGTATTTATTTTATTAACTAAACAATTTTATATACGTAATTAACAAAATAATAGAAAGTGTAAATTGTTGTTTAAAATTTATATCTGACATAAGACGTTACTCATCAAATTTCATAATTTTCTTGTTCGCCCATATTTGGTTTCTTTTTATTTATGAATTTCTATTAGTTTAATATTTAATAATGATTTTTAATTATTAACAATTAGATACAAGTTTTTAGCAAACGCATATTATATTGTTGTCATTAAATAAATAATTAACTATATTTGCTTTAAACTATTCTAATGAAAACTCACTATAATGAAACGATGTCAAGTTTTACTAAGGGAAATGTTTGCTGTTTTTGAAAAAATAAAATTAATTATTCTTCTGAGATCCCTAATACGAAGATCGGAATCTAAATTCCTATTCGGTATTTTGGCGTGCACAATTCAATAAAAAAAATGTACTTTTTCCTCAACAATTGTACTAAAATTACCAAAACTTTAAGTTTTTTCTTGATCAAAATATCTTTGGGAAATGTTACTTGAATTTTTCAAATTGGATGCATTATCACTTTGCAAAGTGAAAACCTAGTGAACAGATTATTTTTCAAACTAATTAAATTAGAACAGGCAATGTGTTTCCAAATTGTTATTTAAAGCCCGGTGTGTAATTACTTATTTATGATTAGATTTTTGTCAATACTACATTTTATTGATTTTTTAATTCAGTTTACAAATTCATATATTTAAAGAAAGAATAAATATATGAAAAGGCAAAATTTGTATATGAATTCATTTTTAATCTTTTTTTTATTTCATTTATTTTAATTATATTTTTAGTCATTCTTAAGTTTTTTAAATTAAAATTTATTAAATCTTTTAAGGGTGTGAAGATAAATTCGTCAGTTAGATACGTCCCACATGTCTGTTAAATATATTCCAAACACTGTAAAGAAAGTTGAGTTTATTTAATATGACTTTTTTTACGGAAAAAAGCGTTTATAAAAATACATTTTAATGTTTTATTAAATAAAACATAACTGTTTAAAATTTTAAACAAAAAATATTAAAAAATATGTCTCCAGAATAAAATTGTGGTGTAACAAAAACACCCATATTTAGGCCACCTTGCGGGCCAGTTCGGACAGACCTGAATGGGGTTGTGATATATCACGCGAAAGCTCTAGAGGAGTAGAACTCAAAACTGCACAGGGTATATCCAGTTGTTTCTCAGGAGACATGCTACGAGGTGCTGAAGTTTGGCAAAATTCAATAAGTCTAAGAAACAGGGGGCCATATTTTGATTTTGGCCATACCTGAATGGGGTTATGGTACATCAAATTAAAGGTCTGGTGGAGTAGAACCCAAAACTGTTTAGACAATATTCATTTATTTCCTAGGGAAGATTCTACGAGGGTCGGAACTTTGCGCAAATTCTTAAAAATTCAAACCTGAATGGGGGGCTTTTTGGACAGACCTGAATGGGGTTATGATACATCGGTTGAAAGCTCTAAGGGAGTAGATTTCAAAACTATATAGGGTATACCCAGTTGTTTCTCAGGGAACATGCTACGAGGGGTGGAATATAATTATTCATATTTCATACACATATATTCCATATTGTGTAGGGGGGGGGGCATTTACGACAAGCCTGAATGGGGTTGTGATACATCGAATGAAAGCTCTAAGGGAGTAGATTTCAAAACTATATAGGGTATACCCAGTTGTTTCTCAGGGAACATGCTATGAGGGGTGGAATATAATTATTCATATTTCATACACATATATTCCATATTGTGTAGGGGGGGGGGGCATTTACGACAGACCTGAATGGCGTTGTGACACATCGAGTGAAAGCTCTAAAGGAGTAGATCTCAGAACTATATAGGGTATACCCAGTTGTTTCTCAGGGAACATGCTACGAGGGGTGGAATACAATCATTCATATTTCAAACACATATATTTCATGTTGTGTGGGGGGCACTTACGACAGACCTGAATGGGGTTGTGGCACATCGGGTGAAAGCTCTAAAGGAGTAGATCTCAGAACTATATAGGGTATACCGAGTTGTTTCTCAGGGAACATGCTACGAGGGGTGGAATACAATCATTCATATTTCAAACATATATATTCCATGTTGTGTGGGGGGCATTTACGACAGACCTGAATGGGGTTGTGGCACATCGGGTGAAAGCTCTAAAGGAGTAGATCTCAGAACTATATAGGGTATACCCAGTTGTTTCTCAGGGAACATGCTACGAGGGGTGGAATACAATCATTCATATTTCAAACATATATATTCCATGTTGTGTGGGGGGCATTTACGACAGACCTGAGTGGGGTTGTGACACATCGAGTGAAAGCTCTAAAGGAGTAGATCTCAGAATTATATAGGGTATACCCAGTTGTTTCTCAGGGAACATGCTACGAGGGGTGGAATATAATTATTCATATTTCATACACATATATTCCATGTTGTGTGGGGGGCATTTACGACAGACCTGAATCGGGTTGTGGCACATCGGGTGAAAGCTCTAAAGGAGTAGATCTCAGAACTATATAGGGTATACCCAGTTGTTTCTCAGGGAACATGCTATGAGGGGTGGAATATAATTATTCATATTTCATACACATATATTCCATGTTGTGTGGGGGGCACTTACAACAGACCTGAATGGGGTTGTGGCACATCGGGTGAAAGCTCTAAAGGAGTAGATCTCAGAACTATATAGGGTATACCGAGTTGTTTCTCAGGGAACATGCTACGAGGGGTGGAATACAATCATTCATATTTCAAACATATATATTCCATGTTGTGTGGGGGGCATTTACGACAGACCTGAATGGGGTTGTGGCACATCGGGTGAAAGCTCTAAAGGAGTAGATCTCAGAACTATATAGGGTATACCCAGTTGTTTCTCAGGGAACATGCTACGAGGGGTGGAATACAATCATTCATATTTCAAACATATATATTCCATGTTGTGTGGGGGGCATTTACGACAGACCTGAATGGGGTTGTGGCACATCGAGTGAAACCTCTAAAGGAGTAGATCTCAGAATTATATAGGGTATACCCAGTTGTTTCTCAGGGAACATGCTACGAGGGGTGGAATATAATTATTCATATTTCATACACATATATTCCATGTTGTGTGGGGGGCATTTACGACAGACCTGAATGGGGTTGTGGCACATCGGGTGAAAGCTCTAAAGGAGTAGATCTCAGAACTATATAGGGTATACCCAGTTGTTTCTCAGGGAACATGCTACGAGGGGTGGAATACAATCATTCATATTTCAAACATATATATTCCATATTGTGTAGGGGGGGGGGGCATTTACGACAGACCTGAATGGCGTTGTGACACATCGAGTGAAAGCTCTAAAGGAGTAGATCTCAGAACTATATAGGGTATACCCAGTTGTTTCTCAGGGAACATGCTACGAGGGGTGGAATACAATCATTCATATTTCAAACACATATATTTCATGTTGTGTGGGGGGCACTTACGACAGACCTGAATGGGGTTGTGGCACATCGGGTGAAAGCTCTAAAGGAGTAGATCTCAGAACTATATAGGGTATACCGAGTTGTTTCTCAGGGAACATGCTACGAGGGGTGGAATACAATCATTCATATTTCAAACATATATATTCCATGTTGTGTGGGGGGCATTTACGACAGACCTGAATGGGGTTGTGGCACATCGGGTGAAAGCTCTAAAGGAGTAGATCTCAGAACTATATAGGGTATACCCAGTTGTTTCTCAGGGAACATGCTACGAGGGGTGGAATACAATCATTCATATTTCAAACATATATATTCCATGTTGTGTGGGGGGCATTTACGACAGACCTGAGTGGGGTTGTGACACATCGAGTGAAAGCTCTAAAGGAGTAGATCTCAGAATTATATAGGGTATACCCAGTTGTTTCTCAGGGAACATGCTACGAGGGGTGGAATATAATTATTCATATTTCATACACATATATTCCATGTTGTGTGGGGGGCATTTACGACAGACCTGAATCGGGTTGTGGCACATCGGGTGAAAGCTCTAAAGGAGTAGATCTCAGAACTATATAGGGTATACCCAGTTGTTTCTCAGGGAACATGCTATGAGGGGTGGAATATAATTATTCATATTTCATACACATATATTCCATGTTGTGTGGGGGGCACTTACAACAGACCTGAATGGGGTTGTGGCACATCGGGTGAAAGCTCTAAAGGAGTAGATCTCAGAACTATATAGGGTATACCGAGTTGTTTCTCAGGGAACATGCTACGAGGGGTGGAATACAATCATTCATATTTCAAACATATATATTCCATGTTGTGTGGGGGGCATTTACGACAGACCTGAATGGGGTTGTGGCACATCGGGTGAAAGCTCTAAAGGAGTAGATCTCAGAACTATATAGGGTATACCCAGTTGTTTCTCAGGGAACATGCTACGAGGGGTGGAATACAATCATTCATATTTCAAACATATATATTCCATGTTGTGTGGGGGGCATTTACGACAGACCTGAATGGGGTTGTGGCACATCGAGTGAAACCTCTAAAGGAGTAGATCTCAGAATTATATAGGGTATACCCAGTTGTTTCTCAGGGAACATGCTACGAGGGGTGGAATATAATTATTCATATTTCATACACATATATTCCATGTTGTGTGGGGGGCATTTACGACAGACCTGAATGGGGTTGTGGCACATCGGGTGAAAGCTCTAAAGGAGTAGATCTCAGAACTATATAGGGTATACCCAGTTGTTTCTCAGGGAACATGCTACGAGGGGTGGAATACAATCATTCATATTTCAAACATATATATTCCATGTTGTGTGGGGGGCATTTACGACAGACCTGAATGGGGTTGTGGCACATCGAGTGAAACCTCTAAAGGAGTAGATCTCAGAATTATATAGGGTATACCCAGTTGTTTCTCAGGGAACATGCTACGAGGGGTGGAATATAATTATTCATATTTCATACACATATATTCCATGTTGTGTGGGGGGCATTTACGACAGACCTGAATGGGGTTGTGGCACATCGGGTGAAAGCTCTAAAGGAGTAGATCTCAGAACTATATAGGGTATACCCAGTTGTTTCTCAGGGAACATGCTACGAGGGGTGGAATACAATCATTCATATTTTAAACATATATATTCCATGTTGTGTGGGAGGCACTTACGACAGACCTGAATGGGGTTGTGGCACATCGGGTGAAAGCTCTAAAGGAGTAGATCTCAGAACTATATAGGGTATACCTAGTTGTTTCTCAGGTAACATGCTACGAGGGGTGGAATATAATATCAATATTTTTTAATGGTTTATATTTCAAGTTGTGGGAGGGCCATTTCGAACAGACCTGAATGGGGTTGTGATACATCCGATGAAAGCCCTAAGGGAGTAGATCTCAGAACTATATAGGGTATACCCAGTTGTTTCTCAGGGAACATGCTACGAGGGGTGGAATACAATCATTCATATTTTAAACATATATATTCCATGTTGTGGGGGGGGGGGGCATTTACGACAGACCTGAATGGGGTTGTGATACACCGGATGAAAACTCTAAGGAAGCAAATTTCAAAACGTTTCTATGAATACGTGATACGAAAGGTCGTTCATAGTATCATATATATATATCATTCATTCCTCAAGATTTTTGAAAAAATGACAATTTCTTTCTAAAGGTCATAAGATTTTGTTTATTATTTTCTTTCTCATTACTATTTTTGCTAATTTACTGAAAATCACAATTTTTTATGTTATAAATTTATATTAATGGTAGAAAAATCTGGCAAATTACTGAAATTAAACTACAATGTAAAGGAATTGTAATGATTAACGGCTGTAATGAAGACCAAGTGAGACTTGAAACTACAAAAGTAAATAGTTTATTTAAAAATGCACTCGTAATGCAATTGCAGCTTTACTATGGATTTAGATGATCTGCTATTTTAAATATTTTTGTTTAGAACACAGAGAAGAAAGCATATAAATCTATAAATTGTATTCATAGATATTATGAATCGAATATGACTTTTTTCCCAAACTTTAAAAAAAAAACAATATAAAATTTTGTTTATAGAAATTATTAAATTGTATATAATTGTTTTGAAAAATTTTGGAAAAAATTTTATTTCATGGTAAATGCTTAATAAATAAACAGTGTTGCCAGTTTAGCCTTTCTAAGGCTAAATCTATCCTTTTTATTTTGCTTTTAGCCTCAAATTTTTCTAGCCTTTTTTGATTCTTAAAATTGCCATAAAAAGGCTAAAATTTTAATATTTCAACAAAGAAGAAAATAATTGATTATTTGCTTCTACTAATTTTATGTTTACGGAATCATCCATTTAGGTATTTTTGTGTATTAATTCGCACAAATAATCAAGATTTATATTTAACAAAAATTTTCGTCTGCGGCGCCTCATCCTCCAAAGCGACATATGTTGAATTTCGTCCTATATCGCTACTACCAATTATTGATCAAATTTTTCAAGGTATATTATAAAATCAGATTTTTCCAAATTTCATGGAAAATAACTTATTTAATGCTTTTCAGTTCTGATTTCGAAAGGGCTGTGGTACTGAAGAGGATTTGTGAATGTTCAGAACTATATATGTAAATGTTTGGATGAAGGTCATAGTGCTGTAACAGCCATTTTTTGATTTGACAAAAGTTTTTGTTATATATCTTGGCGCAAAAGCTCTAGTACTATGGCGTTCATGGAAATGGACTTTCGCTTTTAAGAAGCTATCTAAAAAATAAACAACAATTTCTTAAAAATAAGGAAAGTGAAACTAATGTTAGATATTGAGTGCCACAGGGAAATGTTTTAGGTCTCTTGTTTACGGTATTTTTACAGTTTTTAAAATACTTTTAAAAAATTTTATTCCTCAAAAAATGGGTCAAAATTAAAAAAGTACTCTATGTGGACTTAGAAGGCTCAAGAGCTATTGTATTATGAATTTCAAAGCAGAAAAAATAATATTAAGATTGATCATAAGCTTTGAGTAATACGAGTAGAATTTTGAAAAAATGACTTTTCTCATATAAGAGCCCTATTGAAGATTGAAAAATGGGTAGAAATTAAAAAGGTGCTTTATGTGGACCTAGCATGGCCGGAAGTAAAAGAATTTTGAAAATTTTGATAAATGACTTTTCTCATATAAGGGCCCTATTGATGATCGAAAAATTGATCAGAATTAAAATGATGTTCTACTTGGACCTAGTAGGCTCGAAAGTTATTCTCTTAAGTTTGACTTGTCTTCTATCTATGTTCCTAATTTCATCAAAATGGTGGTTTAAAAGATCCAGTCTTATACCATTTATTTTCTAATTGTAATTTTCTTCATCGTTATCAGATAGATTTGGAACAAGAAATAATCTCAAGATCATTTATTGCTGGCAAATATATAGGAGATTGACAAGGTAATCTAAAAGTAGTTTATAACAATAAAATTTTGGTTTAAACAAAAAATAACTAAAATACAATTAGAAAATAAAATAACCAATTTTGGTTAAAAATAATTAAAACGGCAACACTGACATGTTAAGAAATAGCACGTGCAAAAAAAGTGAGTGATTTTTTTTTTTGGTACATTTGTGTGGTAATCTCTAGCTTTGTTGCCCGTTAAACCAGCGTTGCCCATTCAGCGATTTTTGCGCTAGATTGAGCGGTTTTTAAATGTCACTATTTTTTCTATTTGCGATTTTTTCAAAAAAAGCTATTAAATTGGCGCGTTTTACTGTACCCAAAATCTACACGTAGACATTTTTATGTTGGCTATTGTCAAATACTATCTCCCTCTTTAATATGTTCCGTGTGGACCAATAAGAAATCTTATTATCAATTTATATCCCAGTGAATATTTAAGCACAAAATTGAGCAATAACGTTTAACATAAGCAGTCAAAATTAATGTTCTTTTTTAATATTTTGCTCTTTTTTCAAAAAAGAAAAGGTGCGAAATTAACTAATATTATTTTAAAAAGGCAAATAAAAAGTAACAAAGGAAAATAATTTAAAAACCAATTTAGAATTAAAATTTTTCATGTTCGTGTTCTTCACCCGCTAACATAAAGTTGAAATAATTTTTTTCCCCTTTATTCTGCCGACGTTATGTTAGGAAATAAAAATACTTTTACTTCCCAATTAAATAATAAAAATAGCATCTTAAGGCCTGTGTGAAACGGTAGAAAATTATTTTTCGTAAAAAGTGAGCTTCACTAGCTCGTAAAGCTAGTAAAGCTCACTTTTTGACAAAAGTATAATTTATTCGACATTTTAAAATTGATAGAAAAGTTCAGTATTGTACAATATATTCTAAATATTATCAATATTAAATTTTATATGTCTTACAATTTCATCACAATGTCCTTTCCTAAAATAGAGTGTGGCTTTTGGAATGGATTTAAAGTAAAATCAAAACATTTAAAATATGTTCATTCATATCTCTTGTTTTTTTTTTTTCTGTTTATACATTTTTGTAAAGTTTTCATTTCCTACAACAGAAACAAATTATTTTTCTCGCCACAAAAAAAACATTTTCTATAATAGAGCATTATTATTATTTTTTTAATTTTAAAACTCAGCAAAAATTAAAACGATTTTTTGATTTCGAAATTCCAAAATATACCTTCAGAATTCTTTTGTTTAAAGTGGTCATTTGAGGTATCTATCCTTTTCTAAATCCCGTTGAATGAATCATCGAATAAGCAGTTTTCAAGATTCTTCCAAACACGTTCCTATTCTTTTTAGGAAATGATTTTTTTGGGGGAAAAAATGGAGTGATTAAATTAAATAATAGTTTCATGAATTTAAATTCATGGATAAGATTTTATGAATCTGGAATTTGAAATTTACAAAAAATTTTACTGCTTATTTCTGTAATAAAAATACCAATTCTAAATTTTTGATTTGAAATATAATTCACTATTCTGTTGAAGTTAAACATTTAAAAAATAAAAAATATGGACTTTATATTGTTTAAGTTGTTACTTTTTGTAAAAATCAGATTCGAATTTAATAAACTAGATAAAAAGCGCTAAATTGAACCAAATTTAGCGCGTTTTGGTTACAAATAGTTGGCAACACTGTGTTAAACATTTTATTTAAATATGCAGACACGTTTGTTTACTCATTTTTTTAGAAGTACACTTTGGCCTCGATTTAAGCCTTTCTTTATGATTTCGATTTATATACAGCATATTTTCTTCTTAGAAATGAAATAAACTTAAGTAACTGCATGTGAAAAATTTATTAGAGTTTTAAAGAGTTTTATTATAATACGTGTATGTCTTAAAGTATATTTTATTGCAAAAAAAATTTTAAATTCTTTGTTTTTGCTAGAAAATCAAAATAGAATTTATATAAGTATGTTAATTTCACCTGATAGCGAAAAAAAAATAGTCATTTTTTATTAAAGATAAACGTCTTTTCTGGAAAAATATGTTTATCCTGGAATTGATTTTAAGAAAAAGGTGTATATACATAAAATTGCGATTCAGTTTGCATCGCAATTCTCCGGCCCCGTTAACAATGCAATCAGGGCCTCAGTGTTGATGAGTATGCAAGTATAAGTAATTTTTTTTGTGCAGCATCCCATCCAACACGTTGTTAAACGTTTAAAATATGATGACTTTAACGGTTGATATCAAACGTGTTTCCCAAATTTGTTACAAATATAGGAAGAGGTTTGAATTTTAAGTTTGATTTAAAGTTGAGAATCATTTGAGAAAAAACGTTTAAAAACCGTACATTCTCAAATTGATATCAAATGCTATTATTGAAACATTCTCAAACCTAAAGATAACTTTAACAATATTGGAAAAATTGTGTATTCTTAATTTGATATATATTGTTGTTATTAAATCATTCATAAATCTAAATAGAAAAGCTAAAAAATATTTGAAAAATCGTATTTTCTCAATTTGATACCAAATATTATATGTATAAAAATAATATATAAAAAAATTGAAACATATACAAATAAATAAATTAATAAATAAATTTATTTAATCAAGTATTTTCCAACTAATAAATACGTATAATGATAGGGCATAATCAAAAGTGTATACAAGATAGAAAGAGAAAACTTTACAAAAAATTAAAAATGCAGATTACTTTTAATTATGTTCCGCATGTGGTCACAATCCACATTTGAAAAAAGTTTGAGAATTATAATTAACAATGGTTTGATAATAATAGCATTTTTCAATTTAACAATTAATTCCCCTTTTTGTTGAGAAAGCTATCATTTTCAAGTTATTTTGAGAAAGGATTTGATTTCAAATCAGCCTCAATTTGACATAAAAAAATTGCGTTTGCTGGGATATTGCTCACTTGTTCTTAATTATCTTTGTATAATAGAGTGTTGCCATTAGGTTAAAATACTTGTGTATCAGTGTTATCCGATGGTACAATTTTATTATCAATTTCTATTCTTTTATATCAATTTAAAAAAAACTGAAAAATTTATAAATAATTAATAGCAATAGGTAATACTGCTACTAACAAGTATTTTAACATAACGGCAATTCTCTGTTATACAAAGTATTCATCTAATAAAATAATAGAATATTGTTTTGCAATTGTTTAAATCTTTCTATATTCGTTTATAAAAATAAAATAAAAGAAAAATATAAAAATAGATTTGATACTCAAAACCTATGATCAATCTTAATATTATCTTTTCTATTCTGAAATCCTTAAGAAGAAGCTTTCGAGTCTACTAGGAGCACCTTTTTAATTTTGACCCATTTTTTTTATCATCAATTTTATATGAGAAAAATCACTTTTTCAAAATTTTTAAAATTCTATTACAGAAAATCTATAATCAGTCAGCATATTATCTTTTTTGCTCTGAAATTCATAAGGCAATAGTTTTTGAGCCTACTAGGTCCACATAAAGCACCTTTTTAATTTCTACCCATTTTTCAATCTTCAATAGGGCTCTTATATGAGAAAAGTCATTTTTTCAAAATTCTACTCGTATTACTCAAAGCTTATGATCAATCTTAATATTATTTTTTCTGCTCTGAAATTCATAATACAATAGCTCTTGAGCCTTCTAAGTCCACATAGAGTACTTTTTTAATTTTGACCCATTTTTTGAGGAATAAAATTTTTTAAAAGTATTTTAAAAACTGTAAAAATACCGTAAACAAGAGACCTAAAACATTTCCCTGTGGCACTCAATATCTAACATTAGTTTCACTTTCCTTATTTTTAAGAAATTGTTGTTTATTTTTTAGATAGCTTCTTAAAAGCGAAAGTCCATTTCCATGAACGCCATAGTACTAGAGCTTTTGCGCCAAGATATATAACAAAAACTTTTGTCAAATCAAAAAATGGCTGTTACAGCACTATGACCTTCATCCAAACATTTACATATATAGTTCTGAACATTCACAAATCCTCTTCAGTACCACAGCCCTTTCGAAATCAGAACTGAAAAGCATTAAATAAGTTATTTTCCATGAAATTTGGAAAAATCTGATTTTATAATATACCTTGAAAAATTTGATCAATAATTGGTAGTAGCGATATAGGACGAAATTCAACATATGTCGCTTTGGAGGATGAGGCGCCGCAGACGAAAATTTTTGTTAAATATAAATCTTGATTATTTGTGCGAATTAATACACAAAAATACCTAAATGGATGATTCCGTAAACATAAAATTAGTAGAAGCAAATAATCAATTATTTTCTTCTTTGTTGAAATATTAAAATTTTAGCCTTTTTATGGCAATTTTAAGAATCAAAAAAGGCTAGAAAAATTTGAGGCTAAAAGCAAAATAAAAAGGATAGATTTAGCCTTAGAAAGGCTAAACTGGCAACACTGTTTATTTATTAAGCATTTACCATGAAATAAAATTTTTTCCAAAATTTTTCAAAACAATTATATACAATTTAATAATTTCTATAAACAAAATTTTATATTGTTTTTTTTTTTTAAAGTTTGGGAAAAAAGTCATATTCGATTCATAATATCTATGAATACAATTTATAGATTTATATGCTTTCTTCTCTGTGTTCTAAACAAAAATATTTAAAATAGCAGATCATCTAAATCCATAGTAAAGCTGCAATTGCATTACGAGTGCATTTTTAAATAAACTATTTACTTTTGTAGTTTCAAGTCTCACTTGGTCTTCATTACAGCCGTTAATCATTACAATTCCTTTACATTGTAGTTTAATTTCAGTAATTTGCCAGATTTTTCTACCATTAATATAAATTTATAACATAAAAAATTGTGATTTTCAGTAAATTAGCAAAAATAGTAATGAGAAAGAAAATAATAAACAAAATCTTATGACCTTTAGAAAGAAATTGTCATTTTTTCAAAAATCTTGAGGAATGAATGATATATATATATGATACTATGAACGACCTTTCGTATCACGTATTCATAGAAACGTTTTGAGATTTGCTTCCTTAGAGTTTTCATCCGGTGTATCACAACCCCATTCAGGTCTGTCGTAAATGCCCCCCCCCACAACATGGAATATATATGTTTAAAATATGAATGATTGTATTCCACCCCTCGTAGCATGTTCCCTGAGAAACAACTGGGTATACCCTATATAGTTCTGAGATCTACTCCCTTAGGGCTTTCATCGGATGTATCACAACCCCATTCAGGTCTGTTCGAAATGGCCCTCCCACAACTTGAAATATAAACCATTAAAAAATATTGATATTATATTCCACCCCTCGTAGCATGTTACCTGAGAAACAACTAGGTATACCCTATATAGTTCTGAGATCTACTCCTTTAGAGCTTTCACCCGATGTGCCACAACCCCATTCAGGTCTGTCGTAAATGCCCCCCACACAACATGGAATATATATGTTTGAAATATGAATGATTGTATTCCACCCCTCGTAGCATGTCTCCTGAGAAACAACTGGGTATACCCTATATAGTTCTGAGATCTACTCCCTTAGAGCTTTCACCCGATGTGCCACAACCCCATTCAGGTCTGTCGTAAATGCCCCCCACACAACATGGAATATATGTGTATGAAATATGAATAATTATATTCCACCCCTCATAGCATGTTCCCTGAGAAACAACTGGGTATACCCTATATAATTCTGAGATCTACTCCTTTAGAGGTTTCACTCGATGTGCCACAACCCCATTCAGGTCTGTCGTAAATGCCCCCCACACAACATGGAATATATATGTTTGAAATATGAATGATTGTATTCCACCCCTCGTAGCATGTCTCCTGAGAAACAACTGGGTATACCCTATATAGTTCTGAGATCTACTCCCTTAGAGCTTTCACCCGATGTGCCACAACCCCATTCAGGTCTGTCGTAAATGCCCCCCACACAACATGGAATATATGTGTATGAAATATGAATAATTATATTCCACCCCTCATAGCATGTTCCCTGAGAAACAACTGGGTATACCCTATATAGTTCTGAGATCTACTCCTTTAGAGCTTTCACCCGATGTGCCACAACCCCATTCAGGTCTGTCGTAAATGCCCCCCACACAACATGGAATATATGTGTATGAAATATGAATAATTATATTCCACCCCTCGTAGCATGTTCCCTGAGAAACAACTGGGTATACCCTATATAGTTCTGAGATCTACTCCTTTAGAGCTTTCACCTGATGTGCCACAACCCCATTCAGGTCTGTCGTAAATGCCCCCCACACAACATGGAATATATGTGTTTGAAATATGAATATAATATTCCACCCCTCGTAGCATGTTCCCTGAGAAACAACTGGGTATACCCTATATAGTTCTGAGATCTACTCCTTTAGAGCTTTCACCCGATGTGTCACAACCCCATTCAGGTCTGTCGTAAATGCCCCCCCCCCCCCCTACACAATATGGAATATATGTGTATGAAATATGAATAATTATATTCCACCCCTCATAGCATGTTCCCTGAGAAACAACTGGGTATACCCTATATAGTTTTGAAATCTACTCCCTTAGAGCTTTCATCCGATGTATCACAACCCCATTCAGGCCTGTCGTAAATGCCCCCCCCCCTACACAATATGGAATATATGTGTATGAAATATGAATAATTATATTCCACCCCTCGTAGCATGTTCCCTGAGAAACAACTGGGTATACCCTATATAGTTTTGAAATCTACTCCCTTAGAGCTTTCAACCGATGTATCACAACCCCATTCAGGTCTGTCCAAAAAGCCCCCCATTCAGGTTTGAATTTTTAAGAATTTGCGCAAAGTTCCGACCCTCGTAGAATCTTCCCTAGGAAATAAATGAATATTGTCTAAACAGTTTTGGGTTCTACTCCACCAGACCTTTAATTTGATGTACCATAACCCCATTCAGGTATGGCCAAAATCAAAATATGGCCCCCTGTTTCTTAGACTTATTGAATTTTGCCAAACTTCAGCACCTCGTAGCATGTCTCCTGAGAAACAACTGGATATACCCTGTGCAGTTTTGAGTTCTACTCCTCTAGAGCTTTCGCGTGATATATCACAACCCCATTCAGGTCTGTCCGAACTGGCCCGCAATGTGACCTGAATATAGGTATTTTTGTTGCACCATATCCTAATGCTGTATATGTTTCTTTGTTTTGTTTTTTTCCAAAAATGTTTTATTGTGATGTTTTTTTTTTTTAAATAATAAAAATTATTTTTAAAAAAGTGTTTTTTTGCTTTAAAAATAGTTTTTTTGAAATGCAATATGTGTGGAACGTATTTAACAGTGTGTGGAACGTATTTAACAGAGGTGTGGGACGTATTTAACTTACGAATTTATCTTCACACACATAAATCTTTTTACGTTCTTTTTATATCCTGACGTTTCATTAGTTATTTGTAAACTAAAATGTAAGTAGTTATTATTGTTTCTACTAAGTCATGACTTTCTAAAATGCCTACTAAACGTATTAAAATAATGAGTTGTTCAACTAATGTGCAAGCAGTGAAGAGCCATTATACCCAGCAAAAACTTAACTTCCAATTTTAAAAGCAACTGCTTCCTGTATACATTACATTGTAGCTTTCATCGCCACTCTCCGCATTTCCAATTAATACTAATGGTTGGTATGAAAAGTTAATAATCTATTTTCGATTTTTTGATCAACTATTTTAATTTCGATTTTTATGGTCGATTAATTGAGCCCCATAATTGGTATTTTAATCGATTATTATTTGTAAAACTAATAAAAAATTAAAATTATATTATGTTTTAAAGGACCATTAGATGTTTAAATATGCATATTTTTCAATATGTTTAAGAACTAAACCGGAGAGTGTATACATTTTGACAGTGAACGCAATAGTCGAACGACTGTTCGAAGAAGATCAAAAGATAATAAAAATAATAGATCTATTTATTGTTAACCTACTTCCGTAGATCACTCTAATAACGTCACTAAATGCAATAATATAAAGTATTATATATAAATCTGGAACCGAGCCCGAAATATTTTCTGCTAGATAGGGCACTTGTTTCGGGAGATATAGACTATCGACTTTTATTTGAACGGTCATGCCACAATTAAGGCGCAGAATTCGTATATAGTGAAATTATAATGTCTACTCAATTGCACTCAATCTCTATCTATACTTCTGAGACTAGTCTGGGTATTCGTGGTCGCCTATGGATATAACAGAAATACGGATGATCATATTCCTCTGGTCGAACTTTAAAATCAGGGCTTGGGAAAAGGATTACTGAAGAAGCTGTTCTTTTGTGTAAACAAATAACCAACATCCAAAACAACTTTTGTGTTATCGAAATAAAAACAAGTGAAATCGCGAACAAAATTCATTAATTACAGCACCAAAAGAAGAAGCTGCTTTTCATACTCGTATTGTTTTCGTTATTTGGTAGGCGAAGTTTTTTCTGGTTATTAGTTTCTTAACTCATTACATTGCAAGCAAAGTTTTTGCTGGGATACATTCCTCAGTTTTTTCGATAGAAAATTTATAAAACCAGTTTTTTATATTGGCCATAATAAAAACATTACCAAAAGTTTCTACAAAGGTATCATGTCTCGGAATGTGAATATTTCAAAATCTGTGCAAAGATTTAGGTGTATCTAATAGGTCGATTATGTGTATGCCAACCTCAACTGAAGTTGTTGTCAGTTGCTCTCAACTGCAGTTGCCACACAGGCAACTACAAATTTCTGGTTGCTGAAATTTTTTTAAAACAGAAGATTGCATTTTTTCTTTTTTTTTTTTTAATTGGATGAATTAGTAGATTAAGCACCAATTCCATATATTTAAAAGCACTTAGATTCATTCAAAAGCTAGGAAGTTGGATGCAACACAAACATTAATCCAAGAGTCGTCTAAAAGCGATTTTACATGTCTAAAATGCAGATTCAGTGTCCAAAAACACATCAATTTACTTTCATTTTGTTGCTGAACTTTCAAAATAGTGTTTTCGATAACTTTTTGGCAACTAAAATGGAGATGCTATTCATAATATAAATTTACTTGTAGGATGCGTTGCCAGTAGTCAACACAACTAAAGTTCGGTTGCAATGCATAATCGACCTATAAATTAAGTTTTAATTATTATTTTTAAATTATTCTCAAATAAAAAAAAGTCTGGAAAACTTTAATTTAAAATCAATTTAATTCTGTTAAGATTGCAAAATTTATTAATTTAAATCAACCACAGGAGTACTGCTGTACTTTTCACAAGCGAATTGTACTAAAAAAAGTACAATTGTGCTGAATTTAGCATCTTTGCGTCAACATATCTCACATTACAGAGCGTAAAAAATAAAAATAAGCAAAGAGCGTAAGAAAAAAAAAAAAGGATTAAAATTTTAAACAGACACACTAATAATGCATTTAAATTTTTACGTTCTCTCTCTTTGCACGGATTTTTTAGATCTTTCGAACTTAATTTTCCGTATACTACATACATTAATATATTGGAAGTTATCTCGCGAAAAGCGTGAGTTATGAGAAAATTTAATTTTAAAAAATGAAATATTAAAGAATCGTCATGAATCTCTAAAATCGATTATAAAGCAATATTTAGGAAATAAATAAAATTTTTCCAAAAATTATAACTTAAAAAAGTATCTGTTCAAAAAAGGTGTCAAAAAGTACCCAAAGTAACGCTTATTTTCATAAAAGTACCAATTTACAAAAACAAAAAAATCGTCACAAATTACGAATTTAAAAAAGAAAAATTTTTCAAGAACTAAATTAGAAATTTTCTAAAGAAAATTATCAAAATTTATTTCAAAAAATGTTTTTTAGACAAATTTATGAATAAAATTCAGAAAAGTATTTAATTTTTCTTTTTCAAAAAAGTATCATTTTTAAATTAAAAAAAAAAAATAAATAAAATAAAATAAATAAAATAATAAATAAACTAAAAATTGAAAAAGCACTTTTTCTTAAAATAAAAATTTTTCAAAAAAGGTAAATGTTTAAAAAATGTATACCGTAATTTTCGAAATGAAACTACGTACCAACTGCCCAACAAAAATATAAATTTAAAAAAACTAGTGCCTATTTATAAAAAGAGAAAACCATTTAAAAAGTACTAATTTTCTGAAAATCAAAAAATATAGATAAAATTTTGCACAAATTTTGATTCCAAAAAAAAAAAAAAAAAATTAAAAGTACCATTAAATAAATTTTTAAAAGGTACGCATTTTTAAAATAGTGTCAGTTTAAAAGTGTGTAAAAAATAAGTAAATTAAATAAAATTAATATTAAAATTTTAAAAATTTATTATTTTAAAAAAGAATTCACATTTATAATAAAAGTACTCATTTTGAAAACATTTATCAATTTAAAAAAAATCTATTTATAAAAATATAGGTACCATTTTTTAAAAAAGAAATGAAAAAAAAAACAAATTAATTTTTTTTAAATAAAAAATATAATTTTTAATATAATTTAAAAAAAAATTATTATTAAAAATACAAATAAAAAAAACATTTATAATGAAACTTCAATTTTCAAAGAAATTATTAACTTAAAAAAAAAAAAAATATATATTTATAAAAAAGTCTATTTTTTTTTAAAGTACTTTTTCCCATAATGTATACATTTTTGAAAAAAAATATTAAAACTAAAAATATTTTTTTTTTTTTTTAAAGAAATTGAAATATCTTTTTAATGTAGTATATATAACAAAGTACCATTTTCCAAAAAAAGTAAAAATTTAAAAAATAATCTTGAAAAAAAGTATAATTTTTATAAAGAAAATTTTCTTTATCAATATATATATATATATATATATATATATATATATATATATATATATATATATAATTATATATAATTATATGTATATATACATAATTTGTTCAACTTATTTTACTTATTTTATTAGACGTTTTTCGAGCACCTGGTGAATAAAATTTGATTTCTATTTTTGAGCTCAAAATCTTTTATAGCTTTTTTTCTTATAATTTTTAAACTTTATAAAAAAAAATTCGCTGTAAATTTACGTACAAAAAAAAAATGTAAAAATACTTAGAAACTATCAAGTTGTTATTTAGTTTTTAGCAAAATTAAAAATAAAATTGCTTGAAATGTAAAAAATTTATTAGACAAAACTATTTATTGTAAAAGAAGAAAGTACTGAAAAAATGCAATAATGATTATAAAATTTCTTCAACCTAATTTGTATTTTAATTTTGAAATGGTGTCACTTGTTTTACTATTTACATTTATTATACAAAATATTTTGTTAAAAGAGAGTTTTTAAATTTTTTAAAAACAATTGCTTTAAAATTTAGTACCTAAAACTATAAGAGAAATGACTGTAGTCATAAAAATAAAAAATAACTATTGTAAATAAAATAAACATTACCCAATACAAATACTAAGTGTATTTTAGTTTTTTTATACTCCACTACTTTCGATAATTTTATTTTGTTTTAAACAAAATGAACAAAAATAAACAAACTGAAATAAACCGAAAAAAAGCTTTCGCTGCAGTAAAATAATAAAATAAAAATAAATATTTTAAGCCAGAGCTTAAACCGGATTGTGTAAGAATACTAAATGTTTGAGTTGACAACACTTTTTTTTATTTTATTTTTAAGCGACACTAACTTGCACAAAAAATGTTAAACAAATATATTTAAATTTATAAAGATTTGCAATAGAATTCAATATTTTTTTCTAATTTTTATAGTTGTAACCGGTTTTGCAGTTTAAAAAAAAATTTAAATTCCCTCTGAATTGTTTTTTTTTTTCAAATTTGAATTTCTGATATGAGTAATGACATCACAGCATATTTAGTTATTTATTAATGTTTTTTTTGCACTATTACAAACAGAAATACATATTTCTGTTTTATTTCAAAAAACGTGTCATAAAATTTTTGTATTCAACATATTTTAATATTGAATTGAATTTTTAAGTGACCAATATTTATCCAGCTCTAATATTTATACCAAAAAAAAAAAAAAGACCGTTGTTCGACCATGGAATAGAATTTATCAACAGGAAATACTCGTACGTTTTTTTTTTCGTATATAATGTTTTTGACCCATTATTCATATGTGTGTATTGTATTTACAAATTTGCAAGGTCATATTTTTGAAATTTTGAATTATTTTTTTATCCATAAAACATAATGCGTGTACAAAACAAAGGTATTTTCTTAAGTGAAATTTAATTAATAAAATAAGCAATATTTTAAGTTAAAAAAAAACTTAATTATTTTAGATTACAAATTCTTAATATAAAATTAATTCTAAATTTTAATAGCGTTCTTATGAATCATATAACGTATTGGATTGAAGAACAAAATATTTTAAGTGAATGGTTTTGGAAAACAATATTCAACTGTCTATGATGTTTTCAATCTAACGAATATTGTTCACCTAAACTTATGCTTTTTTTTTGTTGATTTTACTTGTGCATTTGATTCGATTCCTAGGAATTTATTGTTTTATAAACTGGCAAATGTGGGATTGTTATCAAAGATAATACGAATACTGCAACAATTGCATGACAATACCTCTATCCAAATATTGTTCGGAAACTCACTCTCCAATTCTTTCAATGTGAATCTTGGTGTCAAACAGGGTTGCAATTCTATTTGCATTATACTTGAACGACTTAGCCGACGCTATTGACATCTGTTGAAAACATCACAGTAAAAGTTCTTCTCTGTGCAATACTTCAATAAACATTTGGAAAATAAACTAACATCAAAAATGGCAATATCTTCTACTTGATCTAACTATATAAACCATCCTAAAATATCTAATAAAAATAAACTTAAAATCTTCAGTGCTGTATCTCGGTCAATTGTGTTCCCAAATATGCGGTTACAGGAAATACGATATAGTTGAAAAATTTATAAGAATTTTTATTAAAAATATGTTACTTTTGCCTAGCAACACTCCAAACTATATGATATTTTTAGAAACAGGTTTAAATTCAATGTACCTAGATACGATAAAATTGCATTTTGATTACATCAACAAAGTTCTTAACATGCCTTACAATAGATTGCCTTGCAAACTTACAGAAATGACATTTGCTTAACAAACTTTTTGGGCTGAGAATTGGACGAACTTGAGTACTAAAATTAATTTTTTACCAGAAAATAATGCTGTACCCCTGAGCAAACATTACAAGTCAATTTTACCCCTGGTTAAAATTTATGAAAATCAAAACTATATTTCCGAAGCTAGAAACTCTCAATTTCATGACTTATACTCACAACTAAATTATTGTTTACCGCAAATCACTAACATGGAAATCTCGTCTCGTGCGACTAGTCTATTGATTAGAGCAAGAGAAGAACTTTTGGACATAAATGCTAGATCTTTTAGAAGTACATCAAACGGAATCTGCACTCTCTGTAATTTACACGCCACGAAAAATACTCTTCATTTTATTGGTACATGTCGTATTTACAATGGATTTAGAAGCACATTTTTCAACAAACATCAACTAATCCTACTAGATGTTTTAAATATTCTAAATGGTAATGCATTTAATTTTGGTTCTCTTATCAATTACATGGAATCTTGCTTAAAATACAGAAATTTGTTATTAAATAAATTTGCTTAGTTCGTTTTTAAATTTTGATTTTTTTAAAAAGTGTAAATATTTTTATTTGGTACTTTTGTTAAATAATTTATGCTGTAAATACTCGTATGTATAAAATTTTACTTTTTTAACAGCTTTAATTTTGCCAATTTGGTTCACAACTATATGTTATGCCAGTTATAGATCATTATTTACATTTGAACAAAATTTTGTTAGTATATAAGTGAAAGAATCTATTAAATAAATAAAAAAAATCCAACAGAAACTTTGTCTAAATGTTTTGTATAATACGAGGGCGGATCAATAAGTCTGTGGCTTTTCGAACTTCCCTCGTAGTTATATGAAATGCAACACTATTCCCATCAAGTATCACCTGTTAATAGACTACTGTCAAATTTTGAGCAAGTGTCGTCATTTACTTTGCGTAAAAAATAGGATTTTTTGAGGTCCTTAAAATAGACATTTGTTTGGTCAATGATTTCATCGTTGGAGCTGAATCTCTTTCCACCGAGCCATTTCTTTAGGTTTGGGAAGTAATCACTAGGGGCTAAATCCGGAGAATATGGTGGATGAGGTACCAATTCCTAGCCCAATTCATAGAGTGCATCCATGCATTATCTTAATGAAAAAGAACTTTTTTCTTGGCCATATGGGGTCGTTTTCTTTTCAAATTCTCATTAAATCAGTCTAAAAAGTTGGCATAATATTCGCCGTTTATTGTTTTTCGCTTTTGAAGGTAATCGATGTGGATTATCCCGTGTGCATCCCAAAAAACTCCTGCCATCACCTTATTGGCCGACAAACTTACCTTGGCCTTCTTCGGAGCAGGTTCACCCGGAGAAACCCATGGCTTGGTCTCTGGAGTACAGTAATGGATCCATGTTTCATCCACAGTTACAAAACGCCGCAAAAACTCATTCGGATTGCGGTTAAACAACTCCAAACAATCCTTTGAAGTTGTCACACGTTTACTTTTATGGTCAATTGAGAGCAAACGCGGCACCCATCTTGCAGACAACCTTCTTAAACCCAGCTGATCATTTAAAATTGAAACCACACTGCCATATGAAATGCCTATGGCATCACAATTTCACGCACTTTTACTCTTCGTTCGGCCAACACCATATCGTGGATTTTTTCGGCATTTTCGGGTCTACTGACCTCAATTGACCAACCAAAACAATCAGCGTCATTTGTACTTGTGCGACCACAACGAAAGTCAGTAAACCACTTTTTACCATCGAGCTTTTCCTTGGTTTGATTGACGGTTTTTTTTTTGCAAAAAATAATGTTTAATGAGCACTCGAAATTCAATTTTATCCATTTTTAGAAAAATACACGAGATTGTATGTTTTGAACAGCTGTTAAACGCAAAGTAAATGACGACACTTGCTCAAAATTTGACAGTAGTCTATTAACAGGTGGTACTTGATGGGAATAGTGTTGCATTTCATATAACTACGAGGACTTACTGATACGCCGTCGTAATTTAACACCAGTGTTACATTTCATATAACTACGAGGGAAGTTCGAAAAGTGACGGACTTATTGATCCGCCCTCATATTTTTGCAACTGCAGAATTTGGAAAAAGAAAATTTTAGTTGCTTTTAGTTTGGTCTTATTATGTTTACATCCCGGGTACATCTTGTATTTTTATTGTGATTCAATTTATTATTTAAATATTAGAGTGAGTCAACACTAGAGGGTCATAAACCAAAATTTGTGACAAGATGTTAAATTTCAAAATATATATGTATATATATATATATATATATATATATATACTTTTTTATTATTTTTCTTTTAAAGTAAATAAAATTTCTTTTGTCTTCTTTGCAAAACTTGCTTTCCAATGATGAGCTTATAAACATTTGATAAATATTCCAGTTTTTTCTTCTTATAAACTATTTATTTGACGATGACATAATGTATTTAGTTATTATTGGCAACATTCGCTAATGGTTTTGTATCTAATACCTGTTTTATTTTATAACTGTTCCATATAGAAAACAGTAAATGCAACATAATAATTATGATGTTCATTATAATGTTGCATATATGGTGGTATTATATATACATTCGTATATATAGATTTAATATTAACCAACAGCTAACAAATAACACAAAAGTTTATTCTTCATTAATTTACCACAACAACGCAATAGGAAAAAAAATCTTAAACATTACAAAATAAAAGAAGAAAAAAAGTGTTCTACATAATTTCTTCTGTACATAAGATTTGTTTACTATTTATACCCTACACCACCATAGGTGGTTGGGGTATTATGTGTTTGTGCTGATGTTTGTAACGCATAGAAAAAGTTATCCAACACCCACCTTAAAGTATACCAATCGAATCAGAATCACTTTTTAAATCGATTTAACGATGTCTGTCCGTCAATCTGGCTGGCTGGACGGCTAGCTTGCTGTCCATGTATACTTTGTTCACAATGTACGGATCGCAATTTTAAAGATAATTCAATGAAATTTGGCACTTGGGACTTCTACGATACAAGCACGAAGCCTATTGAAATTAGTTGTAATCGGTCCATTATTTCACCTAGCCCCCATAAAAATGTCTCCCCGGAATAGAGTTTAAACACTCAAAAATGCCTTAAAAATAAGAATATTTTAATAAAATTCGGTGCAAAGAAGTTCTGTACAAGTATCATTCTTTGTACCAAATTTTATGAAGATCGGCCCACAATTGACCATAGCTCCCATATAAACCTCTCTTCCGAAAGTCACTTTAACGTGCATAAATACCATAAGAATATTAGTATCAAGTTAATATTTGACACAAATAAGTTTTATGTAAGTAGAATTAATATTGCCAAATTTTATGAGAATCGGTCCATAATTTGCCATAGCTCCCATATAAACCCACTTCCAGGAATCGTCTTAAAGTGCACACAGGTGTAATATAAGTTCCGCTGCCGAATTTTTATTATCGTATATAATGGTGTAGGGCATCATATAGTCGGTCTTGACCGACTATATCTTTCTTTCTCGTTTTTTTTTCTTTTGCTTAATTTATACAAAGTGCACTATTTTAAAATTTCTTCTTAATATAAACCTCAAGATATTTATTTATTTACGTACCTCTAGTTACATAATATATAGATACACATAAACAAAGAAATAGGAAAGATAGAAAGATACTTAAATAAAATTAAAATTGTACAAATATAAAACTAACAGATTCTATATAGATAGACAGAATGACGGACAAGAACTTAAAAATAAATTGTTTATTTTGAATAAAAAAAAAACAATTTCTTTAAAGTGCTTTTAAGATACAGATTACGTGAAGTTTGTTTAAAATTTCAATTTTATTAATTTGTTATTATCTTAACTTTAATATTTATGATGTAAATAGAAAAAAAAATGCATTTAAATTTTTTAAAGTTTATTTACTTTTAATACCATTTTATGCATTTCTGTTATTTGTTATTAATGTTTTTCTTCTCTTGGGGATTACATTTTATTATAATTATTAGTTTTTTTTTTTTTTTTTTTTTTTTTTTTTGTAAAAAAAGTATAAATTTATAAATAGACTTATATACAAATAAGTACTTAGATTAATGTATGTATAAATGTGTATTTACATGTACATACGTACGAGTACATATAAATATTTTACGTATTATTTTACTTGAATAATTTTCTGCTATTTGCCCGAATGGAATTTGAAAGTTTGTCCATTGCATGGTCACGTCGGTTTAAGTTTTTTTCTTTTTTTTATATTCAGTTTTTTTTTTTATTATTTTTCTACATCATATTGTTTTTTATAATTTTTTGTGATGATGGTGATAGGGGAGTTGTGATGTTTAATGGTAAACCACAAACTTCTGACTTCGTTGTAACACATGGAGGAGATAGCCTATGATGAGCTGTTTTGGAAAAAAATCAAATGTTAACCCCTTAATTGTCAACCATACAATTGAGGCTTTTTTGTTTTCCTGGTACTTTTTTTTTTTCATTATTATAAATATAAAAGGTCAATAGTCGTAATTGTTTAAATATTTTTATGCGCAATCCGTAAATAATGATTGATTGCAACAATAAAATTTGTTATATTTAAAAAAAGTTTACTTATGGTTTTTTTTATAAAATTTTTTAAAAGTCTGTTGTTATTTAATGTTTGTTTAACAAAAAAAATTAAACATAAAGAAAATTTAATTTTAAATTATTTTAATATTTCTTTTTTGTATGTTGAAATCAACTTTCGGAGAGCCTCAGATATATTAGTTACATATTAGAATAATTTTTGGAATATTGTTATTATAAATCACAAAAATCCTTTTAGAAATAATAGAGTTATAAGCAAAATATTTCCATATAGTTCGAAAAAATCGATTGTTTGAAGTCTATACATAAATTATAGTTTTTTATATTTTCTCCATTTGAAATTTTTTTTTTATACAAAAACTGGAATTTTTATTAAATTTTTATAAAATCCCCAAAATATACGAATTTTTTTTATATAATATTAAAACAGTGATTCTCTGACACGGGATTTCTTAATCAATTTTGATACACGTAATCTTTGAGTTCTAAGTTTGACTCTAGTTTTCGGCATAACCCTTATATATAAAATTAATGAGGTTGCAACATAAATATATCGAGAATTTGAATTAATATAATAACAAAAAATTAATAAAAATTAGAATTCTCATCACTTTTTAATCTGCTCAATAGTTTTGGTGATATTAAAAAAATGTTATTAAAAAAATCTAATCTAATACCGATATTAAAAAATTTTGTATTTCAAAAAATCCTTAAAAATCTAAAACTAGTAAGAAATTTAACTTTTTTCCTTTATAATAAATTTGTATTTGTTACAATTAATACTAGCCATATTTTATTAAAATTGATGACTAAATGTCAACTTTATTCGCAATTAAGTGATACCTCATTAAATAAAATCGATTTTCCTAACTCCTATTGAAATGTTTTTGTAAATAATTTTGTTGTTGTTTTTTTTTTAATTTTTAAATAAGATATCAACTTAATTGAGAATAATATGAATATATAATTTATTAATAAAATCGAATTTTCATTAAGTCGATTTTGTTCTATAAACGATTTTTTTTTTTTAATAATCCAAAGTATATTCGCAAAAAAAGGAGAATAAAAGGATCCAAAATTTCGAATTTATTAAAAAAGAGCATAATTTTGAAAAAAAGCCATTACACAAAAGAATTGAATTTTTAACAAAAAGAAAACATTGTTATCCCAAATTGTTGAGTATTAACCAAATGATTTACATGTATTAAAAAAAATCACCGAATTTTTACTAAAAGAGAAAACAAATCGCCAAAAAAAATATATTTCATAAAAAAGCAATTTTTATTCTTCATAAATTTCTGGATTTTTACCAAAAAAAATTGATACTTTGCGAAAAGAAAACACAAAAATGTTAAATTAAAAAAAAAACATTAAAATTTATAATTTTTATTAAAAAAAATCACCGAATTATATTAAAGCGAAAAAACAACGAAATTTCACAAAAAAATAAATAAATAAATAGAGAATTGAATTTAAATTGCAAAAATAAAAATTAGTTTTCCAAATTTCTGGATTTTCACTAAAAATTGGCATTTTGCAAAGAAAAAAAAAATCAATCAAATTTCGAAAAGACTGGTGATTTGATCAAGTCGACTTTTTAATAAACACCGAAAAAAGGTCACGAAAAGTATTTCATAAAAAAATCTTTTCCGCCAAAAATAAATAATTTTACCATAAAAATAAAGTCTCTTCTTTACTAAACACAAGATTTTTTAAAACAAAAAAAAAAAAAAAAATAAATAAATAAATAAAATAAAAAAAGTTTTTCATTAAAATAACTATTTTTCACCAAAAGCAATTAAAAATATATTCACTAAACAGAAGATTTTTAAATAAAATATGCCAGTTTTCAATAAAAAATTCGCATTTCGCAAAAAAAAAAAAACACTAATATATGGAAAAAATGGGGTTTGATCAAAACGAAGATTTTTTTTACTTAAATACCGAATATTCACCAAAAAAAAAATCGCGAAATGTGTTTCACCAAAAAATTTTTTCCGTCAAAAAAAAAAAAATGATTTTCATCAAAAAATAAAACCTCTTTCTTCTTCACTAAACACAAGATTTTTTAATTAAAACGTTCGTCATAAAAAAAATAAATAAATAAAAAATAAAAAAGCTTTTACGTTAAAATAACTATTTCTCACCAAAAGAAATTAAAAATATATACATTTATTTTACACTGAAAAATTTCTCAGAAAATAGAAAAGATATGAAAAATTCAACATGACCAAAGTGCTCAAAATTGCCTCTTTATTTACCTTTTTCAGCTACTTTATTTCTGACATAAACGGCTGCTTAGTTTATTGCAGTGCAACTAAAAATATGTTTTAAAAAGTGTTTTATGTGCATAAAAAATGCTCCTAAAATCGGAAAATATGCCATTAAAATTAAATAAATTTGCTCTTATTGTTTTTTCTGGATAAATTTTAAATTATCTTTTACTCATCCTAAAAATAACTTGATTTTTATTAGCAATGACTAAGTGATGTTTTCTTTTTTACGTGAAATATACAAAACTATGCGTTTTAGTATAATATATGCAAAAATATGCCATTTAAATTACTATGAAAATATGACAAAACATGCTGCTAAGCCCAAAATATGCAAAAATAGGCTGTATCAAATCGATGTTAAAATTCTTTAACTTGTCTGAAATGGTTCATTTGAAGCCCAGAAAAAAAGATATTTTTCACAAAAATCCCAAATGATAACTTATTACTTTTTTGGCCAACAAAATTGTTTTTCTGCCAATGGTTTTTGTATTTCTCAGTCATTTAGTTATGCCAATGACTAATAAAAGATTTTTTTTTTAGTTTTAGAATGACATTAAAGTAAAAATTAATTATGATTTTCCAAACAAAAGTCAAAGAGGATCAGGCGTCTTATAAGTCTATTCTATGTAATTCGTTCATTATTTATTTATTATTATTATTTTTTTTTTTTTAATTCATAAACATAGTATTTTTATTTATAAAATTTTAAACCAATAAATAGTGCTTTAATGGGTTAAAATTCACAAATACCCTCAATTGCAGTTTTAGTTTCAATTTTAATTAAACTCAAACAATAAAAAAAAAACAAAAAAGTAAAAAGCGCATTTGGAAAATTTGAAAAATTAATGACATCACATAATTTCTTTACATTTTTATTTTCATATTTCCAGTTTTTAAATAGATTTTTTTTTCTTTTTTTGCTTCATTATTAATCATCATCCTCATTATCATAGCATTTATTGCAGTTTTTATCTATGATAATAAAAAAAAAAAATTATAACCAACACTTGAGTTACATTAAAAATAAATCAAAGTTAAGTGTTTGTCACACACAAAAAAAAAAACAAGGAAGAAAGATATAGTCGGTCAAGATCGACTATATGATATCCTACAACATTGTGTACGATAATAAAAATTTGGGAATGGTACTTGTGGCTGATTTTACTAAATGTAAAATAAAATATACAAATACCGAATAATACGCTGATACTCACATCTAGATGATTTTATGCACTTTAGGACGATTCCTGAATGTGGGTTTATATGAGAGCTATGGTAAATTATGGATCGATTATCATAAAATTTGGCAATGTTGTTTCTACGTACATAAAACTTATTTGTGTCGAATATTAACTTGATACTAATATTCGTATGGGATTTATGCACGTTAAAGTGATTTTCGGAAGAGGGGTTTACATGGGAGCTATGGTCAATTTTGAACCGATTTTCATAAAATCTGGTACAAAGATTGATACTTGTACAGAACTTCTTTGCACCGAATTTCATTAAAATATTTTTATTTTTAAGGCATTTTTCAACATTTGTATGGGTGAAATAATAGACCGATTACAACCAAATTCAATAGGCTTCGTTCCTATATCATTTCCTTTTGTACTTTGTGCATCCATCCAGACGGACGGACATCGTTAAATCGATTTCTATGCGTTACAAACATCAGCACAAATGCATAATACCCCAACCACCTATGGTGGTGTAGGGTATAAAAGAAAATGAAAATTTGCTTACTAAATACTCTTACACCTAAAGAAAGATAACTATTTCTTGATAAATATTTTATTTATAAGAGACTTACACATATATTAGTATTAGTAAGACATTAAATTTTTTGGCATTTTTTAATAAAATTTAAATGCAAATTTATCTTTTTTTCTTATATTTATGAAAAACTCGACGTATATACATGCTTATTCGTTAATCTTGATCTTTGCATCTGAAATTAGTGACACTCATTACTTATTTTATTTTGTTGTTATTGTTGTTGTGCTATAATTAAAATTATCATAAAAAATACAATACTATAATAAACTGATTGTTGGTTGGGTTGACTTTGGAAAGTCCGTAGATGTTTTTTTTATTCAATTTTTTTTTCATTGCAAATACTCACTCGTACATATTGTACTAAGTACGAAGGTAGGTAGGTTGTTTGTTTTACAGAAATTTAAAAGAATTAATTCATGAAGTTTTAGTTGAATTTTATTAAAATGTAAAATAAAAAAAAATCATTTAAATTATATTTATTCCCTGCTTTCGTTCTCTATTTTCCGCTGATTTGTACAAAATTTGGAATTTTCCATGTAATTTTTACAAGATTTTTTTTCAGTATATTTTTTATATGTGTTTAGCAGATTGGAAACCAATTAACTTCCCGAAGGATTCAAAAAATTTTGGCATACGTGTGGATAAATACATCATTGAAAATAACTAAAATAGGTCTATGAATAAAGAATTTCTTTATACAAATTCGACTTTTGGAAAACCTCAGACCTCTTTCATAATATTTCGTTGAAGAAAAGTGGTCTTAAAATCCAATTCAGTTGAATAAAATAAAAATCCATATTAACCAAATTTATCTATTTTACTATTTTTTAACAAAAATTTTTTCATAATTTTCTATAAAAAAAAACAATTATTCAACAAAAATAAAACAGTTTTCTCCAAAATCGATTTTTCAAAAAAAAAAAAAAAAAAAAAAAAATAATAATATGCGCTAAAAACAAAATTTTTTATTTCTAAACCGACTTCATATCAAAAAAATTTTTTCTTTAGAAATTGTTTTTATAATAATTTCAAAATTCAATTTCGAAATTTTGGTTTAATTTTTCCATGCAAAATTGTTTCAAAATAAGCTCAAAATTTTAAAATATTTGTCCAGTTTTCTGTAATATAATTCTAAATTAACTTTAACATTTTCCAAATTGATTTTTTAAGAAATAATTTAACGGTTTTTAGTTAAGATTGAACATTTTAAAAACAAATTCGAATTTTTCCAACATTACTAAATACATATTTTAATAATGACAATTGTACTTAATTTTTATTTTATTATTTTACGTTGCATCAAAACTTAACCCATTTTCGATTTTTTTAGTAAAATTCGAAAATACGAAACTTTTCAGATTTTTCGAACATAATTAATATTATGGAAAGCATAATTTTTCTTTGTCAGGTTTAAAAAATTTTAAATAAATTTTTCGAATAATAGAAAATATTTTTCTTTAATTTTTTAAAAATTTTATTCCAAATTCAAGTTTTATAAAATATATTTTTTAGAATTACAAATCAAGATTTTAGTTTTTTAAGTTCGAAACACAATATTTTCTTAAGTTTTTTTAATTTTTTCTTTACCAAATTCGAAATTCCAAAAATTATTTTAATATTACTTCGAATTTTAAAGTGATTTGTAAATATTTAAAAATTTTAAATCAATATTGAATTTTCGAAAATACGAAATTTTATTAAAATTTTTCGCACATTTATTAAAAATTGTATTCCAAGTTCAAATTTTTCGAATGATAAATATTTTTGTTAACTTTTATTTTAATTATTTAAAGATTTTAGTAAAAGTTTGAATTTTGTAAAAAATTTTCGAAAATTTTTAATCATAATTTAAATTATTTGTCTAAGCATAAATTTTTATGTTCGAAAAACGAAATTTTCTTCAATTTATTGAAATTTAACTAAATATTACAAAACAAAATTATATATTTTAATTCGGTTTTAAATCAAGTTACACTTTTTACAATAATTTAATTTTTTTTCTATTTTTATATTTCAAAATAATTTTTTCGGTTTGAAAATTTTTTTACCAAATTCGAATTTTCAAAAACTTGTTTAAACATTCGTTTGATTTTTAAAGCGCTTTGCAAATTTTTAAAATTAAATCATTATGAAATTCTTTAAAATATGAAATTTTGTTCAAATTTTTGAATAAAGGTTTAAAAAATTTATTTAAGGTTTAAATTTTTCGAATAATGGATTTTTTTTTTATTGTTTAAAAATTTTATTCCAAGTTAGAACTTTCTGAAATATATTAATATTCAAACATTTCAAGTTAAGATTTGAATTATTTACTAAAATGCCTATTCTCAGAAAATATTGTGACTGAAAAATAGTCATCACATAAATTGTATTAAAAATCTTATTCACAAACAAAAACTGAAATGTGATTTTTTTAAATAATTAATTTTTTTATATTTCAAAATTAATTTTATTTTTCGTTTTGAAAAAATTTTTATCGAATTTTCAGAAATTCATTTTAACATTCGTTCGAATTTTAAAGCGATTTGTAAATGTTTGAAAATTTTAAATCAGTGTCGAATTTTCAAAAATCCGAAATTTCGTTCAAAATGTTCTCACAATTGTTTAAAAATTTTATTCCAAGTTCAAATTTTTCAAATAATATAATTTTTTGTTAACTTTTTTTAATTGTTTAAAAATTTTATTTCAAGTTAACTTTATAAAATATATTAATATTGGAAAACATCAATTCAAGATTTCAATTATTTTTTTAAATTTAAATTCTTTTATGTTCTTAATACGAAAATTTCTTAATTATTTTTGAACAAAACTAAGTATGTATTAAAAAAAAAATAATGTTTAATTCGGTTATAAATCAAGTTCGAATTTTTAGAATAATTTAATTTTTTACCAAATTCGGATTTTCAAAAATTTATTAAATAAATTTTATTTTAAATAAAATTAATTTTTTTAAATCAATATCGAATTTTTGAAAATACGAAATTTTCGAAATTTTCCAACATAATAAAGAATCGTAATAATTTCAAGTGAGATCGAAAACTCTATATTTTGATTTTTTATAAAAAAAAAAAAATACTTTAGTTGACAATTTTAGTTTTAGATTGTAGGAAAATTAAAAACTATTTCCAAATTGTGTTAACATAACCAAAACATTTCAAATTATAATTGTTTGATGTTTTAGATTTTTATTATTTTTTTAGATTTTTCAATAACTTAATCGTTTTCTAAAATTATAAAAATAAATTGTTTATTCTTTGAAAATTTCAATTCGAATTTTCGAATATCATTTAAAAAAAGTGAAATATTTTGTAATGATATAATTCTTTCAAATTTTAAATATTTCCAACAACTGATCTCTTTTTCCATTTTTTTTCTTCTTTTTGGGTTTTAACATTTGTTTTTGAAACCATACGGTGTATATTTGAAAACTTTATCGCGTTCTAATCTTCAGTGGTTTGTTGTCGATTTAAAATAAAGAGAAAAAGAAGAAGAAGAAAAAACTGAATTATTATTCACACCATCAGTAAAAGCTTGTTGTGTCGTAGTACGTTATCGTGCTGGTTTTATTGTATTTTTTATATTTTCTTAATATTATTATAATTCACTGTTTACTTATACTTTCCATTGTTGTGATTTCTTTCAATGTTGTTGAGGTTGTTGTGTGGTGTTTTTTGGTTCATTTGAAGAATGTAGGTATTCGAGACCAAGAAAATTTCTGTTTGTTTGATGACTTCATAACTCTAATATAAAGGTGCTGTTATTTAGTTGGTACTATCTCGTTTTTTAAAGTAATTTTCATTATTTTGTATGTAATTTTTTCCTTTCGCCTGTATAAAATTTTTAACATAAAAAATGCCATTGATATGTTGAATATTTTTTTTCTATATTTTTTTCTCCTTCTTTTTTAGTATTTTATATGAATTTTATTTTAACCGTTGTGTTGTTCCACTTTCAATGTTTTCTTATTTTTTTGCAAGAGGGGTCGTGAAGAATATCAATTTATACACGTACATTCAAACAGATTATTAAAACGTAAAAGTTGTTAAAGGTTGAATCATTAATGTTGTTAAATTGAGGAGAAAAAACACTTGGCAAAGGTTGACCATTGTATTCAGACCTGGGTTTTTAAATGAAAATTTCAAACTTGTTTTTTTTTTTTCTCAAAAATACTAAAATTTCGAAATGAAGGTCTTTTAGATGAAAAGGTATTCACATACGCCTGATTTTTCACATCAAAAATTGTTCCAACGAAAATCTATAAATTGACCTAGACAAATTTAAATCCAGTTTGTAGTTTGTAGTAGAAATTTTCGAAAATTACCATATAATCAATTAATTTTACTTGTATGTTCTTCAAAAGTTTAGCATCCTTTATCTTTAAGCTTTATATTTATTAATCAAATTTTCTCTATTTTTTTTTAGTAATATCCGCCCGAAATCTATTATGCAAGGGGAAAAACAATACAAACAATTGTTTTGTAACCATTGCCTTGGGTAAGGAGAAATATCAGACTTCGGTTATAGAAAAGGCCCCACCAAAAGTTGAATGGAAAGAAGAATGTGAACTGTAAGTTTATAACGCTTTAACACTTGCCCCATCCTCCCTTAACTCAATTTTTTCTCTCTCTTAAATTTCTAGTAAAATTCCCGATCAAGGTAATCGAGCTGAGCTCGTTCTTACCTGTTTACATCGCAACAATTTGGGTATAGATGAATTTCTTGGCCAAGTTACTTTGCCTCTTAATGAAATGGATGCTTATGCTAGTTCGAAAGTGAAATGTTATAAACTCGAAAGTAAACCGGGTAAAGAGAAGAAGAATAAAGAACGTGGTGAGCTAGAAGTAAAGATATCGTTCACAGTCAAATCGGGATCATTGACCGATTTGAGTAAGAAAGAGAAACATAAGTCTTCCATAGGACAGTTAGCATCATCCGTAGGCGGTAGTTTATTATCGATCAGTACAATCGAAAAGCGTAAGGGTATTAAGAAGATTGCCAAAAAGTTTGGTTCCAAACTACATCTGAGTGGCAGCGGTAAGAAGAAAAACAAAGATGATGATGACATGTCGTACTCTGGTTCGTTTGCCAGTATTGGCACACCGAATCGTGTGCGTGTGGCCGATAGTGATGATGAATATGATGATGATGTACAATTCGAAAAGCTGTCACAAAAGAGTTGGGTTAGTTCTCGTGATGGTTTGCAGCCTCATACACAGAATTATACTCCAGGAAATCCATCGCCATTGATGGGTTCATCGGGAAAAGGTCAAATAGGTAAGGACCATCACTTCAGATTTGATGGATCAGACAACCTCAGTGTGGATCCGGAATTGGAAGAAATTGAAAATGAATTTAGCATAAGAGCACGTACTTTACCACCTCCTTCAAAACCTCCACGCACACCCCAAATGGATGGAGGAGAAATAAAAATAAATGGCAAAGATAAACATAATACAGAATTGGATGAATGGGAATCGAAATTGTATGGACGTAGTGCCGATTCTGGTAATTCAGATTCGTTAAAACGACGTCCTTGGGAGCCAGTTGCGGTGCCATTGAAAACTTCTAGTTATGAAAACGAAGAAGCTGAGGAAAAAGAGAAACCCTTAACAACAGAAGCAGAAACCATGAGTAAATCTTTATTGCCCACTCTACCGGAATCACAAACAGTAGATAGTTTCTCAGACACTTCTAGTAGCAGTGACGATGAGGAAGAAGTTAAAAAAGATGAAGAAAAACCAAAACAAGTTGTAACTCCTCTAAGACAAGAAACTGAAGAAAAACCCAAGCTTAAAGAAAATTCACCCACAAAACCAACTGAACTCAAGATTGAGACTAACGAAATAGTTAAAAAAGATTCTTTAATATCACCAGATGTTGATATAAATGAATTTGAAAAATTTAATGCTTCTTTTGCTAAATTTGAACAAAGACACAGCTCCCAATTCTTTGATATTAGCGATGAAACAAATAATTTCCTTAAACATGAATCTCAATCATCTAGTGTTTCCCACCCTCAACCTAAACCAAGAGCAAGAGTTGTACCCACTGTAGAAAAGGTAGATGAAAATATTAAAACCTTGGAAGAAGATAAACGTCAACGTGCCGCTGAAGATGCTC
Source organism: Protocalliphora azurea (assembly GCA_932274085.1). NCBI lineage: Eukaryota > Metazoa > Arthropoda > Insecta > Diptera > Calliphoridae > Protocalliphora > Protocalliphora azurea. The sequence goes on from OW026523.1 coordinate 132,832,595, forward strand.
GCTTAGAAGCGGAATTACAAGCAAATGAAAAACATCTGAAAGAAGAGGAAGAAGCTCTACAACAAGAATTACGCCAGAGAGAAGATGAAGAAAAGAGACGTGAAGCCAAACGTCGTGAAGAAGATCTTAGAATATTGAATTTCTCCAAACGTTTGATATCACAAGAAGAAAAATCAGAAAATAAGAAAGAAGAAAGAACCATTGAACCACTCCTAGTTAATAATAACAACAACAAAGAACAATATCAAGAAGAAAAGAAACTAGAAATCAATAATAAAAGAGAAAGACAATTTAATTTTAACAATAACAGAGGTGAGCGTGTGAGAAATGGAATGAAGAATGAGCAAAAAACTGCGTTTTGAGACAACAATAATGTTTAAATTGTGTTTGTGGAACAATAAACACCAACATGTATTTGTTTTGAATATTTTACTTTTCCATACCAGTATCCTTCTACATATTTAAAATGTTGTTTAATTCCCCCCAAAAAATCCCACTGAAGATGTTGTCTATCCAATTGTTATTTATAAACAAAATATTTATTTCATGTCTATCTAATGTTGTTGCATTGTATTTTGTCCTTATTCAGTATTTAGAAACTGCTCAAAACAAACCTGGAATGCTAATATGTTCGAGTATTATAACAATAATTACTTTGTTTGGACTCTATATTTGCACCACAAACACAAAACATTCATAACACTCATTTACGCATGTTTATTTGCTTTTTTTTTAAGGTTATAAATACCAAACTAAAGAAACTCTATTAATGTGTTCTATGGTGTTTTTTTATATATTTCAACAGAAAAACAACCCGTTAGTAATGCTTCAACACCTAGTCCTAAACAAAATGAACGCATCATAATTGGTCATGAAAAAGCCACAACACAAGCCGAAAGACGTGCCGAAATATCGGCAGCTTTAGCAAAAAAATATGAAGGCAAATCAAGAGAGGTATATAAATAATTATTTTAACTTTATAAAATAATGTTTTTAAATATTTTTTATTTGTTTTTTTAGGAACTTATGCTAATTGCGAATGGTATGGAAAATGAGGCCTTAATACAAAGGCAACGTGTCAAAGAACTTGAAGATTATTTAGACAATTTATTATTAAGAGTTATGGAAACACATCCAAAAATCTTACAAAATCCTTATTCACGAACAACTTCAGCCAAGAGGTGAGTTTTTTTTCTTTTGAAATATATTTTTTTGCAAAAGTATTTTAAATATACTCGTATTTATAGTTAAATTCAGTTTAGTTTCTTGTTGTACATCTTTTACTTTACTATTTTTTTAATGCTTTTTTCGCTATACATATTCGTAATATGCAGACTATTTTGGCATTTTAAATTTGATTTTCTTTTTAATTGATTTAAATCGATTGCTAATAGTAAATGCATTTGAAAGACAATATTTTCATTTAGGAAATTGTGAGCCAGTTCTTTAGATAGATTGTTCAACAATTTGGCAAAATAAACGACACATTTTTTATTATTATTAGTATTTTTTTTTTTTTTTTTTTTTTTTTTTTTTTGAAGAATTTTACATATAGATTACAATACAAGGTTCTTATTGTTGGCTCCTTCAAACATCGTTATTAAAAAGTTACGTTTATTTTGTCAATTACTTAAAAAATGTGAGCGATTTAGAGAATGAGTCCCTATTCTACAACTATCATTTGAAGATTAATATAAACTGAACATGTTTGACCTTATCGAAAAAGTGCTTTTAATTACCTTAAACGTTGAGATATAAAGACATCTTCACGAAATTTCTTTTTGGCAATTTTTTTTTATTTTTTTAAATTTCTTGATATTTATCACATTTGCTGAAGTTCCGAAGTATTGAGGAGCATTCAAAAACAGGAAAATTCATTTCTTTTTTTCGTAAAAGCGTACCTTCGATTCATTGTCTAAACTGCTTAATATTGGGTTAATTTATTGATGAATGTTTTAAGCAATTTAAATATTTTTTTAATGCGGATCGCGGGAATCCAGGAAAAGAGAAAAAATTGCAATCGTTAAAAAATTAGCGAAATTGCATTCTCTAAATCGTACGTTTCAAAGCTAAGGATATTTGAAATGTGTAAGTATTTATGTTGTTGTAGTTGCAATGTTTGCATGTTAAATTAATTTTATTATCTGTAAAAATTTTAGTTTTTTAAATTACCGATAAATTGGTATAAAAAAGTAACGAAAATTACAAATGTATTTCAGTAACTAAATCCTCTCCATGTGAAATGTTTAAATAATTTGCTTTTCAATAATCGATCGATAGAAAAGTCAAGTCCTTAACCTTTCTATATAAAAGTCAAGTAACCGATAACGTTTCTATATAATAGTCAATTCATCAATTACAAAATTAAAGTTATCGATAACTTTTCTATAAAAAAGTCGTTTTCGATAACTTTTCTATAGAAAAGTCAAGTTATCGATAACTTTTCTATAAAAAGTCAAGTTATCGATAACTTTTCTATAGAAAAGTCAAGTTATCGATAACTTTTCTATAGAAAAGTCAAGTTATCGATAACTTTTCTATAGAAAAGTCAAGTTATCGATAACTTTTCTATAGAAAAGTCAAGTTATCGATAACTTTTCTATAGAAAAGTCAAGTTATCGATAACTTTTCTATAGAAAAGTCAAGTTATCGATAACTTTTCTATAGAAAAGTCAAGTTATCGATAACTTTTCTATAGAAAAGTCAAGTTATCGATAACTTTTCTATAGAAAAGTCAAGTTATCGATAACTTTTCTATAGAAAAGTCAAGTTATCGATAACTTTTCTATAGAAAAGTCAAGTTATCGATAACTTTTCTATAGAAAAGTCAAGTTATCGATAACTTTTCTATAGAAAAGTCAAGTTATCGATAACTTTTCTGTAGAAAAGTCAAGTTATCGATAACTTTTCTATAGAAAAGTCAAGTTATCGATAACTTTTCTATAGAAAAGTCAAGTTATCGATAACTTTTCTATAGAAAAGTCAAGTTATCGATAACCTTTCTATAGAAAAGTCAAGTTATCGATAACTTTTCTATAGAAAAGTCAAGTTATCGATAACTTTTCTATAGAAAAGTCAAGTTATCGATAACTTTTCTATAGAAAAGTCAAGTTATCGATAACTTTTCTATAGAAAAGTCAAGTTATCGATAACTTTTCTATAGAAAAGTCAAGTTATCGATAACTTTTCTATAGAAAAGTCAAGTTATCGATAACTTTTCTATAGAAAAGTCAAGTTATCGATAACTTTTCTATAGAAAAGTCAAGTTATCGATAACTTTTCTATAGAAAAGTCAAGTTATCGATAATTTTTCTATAGAAGTCAAGTTATCGATAACTTTTCTATAGAAAAGTCAAGTTATCGATAACTTTTCTATAGAAAAGTCAAGTTATCGATAACTTTTCTATAGAAAAGTCAAGTTATCGATAACTTTTCTATAGAAAAGTCAAGTTATCGATAACTTTTCTATAGAAAAGTCAAGTTATCGATAACTTTTCTATAGAAAAGTCAAGTTATCGATAACTTTTCTATAGAAAAGTCAAGTTATCGATAACTTTTCTATAGAAAAGTCAAGTTATCGATAACTTTTCTATAGAAAAGTCAAGTTATCGATAACTTTTCTATAGAAAAGTCAAGTTATCGATAACTTTTCTATAGAAAAGTCAAGTTATCGATAACTTTTCTATAGAAAAGTCAAGTTATCGATAACTTTTCTATAGAAAAGTCAAGTTATCGATAACTTTTCTATAGAAAAGTCAAGTTATCGATAACTTTTCTATAGAAAAGTCAAGTTATCGATAACTTTTCTATAGAAAAGTCAAGTTATCGATAACTTTTCTATAGAAAAGTCAAGTTATCGATAACTTTTCTATAGAAAAGTCAAGTTATCGATAACTTTTCTATAGAAAAGTCAAGTTATCGATAACTTTTCTATAGAAAAGTCAAGTTATCGATAACGTTTCTATGGAAAAGTCAAGTTATCGTTAACTTTTTTATACAAAAGTCAAGTTATCGATAAATTTTCCATACAAAAATCAAATTATCGATAAGTTTTCCATAGAAAAATCAGGTTATCGATAACTTTTCCATGGAAAAGTCAAGTTACCGTTATATTTTTTACTGAAAATTAATAATATCAATATCTTTTATACAGAAAGTAACTTTTCTAAAAAAAGTCAAGTTAATGATAATTTGTTATTGGAAAAATGAAATGTTCGCTAATTATTTTTGTTAATTTAATTAACATTAACAAATTTTTGAAATTTACGCTTGGCACTAAAATTTTTAATTTCCTTTTTTAAAGAAGTATGTCGCACAATTTTTTTAATTTAAATATTCGTCTTTCAAGCAAAACAACGTAGTGTAGTTTTCCCTTTTGCTTATAAGCGCTTTTACTATTCGTGCACCAATCAAAAATATAATGTTACACTAAGTTTTCATAATTTCATTTTCATTTATGCACACATTCACCTAAATGTTTGTAAGTTCCTGTTTTTTATTGTATTCTTTTTATTATTTTTTTATGTAAGAGACAAAGAAAGAAACGCATTAACGAAATTTTTAATTTAGTTTTAAAAATTACATCAATATGAACGATTTTTTGTAAGAATGCTAAAAAATTAAATAAGAAAAAACGCTGCACGTTAAAAAAAAGAAACAAAAAACCTACATACCTACTACTATGCATGAACTCTAGGAATTTATGAAGATCACTGAAAAAAGAAAGGCACAAGTAAGATACATTTTAAATATTTTTTAGTTGTTTTATTTTAATTTTATTATGTTTTGTTATTTATATTTTCGTTAAAATTAATGCTAAATAATTATGAAGATAAAATAGATGTCCTTAAGTTGAAAATTTATAAAAATATAAATATTAATAATTGCTTTGTATTAAGTATTTAATAATATATATTATAATTACAACTCTATGTTCTTTCTTAAAAATTGTCATTAATTTTTTAAAATTGCAAAATCGAAATTTTCTATTATTACAGCGGTTGAATATGTTTCTTTTAAAACCAATTAATCAACAATCATCACAAATGGAAAGAACAAGTAAAATTCATCACCATATTGCCTTCAAAAAGTGCAAAATTAAAGTGCTTTTATTGCATTTTGTTGAAATTTATGATATTTTCTTTTTTAACTTAACATTTTGAAACTAATTAACTATTATTATATTTATTATATATAAATACATATATTAAACATTTTATAATAATTGTAATAAATTCTCTATTTAATATAAATCTAATGTTAAAAAAATCCTATTAAATTCAAAAATTTCTTATGTTGCAAAAAAGTATTGTTTTCTGTTTATCCTTTTAATACTAATATAAATTAACTGAACAAAATCTTTATATTTCACTATTTTATATCTATAATTAATTACAAGGCAAAAACAGATTTATTAGTTTATAAGTTATAGCTTAATATTAATTATTATAATATACATACATATACTTATTTTATAGAAAAAAAAAAGCAAATACTATCCTGAAATTTTAAGCCTACAGTCTATTAAACAATCTATTCTATATTTGTTTTCATAATTTGTGGCAATTCTTGTTTAAGTATTTCTATTATAGATGAAAATTTTATATAAAAACGAAATATTTTGTTTATTGCTTCACTTTTGAATTATTGTTTTTATTTGTTGTAACTGATGATTTTCTTGTATGTCTAAATTTATTGATTATGCACGTATTTTATTTTTGTATTTGTATAATTTTTATATTTTATATCAACAAACTGTTAACTTTAGATCTAAATAAATAAAAAATAAAATCAATATTTTAAATAATATTTAAATATTTTAAATAGTCGTAAATGTTTTTTTTATTTGAAAATATTTATTATTTTCATTTAGATAAGTTTATTACACATAAGTTTGAATAAAAATACCGTTAAATTCTAAAAATGTGGCAACTCTGTAATAAGCTAGCTTTAGCGCCATCTGTTGGTTGCACATTGGCTATTTTCTAATTCAAGATTTCAATGTGGCAACATTTTGTCGAAAATGGTAGACCACTATGAAAAACTATCTGGCAACACTGTTATTTTTATAACATTTCCTAGTGATGCCAGATCTTTTTTCATAGTGTCATAGTATTTCAACAAAATGTTGCCAGATTGAAATCTTGAATTTTAAAATGGCCAATGTTCAAACAATAGATGGCGCTAATTTTAAGTTATTATAGAGTTGCCAGACATATAAAAATTAACGGGATTTTATTCAAATTTAAATACAATAAAACGACTAATAAATGTTTATAGAGTTTTTAAAAACTATTTTCTGTTTTATTATAGTTACAAGTACTTTATGACAATTAAAGAGATTTTAACTTATATAATTCGTTTATATCCTGTAGTGGTTCTTAAATACAGCAATATTAAAACATTCTTCCAGAGAAATAAATTTATAAATATGTTTATGAAATCGATTATGATTCTGAAAAGAAAAAAAGAAGAATAATCAATTCATAAAAATGGAGTACCGGTTATTTTCGTATAAGTTAAAAATACAGTGAAGGAAAAACTAACATTAATTAAAATATTTAGTAGAAAATTTTAAAATTGTGTATATTTACTGTTAATTAACATATCTTTTTGAACATCAATAAAAAAAAAATATTGAAAGTATATGTAATTTAACTTTCCCATGAAATTTGCTACAAATATATTGATTTCTGGTTCCAAAACTTTTTTAGAAATATTTCTGTAACTTGTGAACCGTTGGAAATATTTCAATAAAATTTCAGGTGGTCAGAAACGGGGTGTTTTGGAGTTGATTTGGAGGGCAACAGATTTTTAGCTGGTCAAAGGGGAAGTGCGTAGATCTCCAAAGTTAGTTATCTCGGGTATATAATTTAAAATAAAATCGCCCAAGATTCATTTATGATTTGACACAAAACAAATTTTATACATAGATAGTCCTTATAAATCTCTATACAAAATATGCCCAAGATTCATTTATGATTTGACACAAAAAAAATTTTATATATAGATAGTCCTTGTAAATCTCTATACAAAATATGCTTAAGTTTAAGAGATATTAGGGTCGAAATAAAATTTTCTCTCATTTTTAGTCTCGTCCTTTTTTAAGTTATCGGGCTTTATATTAGCTTAAACATTTTTTAAAATATTCATCAAGTTTCTTACAAAATTCTTAATAATACTGCTACAAGAATCATATAAATATATGGATCTGATAAAAAATTGTATTAATCTGAAGCTAAAACTTTAAAAAAATTTATTTTATTTTCAAAAAAGTGGCAATATTTTTTCACTTATAAAATTTATTTTTTGTTCTAGACTATGTAATTTATTTAATACTTTGAAAATTAATCTTAACGTAGATGTATTTAAAGCAAACCCATAGGCACTTGCGTCAATTTAAAAAAATTTTTCAAATTTGTTTATAAAATTCCCAAAACGCAAAGCTCGGATTAAAAACCAATTATGTTAATTAAATACCACCATATGTTGGAGGAAAAAAAATATATTTTCTGACTGACGTCTCTTATAACGACAAAGCGAAAATTTGAAGGAAAAAAGTAATTTTTGAAACAAGTTTTTTCCGGGTTTATATTTTGGGTATTTCCGTATAAAAATTGGGAGTTTTTTTAATTTGCTGATTTTAAGATAAGTTTACCTATAGTTTACCGAAATTTAATTGGAATCATTCTACTCATTTAAACTTTGTATAAGTTCAACATTAACATTATTTCTGAAATATATACTTAAAATCCAAATTTTAAGTTTTTCGGGTTATAGTCTGGAGAAATTTCACGGCGTATTTCTTTTGGAGATTTACAAGGACAAAATTTGTTTTGCGTCAAATCATAAATGAAGTTTTGGCGATTTTGTTTTTATAGTTACGTACCCGAGATCACCAACTTTGGAGGTCTACCCACTTCCCTTAACTCGTCTCTGACTACCTGAAATTTTATTGGGATATTACCAAGGGTTCACAAGTTACATAATAAAAACGTTTTGGAAGCACTGTGCGTGTCTATAGCAAATTTCAATAAAATCAGAGATTTCAAATCCGAAAATGACTGTTTTTAGTTCGTTTTGAAATAAAATAACCCGAAGTTTTTTAAAGAAATGTTACTGAGGACTGCGCACTAAAAATGAGTTCTATAATTAAGCTTATAAAAATGAAACCAATGGGCCAGTCTTTTTTAAATTTTGTTCTATGAAATAAAATATTTAATATTTTCTTGAATATTTTCAATAAGAGCCTATATTTTGTTTTCGGTTACTTTTTTGTTGGAATGAGTCCACTTCTTTTAAACTCTATTATATTTTTTCAATGATCCAATACATTTCAAATGGACTGAGTTCTGGACAGTTTAATCGATTGACCTTCTTTGGTACATAGTAGCATCATTTGTTTGATAATATTCAGTTACATTTTTGTTGAAATGATGAGAAGAGAAATTAGGGCAGACAAATTTGAATTCATTGTGTTTTTCAATGATAGGAAGGCACTGTTTAAAGTGCCATTTGTTATGAATGAAATGCTTTTTTCCCGGCACTTACAAATGGCTTGTTAGACCAAAAATTTCATCGACAATTTTGATTTTTTTACACGATATTTATCTGCTATATTTCCCATAAAATCTATGATACGGAATTCATGATCAGAATGTTGTAAAAAGTTCACCAGTGTGTGCTTTTTATCGTACTTTAAACAGCATTTATATAATTCAATAATATCAATAATTTACGTCCTTTCATTTTTTTTTTCATGAAAGATCTCCATAATTTTTTTTTTTTTTTTTGACGTTCATATAAAGAAATTTTTTTATTTTGTGGGTCAGTTTTTTTTCTGATAAAAGATACAGAGCAATGTAATTTCCTCTTCAAATTCGTATTACTTTGTCTTCGGTCCTACAGTATAAAATCCACTTTTTCTGCTGCTACCAGGTTTCTTTTCAGTGATCATAAATTTTTCGACCATATATAAATTTGAATTATGCGTTTTCGTGTTCTTGGTTCAATTCCCATTTTAAGAAAAAATAATTAAATATGCTATTACAACAAAATTTAGCAAATATGTAATTGCTGAGGATAATAGCAAATATAAGCAAGTTAATAATACTTATATTCAATCTATGCTTTACAATGTTTTAATTATTAAAAAAAATCATCTGGTAGTCTACAATTACCTTTTGCTCATTTTCAATACCACAAAATTTAAGATCCTCAAAAGGATAACACATTTTCAAATTTAACGGCAAGATAAAACCGTTTTAATTGGCTAAGGCGGTTTTACAATATAGGTAATGATGTTCACTGATCTAACAATCATGTTGCTTTCGAACTGCATTAACATGTTGTTTTCTATCTTAAAGAGTTTGATGTAGATCGAACTATTGCTGCACCAAAAATTTTGTTCGTCCGTACGTCCCTTCTTCGGTTGTTCAAATTTGTATATCATTCACAAAAGTAAACTTTTTGATATATGTATGTATGTTGTATGTATGTATATTTCATCTTATACTTAATTCGAATTTTCAAATTATTCAGGAGAGCTAAAATTTTTTTTTTAAATACATATTAAGAAATAATACGGAAAAGTAAGTAAATTAGGATTCATTGAATACTACAAAGATGCCGATTATCGTGAATGATGCGTTTTCAAAATGTACTACTTTTTATAATTAAAGAACCTTCAAATCATCCGTCCATCTGTCTGATGAAATCAGATTTTCTTAAATATTTAAAATGATCAAAATTTGAGCAAAAAATTGTTTTCACCAAAAACATAAATTTTACCATAAATTGTTTTTAAAAAAGTAATATTAATAAAATAATCAGAATTTTACAAAAAAAAAAAAAAAAAAAATTAAACCAAAAAATCTATTTTACCAAAAAAAAAAAAAAAATATTTATTAATTCGGTTTAAAATTTATTAAGGAGTTCATTAATTGGTAATTTATTATTAAATTATTAATTAAATTATTATTATTATTATTATTATTATTATTATTATTATTATTATCTGTATTAGCAACATATATATCGCTGGGTTAGGGGCTAATTATAAATTTGATTTAAAGAAAATTATTGCTTTATCTTTATCAATTGGGATTAACAAAAAATCATGTTTAAAAACAATAATAAAGTACATTGCAAACCGAAATATTGATTTTGTACCTAAAACTAGTTTTCATAAAAAAATTTAAAAAAAAATACAAAAAAAAAAAATGTTTAAACCAAAATAAATCTATTTTACCAAAAACCGAATTATACAAAAAAAATTTAATTTTTCTAAAAACAAAATTTTCACCAGAAAGAAAAACAAATCAAATTTTTCATTAAAAAATCCGAATGTTCACAAAAAATGGGGGATTAAAAAATAAAAAAATAAATAAATAAATTTTACAAAAAAAATATTGAATATGATGAAAAACCCTGTAAAAAAAATTAGAGAGTGCTTCCAAAAATTTGAATTTTTATCTTTTCAAAAACACTACTAAGTGCATATTTTGTACTTTTTTGGAATTTATCAATAATTACTTTAAAAAAGCGATTTTTTTTAGCAGGAAAAAAGCTTAAAGATTTCTAAGAAAATTTTAATTTCACCAATTTTAAAGTATTTTTGTTATCTTTCAACATTTTTATTAAAAATATTTTTAAACATACTTTTAAGAGAATAACTTCAAAAGCAATGAACAAAAAACATAAAAACATAACATTCTATCAATGACCATCATGTGTTAAAACGAGAAGTTCTGCAGCTCTTTTTCAGCACTAAGTAATTTCTTACAATTATTAATTTTTCGGTTCTTTTTGCTGGGAAAGAGTATGTAACGGAATATATCACTCTAACTTTTTGTGTAGTATTATTTATTTTTTTCTGTCTGTCCTTTTGTCTGTTGAAAATTATTTTTTTAAGTCAAATATCTTGTAAATAAAACGTTTGAAAATGTGAAATTAATATTTATAATATGTATGCAGTTTTGCTTGTGTATGGTGAAAGTAATATAAATATGTCATAAATCCTTTACCTAGTGTCTACATTAGGCAAATTTATATTAAAACAAATGTCAAAATCAGTGCTAATATATACAAGGTAACCTTATTCAAACAATTGATTATTATTTTGGTTGTTACAGTTGTCAAAACTACATATATAAAAAACAATAATGAATACGCCATACTGTTGTTTTTGTGCAACTGTTGCTACCTGCCACAAATTCGCGTTAAGTTTGACGCCTGTCTTGATAAAAAAAATCTCTAATGTAGACACTATGTTACAAAAAATAAACAAAATTATTCCTGATTTCTGTTGACGCACGAAAAATACTTAAATTTACCATTAAAATTCAATTAAACATTGAAAACAAAGAAAACACTTTACCTGAAACCTAATGAGTGATTTTATTTTTCTTATTGTTTTCCGATATGAAAATATTTGTTTTCTACTTTTTAATTTGTTTTTCTTTGAATAAATCGACATACAAAAATATTTTTCGAACCCTGTTATCCCTCACAACAACATGTTGCTTTCCTACACATTTTACTTTACACGTTTTGTTTGAAACGAACTATCAACATGTTGCACACTTGTTCGAACAAAAAATTCTAACTAAAACATATGAAATTTTCCTCAAAACATTTCAGTATCATTGCAAACTCGAAACAATAGATATCGAATAAAATTGAGACCTAAATGGAGCGCGTACGCGTCTTTTTCAATTAATTTTTTCTTTTTTTTTTTGTATAAAAATTTAAACAAATATAATATAATTAAAAAAAAAGAAATATAAATAACTAATTAATTATATACATAGATATAAATAAAATATATATTATGATTAGATACAAATAAATTAAAAAGAATACTTATATATTTATACACAGTCAAGTAGTTAGTATTAGAAAGAAAATATAAAAGTAATTTCTAAAAGGAAAAATAAAGTGAAATAAATATTTTAAAATATACAGCAACAGCAGCAACAAAAATAAGCAAAATATTTAAAATATTTTATATATAAAAAAATAAAAACAGCTTGAGAAAGAAAAAAAAAATTAAATCAAAATAAAACCACCAAGTGAAAAAATACTACTACAAAATTTAAAATATTTTAAAGAAAAAATAAACAAAAATACGTTAAATATTTAAATTTATTTAAAAAAAAAGAAACAACAACATTAAATTTATAAACAAAAAAAGGAAAATTTGTTAAATAACGTAAGTGTTTTTTATTTAAATTTTAAAATAAACTTTTAAAACATTTTTAAAAATGCATTAAAAAGAAAATATTTTATTTATTTTCTCAGAAAATATATTTAGCTGGGTGATCGAGTTAAAAAAAAAAAACGTTTTCTAAAGAAAACATATAATTCAAATCTTTTCACATATAAAAAAAAAAACAAAATTGGATACAATGAAAAAAAAAGATTGAATGAATGATCATTTATTGTTTGGGAAAATTCAAGAAAAAAAAAATCTAAAAAAAAAACAAAAAAGATCAGTGTTTGTTTTATGGTTGATTTACTTTGAAATCTATTTTATTTTTTTGCAATAAAAGGATTTTATTATTGGATTTAGTTTTTGTTTTATGTGTGAGTATCTATGTGGCTGTTGTATGATTGTATGAGTGAGATGGATATAAAAAAGCAGTTAAATAAAAAAATGAATTTTAAAATCTGTGCTACAATTACACATTCTTTGCTGGATCATTAACATGACAGTCAATTACATATGTATGTAAATTCAAATGAAAAACCCCCATATATTGAGAACAGTCCCAATTATATGTTTAAAAGCACTTAATGCAAATTTCTGATAAATAAATTAAAAGGCTTGAATTAAATGTATTTTAAATATTTTTTCTTTTTTGTAGAAAATCATTTGAAAATTCATATTCCAGTCTAAAATATTTTCTTATTAATGATTTAATACTTTCAATACTTATCTAATCATTACAGTTTTATGAACTCAATTAAGCCCTGCAACATTTCATTGAAGTTTTTAAATCTAGATAAATTTTTAGGTGTCAGTTTTTTTGATAAAGCTGGTTTAAACTTTTTAATTGCTTGACAAATAAATGTATTTTAATTTATAAAAATATTCTTAAGAAAATTACATATAATCAAATAAATTAATTGACTTGATCTTAATGGGTCATCGTAATAATACATTTATTTTATTTCTATTTCAAAATTTAAAAAAAAATTAAAAAAAAAATGAAGAAAAAAATAAGGGATTTCTTTTTTAATTAAGTTCTAAGCTGTAGCTATGGAAATGCACCACATAAAGAATTCCAAAAAAAATATAATTGGAATCACCTTCAAGTTATGTCTATAATAGCATTCAATTAAAAAAGAAAAAAAATCGTAAAAAATCAAAAGCAAACACAAATAGCCCTTTTTTAGCATAAGACTGGTTATGTCACAAATAAAACGAGCTATATTTAATTAAAATCGGTACATAAATGTCGACTTTATTTACAATTAAATGATGGTATCTCAAAAAAAAAAAAAAAAATAATTATGTTTGTAAATAATTTTATTATATTGTGCATATTTTTTTAAAACAGGGTAATATCTAATTTAAAAAATTTTCTAGAGGGTGAGACCGAGAATTTGAATACCTTCATAAAAAACATTATTATGAATAAAGTAAATTTTAATGAAGTATTGTTAGCTTTATTTATTACCAGGGCAACCAAAAATATGTTCGAAAAAAGTGTTTTAAGCGCATAAAAAAATTTTCTTAAAATCGTAAAATATGTCCTTAAAATTAAAAAATATGCTCTTAAAATATTATTTTTTTTTCTGGCTAAATTTTAAATTATCTACTATTCGTGATAAAAATAATTTGATTTTTATTAGCAATTGCTAAAAAATATTTTCTTTTTGCACTTAAAAATATTTAAAGCTAATAAATTGTATCAGGAAATTACAAAATTTCTTTCAATTTATAAGATTAAAAATATAAGGGATTCGAATTTGAAAAAAGTATGTGTGAATAAAAAGAAAATTTCACTAATGGTAAATTATGTAGAAAACTATATTTGGTCAAAATATGCAAAATTTTTTGGCTCATTTTAATTCCAGTATAAAGATATCATCTTGTATATTTTTTATTACATTTTTTGTAGCTTTCATTTTTTTTGAGATTTTTTGAAAAACAAATGTCTTTAGATATTTTAAATAAGAAATTTTTATATAAAATTAAAATTATCCGATTAGCAAATATAAATTGATTTAAAATATTTTAAATTAATTGATTTTTTTTTTACGAAAAAAGTTATAAAACAAAAAAAATTTATTTACTTTTTGGCGCTAGTTTATAATAAAAGGCATTTTTTACTTTTTAAGCATTATAGGGGATGTTAGGGATCAAAAAAACAATGTAAGGAGCCTAAAAAAAATTCTAATAAATTTATTTGAAAATAAGGCAGATAATTTCTTAAATTATGACCAATATATCACTTCTAAGCTTAATGATTCCATGTTGAATACCAGGTCTTGTGTGTAGTTACCAGATAACGGGTTCTATGCCAAAATCGTATAATCTAAATTACATTTGGAGACAGTTTTTCGTAAGGAATGACTTGGAGATTTGTTATAAATTCAACAAATTAAAGTAATTTTATTTAAATTTATTTTCAATAAATTTTCTTTTTATACGAAATTTTCGAACAGTTCTCTTTTTATAGGAAATTTTCAAAAAAAAATTTTATAGGAAATTTAAAAACAATTTTTCTTTTATAGGAAATTAAAAAAAAAATATAGAAAATTTTCAATAAATTTTCTTTTAAGAGAATTTTTTAATAAATGTCCCTTTTTATAGAAAATTTTCGATATTTTTTATATCAAATTTCCGACAAAAATTTTTATAGCTATTTTTTTTTTGAAAAATTACTCTATAGTAAATTTTTAATTATTTCGCTTTTATAAGAATTTTTCGATTAATTTTATTTTTATAAAAAAATTTTGATAAATTTTATTTTTATAGAACATTTCTGATGAATTTTATTTTTATTTTAGAACATTTTTGATAAAATTTATTATTATAGGAAATTTTCAATTAATTTTACTTTTATAGGAAGTCTTTAACAAAAGGTTTTTTATGCGAAATCTTCGATAACTCTTTTAGGAAATTTTCAATAAATTTCACTTTTATTGCAGTTTTTTGAAAAATTCCTTTTTATAGGAAATTTTGGATAAACTTTCGTTTTATACGAAATTTTCGTCAAATATTTTATTCTTAGGAAAATTTCGATAAATTATCTTTTTAGAGGAAATTTATGATAAATTTTCTAGACAATTAAATATATAAACTAAATAGTAAGTACATACATTTACAGTGGCAAAACATTTGCAACTAAAAACATATTATAGCAATCAAGCAATATTCAATAAAACAAATAAAAATTAATGTCTTCAAAACATTTGAAACTCTTACAAATATTAAGAGAAATTATAAACCTGGTGTTTTATCAATTTCGAACATCTATCAGGCATTGAGGCTATAAGTTTTTTAATATAATAATTGGTAGCAGGGTTGTCAGATATTTTGAGCCTCTGTTACCAAACGGTTAATCGAAAATTGCCAAAAATCGCCAGATTAAAATTCTATTTAGGTTATTAAAGAATAAATAAAAACAAAATTAACAAACAACTTTTGATGCTTCTAATTTCTTGTAACGTTTAAATGTAAATTCTGCTTCAACATTGATTGTGATTGAGTAAAAAATAAAATTTTCTAAAATATAGCTTCATTTAAAGCAACATCTTTCAAAATTTATTTTTTAAAACAATAACATTATCTCTGCTCTAGTACTCAGAATTTCTTTATATTTAGTTGTTTTTCTGTTTATAGCAACATTGGTCCTATTAAACTTATAAATTATTCTAATGGATTCATTTATTCGTGAACGATTTGATAATATCGTAAATATTCTTAATGTATGTTGTTGGTGATGGAAAACAAATTACAGTCAAACACGGTTATAACGAACACCGATTATAGCGAATTTTTTTTATATATTTTTTTATATATTTTTATGGTCCCAAGAAGAACACTTCATTCAAAAAACTATGTTTATAACGAACTCCCACAAATACAAAATTTAAATAAATAAAAATGTTTTTAAAATGTAAAAACAAACAGAAATAACTTTTATTTACTTTAACTTAAATTATTGGACAAAAATATAAATAATTTTCGTTAATTTCAATTTAAATTATCGGACAAATAAAAGAGGAATTTTATTTTTATAGCATTTGCCGAAAACAGCTAGAAAAAGACTGAAATTATAAGAGGATTCAAAATTAAGAAAATCGCTATACCTCAAAGAGTAAAGATATCAAAATATGTTAATTTCTAAACCTCGATAATGAAAGAAAACATTGAATGAGTATAAAAAATATATTTAATTCCAGTTTTTTCTTGCCCAATGACTGCTGAATGCAAAAAAATATTCTTTCTGTTACTATATTAATATCATTGATATTTAAAATCATAAATACAGTCCATTTTAAGGTAAAAGAAATACGCTTTAATTACAAATATTAGTATCGTAACTAAATACGTACCTATATTTTTAGAACAAATAAATTATTTTGGAATTGTATGGATATAACGAACTACGTTTATAACGAACTAAATTTGTTGATCCCTTCAAATTCGTTATAACCATGTTCAACTGTACTAAACATTTCCCAATAAACCATAGAGTGATATGACAGCAAAAACGATATCATCTTAGGTGTCGAATATAACATCATATTGTATTGCCGAAAACGAAGCAAAATTAGACTTTAAAAAGGGTTAGAAGACTCTAAATGCCCCAAAAAATAAGGCCAGAAAAAAGCTGATATATTTAAACCCTACACCACCATAGGTGGTTGGGGTATTATATGTTTGCGCTGATGTTTGTAAAGCATAGAAAAAGTTATCCAACACACACCTTAAAGTATAAAAATTGAATCAGAATCATTTTTTAAATTGATCTAACGATGTCCGTCTGTCCGTCCGTCCGACCATCTCGACGGTTGGTTGGCAGTCCATGTAAACCTTGTGCACAAAGTACGAGTCGCAATTTTAAAGATAATTCAATGGCAAGTGGGACTTTTGTTGTGATCGGTTCATTATTTCACCTAGCCCCCATACAAATGTCGCCCCCGGAATAGAGTTGAAACACTCAAAAATGTCTTACAAATAAGAATATTTTAATGAAATTCGGTGCAAAAAAGTTCTATACAAGTATCAATTTTTGTACCAAATTTTATGAACATCGGTACACAATTGACCATAGCTCCCATATAAAACCCTCTTTCGAAAATCACTTTAATATATGTACGCAAATAAAATTGATCCTTTTTAATTCTAAGATTCAAAAAAGGCTAGAAAAAAGCTAGAATCTAAAACGGAAATTTTGAGGCTAAAAGCAAAATAATAAAGCTAGATTTAGAATCAAAAACGCTAAAGTGACAACACTGCCAAAAATGCACAAACTAAGAATAAATAGAGAAAAATTCTTTAAGTAAAACTATGTTCTCATTTGGCAAATATTTGATCAAAATTGCGTGACCACTAGTGTTATAAAAATATTGTTTGTCGCTGTTTGATCTTGAAAACGTTTTGTAAGGGAAAACAGCGTCAAACAAAATTTGATAAAATGTCAGTTATGATTAATGATAAGTAAAATATCATTTCCCATTAAAAAAGAGAAATTAGGAAATATTTTATAAAGTGGTTACGTCATTTTGGTCAAATATTTGACTAGTCTGAACGTACCTTAACTGTTTTGGTCCAAACAATCTCTTAAGGTACGTAATTGTAAAAGTATATGATTAAGGTATAACCAAGTTTGCAAATATTATAATGGATAATATTTTATTAAAAATTTGTTAATGATTTTTTCATGTTTTATATTTATTTAGGGGTTTTTCTTATTTCAGAAGATTATGTTTATTTATAATTTTCTATAGTAGATTTAAATACAAATTTTGGTATTAAATTTGGTTCATGGTGATCTCATAATTTCATGGAAAAGCGATGTAATAAGGAAAGGTAAACTTTATTCCGTAGTGATAGTTTTGTATCACCTATATGATATTTTTTCGATATCGTTATTATATCGTTTGGTTTATTGGGTTATTACATAAATATTTTAAAGTATATTTTTTGTGGGTGGAATTTCTCAATCTATGTTGAAGCTATTTATAAACTAAGATAGCCAAATACTCAAAATAGTCGATTGCTACTAAGAACCCGTAATAGTTTTTTTTTTCCAAAAATATCATTTGTATACAATTTTAAAAATTAGCCAAATAGATAGCCACAGATAGTTTATAAATCGCTAAGAAAATCGTCATGTAGCCAAATTGAAAATTCAGTCAGCAATTAAAAATCGCCACGTTTGGCGAAAATGCGCCAGATCTGACAGCACTGGTAGATAATATCATTCCACTGCTTTTACAAAGTTTTCTGTTTTATGTTTTATTGTCGATATTATATATTTTTTAATCTTCCGCATGTTCTCAAACGGATTAAAATTGGAAGATTGTGGTGGCTACAACATTTACTAGAATGTCTATCAAATCATTCAGCATATGGGAGAATTATTGGGCTAAGAAGATCTGTGCAGATTGGCGTTATAATTTTATTAGTAATACGATTAATTGGACCAATTCCATGTCTCTTTTTTAGGATTTTTAGGATTAAGTTTTGTCGTCTATTTGAAGACGAACATCGACTCATTTATCTGATCCCCGGAGCTTAAATTAGACTCATCAGACCATAACACATTTTTCATTGTCGCCGGTTTACTGACGAATAGTCCTTTGAATTTATTTATTGAATAATCTGAATACTTTATTGGTTGTCTATTTTCGATTTAAATATATTTGTGAATATCTGGATTAGTTTTGAAGTTATCAGATTTAATATGTAATTTTATATGGCTTTCATAGAAATAATAAATTGTCTTTAAGTTCTGCTGAAAAGTAGTCCAAGACACAAGACTTTTAGGCAGTGCACCGATGATATATTGATTTGGGAACAGAATATTTGATAAAAATTCCTTTTTGCAAAATCCCCTTATAATAACTACTTAATATTTTTATTTAAACTCAGAATTGTATTTATTTCCAATCATTTTTCAGAAAAACTAATAATGAGAAGTTTACGGTCTGTCTCACGATGTCGAACGAGAAATTCTTTTTATTTTTTTCTCTCATATAATTTCGACATTGACATCATGGAACACTAATGGTCTGTCCCACGAAACACTGAAATAAAACTACATATTAAAATATAGCAACTATGCAATATGAATTTCTTTATAAATTGTCAAAAATATAAAACATTATTAAAAGAGTATTTTCAGGGCAAGCAAAAATATGCAAAATCATATATTTTCCCGAACTTCAAATAAACCAAACTGTTAGCTATTTATTCGTTTCAGACAATTTTATGAATTTTGGCATCAATTTGTTAGAGCATATTTTTGCATATTTTGCTCTTAACAACATATTTTTACATATTTTGGGCTGAACAGCATATTTTGTCATATTTTCATATAAAATGCTTATTTTAGAGCATATTTTAGCAATTTAAATGACATATTTTTGAATATTTTATAATTAGGTGCATAATTTAGCATATACAACACTAAGGAGCATAACTTTGCTTACTTTATACTTAAAAGAATCATTTACCATATATTGCACCCAATAGAATTTTTTATATAATTTTCCATTAGTAAAATTTTCTTTTTACTGTCACATACGTTTTTCATATCCGATTCCTTAATAATTCTCATCTTATAAATTGATAGAAATTTTGTGATCTTCTAATATATGTATGTAATATGTAGTATGTATTGGTAATAAAAATCAAATTATTTTTAACATGAATATTATATAATTTATAATTTAGCCAGAAAATATAATATTTTAAGAGCATATTTTTAATTTTAAGGGCATATTTCTGATTTCAAGATAAAATACTTTTTTTAAAGCATGTTCTTGGCTGCCCAGATTATTTATAATATTTTTTAGTGCTAATTGCTTCAATAAGAAAAATAGAAGAAAGAGTTGCATATGTTTGGAACACTTTAATTTCGACCAACCTACTAAATATTTATTTTTTTTTATTTAAAACTCATTAATAAACTTTAGAAAAAGTATAAAAAACTTTAGAAAAGGTATAATAAATATTTTGGGTGTAAAAAATTAATGCATATTAAAAATAGCATATAAGTTTCAAATGTTTTTACCACTACTGTTTGTAAAATTAAATTAAAAACATTAACTTAATCCTTGATCCCAAGGAATTAATTCATGGACCTAAACTTGAAACCTTCACTGTTTTATAATTTACATTAAAAAAAAAAAAATAATAATAAGAGCAGTAAGAATGGTATGCATGCATATTTCTTTGCCTGTTATATATACCAGTAGTTATGAAAAATGATGATGTTTTAATAAAATATGCCTGAGTATGATGATGTTGACAATGATGATGGTTGTTAATAATAATGTTCTCGTTCTTTATCATATTTTATTTGAATAAAATTGTTGTTATTGTTAATAATGTTGTCACTAATGGATAATAATATTGTTGTTGTTATTCTCGCTCATATATTGTGTGTATTTGTGTTTGTATTAAACGCATTTAAGAGTTAAATACAAAAAAAAAGAATAAAACTAAATCAAAAACATATTCATAAAAACAAAAGTAAAATTTTAGTAAGTAGCTTTATTAAATATGAGTACTTTTTTTTTAATAGTAAAAAACATTTTTCAAGATTTTCTTCATGTTTTTATATTGTGTTTGGTAATGTATGTGTGCAAACCATTTGTTTGTGTGTTTGTGAATGTGTAGTGTAAAATGCCGAAACTCAAGCTTTTTAAACGAAATTAAATTAAATCCAATAAAAAAACAACGTATCCAACCATCCACAGTAGTAGCAAACTTAACTCAGCAACAACAAAAACAACAAAAATAATAACAAATGACCGACGGGGACGACAACAACGATAACAACAAGAACACGAAAATATTATTGTAGATTTATGTGTTTGGTTGTATGTATCTATGTTTGTATGAAGGAAAACAAACAAACAAAAATATCTACAAATTAACAGTGATCTACAACAAGTGCAGCAGCAATAACAGCATCCATCATACATTTGTATCTGCTACGTTGTATGTGAACACACTGTGTCACATAAATACATATGTATGTATGTTTGTTTGTATGTAGAACGTAAAGCCAGACTTTCGTATAAAACGGAAGACATAACATTTAAACAAAATAATAACAATAAAAAAATAATAAACATAGCGAACAGATTAAAAAAGAGAACACTTAATTTGTATACAGTGAGTGACAAAATATAACAATGAGTATCGTTTGTTAATTGATTGATTTATGATGTTTGAATATTAATCTACAAAATATAAATTAGATTAGAAATAGGTACATAAATGAGAACTTTTTAAAATATAATTGGTTAGGGGGAAATTATTGCATATTATATTTTCTTAAGCTAAAATAAAAAAGTTTTTGTTGGAAATATTATTTGTTAGCAACACACAGGGCAACGCCGTTTCCTAGGCAGCGGATTTCTCAGACAATTTAGTTACACGTGATCAGGGACCTATAAATTATTTTTTTTGGGAATTGACTTTAGTTTTCGATTTAATTAGTTATATAGGAAATTAATGAGGTTACATCACATATTGCAACATATCTCAAGAACGAATTATTTAATTTGAATTAATAAAATAAATTTTAAAATTTGATTAATAGTTTGGGAGATATTAAATGAATTGTATCGAAAAAAAATTAATTACAAAATTTAGTTTTTCAAAAAATCGCAAAAAATCGAAAACGAAAAGGAATTATAATTTTTCTATTCTATTGTAAAGGTAGATATTTTACAATAAAACGAGTTATATATCATTAAAATTAATGCATAAGTATCAACTTTATTCACCATTAAATGAAGGTATCTCATTTATGATACAAATATAAAATATTTAATTAATTTAAAATGAAATATTTTTACTTTATTGTGAATAAAATTGAGATTTATGCATCGCTTTTAATGAAATAAGTCTCATTTTATTTAAAAAATATTGAACTTTATGATAAAGGAAAAAAATTTTTAAATTTAAATCGTCTTTGATTTTTAATTTTTTTTTTTGAAAAAAGACATTTTTTAATTTAATACAAAATTTAAATTTTTTTAGGCACAACTTCATTAATATCTCCGAAAGCATCGAGCAGATTAAAAAGTGATGTACGAATAATTTAAAGATAATTTAAATTAAGATTTTCTGATAGTTTAGTAAAGCCAATCAGACAAATCGTTCTCGAGATATGTTGCAACATGTGCTGCTAATTAAATACATTTCTTTGTAAAATTTTATCTCGACAATTAGAGTTAATTTCAAAAAAGTGATTCATAAGTTTAAAACTTCTTGATCATGTGTATTTAAATTGAGTGAGAAATGCCATGTCGCCCTGTGATATATTTATTTTTGTTGTCATAATTTGCTGTAGATTTTTAACTTTTTACTAAAAAATTAATTTTTTTTTTTTTTTAAATGTAAAAATATTGTGTAAACTTTTGCTCATAAATTAAATGTAAATCGTTTTAGTTTTTACGAAATTGTAATTTAAACATCAAACGACAAAGTTCGTCATCAATTTTTCCAAATATGTAGTTCAACAAGAAGTCATCCATACAAAATAATATGATAAACTTTTTTGTTAGAACCAAATAATGATTACGTGTTAATGAAATTAATAAGATATATATACAAAAAAAAAAAAAATGCTAATGAAAAATTTAATAATACGCTCCATTAACTAACACATTGTCACGTTCTAAAATGTTTTAAATAAAAATAAAATTTCATGAATTTTTAAGCAACTATAAAAAAATTTTTATAAAAATTTTTATTTTATTTTCCGATTTTTTTTTCTGAATATTATCCACAGTGAAAAATAATAAATCTGCAAAAAACATTAATTTTAATAAAAATCTTTTAATTTAATAGCGTACTCTGACCTCCCTTTTAAATAAATTAAATTCTAGCTAAAAAAAATCCCTTTATTTATAAAAAATTACTAATAAGTAATTAATTTTATTTAATAAAGGAATTAATTTTAATTAATAAAGTCTTCATTAACTTTTTATAAACCTGTCAATTTTTCATTCATTTTATTTAATGAAAAAAAGAAGCTGCAATTAAAAGAGAAAGGAAGAATTGCCACTTCTTTAAGAGCTTAATTTTTTTTAGTAAACCAGCATATTTTATGTCACGCACGGTTATTTTTGTGCATTATTTGTTTAAACAACAGACCCCAAAACTCAAAAAACATTTTCAAACATTTGAATACGTTTTCCAGAGCTTGTTTAAAATATATTAAATAAAAAAGATTCACATAAACATAGTACATAAAATAAAATAAAAAAACATAAGTATAGAAACACAACTACGCCGGCAACGGGACGGTTTGTCCCCTATTGAGAAAAGATAAACATAATAAAAAAGGTAGCGAGACGGCAATATGATTACCAAAGTTTTACGTAAAATTAAACTATCATTCTTATTTTTTTTTGTTTGTCATAATTTTCATATTTAATAAATAAATATTATTATATTCCATTTGTTTAATTTAATTTCTTTAAAGAATTTCCATTTTCTCTATTTATTTAGTTTTATTTTCTGTTTATAACATATTTTATTCATAAATGATAGCAATATTGTTGGAAACGTACGTGGAATATTGTCAAGAAAATTAAATAAATTTCATTCATCGGCTTACCGTTCAATAGCAATGTAAAGCCAAATTTTTATGGAGCTGCCGTTGCCGTCGTTGGTTGTGTTTCTTCACTAAATTGTATCAGTAAAACGCATGTTATATATATGCGGGAATAATAACACTGGTTGGCAGAAAAATCTTTCCTTAAAGAAAATTAGGTGAACTAGACAGATTTTGATGTGCTAAAAATGAATTAGCTTTCAGTTTTTTCTATTAAGTCCTGATTTTTTTATGAGCATGTTTAATATTTTACCATAACTCGAGCATTACCTACTTTATGATAAAGCAGAAAAAAACTGGACATTTTTGCCGTTTTCACTTATTCAAAGAAATTTTAAGGGAAAAAATCTTCAATTTTGCATGAAAAATTTTTTTCGACACTATTTTCTGAAAAACCCCGAAACTATTGAGCGGATGAAAAACTAATGTAAAGACATCTTCTGGTGCTTCAGCTATTTAAGTCGGACAAACCGTTCTTATTATTACTTATGGTAAAATATAATATACTCATGTAATTGCCTTATTAAAAAATAATATATATATATATAAAATCAGGACCTGATAGAAAAAGAGAAAAACAAAAATCTGCAAGCAGATTCGTCTTTAGCACGTCAAAGTTCATCTAGTTCACCTATTTTTGTTTAAAGGAGGATAAAAAATATTTTTATTGCCTAAAATATGCAAAAATATGCTGCAAAAATCGATGCCAAGATTCTTAAAATTGTCAGAAACGGATAAATAAGTAACAATTTGGTTTATTTGAAGCCCAGAAAAATATATGATAACAATTCTTCATACAAAAACATATCATCAAACATATTCAGTATTTGTACAAAATGTTCGTTTAAATGTCGTTTTATATACATATGTATGTATGTATGTATGCATGTATGTATGTATGTAGATGTATTGTAGCATTTTAAATATAAATATGCAGTACATAGAAAAAAGTAGATGGATGGATGTCAGGGAAATATTTAAACAGACATTTAAAAAATGAAAAAAAAAATACAAAAGTTATTCATTTTACTCGTACTAAGGCAACATAGAATCATAAATTTTGGTTTTAACTGCTCACGTTGTTGCTGATATTATTGTTGTGTACGCTTGTTGCTGGTATTCTTATTTTTTTTTTGCCTTAAATGCAACTAAAAACATCATCATTTTTAGGGTGATGTTGTCACAGCTACACATTATTACACACATTCTATACATAAATATACTACACATTATATTTATTACAAAAAGAATTATGTACTCTTTATTTGTATCATTACTCTCTATATTTACATACAAGTCTCCCACTATAAATTTCATACAATACATACTTATGTGCAAGCTAGCAAACAAGCAGATAAACCTGCATACATACTTGCATAAACTACTACTCCACAGTATATATGTTAACTGTATGTGTGTACTATTTAATATTGAGCACAAAAAACTTACATAATTTCTGTTGAGTTTTTGAAAAATAAAATTGTTGAGAACAAAAATGATGATGATGAATTTGTTGATTGATTGACTGACTCTGACTGATGTTTGTTGGACTAAAAATGAATACAAAAGAGGGTGAGAGAGAGAGAGAAAATTTTGAAATAATGTTAATATGAAAGGGGGAGAGAAAGTGTAAAAAAAGACATTATATCGTAAATAATGATGATTTAAATTAAATATGAGATTTGGTCTGATGTTGGTGTTAAAAGTTGTTGTTTTGAATTTTTTATTAATGATTATACATTTTGATTTTTGTAATTTTCGTTTTTAATCAAAAATTGTCAAAATTTTAACTTAAACTTTTTTGAAATTTATTATTGTAGCCTTCACCACAGGTGTAAAGGGTATATATAAGTTTGTTAATCCGTTTATAATTTCCACAATTTTCGTCTGGATTCTTATAAGAATTGATGTCGATAGGACGATGTCCGTCCGTCGGTTGAAATATATATATATATACATATATACATATATACATATACATATATGTATAAGAAAATTGTTTCTGAACAAAAAACATGAACTCATTAGATCCATAACAAACAGAAATATCGGCCAAAACTCGTTTAAATATCTCTGGAATTTCTTTTGTTTAAATCAACCAAATCGGTTAATAAACAATACAGTTATTGGCAAATTTGTTTTTTATTTATTTATTGTATAGCTGTTGTTTTCATGGGTACTGAAAAACAACAATAATAAGCTAAGGCATATTTGGTTTTTTTTCAACATTTTGAAGCACCCATGTAAGCTAAAGACTTCTTTCTTCAAAATCGGATTTTTCTTTAATAATATTTGTGTTGAAAAAATGAACTAAGTCGATGGAGTATTAACCAATTTCTAGGCCAAAATGCGTTACAAGATTTTTTGAAGCTCCTATATAAGCTATGGACCTCGTTCTTGCATAAATCTATGGGGCTTGCTAATCCCCATATTCCGATCGAAAAATAAAATTTGATGTTTGAATTTAATGCTGCGAAAATTTTAAGCAAATCGATTCATCTGCTTGAGAGTTTTAAAAAAGTGATTAAAAAATATGGAACTGGCATCCGATCAAGATCCAACATAACCTATAATATTTTTCAGTACTATGTGCGTCAAATTTCATGTAAATAGTTTCATTAATAACGTGCAAAATTGAAAAAATGGATTTTTTTTTTTAATTTAAAATTGAGATCTAACTTAGCCTATAACCACCTCCAGCACTGGTATTATCTGTGTTTCAAATTTCGTGAAATAGGTTCAGCTGTTTAGTCTTACACTTAATTTTTATAATATATATAAGGATTTTTAAAATCATGATTTTATGTCAACTTTATATGAAAACGTAAATTATTTAAAGCTTTTAGTGTTCACATAGATATAGCACTCTAATTTGTTTTTTATTTTTATTATATTCATTTAAATAAATAAAGTTTTGGTTTTAATATATATGTAATTTTGATATGCTAAATTTATAATTAAAGTTATCTTTAAGTCTAACGGAGCGTATACTTGCCGAGCGAAGTCTCGTATACTTCAAAAGTAGAATTAAGAGCATATTTTGTACTTTTTTGAAGTTATTAATAATTACTTCCAAAAAAGTGAAAATTAATGCTTTTATTTTCTAAGAAAATAAAAATTTCACAAAATTTAAAGTATTTTTATTATCTTTCAAAAAGGCTAAGGCAAAATTTATTAAAAATTATATAAACATAGTTTTAAGAGAAGTACTTCAAAAGCAAAGGACAAGAACTATAAAATTAGAACATTCTACAATGACAACCATTGATTAAAAAAAGAAATTCTGCAGCACTTTTTCAATACTAAGTACTTTCTTCTATACTCGATGTTAAAATAATGACTTTTTCAGCTCTTTTTCAGTTCCTTTTTTGCTGGGTTTTTTATAAGTTTTTGAAGTAGGTATTTAAAAATTCTTTATCATTTTATAAAATTTATTTATTTAGCTTTAAAAAAAAGAAACTTTTTATTTAACACCCTGTTTCTTAAAGTTCATTATGGAGCCATTGAAATTATTGTTTATGTGTTGCAAATGCAACAGACAACATCAGATATATTATTGGTACATCCTCCCTACATACAAGTTGCTCATACCATATTCAAACTAAAAATAAAACTCCCTAACATTTTTTTTTATTAAATTTAAAGTATTTTTTTTTTTTTTTCATTAACTACAACAATGTTTGAAAAACATATTTTATAACCAAAAAAATACAAAAAATAACATTAGGACAATTAAAAAAAAACCCGGAATTATGTCTCTAACTAAATTGTACACTCCTTTCTCTTGCACAGCTTTAACAAGAAAATAAAGTCATAAAATTTATATAGGAAAAGTAAAAATAAAAAAATTACACTTAAACAAAACAACAGGTACAATTATTCATTATGTGAACATCATACATCACATTGTAGATATCGTCATCGTCATCATTATCATGATCATTAACACAATGATCTTTTATTTCCTTATGATATTCAAATTACTTGATTTTTGATTTTTCTCGCTCTTGTTATTTTTTGTAGTAGATTTTTGCTTATAATTTCAATTTTCATTTCCCCCATGATCTTTCGCCAACAAAAACAATAATCATTTTAGTAGTATATTAAGAAAATTGTGAAACAAAATACAAGGCAAAAATAAGTAAAGACCCTTAGATTTCTAAACAAAAAAATTGGATTTTATTTTCAATTTTATTTTTGCCCCAGATGTTTTTAGTAGAATTTCCATTGTATTTTTTTTTTTCACCAGCAGTAGCAGTAATTTAAAATATATGTACGTATATAAAATAAAAAAAAAAAATTTGTTGAAATTTTTTTAACAAAAAAGTTTTTTTTTTTCTTTTACTTCATTTTATGAAGAAGAAATCCCATCATCCATCCGCTTGTTTAACATTTTAGTATAAACATTTTAAATGAAATAATTACAGGGTGTGAACATTAGTTTGTTAGATGTTTTAAAAGAAAATAGTAAAAAAATGAATTATAAAAATTAAATTAATTTCGAATAAGAAAAAAAATGTATGAGTTTTTTGCAGTAATTTTACAAAATATTTTTAAATATGTATATTAAACGAATTAAATTTTTTTTATATTTTCGAAAAGTTTCCTTTCTTATGATATATTTACTCTAACTTTCAATTTCTTACAAAATTGTCGCAGAATTTTTAGTTCAAAAAACAAAATGTACTGAATTAAGTTTAAGTTTTTCTGATTGTCATAAGAAAAATATAAGATAATTATAATTTATATGAAAGGAAAGGTAATAAAATCTATTTTTAATAATATATAAACCATTTAAATATTAAATAATTTTTATTTAAAAATTATAAATCATATTTTGCAAAAAAAAAAAAAAAAAAAATATTAAACATTTTTAAATATTTCTTAGCACATTTTTTGAACTTAAACTATATAACAAATAAATGATTTTCATATTTGTAATAGTTACTTACAATTTTCTTTCATTTGATATACAATTTATATAAAATTTTCATTTCTTATCTGAAAAAAATTGCCGCCAAAAAATAAAATTTACTTAAGTTTAACTCCTATAATATAATATAATATATATATATATATATAAGGTAATAAAATCTACTTTTCGGTATTATACAAATTACATACAAATTATTTAAAAAACTATTTTTAAAAATTGTATACCAGATTTCTAATTTTTTTTTAACAAATTAAAATTTTTCTTAAATCATATTTTGAACCAACTTTCAAACAATAAAATTATTTTTATATTTTTAAAAAGTACTTATAGTTTCCTTTCTTTTGATATATAACTTATCTTTTTTTATTCCTATATCAAAAAAATTGCTGCCAATTTTCAGCTAAGAAATAAAATTGTACTTAGATTTAATTACCCTTGTTTGTCATAAGAAATAGAGAAAAATATACATATTATACATTGGATGAAAGGTAATAAAAAAATAATTTTCGTTAATATATACATTATTGTAAAATTTTAATATATTAGATAATACTGAAGGTTTCTATTTTTTTTTAATTAAATAAAAAAAAATTTTCTTATTACATATTCTTAACTTTAGTTTTAAAGCAATAAAATTATTTTTATATTTTCGCAATTGCCTTTCTTTTGATATACAATTCTTCTATAGATTCAATTTCTTATGTAAAACAAATTGCCGGAATCTTAAGCCTAGGAAATAAAATTGTGCTTAGGTTTAACTATTCCTATTTCTCATAAAAACAGAAAAATTAAATATATTTTATATCAAAAGAAAGTCAATGGTATATATTTTTCAATAATATACAAATTATTTTAACAATTTTAAATAATAAAAGAAAAATTATTAAAAATTAAAAAATAAGTTTTTTTTCCAACATTTTTTAAACTTAAAACAATCAATTTATTTTTATATTTTTGAAAACTGCTGGAAAAAACTGGAAAAAACAATTTCCATTCTTTTGATATGTAATTTATGTAAAGTTTCCATTACTTAAGTTAAACAATTTGACACAAATTTAAGGTCAAGAAATAAAATTGTGCTTAAGTTTAACTTATTCTATTTGTTAAAAGAAAAGGAAATGGTAAACATATTTTATATAAAAAGAAACGTAATGAAATCTTCTTTATAATAAAAGTAAAACTTATGGGATTTCGAATAAAGTGTTAAGATGAAATAGAAATTGAGCTAATTTTTATTACTACAGCAGACGGAAGGACGGACATCGAAACTTCCTAAAGATTGAAAACTTTTAATTAATTAATTAAAAGCAATATTTTAATTATGAATTAATTAATTATTTAATTAATTAATTATTATTTTTTTGAATAAAATTTGTCATATTTATACTAAAATTGTTACACTTTTTGATGTTTTTGTGGAAGCAAAAATTAAATTATTTCGCACAAAGTCTCGACAGATAATATAAGAATTAAAACTGCCTAAGTATTAAAGACTTTTTATAAATTTCCTTTTCCGCAAAATAAACTTTATCTACCCTTTTAAACACTAATAATAAATCTTTAAAGCTCATAACTAAAATTTTATAATCCCTCAGAATTAATAATAAAAATAAGCATTTATTTAAATATTTTCTTAATCTTTAATCTTAATATTTTCTTTTATATTAAGTATATTCAAAAACTGTTTAATTTAGATCGATATCTGAAGATTAAAAATTTTTTTTTAGATTAAAAATGTTTAATTTTCAAACTAAAATTATTGAAAATATCTTTGTATTTTAGCTAACATTAAATTCCTCTGTATCATTTTTTCGTCCAATCTTTGGACTTTGTACACAAATAAATTTAACTCCAAAATATTACAAAAAAGTTTGAATTAAACATTAAACTGTTATTAACAAT
The DNA here is from genome assembly GCA_932274085.1 of Protocalliphora azurea. Taxonomy (NCBI): domain Eukaryota; kingdom Metazoa; phylum Arthropoda; class Insecta; order Diptera; family Calliphoridae; genus Protocalliphora; species Protocalliphora azurea. The sequence goes on from OW026523.1 coordinate 132,863,255, forward strand.
AATAATATATAATATAAAAATAATTATATACAATTTGTTGTATATATGTATGTATATGGTCATAAATATTTAGCAATATCTTTATTTTTTCTTTATACTGTTTTTGGTTTATTTATTTTTTGCTGCTATATATTTATGAGGTTAATTAAATATTTTTTTCTTTTTATATATTTTACTAATAATTTCATTTCATTATTATAAATTCCAATCACCCACATTGGGGATGGTGGTCATAATACCAATTCGCATTAACAATATTAATACTTATTTTGTTTTATTTGATTTAAAAATTGAAATTTAAATTTTTTGTCGTTAAATATATAATAACATTATTGTGTTATTACTTATTTGTTCAAACATTTTAATTAAAATGTTTTATAAATTTATCAATACCAACACGTAAATACTTAATTCATTTTGCAAAAAGATTCAAGAGAATGATAATAAATCATTTTGTGCTTGTAGAATAATTTATTTAAAAAAAAAAATAATATATAATGTTAAATTAAATATTTTAAAATTTACACTGTAAAAAATGTAAGCATATGTAAATATATTTAATAGTTGTTTTTTAAACAACAAAAACTTCCGGCTAATTAGTTTTTTTTTTAAAGAACAATTTATCACTTACATTAAGAGTCTAAAAATTTGAAAATACTTTAAAGGTAAAATTCTCTTATATAATATCTAGCAACGTTTATTATTTGCAAATAAAAAAAAAATGTTTATTAAAATTTTTATTTTATTTTTCAATGTCATTACTCTTTAGCTTAAATTATTACATTATAAAAGAAAGCACACATACATACGAGTATGTACAAATAACAAGTCTAAGAGCTTTCATCTTTATTTGTAACTTATTTGCATACAATTATGCCCTCTTTTTTTCAAATAAAGTCTGGGCCATTTATATATACATTTGTATATATACATGTATTTTAATTTATAAACATTGTTTATATGCAAAACATGTGACATTTAAAATGTTTTTTGTCTGTTCCTTATTTTAAATAACAAAAAATTAAAAAGAAAAAAAAATACAATTTTCTTTTTCTATTCTTAAAAGCATTTATTTTAGTTTTTTTTAGTATTCCATTTTTATAGTTTATTTTTTAAAATTCTATTCTTTTTATATTTGCTTAAATGTGCAGTTTTTTTCTGTAGCTGTGGATGTATTAGACAGATGTTTTTTGTTGTTTTCAACATTGTTATATTGACAATGTGTTTGTTTGTTGGTCCCCCTCTTATCATCATCAGCATCATTGCTGTTGTTAGTTGCAACAGCAACATTATTTTATTTTTGTTTTTACTTTTAACCTACACCTACAGCGGGGGAAAAAGTTTGTCATTGTATAAGTAACACTAAGAAATATGAAATTATGAGACTATTTAGCTTAGTTCAACTATCCGCTTGTGTGTAGGAAATATTCTTAAATCCAAACTATTGATTTTAATTAATTTAAATAATTTAATTAATTTAGCCAAAATGTTTGTTGTTTTCCTAATCAGTTTGCTACTCAAAATCAGCTAATTCGGTTTAGTGGGAAAACTTCTAAAAATTTTAATTTTGTGAGACACTTAGAAGAAAAAATATTTAAAAGCTCATAAAGTACATAAAAATTCTAAGTCGATTTTACTAAGTCCACCTGTCCGTTTGTCTGTAGGAAACATTCCTAGGTACAAACAACTAGCTTGAATAAAAGGAAATTCACCCAGATTGTTTGCTTTTTAAAACCAGCTATATTAATTCAAAAGAAAATAAGTTATAGAACAAAATGTTTGTCAGTCTCTCTAAAGTATTGTAGTTTTGTGTGAAAATATAAGAAAAAAATATTTCAACCCCATAGAGTATATCGAGGGTCTATATTCAATACCCTCTATATCGTAAATCACAATTTTTCAAGAGAGCAAAAAAAAAAAAACGGTTTATTTAGCTTAGTTTTCAAGTATTAGAAAAATTTTCTTTTACAACTAAAAATTTTCTTTGCAACTAAAGCTTGCATATAATTTGTTTTTAATATTTCGCAAAATTTGTGATTTTAAAAAGAGATACAGGATTTTGCACTTTTAAGATATTCAATTTGTATAAATAAAATAACGATATAGAGTGTTTTGCATTGTAAAAAAATATATTTAATTACCATTTAATGTTTGATTTTGAAAATTTTAAAACTAGTTAGTAATTTGAAAAGCAATATAATTCAAATGGGCTACTTTATGTTGGGTTCGGAGCAGAGGAAATGGTACCACCCCAAAATAACAATAACAAATAAAATAGTAATTATCGCATATCTAAAGAACTATTACAACAAAAATCTTAAAATTTTGTGGTAATAACTTTCTCATCAATTTCAACAATTGAGATGAAAATGGGAGGGTTAGCTACAGAAGTAAATGAAGAGCAAAAGTTTTAAACTTGTGTGAGAAGAGCAACATTCATAACCGAGAGGAAAATAAGTCGGGCAGCTCTTAGGGATGTGTTAGCACCAATAGAGGTGGCTTAATTTTCTCATATCTAAGGAACTATTACAGAGAAAGTCTCGAGATTTTGTAGGAATAATTTTCTTGTTAATTTATATAGTTGTGGTCAGAGGGTAGTAGCCGCCATATAAAGTGAATATTTATTATATATAGTTTATCTAAGGAACTGTTCAACCGATTTAAATTTTTTGGTCAGATTCATGTTCAGCATGTATATATTTATTGTGTAAGATCGAGGAATTAAAAAACTTTGAAATTTATACAATAGATGAGGGTCACTATAGTGAACAGAATGACATGAAAAAGAAAATTTCATGAAAATACGAGATAGAGGGTGTTGAATATAGACCCTCGATATAATTTCTCTGTCCATATAAAATTCAAAATCGATTTAGCTAAGTCCAACTGTACGTTTGTCTGTAGAAACTTTCCTAGGTTCAAATTATTAAATTCAATTAAAGAAAATTTACACAGATGCTGTGGTGTTTCCTTAAAAAGTTTACTATTGAAAATCAGCTAAATCGGTTAAATCAGTTTAGAGAAAAATAAATTATAGAATAAAAACTGGTGCAACTATTGAATAATTATAATTTTGTGTGCAAAACTAGGAAAAAAATATTTAATACTTCATGAAGTATATAATTTCTGGGTCCATAAGAAATTCCAAGCCTATTTAGCCAACTCCCTACGCCCTTCTGTCTGTAGGAAACATTCCCAGGTTCTAAGTACTCAATTCGGTAGGAAAGAAGCTATAGAACAAAATCTGGAACAACCTCTGAAGAATTTTAATTTTTTTATATAATTTTCAAACTTTTCAGCGTATATAAATAAAATGTACCTAGAATTTTTTACAAAATTACTTCTAAAATAAAAATTTTCAAAATTCTGTGCGTTTGATGCAGGGTATTAAAGTTTCGGCTCAGCTGCATATACAGACTTGATTTTTTTTTATTACGGTTTCAATTTGGCAGTGACAGCAATTTAAATCATGTTTGTTTTTGTTTGGTTTTTTTGCATAATTTACATACATTTTGCTAATTGAATGTGCAAACAAACATTAGTGAAGACAACTAACATACAAACACATGGCACAGTGGGTCTAAATAAATGAAAAAAAAAAAAATGTTTTCCTTAAAACTAAAATTTTTAAAACAGTAGAAGTTACTATTTAAAAATATTAGTTAAATAAATAAGGAATTTAAATACAAGGACTGCACAGTGGGACCAATAAGAAAATATGGTAATAAAGAAAAAAATATATTTTTTTTTGTGCAAGAATATAAAAAAAATTGAAAATTTAAAAAAATTTTAGAAATAGCCATTCTTTTGTTCCCCACTGTGAAAACCTCAATACACTTGTATGTGGGGTATAAGTATGTGCAACGAAAGAGTGTATTTCAATTTTATTTATTTTATTTATTATGTTTTCTTTAGTTGTATTTGCACGAGTATTTACACGAGAGGTAAAATTTTTGTACATTTCACGTCATAAATACGCACTAAATTCAACATATTACATGCATTACTTGTTATTTGCTGTTTTTACAACAACAACAACAGTCTAATTTAAATGCAAAAAACAGGGTTGGAAAGATAAAGCTATCTCAGCTGTCAAAAGATTTTTTCTTAGAAAAAAAACCTGTCATTGGCAAATATACATATTTTATTTTTTTATTTTTATTTATTCTTAAAAAAAATCGTTTAAACAAATAAAATAAAAATGCAAAAAAAAAAAAAAAAAAAAAATAATAAAAACATTAAGTTTTTAACATTTTTGAAGTTTAGACATAAACATTTTGTTAAAATTTGTATTGAAAAGAGAAGGAACGTGTAAAAATTTATTTAAAAGCAATTTGATCTATTTATACCCTACACCACTATAAAGCACAGAAAAAATTATCCTTAAAGTATACCAATCAACTCAGAATCATTTTCTGAGTCGATCTAACGATGTCCGTCCGTCCGTCCGGTTAGCTATCCATGTAAACATTGTATACAAAGTACAGGTCGTAATTTTAAAGAGATTTCCATGGAATTTGGCACGTGGAACTTTCATGACACAAGGACGAAGGCTATTGAAATTGGTTGTGATCGGTCCATTATTTCACCTAGCCCCTATACAAATGTCCTCCCGGAATAGAGTTTAAACACTCAAAACTGCCTTAAAAATAAGAATATTTTAATGAAATTTTGTGCAAAAAAGGTCTCCCCCGAAAATCACTGTAACGTATATAAATCCCGTGTTAGTATCAAGTTAATATTCGACACAAATAAATTCTATGTAAGTAGAAACAACATTCCAAATTTTATGAGAATCAGTTTATAATTTACCATAGCTCCCATATAAACCCACTTCCAGGAATCGCCCTAAAGTGCATAAAATGATCTAGATGTTAGTATCAACGCATTATTTTGTATTTGTATATTATATTTTACATTAAGTAAAATTGGTTCCTTCCTGAATTTTTATGATCGTACACAATGGCGTAGATCATATCTTTCTTTCTTGTTTTATTTTAAATTTCTTTATAAAAAAACTAATCGTTTCCTTTTCACCAATTAGATATCTATACTTTCTCTGTAGTAGTGATGCCTACAAGAGATTTTTTTTATTAAATCCTGAGTCAAATTAGTTATGTCCATGTGTCCGTCCATCTGTGGGACTTTCAAATTATTATCACTAGTCTACACGCAGACATTTTTATGTTGGCATTTGCCAAATTCTATCTCTCTCTTTAAAATGCTACGTGTGGATCAATAAGAAATCTATTAAACATAAGCTGTCAAATTTATTGTTCTCTTTTAATAAAAAGAAAAGTGCAAAATAATTAATTTTGTTTTGAAAAGATAAATAAAGATTAAAAATAAAATAAATTAAAATTTTTAAAATAAATTAAAATTTTTCATAAAAAAAGACAATTTAAAATAGAAATTCTCATGTACGTTTTTTCCAAATCTTAGCACAAAGTTTCTAATGTTAAGAAGAAAAGAAAGAATTAACTTCAATTAAATGAAATTCACTCAAAATTCCTAGGTTTATTAGTTCCCTAAGCAGTTTGCTAATTAAAATCAGTTAAATCGGTAAGAAAAAAACCTCTGAATAGTTTTATTTTTTTTAGATATATTATAATTTTCAAGCTCAGTAGAATTCAATAAAGTTTGCCCAAGATATTTAACTATACCCATTGCTTAGTAGCTTTGCGCTTTTGTACATCCCCAGCAAAACATTGCTTTCCTGGTAAGCTAGCAGGTATAATTGGAAACAAAAATAAACTACTTATAACTACTTATAACTACAAATTCATGTAGTTTTTTTTGACTCTAGGGATACTCAAAAATCAGAGACCTGCGCCGAGGAATTTTATCGGCGGCGGCGGCTTGTGTTAAAAAGCTTCGGCGGCGGCTTAAAATCGGCTATCAGCCGGCTGATATTACACACATATTTTTCTAATTAAAAATTTTATATTTTCATGCCCCATTGATTAACATTGTTCATAAAAATTGGACGAAGTTTTTTTCAGCGAAAGTATAAACAGAATTATTAATTTATTGAAAAAATATAAAAAAAATATGCGAGTGATGTAAGGATATTTTTGGATTTTTACATAAAATATTAGAGTAATTGTTTGCATATTAGAATAAGAAATAGTCTGCTCCGATATGAAAAAATATCAATTCTTAAGATATGCTAAAGAAATAAAAAAGTACAATAAATAATGGAATTTATATCGATTATTTTGATAATTCCCAACCACATATCGTTAGTGAATAGAAGTAATTTATTAGGCTGATTAAAATTTATTAGCAACTGTTAATATTATTTTTTTACAGTATTAGAATAAAAAATAATCAATTATAAGTAACCAAAAATACTTGATTGATTTATAATTATTTGAAGTTCAAAATGATGCAAATATTTTTCTTTCATATTTAAATACGACATAAATGGCAAATACTGCATTAAAATAATAAAAAAGTTTCGTTTTTAAAAGAATTTAAAAACGGCGGCTGCTTTTAAGCTGAGTAAAGCCGAAAAATTTACGGCGGCGGCGGCTTCCAAATTTTTCTCGGCGGCTCGGCTTAGCCGAATTTCAGCCGTTCGGCGTAGGTCTCTGTCAAAAATATGTACTTAAATGAAAATAAAAATAAAAAAAAAACAAAAAAATTTTGCCGTCAGTGAGATTTGAACTTGGACACAAATTAACCATTCATTTTTAATGACTAACGCCTTATTCAGTACACCATCTCGCACTTAATTTTCTAAGCGACAAAAACTGTTTTTAGTATAAAATATGTTTTTAGACATTTTGTTATAAAAAACTAACATCATCAGAATGGGTGTGAACCCCAACAATCTTCTGGTTGCTAATCCAGTGCTCTAGTCAACTCATCCACGTTATTGCAATATTATTGTGCTATTATACTATTGAGTACTTATTTATGTAATACAGAGTAGTCAAATAATAATGGCGCCTCATTACCGAGAAACTACTTTAATAAGTAGTTGCCATTACTGAAAACCAAAAAGATTTTGCTTGGTCTGTCTGTAGGAAACATTCTCCCAACCAAACTATTAACCCCAATTAAATGAAATTCAGCCAGATTGTTTGCTATTTTTCTAAGCAGTACGTTATTTAAAATCAAATAAATCGGAACAGTAGAAACAAACTTACAGAACAAAATCTACAACGACCTTTGAAATTTTTTATAAAATTTAAAAAAATTATTTACATTTATTTATTTATGGTTTTTTAAATTTAAATCTAATAAGAAAAACGCTGAAATGCCATAATTTTCTTTAAGATATTTATTAGACATACAGATGTATCTTACAAAAAGTGTTTTAAAAATTGAAATGTCTTCAAATAGAAAACTAGGGTGAGTGATGTTTTTTAGAGGTCAAACTTTTAGTAATAGACAAAAGTTGACCTTTAACTTAAAAAGATCAATGATCTTGTCAGACCCATAATAACAACTCCTTTCTTATTATTGTAATAATAATTAAAAAAAATAAATAAATAAATAAACAAATGTGTTTGGAAAATTAAAATTTAGTTATATGTTTAAGCATACACCTCGACCTAAGATTGACTGACTGTCATGTAAAACACATTATGTGTATAAAAAGAAAAGATTTCAAATTTATGTAAAAAAAATTAATAAACGGAAAAAACAGCAAAATGTTGAGGTACAAAAAAAAAAAAAAAACCAAACAACTTACTTACTTACTTTTAAACTTGTGCTGTTTGTTCATAATGTAAAGTAAATAATAAAATGTTTGTAAATCCGCCATTAAAAACTATTTCCGATTGGAATTAATTATGAAAAAAAAAAAAAACAAATTGCCTTAAATACAAACGCACAATTTAAACAAAATTTATATACAAACATATGAACATATAATAATTTCAAATGTATTGATGGTGGAAGAGCTCATCAAAATCAAACAGGAAAAAACAACATAATACATACATACTTACATACTTATAGAAATAACAATCATAGTGTAAATGCGTAAAAAAATCATATATGATCGAATGGCGGGGCTAAACTGTCTAACTCGTTGTTTGTTTGGAAAATTTGTATGAATACATGAATGAAAGAATAAACGAAAATTACAAGTAAAAACAAAAAAAGCAAATTGAACGATCGACCGATTGAACGTTTGAAAAAAAAAACGACCAAAAGACCGCGTGTTTAAAATTTGATATGAAGACAAACTAAAGTCAGAAGTCAAGTAATTTGTAGGGCCCTTTTTTATTTTGAAATACATTTTACAATGTAGTTTCATTTATGCTATATGATATTTGTGGCACATTGTGGTAAATAATTATAAGAAAAAAAAAAAAAAAAAATATTATTTAATTTTTGTAACAGATTTAGAAAACGCAAAATTTTATAAATTCACAACAGTTCAACTTAAATGAACCAAATTTTTTGATTATTTTCGAAGTTCTAAAAAGTTAAATTTTCTTTTTGAAAAATGTTTATAGAAATATTTTAATTTTTTTAAATTTTAACTAAATGTTGCAAAAAAAAAGAGAAAGAAAGATATAGTCGGTGAAGACCGACTATATGATACCCTACACCTTTATGTACGAGCATAAAAATTCAGGAAGGGAATTTATATTACACACAGATATTACACACAGCCACCTTAAAGTACACCAATTGACTCAGAATCACTTTTTAAATTGATCTAGCGATGCAATTTTGAAGCACGTAGGAATTGGTTGTGATCGATCCATTATTTCACCTAGTCCCCATACAAATGTCCTCCCGGAATAAGGAGTTTAACGATCATAAGTGTCTTAAATATTTTAATAATATTCGGTGTAAGAATTTTTTGTGTAAGTTTCAATATTTGTACAAAATTTCATGAAGATCGGCCCATAAATTTCTATAGCTCCCATATAAAACCTTCTTCAGAAAATCAGCTTAACGTACATAAATCACATACACATGTTAGTATCACGCTTATATTGACATAAATAAGTTTTATATAAGTAGAAATCATAGTGACAAATTTTATGAGGATCGCTCCATAATTTAACATAGCACCCATATAAGCCCACTTACGGGAATCACCCTAAATATATAAATTCATATAAATGTTAGTATTAACATAACATTTTTTATTCGTTTATTTTATTTTATAATTAGTAAAAGTATCGGTCCACAATTGTCCACATGTCTAATATTAGAACATATGGTCGGGAATCACCGACTATATCATTCTTTTAAATAGCAAACAGCGTAGGAAAACTATAAACATTCTGGGCTAATTTCACTTAATTCAGGTTATTAGTTTGGAGGTGAAAATGTTTTCCACAGACTGATGGACAAAAAGTCAAAGCATTATTAGCTCGAAGTTTTATATGGGATAATATTTTTTCCTAGTGTTGCAATTGAAATAACAAAGTTCTGTATATCCTCTTTTAAAACTAGTGATCCCTTCCCCTCTATCGCTAGCAGCGTTTGTCATTTCATAGATTTAAATCGATAGTCAATAATATTTTTAAAAATTGCAGAAAAGGTCTTTTACTTTTATTTATTTATTTTTTTTTTTTTTTGGAAAATTAAGTTTTTTGTTTTTTTGGAAATGTTTTCTTTTTCTGAAAACTGGTATTTTTTCGAAAATACTATTTAATAAATTGGTAATGATATTGCCAACAATATTTTTCAGAACTGTAAAAAGATTTTTTTACTTTTATTTATTTTTTGAAAAATTAAGATTTTTTCAAAATGTTTTACTCTTTTTTAAAATTGTTAATTTTCAAAAATACTATTTTTTTTATAAAATAGGCACTTGTTTTGGAAAATTGGTACTTTTTCTGTTGATAATACGTTTTCTAAAAATAGTTTTTTTCTGTTTTGAAAATTAGTATTTTTCTCATTTAAAAATTTTACTTTTTTAAATTTATTGTCTATTATTTTTAAATAATAATTTTTTGAAATAATTTTTTTTTTTGAAAATTGGTACTTTTTCCGAAGTGGGCATTTTATTTAAAATTAAAGCATTTTTTTAATGTCGAAAATTATATATTTTTTGAAACGTTTTTCCTTTTAAATTTTCTAATTTTTTTCCGTTTTTAAGAAATTTTTATATTATGGAAAATATAATTTACTTTCGAAAAATTTGTTAGCAAACGATACTTTTCTGTAAAACTTTTCTTTTTGCGAAAATGTGTGCTTTTTGTTGTAAATTGGGTTTTTGAAAACGAGCATTTTATTAAAAATAACTGATTTTTCTTTTAATTTATAAAATTTATTTCTTTTAGTAAATTATTACTTTTTTGGTACCTTGTTAAAAAATTATTTTGAAAATAATATTTTTCCAGGAAATGATGTTTTTTTTGAATTGATATTTTTTCGATAATTGCAACTTTTAGTAAAAATGATTTTTCGATGGTACCTTCTTTGAAAACCGGTCTGTTTTTTTTTTCAAAAACTGCTTCTGTTTTAAAAATTCGTAATTTTTAAAAACTGGCAAATATAAAATTTTTAAAATTCTTACTTTTTTTAAATTTAAAAATTGGTACTTTTTTAATAGGTACTTAATAACTATTTTATACTTTTGTTTTGCTTTAAATAAAAATGTATATTTTCATTTTTTTTTAGAAAATTAGTAGTTTTTTAAAATTGCTACTGTTTTCATACTTTTTTAATTCTGAAGTTTCTTAAAAATTGGTACATACTTATACGAAATAAATAATACAAACCATAGATTAATAAATAGATATATATGTGAGAGAAAAAAAACCCTGATCCAATCTTCAAAAACATAATTCATGCAACAACAAAATACATGTAATCATATATATTTTGTTTTTGTGTTTTGAAAAAAATGAGAAATTTTTTTTGAAAATTTAGTTCGAAGTGCCTGTTACAAAAACTTCTTGTTGTATTCTATGGTACATACTTTAAAAAATAAAAATATAATGTGCAAAACATTTTCGAAATTTTACACTCTTTTCAATTTAATACTTTTCTTTTTTTGAAAATTGGTATTTTTAAAAAAATCTGATAGTTTTTATAATGGGTATTTTTGAGGGAATTTGAACTTTTTTTTAATGCTTAAGGAGAACAGTACTTTTAATAAATTTAAATTTTTGAAAAATTCATTTTATTTGAAGATTAGTACTTTTTTGAAATTTGACATTTTATTCGATTTAAAATTTTTTTATTTTGTTTTTTTTTATTTAATTACTTTTTCAAAAATTGCTGTCATACTCTAATCTGCAGAATTTTTAAATTATATATGTTATGTGAGGCATCAAAAAATTATGTTTCCAAAAAAATTACACACAAAAAATTACACAGCAATTTATAGACCAATTGTAATAGTTTTCAATTGCATAATTCAAAGGAGCTTTTACGATATGTCGATGTATATCATATGTTTCTAGCTTATCGACGGTCTTTATAAGATTAGCTTAAACTGACAGGCTGATAGATTTCCGATTTCATTATTAAAAAAAAAAAAAAAAAAAAAAAAAAATGAAAATTTAGTACCTTTTCTAGCTCTAATTGGAATTTTTCCTTTTACACTTTTTTTTTGGGTTCAGTTGTTTTTTAATCCCTAAAAGATTTTGTACGTTAAAAAAACTGTATTTGCTTAAAAAATTTAAAATACCAACATATTATTACAATGTTAGTTTTAGAAAATAATTTGTAATTGATCGTAGTTCCCTTTTCCTAACTGAGTATTTTTAGTGATTTTTGTGCTTAAATGAAGAAATGTTTTTTCGCTTTAAAAGTGTCAGGATTAAATTTCTAAAAGCAAGATATCCTAATTTAAATATCACCTTTACTTAAAACTAAATTATTACATATTTAACCACTTCACCTTTGACTCCATTAAGATTTTATTTTTAACTAATACAACACTCAGAGAAAAAACATGGTTACAGCATTAGCACTACAAAAATAATATGTTCTCATTGTTAATTTTCTCGAATTTGAATAACTCTGTGTTCATGATAACAATGTTTTTGTTTAAATTTTATCATTTAATGTTTACATTTAATAAAAATTTTAATATAGTTAACTGAAAAAATTACATATTTTTAAATATTTTTAACAGAAACAAAATTTTATTAATATGAAAAAATATCGCAGCAAATCATATTTCTTTTCTAAAATGTAAATGTTTGAGAATGATTTGATGATTATTTGATAGCAATTTCAAAAAAAGGGGATTTTTTTCCAATTTTGATTAATTAATTTTTGATTAATTTTTTTTCCAGATTTGAATTAAGGTTTAAATTAACCTTCGATATAAAAAAAAAGAATGACATAATTTTTCACACGTTTAAAATATTATGACTCTGTGTTTGTTGGGTTCATTCATTACTTCTACAACCAATAAATATTTGCAGTCTTTTTCCTTGTTCTAAATCGTATTCTATTTCAAATAAATATTATACTTATCCTTTTCACAAACTTAGTGGAAAAGTTCGTAACTTGTTTTTTTTTTAATGTTTGTTTTCCAACTTTATTATAATTCTCATTTAGTTTATATATGAATAAATATACTCTATGGGATTCAAGCAAATATAAGATATTGATTAACTACCATTAAAGGGTTTAGTTAAAAAAAAAAAAAAAAAAAAAAAAAAACATATCTTGCATTTGAAATGAATATAATTAATTAACAATATTATTATTTTTTTTGCTACTTTTTTGTTTATTTTTTATTTTAATATATGATTAGATGGAATAATAATATGATAACTATATGATAACATGGGATAATAATATGATAAAATGGACTAATTATAATACGACAACGTGGTATAATAATACAATAAGATATAATAATAATATAATAACATCAAATCATAATTTGTTAGAATGGGATAATAATGTAGTAAGTTTGTTCAATTATATTTAAAACTAGAATCATAACATGAAAAAACAAAACCATAAAATCGGACACAATTTGACAAAATATTATCAGAATTATTTATATTTTTCGCTATGATCATATGTTCCAATCATAATATGTTGCTCTTAGATTATGGTTATTAGAACTATATTTTTTTCTCTGCCTGAATACTTAAAAAGGTAATGCTGTATCTTTTATTTCTAATATTTATTTTTAAATATAAAATTGCACTTTTAATTATTACCCTTAGTGTTTATACTAGTAGACACCAAAAAAAGTAATGCTTAATTCATTTGGGAAACGCAAAAGCCCCAGTTCATTGGCACTTAAATGCACACTTTAATAGCCATGGAGTGAGGACGACAATAAACGATACATGAAACAACATGGAAAAATAGTTTTTTTTTCTATTTTTTTTATATATTATATATAGCGAATGGGTTTTTCTAATTTTTACTTTATACTTATTTTGTGGGTTTTGTCAATTGATTGGCGTTCGACACTTAAGCGATTTCAAATTTATAGATTACACTTGTTTGTAAAAGAGGAAGAAGAACATAAAATTAAAAAAAAGAAACACTGAAGAAAACTAACATGACTTTTGTTGGGGTATGTCATGGTATGATGACGACAATAACTAAATAGTAAAATGTGTATGTTTGTGCTATCTAACTTATGGATTATTTGTTAATTAACTAAATACAAGTTGAGTTTATCGAATGCTTTTATATTACGCAAAAATATAAATTTCTAAAGTTTAAGTATTTAAATCGTGGGTTAAATTTTTATGTTGCAAGTATGTATGTATGTATGTATGTATGTATGTATGTATTTTTTATCATAATGATGATGTAGTCCGTCAGTTAGAGACTGAGTGAGTGAGTGAGTGTTCAGTGGTCATATATACTTAGTTGTCATAGTCTACCTACAATTTTTAAAATATATTTTTTTGAAATTATAAACGAACAAGTATTTAATATATATAGTACATAGTTAGTATGAATATGAGTTTATATAGTTAAATATCTAATACAATAAATATAGTAGCCGTAAAATAAAAACCATGTTGTATTTATTAGTACTTGTAGTATTATTATCATTATTATTATTTGAATTTTTTTATTTTTGTTTTACATGCGGTGTCGGTGGTCGCTGGCCGATCATTTATTTTTGAATATACATATGTGTGTGTTTTTAATTAAATATTCCTTCCTGTTGTTTTATACATATGTATATATTTTTTTAAATTTTAACCTTTTTTTTGTTGTTGTTTTAGCTTTAATTTTTTTTAATATGCGTGCTGTTTTGTTTAATATTTCTATGCCCATATTTTCTGTTATTTTTTTTTTTTTTGCTTTTTTTCAAACAATAAAGCAAAAAAATCATTGTAGTTTTTTTTTTGCCATGATTTTCAAAAATGGTGTAGAAATACTTAAATTTTTTATAATTTAATAAAAAAAAAACTTTGTCATAAAATAAAAATTTATTAAGATTTCTTTAAAGTTAAATAGCAGTTTTATTTATTTTTTTAATAGTTTTTTCTATTGAAAATCAAAGGCTATTTAAAACGGCACCCACCCACCATTTTAAGGGTGTTATACCATATAAAATTAACAATTCCAAAATAAATCTAAAGCGCCAATAGCAAAAATGTTTTCCTTTTATATACATACATACATACATACATACATACATACAAAAGTAAAATCAAATAAGGTTTATAAAATATTCATATCCTGTAATTTATAGCTTGTTCAAAAATATATGTTTTTCTAGTAACTAAAATAATAATATTGAGCAATTTTTAAAGCTAAAAATTGTTTAACATTTAGTTAGTTTAAACTGTTAAAGACGGTTGTTATAAAACACATAAGTTCATACAGAAGGTTTTAAAGGTTACAAAAAAGAGATCAATTCTTGAAATTAAAAACCAAGTGTTTATCGTTCAATGTAAATTTTTATTGATTAAAAAAAAAAAAAAAAATGTGTTTGATTTTTTTTAAATTATTTTTAGAAATCTATTTAAATAGAAATTACCACCCATTCCAAAAACTAATTTTGGGAAAATAATTGCTTATGATTATAACCAGTTGCAATTAAAAAAAAAAACAAAAATAAATAAAAAAATTAATTCTTAAACTTGATAGCACATTTACTATTTTTTTTAATTTATCTTTACAATAATTTTATTATTAATATATATAGTTTTTCATAAAAATTGCCACTAACTGGAGGATAATCATAAACATAGCAGCAGAATTTAATAGAAAAATGAACAATAATTCATAAAAAAAAATAAAAATTCTTGAACTCAATATCATGCGTTTATCTATTTCATAACAAAATATTAGGTCATGTAAAAAGTATTCGGAGTTTTTTGGAAAATTTTTTAGCAAAATTTTCTATACTGAAAATCAATTTTAATCAAGTACATATTCGTTACTATTATCTTTTGCTATATTTCGGGTAGCTTCATAATTCCATCGCTGTAGATTTTCTGTGGTTTTCGGCAAAATCTTGGTCAAGTGATTTTTACTTGCTGTTCGGAGTTGTGTGTGGCATGGCATCGTCACGATGGAACAAAAGACCTTTTCTAATTGTTCTTTCAAAGGGTCGAGTCGTGAACAGCAGAATTCATAATTGGTGATTATATATACATATATATATATATATATATATATATATATATATATATATATATATATATATATACACTCAGCAAAAACTTTTTGGTTTTAGGTAATAACAACTACTTATTAAAGTAGTTTCTTGGTAATGAGGCGTCATTATTATTTGTCTATTCTGTATTACATTAATAAGTACTCAATAGTATAATAGCGCAGTAATACTGCAATCACGTGGATGAGTTAGCTAGAGCGCCGGATTAACAACTAGAAGGTTGTTGGTTCAACCCCATTTTATAACAAAATGTCTAAAAAGATATTTTAAACTAAATAGAGTTTTTGTCGCTTAGGATGCTATGTGCGAGATGATGTACTGAATAAGACGTTAGTCAGTAAAAACGAATGTTTAGTGTGTATCAAAGTTCGAGTCTCACTGACGGCAATTTTTTTGTTTTTTTTTTTTATTTTTGTTTTCGTTTAGGTACATATTTTTGAGTATCCCTAGAGTCAAAAAATAACAACATGAATTAAGTAGTTTAGTTTTATTTCCAATTATATATATATATATATATATATATATAAGTACTTTATAAAAAAATTAATTTCACAAATATGTAAAATAAAGTAAAAATTTCCAAAAACAAGTTTTATTTCTACAAAAGGTGATAATTTACCAAAAAAAAGTACTAATTTTATAATTTTCAAATAAACATATACATTTTGAAAAAGTATTAATTATAAACAAAAAAAAATTTTAAAGTATCTTTTCAAAAAAAAAAAAAGAAATTATCAATTTCACAAGTTTTCACAATGATAAACAATTTCAATAAGTAAGGAAAAATGCAATATTATCATACATAGAAATTCTAATTTGCAGAATGGATATTTTTAGTGTTCTAAGATATTTTTGCATAATTTTTTTTTTTATTAAATTGTAAACAAAAACTACCTTTGTGCAAATTTTCAAAATTTTATTCATTTATTTTATTAATTTTTTTTTATTAAAAATATCGGTTTTAAGGAATAGGGAAAATTGGAGGGATTGGAGGGAATAAAGGGAATTTTTTACAAAACATAACTGTAATAAAGTAAATAAATTTTCAAAAAAAATAAATAAATAAAAATAAATAAATAAAAACATAAAAATAATTTTCAAAAAGTCAAAATATCAAACATATCAATATCAATTTAATATCAATTTAAATATAAATATAAAATATAAATTATAAATGTAAGAGTTCGAATAAAATTATAAATTTACACAAATTATAAATATAAAATTTCTTAAAAAGTTTTATATTTTTTAATTTCGATACTCGAATTTGCATATTCAATATTCAACTGACGTTTAAAAATCTATTAATTGGGATTATTTTCATGATCTTCAATATATTAAGTAATCTGCAAAGTGTAAATATCCTTTATTAATTTAAAAAAAAATTAAAAAATTGTTTTTTTTTGTAATTTTTTCTATAATACCAATTTTCTAAAAAAAAATCTAGTCTATAAAAAGGACCAATTTTCCTACTCGCAGAAAAAAAATATAGTTGGTGTGACCATAATCTAAAAGCAATATATTATAATTGGAATATATGATCACAGCTAAAAATAGATATGATTATAAATAACAATTATTTTGATTCCATTTTAACATATTGTGTCCGATTTTATGGTTCATTTTCTCATGTTATGATTCAAGTTTTTCATATTATTATAACATCTTACTACATTATTATCCCATTCTATCATATAAGTGTTCCATTTTATAATGTTATTATCTTATTATATATTAAAATAACACTAATTAAACATTACTAATTAAACATTGTGCCATCGTATATTGTGCAAGATAATACAATATATTTTTATTAACTAAACCCTTTACTAGTAGTTAATCAATATCTTATATTTCTTGAATTTCACTAAATATTACTGAACTTTGTATACTTATATCAATCCAGGTATAAACTAAACGAGAATTATAATGAAGATGGAAAACAAAGGTTAAAAATGTACATTTAAAAACAAACAAGTTTTTTCAACCATTTTTGTAAAAAACATATTTATTTGTAATATTTCATTGTTATGTGAATAATAATATTAATATGGTTTGAAAACGAAATATGATTTAAGAAGAAGGAAAAATATTGATAATATTTAATGGTTTTAGAAATAATGAGATTTTTTATATTAAAAATTTTGTTTCTGGTAAAAATATTCAAAAGCATAAAATTCCTGTATAATAAGATTTTAATTGAATGTAAATGTAAAAATTGAAACAAAAACAATGTTACCATGAACACAGTATTATTAAAATTAATGAATATTAATTTTGAAAGCATAATATTGTTGTAGTGACAATGCCGTAACCATGTTTTTTCTCCACGTGTATTTAAAGTACCAATTTAATATTCGAATCGTTAGAGATATATATATTTTTTTTAAATATGATAGATCTTCTCATAAAACGAAATTCTTTGATCTTGTAACAAAAATTAAAATAATTGATTTAAATCCACTTTTTTTTAATAAGTTTGTTATTCATAAAGCTGAACGATTTTAAATAATAATACTTCAAAGTCTAAGAAATTCTTTTAAAATTTACATATTTCGTAAATTTTCCATCCTCGAAATTTAAGATCCATTTTACTTTATAGATCTTCTATTGAGTTTTATTTAATTTTTACAACCATTATTTATATCTTCTATGATTTTTTCTAATAAATTAACGGATGTAGGCGTAGATCAAGCATTATTTATTGAATGTTTACCATATAAATGTTCAAATATTATTGTATTTATTAAATCATGAAGGTGGAAAATATAATAAATGTTAAATAAATGCAAATTTCCTCTCAAGGCTAAAACACCACTATGATATTTGCACATATATGTATACATATGTATATATTTTTTGCTTATTTTTTCTAAAACGTTTTTAAAATTTATTTTCACACAAATTAGTCTCTCCAGCCTAAGTTAATTCCCTATCTACTGGGAAAAAGTTTTTACTTACAACTTCAGTTTCAAATGCTGGTAGTTTTGCATAAAAACAAAATAAAACTATTAACATATTTATTCATTTATTTAATGTACAGTTAACGAGGTTCTCTATTATTTATGGAGTCCAAGTACATATGGAAATTTATTTAGATATTTAAATGCAGGCAGCCAATTTACAGGGAATAATATAAACATTGAATTTACTGGGAATTTGTAAAAAAGGGAGTTCGTGCTTGTTTTTTTTACTTAAATTTCTAAATTCTAATTTTAAGAATAAAAAAAAAAGAAATAGAAAAAAAGATAACGTGGGAAAAAATTAAAATTCTCTTTTTTATTGTTTTTATTACAGTTAATGCCGAAACGAAATTTAACGACGACATCTAACAAAACACCAGCAATAATTATAATAACAACAAAAACAATAAAACGATGAACAACAACAACACACCCGCGCATTTAACAAATCTTACAATAACACCTCACGATTCTTATAATTCGTCTTCCTCCTCCTCCTCCTCTTCTAGACAAACACAATTAGAGACTATAGCGACAGCGGCAACAAATAATGATACAAATTCACCCTTAAGTAGGCTAGAAGCGATTACATACAGATTTACCGAACATCAGGAGGAAGAGGGTAATGAGGAGAAAAATCTTTTAAAGAAAAAGAAAGAGGAGGAGCTGTATAGCCATTACAAATCTAGTTGTAATAATAAAAATAGCAATAATGATGATAAGAAATCTATTTATATACACAATACCAGCGTTGCAACAACAAATAAACCTACGGATCCGATGATGATAACCAATAGCACGAGGTGGTCATTGTCATGGTGGTGGGGCGGTCTGAGACCATCAGCAGCGGCTTGTGTTACACTTTTAATATTAACAACGACATGTTCCTTATGTTCTGCCTCCCTATGCGAATCACAAAGTTGGTGGGATCCCTACAAGGATAAATGTATACCTTGCACTGTGTGTCAAGGTGATATGATACCACTGAGGCCATGTCAAATGCATCGAGACACTGTATGTGGCTCAATATATGATTTAAAAATTGATTGGGTTGTGCTGTCGAAGACAGAACCCAATTGGAAGGAGGTAAGTTGATTTATAAAAAATTTTAAATATTAATAAAAAACAAATAAGAAAGAAGATACCCCACACCATTGTGCAGGTGGAGAGGTCTTATATTAGACATGTGGACAATTGTGGACTGATACTTTTACTAAGTGTAAAATAAAATATATGAATACCGAATATTACGTTAATACTAACATTTATATGAATTTATGCACTTTAGGGTGATTCCCGAAAGTTGGCTTATATGGGAGCTATGGTAAATTATGGAGCGATCCTCATAACATCTTTTATTTATTTTTCTACTTATATGAAACTTATTTGTGTC
The DNA here is from genome assembly GCA_932274085.1 of Protocalliphora azurea. Taxonomy (NCBI): domain Eukaryota; kingdom Metazoa; phylum Arthropoda; class Insecta; order Diptera; family Calliphoridae; genus Protocalliphora; species Protocalliphora azurea. The sequence continues at coordinate 132,883,161 of OW026523.1, forward strand.
GAATATAAACCTGATACTAATATTTGTATGTAATTTATGCACATGATTTTCGGAAGAGGGTTTTATATGAGAGCTGTGGTCAATTATGGACCGATCTTCATGAAATTTGGTACAAAGATTGAGACTTATACAAAAGTTCCATACACTGAATTTCATTAAAATATTGCTATATTTAATGCATTTATGATCGTTAAACAGTTATTCTGGGAGGACATTTGTGTGGGGCTAGGTCAAATAATGGACCGATCATCACCAATTTCAATAGGCTTCGTCCTTGTGTCATGAAAGTAATAATTTCATTGAATAATCTTCAAAATTGCGACCTATACTTTGTGCACAAGGTTTACATGGACAGTCAGCCAACCAGCCAGCCGTCCAGCCAGACGGACGGACATCATTAGATCGTCTCAAAAAGTGATTCTGAGTCGATTGGTATACTTTAAGGTGGGTGTTGGATGATTTTTTCTGTGCGTTACAAACATCAGCACAAACGCATAATACCCCAACCACCTATGGTGGTGTTGGCTATAAAAACATATTAAAAGTTTTGGATAAAAGATTAAATTGCAAACAGTTTAAAAATTTTACCCGTTATTCGGGAAACTAAAGGTTAAAGGTTAATAACATCTATTTACAATATATGTCGATATGCTACAGATCGTATTAAATTTTTTTTGGATATAACATTTTACTTTAGTTTGGATCACACAGGAAAAAGTCTTTTTTAATTTGCACCTCTCACCAAAATGATTATATCAATAACTAATAACTGTAAAAATGGAAAAATAGAAAATTTATTCCAATTAAAAATTTTATTAAATCAATGAAGTAGAGTATTGAATGAATTAAAAATTTAATTGAGAAAAAAATCTTACATGAATTTCATTTTTACTATTTCTTTTATTTATAAAAATTTAATTAATATATTCAAGCAAAAAGAATATATTAATTAAATTTTTATGTGTTAAGTAAAATATAAGGTAACAATATTTTCTGTGTTTCCCTAATTAACTTTTAAAATTTAAAAAAAATTGGCATTTTTTTTATTAAACATCTTTTGTTTATTTATTTTTCTCTCCACTAGCGACGAAAGTTTGATGGTTTAGATTATGGCGGCTTAGACCACCATCAGTTAACCGCCGAACAATTGCAACAGCTACAGGATGAGGCCGATCCAATGGATTGGCAAACGGCTGCTCTGTTCTTGGCTGTTTTGGCTTGTCTTTTATTTTTCATTGTAGCCGCCTGTATTCTAGTACATCATATGCGACAGTGGCGACGCATGGAACGTAGATTAGATCAAGGTAAGTAAAGTAGAAGACAAATACAAATTAAAAAAAAACCTCATGCTTATTATGAAACCTCTTTTTATTTTTTATTTTTTATTTTTCTTAAATAATTAAATATTCTTTAAGCATATTTAACACAAACCCTAAGAATATGTGTGTGTTTGCAATGGCACTCTTTCGTTACGATCATGTTTACAATTTATTTTGTTCATTGGGAACAAATTTTCAAAATTGATTTGAATTGAAAAAAAGTCTTTTGATTTGTTTTCTTGAGAAAGATCACGTTTTATATTGGACGTTACATGGAATTATTTGAAATTCCAAAACATTAAAACAATAGGAGTTTAGTTATGGTTTATAAAATGAAATTTTGAAGAGAAATAAAGCAGAATAAGAAGTCGTTTTGAAAGTAATCGTATTGTGAGCAATCGGTTATTGATCATAAACAAGTACTGATTACTAAAAAAGAACATTATTTTTTTTTTCAAAAAAGGAAACACTGATATTCAGATAAAGTACAAATTGTCTCAAATTAATTCCCTTAAATTCTCATTCTATTGAAAATTTTAGGTAAGTTTTCTCTTTATAGAAACTTTTCGATAAGTTTTCTATTTATGGAAAATTTTCGATAAGAAGATTCTCCATCAATTCTCTTTTATAAAAAAATTTCGATCAATTTTCTTTTTATGGAAAATTTTCAATCAATTTATTTTTATACAAAATTTTCTATTAATTTACTCTTGTAGAAAATTTTCCATAAATTCTTTCTTATAGAACATTTTTCGATAAATTTTCTTTTCATAGAACATTTTCAACATTTTATAGAAAATTTTCGTTATATTTTTTATTTAAAGAAATTTTCCATATATTTTTTGTTTAAAGAAAATTTCGATAGATTTCCTTGTTTATAAAAAATTATCGTTTAATTTTTTAATTATAGATAATTTTGGAATCACATTTTTTTAAATCATAAACAATTTATTGAAAATTTATAAAAAATTTTCGATAAATTTCTTATTTATATTAAATTTTTTTTATATATAAAATTTTTGATAGTTTTTATTTGTAAAAATTTTCGATAAATTTCTTATTTATAGACAATTTTCGGTAAATTTCTTATTAATAGAAAATTTTCGATTAATTTAGAAAAATTTTTTATTGAGAGAAAATTTTCCATAAACATTTATTTATAGAAAATTTCGATAATTTTTTTTATTTATGGAAAATTTTGATATTTTCGTTTTATTTAGGGAAAATTGCCATCAATTTTTTATTTATAGAAAAATTCAATTAATTTTTTTATTTAAATAAATTTATCGATTAATTTTTTATTGAGAAAAAATTATCGATAGTTTTATTTGAAGAAAGTTTTCGATTTTGTAAAAAATTTTTAATATATTTCTTTTTACAGAAAATTTTCGATAAATTTCTTATTTATAGACAATTTTCGACAAATTTCATATTTATAGAAAATTTTCGATTAATTTTTTATTTAAAGAAAATTTTAGAAAAATTCTTTAATGAGAGAAAATTTTCGATAAACTTTTATTTATAGAAAATTTTGATATTTTTTTTATTTTTTTTTTGTATTTATACAAAATTCGATATTTTCTTTTTACATATTGAAAATTGCGAATAATTTTTTATTTATAGAAAGTTTCAATTAATTTTTTTTTAAAGGAAATTTATCAATTAATTTTTTATTGAGAAAAAATGTATAATTTATTTTATTTATAAGAAATTATCGATACATTTTTTATAAAGTTTCGATAAACTCTTTACTTGCAGAATTTCTTTTATCTATAGAGTAATTCCATTTTAAATTTAAAAAATTTTGACCCTTGATTACCGATTTAGATAAAATTTTGTGCATGTATAGAGGAGGATACAGAGGCAAGTAAAATTAATTTTTCTTATTTTTTTTTGAGAACTGTGGCAACACTATAGCTTTGACAGTGATTAACATATTTATGTTAATGGCCATAACATTTGTTACATAAAAGATATCAAAATAATTTTTTTGGAGTGGATTTGTCAAAGCTTGTATTTTAAGATGCCATATACAAATTTTGAAAATATTTTTATTAACATACTTTTTGTAAGAATATATCTTATCGGTGCTATAGTATATCTTATCGGTGCTATAGTAAAAATTTCAGGGAGGTCAACATTTTTAAATTTAAAATGGAATTACTCTATATAAAAAATTTCTGATTAAAAGTTTTATTTATAGATAATTTTCGGTTAATTTGTTATTCATTAAAATTTTACATTTCTTTTTTTGATTTTTTATTTAAACAATTTTTTATTGCTAAAAAACTTTGTTAAATTGCCGATTTAAACAAAATCGATATATTCTTGATTTTTTTAAAATTTTTGATAAATTTAATAAATTTTTTATATCTTCTAACTTTCGATTAATTTACAATATTTAAACTTTCAAAGTAATCTCCATGTTAACAACACTGTTATTAACAGTTGTCTGGCGAGTGCCATCAATCTTTGTTTAAAACTAAACCCGATAAGGACAACAACAAAGAATTCAAATATAGTTGTTGTTGATTTTTTTTCCAAATTCGTGAAAATAAATTGAGAACGAGTATTATTGAAAGTAAGAAATGCAATCAGAACAAATAACAATAACAACAAACAAGTCGGTCGGCATAATTCTCTGAAATATTGGGCAACACGTACACGAAAAGAACACCGTACGAATACGTTTACAAATGAATAAATGTCGTTTAATAAATTTTGTTTTTGTTTTCAATGTGTTTGTTTGTGTTGTTTTTTTTATTTGGGATGAAATGGGTGCTACTGTGTGTAAATGTGGATGCGTTTTCTGCATACAAAATGAAATTAAAAAGAAATGCATACATCCACCTACAAACATACATACATACATATTAAATATGTTTAAATGTTTACTTCCAAAAAATGTTGTTGTTATTTTTCGTTCCTCAACTCTCTTATGGTTGTTGTTATAATTTTTTTAATATGTTTTCAGTATTCATATTCTCCCGCCTAAATGCACATTATGAAAATCAACAAACAACAAATGCATTTAATAAACATAATAAAAAACTATCAATTCTAATCAGTCTGTCCTTGGAACTGATAAATATTCATGCTATTATTTTTTATTTATACATATTTTAATAATTCTATACGACTAAATATACAGAATATGGTTTGAAAAAATAAAAGAGGAAAAAATTGTTTTAGTTGTTTATAAGAATTTTATAAACAAGTGTTTTTTTCTTTCTATCATTGGATTTTTAACATACACTAAAACATTAATAATAAAAACAACAACAAAAAGAAAAAAAAAATAATATTTTTGCAGAGTTCATTTGTTGGTTGTTATTAAAGACTACTAATGAGCCATTGATGATGAAAGATTGTAAATGAGAGGAGACGGACTTGAGCACAATGACATGACATTAAGAAAACAACATTAAAAACAAACATTCTTATAAACACATGTATAGATTATTCACATACAAACACATATAAATATAGTTAATAGAAAGAAAATAAATAAAAAACAGAAATAATGAATATTCCAATACAGGGTCTATAAGATAAATTATAATATATTTAAAACTTTTATATTAAACCATATAATAGATGTTTGGATCGTATATAACGTAACATACTTTTTTTTTCTGAATAACATTATTAAATTTTGAAAATTTTGAAAGCATTTCTTGCTTTAAAAACGAATTCGTTAAAATTTTCATTATAATTTAACAAACAATTAATAATAATTAATAATAATTTATTAATTAATAATTAATAATAATTAATTTAATAAACAATTCTATAAAATTTATATTTCACTTAAACACCATTAATTTCTTTGAAAATTTAAAAAAAAAAAATGTGTTAAACATACCAAACATTTTTCAAATTCAAGTCCTATAAAATATTGAATTTAAGACAAAAATCTACACTAAAAATTACTTGAAAACACATCAATCATTAAAAGTACAATTCGATATACAATCATTCGAACGAAACAAATAAATTCTAAAGATATTCTAATCCAAAAAAAAAAAAAAAAAAAAAAAAAAACATCAACAAAAATCGAACAATCGATCTCATGAATACAAGTTACAAGATGAAACATGTGTCTTCAAAATGTCATAAATTTTTGGCAAAAAAAAAAAAAAGAAAAAATGAACGAACTGAAGAAAAAATAACATAAAAATTTTAAAACTAACACAGCAGAAAAAACAATAAATATTATTCAGGGATTTATTCAGTTGTCGTTGTTGTCGACACCCATAAAATTTGAATTCCATAGGAGAAAAACAAACAGAAAAAAAAAAAGAAATTGACAAGCCAAACAAACTGCAATAACAATGACACCAGAAATTTCTGTGATCTTTATGATATTTTTCTTTTCAACTAGATTTAGTTTGTAAAAACATTTAAAACTTTTAAGAGCTTTAAAATATGACGATAAAAATGATACTGATGAGGCCGTTGAGGGGATTTGGTGGTGTATTAGAACTTGTTGTTTTTTTAGTATAATTTATCAACAACAGACAATTGGATTCATATTACCACCCACAACAACCCACTATGTTAAGCGTTTATGTTTAAAATATTTCCTTTATATCAAGATAATCATCTTTAAAGTATTTCCTACATAATTTATGTCTTATGTTTTTCTTTAATTTTTTTTACTTTTTTTTTTGTTGGAAAAAAAAAATAGTTAAAGGGGTCAGTGTTTTAAAGGAATCCCAAAGATGATAAATGATGGATTTATAGTACAACAAAAATAATTCAAAATTGTTGTAGGCGATTTAGAAAATAAAGAAATTTTGTAGTCAATTTATTAAAAAGCATTATATCCTTTCCATTTTGCTTTAAAATTTCAAATAAGAAGCGTAAAAGTTTATTGGTAAGAAAAGAACATTTCCGTTTGTAATTTAAAAAATAAAAATTTGTTTTCATCCAAAGAAATATTGAACACATTCCTATACAAAATAATATCAGTCAGTGTCAATCCTGTAACAACTCGTATGAGTTTAAATTGAACATTGCGTGCTCAAATTAACAACGAGGAATTCACTTCACATCATTGTCGAATTATTGAATAATATTATTCCATGTGTTAAAATTTTGTAAAATTGTCAATGCGACCACAACCAATATGAATATTGCATCGAAATTTTTTCCTTAGTGTAGTTTCTAAATTTATGGATTACATTTTAAACGTTTTATTTTAATCTAAACGAATGATTTAATATGTTTACAAAATGAATTAGGGAAGTTATGGTAAATTTTTTTTGAAGAAAAATTATCACAATTTGAGTTAAACGATTTGAAAAAATAACAAAATAGAAACAAAATTAAAATAAAGTGGTAAGAATGGAAATACATTCTGATTACACTTGCTCCAGGTAGCAGAAAATAAAGATAAAGATAGACTAAAGGTTGTAGACTAGGCTGTAAGCTTGATTATACACTTGACTACAGGCTAGACTATAGATTAGATTTATTTTAAACCATACTATATACTAGACCATAGACTAGACTATAGACTATAGATTTGGATTCAGTCTAGACTACGAAATATACTGTAGACTAGACTACAGTACTTCATTATAGACTAGACTGTAGACTAGAATACAAACTAGACTATAGACTAGACTATAAATTAGACTTTAAATTACGCAATGAATTGGACTAGACTATAGACAGAACTATGGATTAGAATATAGACAATACTTTAGACTACACTATAGGCTATACTGCAAACTTTACTATACACTAGACTAGACTAAAAACTAAAAACAATAAACTATAGATTAGACTATAGACGATACTGTAGACTAGACTGTAGACAAAAATATTGAGCAGACAATAGGCAAGACTATAGACTACACCATATAGTGTAAGATTTTGATGCTTTAGTTGTCAAAAGTCAATTTTTTGATCATAGAATTTGATGAAAAAACGGTTTATATATTTTAAAGAACTGTATGTAGACAACAAAAACGAATATAAATATAAACATATTATAAATGTATAACGACGCTTCAAGGTCAAATTATTCTCACTCCCAGTTTTCTGATATCTAAAATTTATTTTCATAGAGTTTCATTTCGATACTATATTTTTTCAAGCATTCAGGAGCTCTGAAGTGTTTCTAAGGAGAATGATTTATAAAGACTATAGGCTAAAATATGACTCGATCTTATTTCTATTCAATATATTGTATATATAAAATTTGGCAAATTTGGCTAAATCTTACACTGTGCACTATAGAAAAACTAAATAAGTACTACATTACTAAAGACAAGAATATAGATAAGACCTTAAACCAAATTCTAAACTATATTATAGACAAGACTATAAACTAAACCAAGGACTAGACTATTAATAAGTATATAAACTAAATCATGGACTAGACTTTAAATTAGACTATAGATCATGTTAATACTTTAACTATTTACTGATCAAATTATCTAATTTCAAAAAAAAAAAAAAAGTATATAGGCGTAATCACAAGTAGGTATATATCTTATTAAAAATAATCTTACTAACTTACTCACGATCATTTTAAATCGTTTAATCTATCGCTGAAAATCTCTTTTAAATCTCCTACATTATAATTCTATACCAAAAACAAGATCAATATTAAACATTTCCAATACATATTAAAGATATATCATTATACGAAAAAAAGCCGGAAATATGGATTGATTGATAATTTCTTGTTTTTCCATAAAAATGCAAGACAAAAAGGAAACGCTCAGAAAAATAATTTTTTGAATTAATTTCAAAATTTCAAAAACTATAACAGGTAAAGTCACGTACTTGAAAAAGAACATCTTTTAAGGTTGCTACGTAGTAGCTAGCTGCCACAAAAGAAAAAAAAAACATGTATAATAACAAAAACAAAAGAAAATTTGGCTACTAATAAAACAACAACACAAAAAAATCTATTAAAACAAATAACAACTTCCGGTATCCTAAAAAACATGATTCTAATAAGGGTAAAATTAACCAACAACATAAAAAAAACTATTTAAAAAGATTTTGTATAAAAATTAAAAAAAATATTCAAAATTAATGTCACAAATGTTGTGTCGTTTGTACACATTTGTCATAAATTTAAGGAATGTGTGAACGTATGAATGAATGAATGAATGAGTGAGTGACTGAAGTAACCATACGACTATGATCATGATGACGTACTACCACTTTTCTAAATGTATTTATAAATACTTAGATACTTGTACAAATAAATACAAAATAAATGTATCTAAATATAAATATCTTTAATGGTTTTAGCTGCTATTCATACAAAATTTACCTTGTAGTATTTTTTTTTGCTGCCATTTTTGATTAATGGAAAATTATTAAATCCAATGACAAATATAGATTTATATACATTTAAACTTATTTTGGAACTTACTTTGCCAGCTCTGCGCTATGAGGTAGGTGTAAAGAGCTTCTGTTTTTTTATTTTTACATATAATATATAGCCATTTATAAAGTTCCTTTATGGTTTGTTTAAATGAATGAAAATTGTTTTTTTTTGCTATTTTTTGCCTTAAACAAATTTCAATGAATTTCAACGTGTAAACAACAGTTCATTATAAATTTTTTTTTTGTTAATTTTCTTATTGGCTCATAGATAAACACATACGGAAGCAAATTCAAAAGATTTAATATGAATTCACTCATACTTAGGTACATAAGACTATAAGAGTTTATTTCTTTAAATAAACTTCCTTTCTAAATTACTACAAAAAAATACAACAAAAATTTGAAATTAATAATAAAGTGGCTAACATTTGCCATAAACAATAATTATTCTTATTAACTTCTGTTTGAAAAAAAAAAAATAGAATAAAAATAAATTAAACGCAATTTATATTTTTGTTTTTCTTAAAAAGAATATTCTTTATATTCTTTTTAAATAGAATTTAAATTTCCATTGGCAGCTAACAACAAATATATATATATATATATATATATATATATATATATATATATATATATATATATCTATATATATTTAAATGTATGCATTAAATACTTTTTATAGATGTTGGGATTTGAGGAAATCTTCTAGAGGAAATCAGGGCAGTGATGGAAAAAATAATAATAGAAATAAAAAAATATAGAAAGACTATAACATAGTAATATGTATTTATAAAATACAAATATTACGTAAACAAATTTTAGATATTTGGAGCCATTACAAAACTTCTAACTATTTCTGTTGAACCCTTTAATTAGAGCTTTGACTTAGGCTTTTGGCAAACTTTCATAAAATCTCTCTGGAATAATATTTCTTTATGTACATAAATTTGAACAATTTTAAAACTGGTCATTTGATCATTTTGAACCATTATTTAAGGATTTTAAAAAAGATTGGAACCGCTTTTAAGCTTAAGAGTTTTACAATTTAAAACTCACCTTTGAAATTAAATTTTTACATATTTTCTTTTATTTTTTATTTCTTGACATTTCTTTAATTTATATATTTTTATATAGCTACTATTTAAGATCACTAAAAGCAGCTGGGCAATCAAAAATATGCTCAAAAAATGTTTTTTTATGCGCTTTAATAATATGACCTTTAAGTTAAAAATATGAAAAATATGACCTTTAAATTAAAAAATATGCTCTAAAAATATTTTCGTTGCTAAATTTTAAATTATCTACTATTTGTGCTAAAAATAACTTGATTTTCATTAGCAATTGCTAAAAATATATATTTCTTGCACTTAAGAATATTCAAAGTTATATAATGTATCAGGAAATTACAAAATTTCTATTTCAATTAATAAGATGGAAAAAAAGTATGTGACAGTAAAAATAAAATTTTACTAATGTTAAATTATTTAAAAATTCTGTTGGGTGCAAAATTATCCTCTTTAGTGTCAAATATGTCAAATTATGATATTTATGCAAAATTATGCTCCCAAGCATAAAATATGCAAAAATATGTCATTTAAATTGCTAAAATATGCTCTAAAATAAGGATTTTCTGTGAAAATATGATAAAATATGCTGTTAGAACTTAAATATGCAAAAATATGCTATAACAAATGGATGCCAACATTCTTAAAATTATTTGAAATGGATAAATAATTAAGAGTTTGGTTCATTTGAAGCCCAGGAAAATACATATATGATTTTGCATATTTTTGGTTTCCCTGGTTATAAACATTTAATCCGACATTAATCAAACATTTAATTCGACAATTCAAGTCATGCGCTATCCAATAGCAACTTATGGAAGCAATATGGAAGTAATTGCATATAGCTTCTGTATATAATGCTTATTATAAATGCGATTTGTAATGCTTATATTATCCCTTTTCCAATTTTATGAGGAGGTTTTATAATATAAGCATTGCTGAAGCGCATTTATAATTCATAATTTTCGTTCGAGATGAGCCGCCCAGAAGCATTAGAAAAGGATTTTAGTGCTCCTCCAAAGCTCTATGGTAAGTAAGAATATCTTTTGCATTCAGTCAATCAACTGTCAACTTACGCTATTGCATTCTTGGAAGCTATGAGGAAGCTATATGCGATTAAGTAAGCAATCTATTGCTGCCAAATGTGGAAAATTTGTTGCTGGGATATTCTCAATCATCTGTTGAGAGAAAATATGTGCAATTCTTTATAATTTAAGAAATATATATATATTGAATTTAATGCATCAATTTAAAGTTTCAAAAAATCAAGATAAAAATAAAATTATAAATATATAAAAAATATTTAAATTCAATAATTAAGGGGCTATTTGAAATCTCCCGGTGGCCATTAAAACTCCTCTGCTAGAGATTTTAATTTAAAGATCCAAAGGCCCCCTGGGAGGTTCACACAAATTTTCCTAACAAATGAAATTAACACTTAAATAATATTAGCCTCTGGGGGCTACTTTCTACAGATATTTCGATTAGATTAAAAATTTTTAAAATATAATTTTATTTAAATTTTAAAAATATTTTAAATTTAATATTTGCTAAGGGAACAATTATAATAAAATAAAGTATTTTTGCCAAATATAAAGAGATTAAAATATACGATATATTTGTTTAAATAAATGAATATTAAATTTATTCCCTGGGCGACTAAAGAAATCTTTAAATATTAAGAATGAAACTGGAAGAACTAAGGAAATATAGAGGAGGGTGAAATTATTTAGAAAACCTCAGAGCTGATAAAGCTTTTTAAGTCTAATTTTCCATTGATCTATTTTGAGAATTTTATAAAGAATTTAATTAAAATGTCTAGAGAACCCAAGGGGTTGAAGAATTTTCTAATTAATATGAAATTAAAAGTTCTAATAATACTCCGGATGCTTTGTATGATTCAAAATATCTGTAAAAAATAAAAATGTAAGCATCTGAGGACTAATTTCGTTTGATTTCTTTGCAATTGACTCATTCGGGAGGTCTAATTTTTTACTAGCGAAATCTTAAAAAAATATCTGTATATGCTGATAACTTCAGGGACAAAGGATTTTTTTTTACCGAACCATATCATTCCTTAAATAATGAAAAAATCAAAAAAAAGTCACCTATTGCGTTACTTCGATTAGTTAAATAAAAAAAAAACTTTAAGGGAAAAATTTCGATGTAAAATCTAGAGAGGTTGTGATCAAGACAAGACAATTTTTGGCTTTTTGATACCGTTCGTTTATAACTTTTGAACACACAGAATCGATTACGTAATGTTATTTAATAATTCGACATAAATATGATGTCAATTCTTTGTTGTTGATTTAAGTACACAGTGTACATTTTGAACACATACGGTATTGATGTTAATATTTTTCCGTGTAAACTTTAAATCTCTTTGTGGACTAATTTTGCTTAATTTACCTTGGTATTTACTCGATCAGCTGATATCTATATATATATATATATATATATATATATATATACATATAAATTAATTGTGTTTGTCTGTTTGTTTATTTGCTTGTATGTATCTGAACCGATTTTTTTGTAATATTCACAGAATCATCCTGTGAACCCCAAAATTAAAATAGGCTATTTTATTTTTCGATAGAAGCAGGGGGATTAAATATTAATTATCGCATATCTTAAGAACTATTTCGGCAAAAGTCTTAAAATGTTGAGGAAATAACTTTCTTATCATCCCTTATAATTGAGATGAAAATAGAAAGGATAGGACCAGGGGGAATAGTATCCACTATACAAAGGAAATACTTATTATATTAATAAATACTATTGTAGCAAAAGTCTTAAAATTTTACTTAAACGTCTTTATCATCTAAATCCAAAGTAAGAATTAAAGTGGGACGGATAGAACCAAGGGAATTGGTACTCGCCATACAATGAAAATATTAAATAACGTATATTTTAAGAATTATTGCACCAAAAGTAAGAATGACCTTCTAATCAACATCTGTAATTTAAAACGATAATGGGATAGGTAGGACTAGGGCAAATAGTATCCCTCAGAGCAAATATTCATTATGAGATATATAAAAAACGATCACAGTGAGATTATTCAAACATCGTTGGAACCACTGTCTTATCATATAACATTTGTGAAATAAAAATAGGATAGATAGGTTTAGGGGGAGATAGCCCACATACAAGCGCATAGGTCCAAATTGAGTAATGGTTCCATATAAAGTTAATATTACTTATCGAATTAAAAGGGAAAACTAAGTGCAGCGGGAATTTAATGAATTCTTTAAAAAATCTTTGGTGTGATAATGTAACCAGTAGCTTTAAAGCTTCATTAAAGAAAAATTTTTAATTAATTTGGGCAATTTCCGAACTATTTTAATTAGACATGATATGATTAAAAATAATTTTTATATTTTCTTCCCTTTCTTAAGTTTAGATTGTCAGTTTTTTTTTCAGAAACTAAAAGATAGACGAAAAGAAAATTGCATAAGTTAAAGAAGTTCAGATAACTGAAATTTTTTGAATAAAGTTTAAAAAAAAGGAAATTAATTTACAATAAAAGTTTAAAATATAAGCCAACAAGTTCCACATCATTTTTTAGTAAAAGCTAAATAATCTAAATATAACTACTGGGGTCTTTAGCCAGTGCGATAATACAATTTATTCTTCAAAGGCTTAAGATTTGTAGAATATTAGAAATCAAAAGTTAAAGGAATGTGAAATATTTCCTGAGGTTTTAAAGCCGAGAACAGAAACTTTTTTTGAACACAACACATAATTTGGATTATTGGTAAATTAAAATGTTTAAAAAATGTTAAAATAAATCTGTTGACTTTTGACAAAACAACTTAACACTAATTTTTAAATTTTTCAGGAGAGCTAAAATATTATATAAATTATCTTATCTCTAGTTAAGATATTTTGCCAAAAGCCCACAGAAATATTAAAGGTGCCAACCTATGGACCCTATGGGGTCTTAAAACCAAATATTTTTTTTATCTCAAATACAATTGTTATTCTTTCACTTTAACTCTTGAAACGTTTAAGGAACATGTTCTATAACAAAATTTAAAATAATCACATGATCATCATGAGGTGCGAAAATTTATTTAAGAAAATTCAATTACCAACAGTTTGACTGACAGACAGGCTGCCAATGTAAAAAGAAAATAATTCGCACATAAAACATATGTTTAATGTTAACAATATTTATAGATGTTGTTGGTTTTTTTTCTTCATATTTCTTAAAATAAACTATAAATAATATTGACTTATTGAATTGTTGTGCAAATTTTTAAATATTGCTATACTCTTTTTGGTTTTATTTATAGATGTCGAAGAACTTTCAACAAAACTCATGGCCAAATTGGCAGAGGTACAAAGTTTAGAGGGTGGTACATTTTTTATTGGTAATGCGGATGCTTTAAGGATACCAACGACAACAACAATGACAACAGCAACAACATTTCATCAACCACAACATGTTATGTTGCCAGGTAAGAATATAAAAATTTTCCAGAAGTAAAATAATATGAAAAAATAAATAAAAAATGAGATTTTGAATTAATATTAATTAATATTAAAAAAATATAATCAGATAGATTGAAAGAGAGAGTTTAAATTGAAATTGAAAATGCAATTGCATGTTTTTTTCTAGGCATTGAACGAAGCCATCGTAAAAATAAAATTAGTAATGGCAAATAATAAATTATTTACCTCGTAGTTTAAATACATACTAACATTTTAGCCTTTTTAAGGCAATTTTAAGAAAAAAAAAAGGCTAGAAAAAAAGCATAGAACTAAAACGAAAACTTTGAGGCTAAAAGCAAAATAAAAAGGATAGAGTTAGCCTTACAAAGGCTAACCTGGCAACACTGCTTATAGTATATGTCATTTGTAATGACAAGTATATATAAAAAATAAAAAGACATATCTCCACCTATGTATCTATTTATTGAAATTCAACATATTCTTGTGACAAACGATAAAACCTAAATTTTGTTAATAAAACTTAACTTAAATCTATTAAAAAATATACAAATCTCAGTTATTATTATGTCTGGCGTAACTCAAATCTCAAATTAAAAAAAAAAAATAAGATAAACTTAAAGCTTTGTTAGTTCATAATGAAAATAAAAAAAAATACCTTCAAATAATTAAGTACAACAGGAGAATTGTTTAAAAATAAAAGTTGTAGGAAAACTTCTCAAAAAATTTTTTAATATTCATACAAATTTAATTTTTAAACAATTTGATACTTTTAATATATCAAGTCATAAATAAGGTTTAATTAGCAAATATAAAAAATGGGAAGTATAAATAAATAAGGAACATTTCATAAAAAACCGGTTAACCGACAGAAAAAGAACCGGTCTGTTGAATAATTTTATCGGTTTTTTAAAAAGTAAAAACCGGTTCACCGGTTTTCGCTTTCGCTTTTTGAAACCACTAGTCGTGAAGAAGTACTTATGCCCTAATTACATAAAAAACCACTAAAATAAATCTTTTCGCAAACCATAATATTGTGATTGATTTTTTGAAAATTCTAATTGGAAAATGTGAGATACTTTTATAAAATCTTTTGCTTTTTTTTTCTAAAGTGCAACAAAAATGCAAAAACAAATATATATTTTTAAAAATCCATCATTCTCATGTTCATTACACCAAACCACTCAAAAAATTTATTATGATAACAAGAGAATAAACAATCATGTATGTCAGTTTCATCATTTCATCGTATAAACATACGCTACATGCTGCGATTGGTGACAATTTTACAATTTACCACAACAAAATGCACACAAATGATTTACAAACAAATACACACTGACACATAAGTACGAGTAAACTTATGTTAAAGTGAAAAAAAGTATATAAATATAAAAAGATTTTTAGTGAAAACCTTGAAAAAAGATTAAAATTAAAATTACTTAAGAAACAACGAAGAAAGTATCCCGCCAGGAATGAATGGACGGACACGCAGACAGACAGACAGACAGATGAATAGAAGGACGGTCGTTGTTACACCCCAACAAAACTCATTAGACACTTTTTATTTATTCTGTATTTTTTTCTTTTTTTTTTATGAACCCACTTGAGATTTTGTGCATTTGAGTCTTAATCTTTTTGTAAATATACAACAACGATCAAGTGACTATTTTATTTTAGATTCTTTTCCCAAATTTGTTCTTTTTCTCAAATGCTAAACAATGGTTTTTTTAAAAATATACACCCATAAATTTTAAACACATTTTTTGTGAAGTATTTATTACTATTTTTTTGGGTGTATTTTTTCAATCGTACTTGTTGCATGCGTATGTTGTTATTGCAAGTTGTTTTTGAAGGAAATATTACTTGCAAGAGATTTATTTGTTGTTATGGGAGAGTTATATCAATTGCAATTGCTTTTTAAATAAAATTGCTAGATTTACGATCACTTTTTTAAAATTGTTAATATTTTTATGAATTTAAAATTGTGCTAAATGTAGGTGTACAAAATAAAATATTTATCTTCCTCCTATAGCACTAAAAGGCCGAAAATAGATGCTGCACTTTCGAATACCCAGAAGGCGTTCATTTTAACTACAAAAGATTTAGGATTAACAACTGAATATTCTCTTCCTCTTTCAATACTAAATGATTTGAAGCTCTTTCAATACAATTTAAAAAATCTAGGATTGAATATTTTCATAGATCCAGAAATGTTCGATTCTTCGGCCTTTACTTAGACCGCTACAAGATTGGAAATGAAGAACGAAGATTGATACTCATAACATTACTGAAAGATCCTTGATCCATTTACTTCAAAGACCAATAAAATATTTGCGATTGAACCCTTTCTTTAACAATAAAGAGATAAAATATAAAAGAAGATTTATTACTGATTGTTGAAGGAAAAATAATCGCCTTGGGGATTCCACTGAAGGCCTAATGTTTTTAAAGTTTCATCTGCGCCAATATCTAAAACTTCATTCTGCTCTTTACTGTTTATGGATCGTAAGATTTCTTTATTATTAGATATCCATTTTCTGAGATGAAAGACAAATTTTTCTAGATGGGATGATATTTCGTAATGCAATTTCTTACATTAATCTATGGTATCAGCTCCAGTTAGAAGATCGTCCATGTAAAAGTCGTTTTTGATAATCTGGGAAACGGTTGGTATTTCGCAATGCTCGCCAATTTCGTGAAGAGTTCTTATTGCTAAGAATGGTGCTGATGCGGTAACATAAGTAACTGTTGTAATTTTATATTCTTCTATTGGATCATCTGAATTCTCCCACCAAAGAATATAATGGTATTGTTGATCTTGTTCTGCCACTCTTATTTTGTCGGAACATTTCTTCTACATCTGATGAAATCACATACCTCCAGCATCTCCACTTAGTGACTATCTCAAATATGTCCTTTTGTAATTTAGGACCCACATGGAGAATGTCATTAAGGATTCTTCCATTAGATGTTTTGCAAGATGCGTCAAATACTACTCGAACCCTTGTAGTGATGCTGCTCTCTCGGCTTACTGCTTGGTGTGGTAGATAGTATTTGCCTTGATGTTTTGTTGTTACCTTTTTCATATGACCCATGGAAATGTATTTATTGATAAATTTAGTATATTCTGTTCTTAGATAATTATTCACCTGGAGCATTTTCTCGAGACTTATAAAACGCGCCACAGCTCTTTGTAGGATTCTCCAGGCACTTTATCATCTTTAAATGGTAGCTGAACTATAAATTTGCACTGATCGACTCTTTTTAAATTACAAAAAATCAAACAACTAAGCCTTTTGATAAAACACAAAAAGTTCTAATATTGATACCTATTTATGATCATTATTTGATCCACAATTTACCATTTAAATGCTCTCGTTTTTACTACTAAAAATATACGATTGATCAGCTAAAAGATATACGCCTTACCTTTTGGCTACTAATGATCACCATATTGTAGAAATTCTTAACACATTTACAGATCTATGATCGACGTTCTTCTACTGAGATTCCCACGAATTAAAATCTTTTTTGAAAGAAAAAAAAAAAAAAAAATAACGGTTGAGCCTCCTCCTCCTGATCTTGTCAAATATAAAAAATTTAGGATTTTACGGGATTTAATTATTCTGAAAAATAATTGAAAAACATAAAATTGTATGGCCTTTAAATTCTACTAAAAGTCCCATAATTGTTGAGATTCATCTCAAGATCTACTCATAATTGTTGTTTTTCCAAGAATATTAAAAGATACACGAGTGGATCTTTTCTTAGGCTTCTTCTTGAGTTCACTTCAAATAATAATTAGGCTTTTCTTTAGATAGTAAAAAAACTAAATACCGTGAATTGATTTAGTTTTTTTTTAGAAATTATATAATTCTTGTTGTGATCTTTAAACACCACTGAATGTCGTATAATTGCAACTTTTAAGACTTGTCTTTTTCTACTAAAGACTTATATTATCCCCACGATTGTGATCCTTCTTAATGCATACAATGATCTACGATTAAGAATAATATTTGGTTACTAAAGATCTAGCATTGATGTTTTTTTTTGTAAGAATTCTAAAAGATCTATGATAAGACCTCTTTTTAGACTACTAAGAAGATCTGTTTTAGGAAATAATAATTTTTCAGTACGTCCAAGGCAAATAAAAATATATAGTAAATGCCAGGTGATTTAGGTATTTCCTAGAAATTATTTGAGTCTATACATTTTTGTGTTTGGATATTAAAGATAACTATAAGATCCACCATTGATGTTCTTTTAAGAATAGTAAATGATCAAGATTAGGTCTATATGATTCCCCAGATGGACTTCGGAAATACTATTAAAGTCCTATTTCCCACCAGGAGTGAATGGAGAAGGGGAAATCTTCTTGAACAATTTGGAACTAGGATATACACCGACGGCTGAAAGATGAACTGCGGTGTCGGCTCTGGTGTCTTCTCTAATGATCTTGGAATTGGACACTCATGTAGACTCCCTGACGAGGCAAGCGTATTCCAAGCGGAACTGCTAGCGGTCAGGGAAGCGTGTAAACTAATTCGCGATAGAAATATTCAAGAGAATATTGGTTTATTTGTGGACAATCAAGCGGCAATACTATCGCTCAAATCACCTAA
Source organism: Protocalliphora azurea (assembly GCA_932274085.1). Lineage (NCBI taxonomy): Eukaryota > Metazoa > Arthropoda > Insecta > Diptera > Calliphoridae > Protocalliphora > Protocalliphora azurea. The sequence continues at coordinate 132,901,986 of OW026523.1, forward strand.
AACAACCTCTATTCTAGTCAGACAGTGTAAAGAGGAACTGCTAGGACTAAGTCGACTGTATGACATTACTACAGTCTGGGTTCCTGCGCATAGGGACTACTATGGTAATGAACAGGCAGACGAATTAGCCCGGGCAGGCTCTGCTATGAATTCCTCCTTATCGGTTTCTGTCGCAATCCCGTTAGGAACAGTCAAAAGCAGAATCCAAAAACACTTTCTAGAAAAGGCAAAAAATAGATGGCGAAATCTGGACAAATGTAGAGTCGCGAAAGAAACGTGGCCTACCTACAACGAAAAACGCTCAATGCAACTCATTGGCTACAAACGCAAAGACATCTCGAGACTAATAGCATTGTTTACAGGTCACTGGACGATCGGAAAACATGCAAGCAGACTTGGTGTCCCTTACAATGAATATTGTCGTAGTTGTGGCAATCGTGGGAAGGAGGAGACAGTATTTCATCTTCTTTGTGAATGCCCAGCCTTAAACGCAAGCAAACATAAATTTCTAGGAGGGTATCAATTAGACAACCTCTGTGAGATATCTGACACTAGACTCAGTGACATCATTAAATATCTCAATGCTACAGGCTGAATCTAATTAATTTATGTTCTTATTGTTCTTCCCTACACTTCTATCTCATTACAGACTCAATACAACTCATTCACCTGGCGAGTAGTGTGGTTCCATCAAAACGGACTCTAACGAGTCTAATTGATTGCCCGAAAGAATAATAATTTGGATAATAAAAACAATGTTGATTTCCAAGAAATCAAAAGACAGAAGATGAGGCTCCTTTTAAACCCTCGATTTTTTTATTATTGAAATTCAGTCTCATCATAGACTTTTTAAAGACCCACAGTTAAGACTTTTCATAAACTTTTTAAAAACCCAAGATTCTTTGAATACGGATTGAGTCTATTTTAAAACTTCTTAAAGACATACAATTTTTAGATAAAAAATAAATTGAAATAATTTTAAGATTAATAAAAGTTCATTTAAATCTAAGGTAAAGTAAACTGCAAATAAAAATTGTTGCTTTGGGAAATTCTTTTAAAAATAAACTATTCTAATTTTAAACTCTTGTCTATTTGGCTAAACTAAATGAATATTAAACTATTAAATAGGAACAATTTTTAAATCATTTAAAATGAAGAAAGAAAACAAAATTAGAGATAATTATCAGAGAAAATAAATAAGCATTTGAAAGGACAATTATCTCATTATTTTCTTTTGAATTTCATAAAATTACAAAATAAAAAGTTCGACACTTACCCGATAGCATTTGCTGAAAATATAAAAAAAAAGAAAACGTTATAAATTTTCTAAACAAATATTCCATTAGTCTCTTAGTTTATTAAATATTGAAACAAAGTAATAAATTTTAGTTAAACAAAAAAATCTTGCCTTAAATCATTCACGGAATGAAAGTACGTCACTGGCTCATGGCAATGAAATTGAACAAACAAATATCTCATAATAAATTTATTTTTAAAAACATTAATTTGTTTGTATTTATATTTGTTTTTTTCAAATTGATTTTTATGCTAAAAAAGAAAACATAAACAATTTTTAAATGACTATAGGTGTAGTTCTTATTGTTAAATAATTTAATTTTTTTTATGATTATGGCCACACGTCGCCAATCATTTATTATCAGTGTTTAAAACGAGACAACGACCAAGAAAAAGAAATCATTTATAGAATTTTAAAAAAAGGATCAAAAAGGTTGAAACAGAAAAAAAATTGTAGATAAAATTTATGTTTTTATTATTAAACTCTCATACAGAAATATTACATATATCTACAGCAAAAAAAATAAAAAGTAAAAAATACAATAAATCTAAAAAGGCATGAGTAGGCAGACGGACGGACGGACGTACATATAATCAAATGTTTATTGAGGTGCAATTTATGGTGCACGTTCGATTAATGTTTATTTATTTTCTCTTGTTCTTACTTAAAATTTATTCACATTTTTTATATTTATTTATTTTATGAATGTGTTTTTTCTTTCTTTTATTCTTTTTTTTTTTTTGTTCTTTTGTAGAAAAATCGGATAAACATCAACAAAATCTACAACATGATCGTCGTTTATTCAGCAATACGACAACTTTGAAATCTGGAAATGTTTATATTGAGGAAAATAGTTCAAAATGTTAAAAGATGGCTGCTGCTGACTGACGGACTGACTCTGACTGCCAGGCTGCTGGCTGGATGTAGCCAATAATAACAAACATTAATGATGCTGATCTTAAACACACACATATATACAATACGAAACGACGAAACTGGAACATACTTAAATTTAACACAAACAAAATAAAAAATTCTTATAATAATTAAAATATATATTTAAACTAAAATTAACAATATTAATTGTTAATACGAGTTTTATAAGAATTATAAAAATAGAAACTAAAAGAACAAAAAAGAATCAGTTTTGTAGGTGTAAGTTTATGTAAAAAAAATAAAAATTGTCTTATTTAACTGGAGTTTAATTAAAGTTTGTTAACTTTATTAATAATGTTTTAAAAGTCCTTTAGGTGGTAGTTTAGGTTTGTTTGTTTGCCTATTAAGATTAACTAAACTAAGTTTAAACTAGCACAAACCAGGAATTAAAATTTTAGTAATTGTATATAACTTAACACAGAATTTAAGGGAATTGTAAATAAAAACATCTTGTTGAAAATTAAAAAAAAAATATGAATTTTTATTAACTTATAATATAAAAGGAAGTTAAACATAGTTTAAACTATGTTAGCTAGTCTTGAGCTAACACAAACATTTATTAAATAAACACAATTCGCAGGAAACTTTGTTAATTTGTAAATAAAAGTTATAATATTAAATAAAAATTTAAAAAGTTTAAATTAACCTAATTAACATTTAGCTTCTAAAGATTAAAGTTAAACTTAGTTTAAACTTTAAAGCCTAAGAAAGAAAGAAATATTTATGCAGGTTTTTGCTTAACTCCATTTTCTTTCGCTTATATTATGAACACTAACTAAATTAAACTTAATTTGAACAAAGTTTAAGCAAACTACTCTAAAAATCTGAATTCATGGTTTCAAGTTAAAATTTCCTATAAAAGATTAGATTCTGTTTAATTGTTTTAAATGAAATTTGATATAAGCTTAATAAAACTGAAATTTTTTTTAATTGTTGTATATTATTATCTACTTAAAATTTAATCCAAACATTTAATCAATTAATTTTAAACTTTGTTTAAAATCATCTTTTGTAAAATAGCGACAAAATTTTTTTAATTGAACTTTAGACTTTAATTTTCATATAAGTAATTTAAAAGTGAAATAGAGCTTAATCTATTGTGCTTAATTATGAAAATAATTAATAAAATTTAACATAACCCAAGATTAAATAATTAATTGATAATTAATTTTTGATGTTTTATAATGAAATAATTAATATTGCTCACATAATTGAACTAAATTAAAGTTAAACTTATTTTAAACTTAAAAGGAGGTTTAATTTTCCAAGTTAGAAATTTAGTTTACTCGATAACGTAAGTAAACTAACTTAATAACAAAACAAAAGTTTAAGTAAACCAAAGTTAAGATTGAAAAGTTTCAGCAAAACTATTTCAGATTTTATTTACTCAGAAATGTTAAATTTTAATAATCTTAATATTATTAATTATTTAAATTAGGAAAAAATTAAACTTGGTTTAAACTTAAAACAAGGTATCATTTTTCAAACGAGAAATTTTAAGTTAAACTGACTTAATAACAAAAGTAAGCGTTTAAGTAAACTAGAGCTAAAATCGAAGGAAATTAGTCTTATTTTAACGGTCAAGAAGATTAAACCAATTTAATCACAAAATTATTAAGCAATTCAATTTGAAGAAAATTTGAACAATATTTAAGTAAACTAGACCTAAAATCGAATGGAAAACACAATACATTTTATTTTAAATTAAACTTGACTGTGAAAATAATTATATATCCAAATTTAATTTAAATTGTCTATAAGCAAAAAAAAAAAAAAAAATTAAATAGTTTTAAAACGGTGAAAAATTTAAACTAATACTTCAAAAACTTCAAACTTCTCATAAATTAATAAAAATGATTTTAAAAAGATCAAAATTCCTAAAATTTCAGCTAATACATATATTAAGTAAAGAAATATTAATCTTAGTAGTTTATATAAAGTAATAGTTCTTTCCCTAAAAAAAATTCTATTTTGATAACAATTTAATTGTTAGTTTAAATATTACTAAATTACTTAATCGGATCTTAAGAAATAGATTCTTAAAACAAAACATTTCTAAACTTTTTTTAAGGCTTATATTTTCCAAGTTCTAGGATAAAGCTTAGAACTAATATGGAAAATATAACTTTATACTATTATCTACTTACATTTCCTACTATAAAAATTATTTCATAATTGGTTTATTTAAACTAAATTTAAAAAGTTCATCAAAAGAATTTGAAAATTTGTTGATAACTGTTAACTCGAAAGAAATTATTTTTAAACTAAGATTATTTTAAAAGTGCTTCAGACGTACTAGTTTTTTATGCTAAAAATCAGTATTTTAGCTAAGTTGGTATAAAGGTTTAACCTTGAAAGGAGCTAGCAACGTTTTCAAGAATATGAAAATTTAGCAAATTTGTTAAATTTTCGGCTAAATAATTTTACGTTATAATCAAGTTATAATAGCAGTAGTTAATCTAAAAGTAAACTTAGTTTAACTATATTGGAATATTATTTTTACTTTTGTTTTAAATATAGTTTAAACTTCAGTTTAGTTGCTAAGTAATAATTTAAACAAGTTTAACTATATAAAACTGGACATTTAAATTGCAGTTGAAAGCTCTGGAGTTTGTTGACTACAAATTGTCTAGTTTAATTAATCTAGCAATTTTTCAAAAGTTATTGAACTTAAAATTTAAAATGTTTAGTTTAAACTTTATTTAATTAGCTGAAAAGTTTCAGAACTGAAAAAAAGTTAAATATTAAATAAGTTTATTAAAAGATATTTTTGGCATTAGCTCAAAATTAAGGCAGTTTAAATAAAACCAAATTTAGTTTATGTTTAAGAAGTTTAAACTCCTTTTGAAAGTAGTATTGTGTTTGCTTTTATAAAACTACACTTAAACTATACATAAACTGGTTTAAAATAATTTGATATTGAGATTTTAAATTAAGTTTATATAGAAAATCGGAAGATTAAAAAAAGAACAATAAAAAAATAGATTTAAACTTTTAGACTAAATACGTGAGGTTATTTCAAGTTATTGAACTTAAATTTATATTATGAACTTATAATCTTCAGATAAATTTATAGTTTAAACTAAGTTAAATTTGCTAAAATGCTATGGAACTGATTGGACTTAAAAACAAGTTAAATATTAAATAAATGTATTAAAAGTGATTTTTGAAATCTTTTTAATATTAAGACAGTTTAATTAAACCCAAATTTAGTTTAAGTAGTTTAAACTCTTACTAAAAGTTGTATTGCATTTGTTTTGATAAAATCATGCTTAAACTTTACTTAAACTAGTTTAAAATAAGTTGAGAGAAATACTTATGATTTTAAACTAAGTTTAAACTAATTTAATCTTAGGACAGAGTGTTTCGAGAGATTTTTATAAAATAAATAAAAAGACTTAGACGTTTGGACTAAATACGGGTCTAAGGTTTAAAATAATTTTAAACTAAGTTTAATTTTATTAAATTTAAAAAGAAATTTAATTGTTTGTGTTAGTTTAAATAGCGTAACTCTAAGTTTAATTAAGTATGATGTATACATTAAACTTTTGTTCAATCAGTAATAAATAAATCTAGTTTAAAATTGCTTTTTTTTTAGATATTTACAAAATTGTGACAAAATATAATTTGCACTTAAACAAAGTTTGAATTTAAATTATTTTCTCTTATACCATCAAATATTGTCAATAAGAAGGCAAAGAATTATTCAAATATAAAATATTTAAATTATAGTGATTCTACTGATTGATAAAAATACTTCAGTTTAAAAATTTGTATATAATTTTTATATGGATAAGGGAACAGCTGATACGTTTACATTGATATTTTTCGATTTACATAATAGAGCTGGTTTAAATAAATTATAGAGTCTAAGATTAACTTAAACCTCCATTAGGTTAACACTTAACAATTGAAAACTCAAAACAAAAATTTAAAACTTTTCTAAACCTACTGCATATTTATCTTTAAAATCATTTACACAAGTTTTAACAATTTCAAAATATAAACTAAGTTTAATGGGAGATTAAATATACCTTATAAGAGCATTTTCTTTACAATTGTAATGATTTAAATAACAAAAGCTTGTTTAAATTAAAAATTAAAATTGAAATTAACTTACAAATTGTCAAGGGAACTTACTAAGAAATTATAACAAATAATACGTAAAAAATGATTTTCTTAATAAACTAAGAAATTGAGATTAACTTGAAGAATAAAATTACTAAAAATTATACAAGTATAAAATGAATACACTTGAAATCATATTCAAAGTCTTAAACCTATTTTTAAAAGTAGCTCTAAACTTACACCTGCAAAACTGACCCTTTAAAAAATAATTTCTTAATTTATTGTATTTAATAAATAAATTTGTTGTCTTATTGTACTTTTTTGCTCTTCTTTCAGTTCTTTTTTAATTATTTTCTTATATAAAAAAAATAAAAATTTATAAAAAAAATCGAAAATTTTACCATTAAAAAAAATCATTGACAAAAAACTTTCTAAATGTATGTAAATATAATTAAATATAAATTATAATTAATAAGAAAAACAAACCCTCAATGCCTTAAATTATGCAACATTTTTAATTTAGATCTTACAGAAGCAGAAAACTAAAAAACTCCATTCTTATACCAAATATTTTCGTTTTTTCAAACAATTTCTAAATATTATTTTAATTATTTTATAAAAAAAATTATTATTTAAATATAAAGTATATTTAATCTTAAAAAACACAAAACAAATAATTTTACTTAATGCAAATATTTGCTAAATAATTTTTGTTAATATTTTAATTAATATTTAAATAATTTGTCTAAAAAAGCGTTTAACGTTTAACGAAAAAAGAAGCTGCTGCCTTGTACCACCCCCGATTTTACAAATAAAGTAAAAAAAAAGAAAATATCTGCCCGCATATCCATTTTTGGGCTTGGCTTATATTTTAATTCATTATTATTTAAAGAAAACAACTAAGAAAAAAATTATAAATTTTTATCTAATTAACAAATAAAATGTTATACATTTCATTTGTTTTGTAATTTTATAATTTTTGTAAATGGTAATTTTTACTAAAATATGAAATTAAATAATATTTTATATTATTTAATTTACTATTTACAACACTACTATTTACGTACTCGTAAAAATGTATTAATAATTTATAATTATTATAATAAAAAAGCAAGAGAATAATAAAGAGACTATTAAAATCTGAAGAAAAAACAAGAATTTGAAAATTGTGTTTTTATTTTTGCACTCGGAATAAATAATTATAAATTTATAAACTATTTATTATTTTAATAAGAAGATTTATGAAATAAGAATGAATGAAGTAAGATAATTTAATTTATGCAATTAATATAATATTATGATTAAAATAATAATTATTATAATTTTTTTTTTTCAATAAAAGAAAAAGTCTTATAAGTGCACAAAAATAATATGTTTGTGATATAGATCGCCTGCAAATAAAGGGTGATTCAAGTAGAGATACTTTTTTCAATAGCCTTTTCTTTGACAGATCACGTGTGAGTCGTGTCATGCTGTCATGTCATTTTTGTTTACTATTGTTTGGCATTTCATAATGGAAAGACTTACGCCTGAACAACGTTTACAAATCGTTCAACTTTATTACGAAAATTCACGTTCTGTGAGAAATGTGTTTCGTGCACTTCGCTCAACTTATGGTCAACATAATCGGCCTACTTAGCGTACTATTTGCTACACCATCACCCATTTTGAGACCCAGCATTCATTATTAGATAATATTCGACCGAATAGACCACGTCCAGCATGCTGTGAAGAAAATATAGCGGCCGTAGGTGAGAGTGTACACGAAGACCGTGAAGAGTTGATTCGGCGCCGTTCGCAGCAACTCGGACTGACGTCTGGAACGACTTGGCGCATTTTACATCGAGATCTTAAATTGAAAGCGTACAAAATACAGCTTATGCAACAACTGAAGCCGCTCGACCTTCCCATGCGACATCGCTTCGCTCTATGGGCTCTTGAAAAGTTCCAAGAAGATCCGACGTTTTCGAGACAAATTTTGTTCAGCGTTGAGGCCCATTTCTGGCTCAATGGGTATGTAAACAAACAAAATTACCGCATTTGCGACGAAGAGCAACCTGAAGAGATTCAAGAACTGCCACTTCATCCAGAAAAAACAAAGGTTTGGAGTGGTTTGTGGGTCGGTGGAATCATCGGTCCATATTTCTTTAAAAATGATGCCGGTGCGAACGTAACCGTCAATGGCGATCGTTATCGTGCCATGATAATCGACTATTTGATGCCTGAAATTGAAACTCGTGATCTCGGCGACATTTGGTTTTAGCAAAATGACGCTACTTCCCACACATCGCATCAATCAATGGATTTATTGAGAGAACACTTCGCTGAGCACATAATTTCAGATCGTGTGATATCACACCGTTAGACTTTTTCCTGTGGGCATATGTAAAGTCTAAAGTTTATGTGGACAAAGCCGCTTCGATTCAGGCCTTGGAGGAAAACATCACGCGTGTCATTCGCCAGTTACCAGTCGAAATGCTCGAACGAGTCACTCAACGGGTGGACCATCTGCGACGTAGCAACAGCCAACATTTGATAGACATAATCTTCAGAAAAATAAATGCCAAAGAATGTTATTTCAAATGATAATAAACATTCCCCGTTAAATTTGAATTTTCTGTGTTTTTTTTTTCCTTAAAAAAGTAGGGAACCTTGTAATGGATCACCCTATACAAGAGATTACTAAAGTCTATACCATCAATATGAGGTAAATAAAAGTTGATAGTTATGTACTCAATAAAATATGCTTCATTCAGGGCTGTCAGATGTGACGATTTTTCGCCAAACGTGGCGTTTTTTAATTGATTTTGGCGACTGAATTTTCCGTTTTGCGACATGGCGAATTTTTGGCAATATAAAACATGTTGGCTATTTGTTTTGGATAATTTTTAAAATTTGATTAAATAGGCAATTGTGGAGAAAAACTGTTAAATTTTCTTACTAGAAGTCGATTATTTTTAATACTATTTTAGTGACTTTTATCTTTTTTTATTTATTTTTATTTCGGTAAAATGGTTTTGTTACAAGACTAGTTATAATTAATTTAGAGATGATTTATTAATAACTTACATCTATATTATTAGTACTACATTAGTGAGAAAAAAAAGCTATGTATAAATTTAGTGTCGACAAGGAAAACGTTTAACAAAAAACCTTCATAAAATGCATTTAAAAAAAAAAATTAAAAAATTAAATTTCGTATTCTATTACTAAATTTATAAAACCAATTATATTTTTTACTGAAATTGAACCTATCACTGAATTAGTAAAATCAAATATTCAAATTCGTAAATATTTTACTGAAAAAAATTAAATTTTTTTCGTATTAAAATATTTTTACTATTTATAAATTTGAATATTTGAAAATTCTTAAGAAATTCAATAATATGGTTTATTAAAATAAATAAAAAAATGTATAAAATTTTTTGCAGATTTTCAGACAATTTTTATTTTTTGTTTAATATTTTTTTTTAAATTTTCTATAATTTATTACATGATAAAATATGATGTATTTTATCATGTAAAGGCATGTACGAAAATACTAGTACAAAACATAAATAAAGCTATTTATTATTTAGATAGGAATAAATGTGATATAGAGGTAATTTATGAAAAAAAAAAAAAAAATAGAAATATAAACATTTATTTACAAATGAAAACTACGCATTCGTCTATCTTTTTTACGTTTTAAATATATTTTAAATAGTTATTATTACTATGGAATAGTTAGTTCATGATCTGATTTTTGTTAGCTTCTTTTTACTCATACAGAAGCAAACTATAAACATTGAGCGCTAAGAAACTTCTGAAGCTTTCTTTCAGCAAGTCTTCCTTCCAAATCATGACTTTTTCAGTTCTTTTTTCCTGGGTATTAATAAATATTTTTATTTACATACATAGAGTTTTCTCTATATTTTGAAATGCTAAATTTAACCTATTCGACATTAACAGATGTGATGAGTGCGTTTTTAAATGATTTTGAGTATATTGTGGAAAGCGTTTATTTTGTCTTCACCTGAATGAATTATTTCAATGACTGTAGTCTCCATGATAGATTGATTTTTTCCTAAAATAATATTAAGTTCTATACTGCTTATTGTTCTTCCAGACAGAATAATTTTCATTGGTAAGCTTCTTTAAGAAAATTTAACAAGGCATGGTTATTTTATAAAAACAAACGACCTCGAAAACACTGTTTCATATGCATATATGAACGTATTTGACATTTTCATTAAAAAAAATATATTATTAATTCACAGTTATGTGTATATCGCCTTCAATGTTAAAATTAAAATAAATTTATACCAAAATTTTTAATAAATAAGGTAAAATGTAATTATTTTTGTGAAATTTTTACATCTTAACTCGATAACTTTGATGGTGCATAGGTTACAATAATCAACGTCCTTCTGTGATTTTTAGTTTTCGATATATAGCTTACCAAAAATTAATTATTCTATAGTATTTTTCAATAATTTAAAATTTCGAAAAATAGATTTAAGTCGCTTTATTAAAATTTCACAGAACTATTTTTTTTTCTACGCAAAAAATTATTTTAAAATACAATGCACAAAATATTATACAAAAATATGCTTTTATGGCAAAATATGCAAAAACATGCATTTTTAATAAATTGTGCAGAAATATGCATTAAAAATTTTAAAGCAAATTGTCTGATTCATTGTTCTTGGAGTAAAGACAAAAACATGCATATGCATAAAATCCCGGTCTTTGATAATGAGCTATTTTTTAAGGCCATTTTTTATTATTATTTTTTTTTTTTTAATTTGGGAATCACTAATTTATTCAGGGAAGTGATCAAGAAGCAATACACATTATTGGTTCTTACACATTATTAGAAATTTTTATTTTATTTATTAGAAATCTCCGCTTTTGAGAAAATTATTCAATTATAAAAATAATTGAAACCATTTTATAATTTCTTATGGTACGTTCAGACTAATCAAATATTTGACCAAAATGACGTAACCACTATATAATATATTTCCTAATTTCTCCTTTTTAATGGGAAACGATTTTTTACTTATCGCTAATCATAGCAGACATTTTACTGAATTTCATTTGACGCTGTTTTCTCTTACAAACTTTTGCAATCAAACAATGACAAACAATATTTTTATAAAACTAGTGGTCACGCAATTTTGATAAAATATTTGCTAAATGTGAACATAGCTTTAGTTGATTAATTTAAAAAAAAGATCTGTGTAGAAACCCGAATTTGTAAAATAACATTTTTTTTTAACAATTTGTGAAATATTGTTAAATCTTGATATTGACGCCACACAAAGTACAAAGTAAAGGTCCGTCATATTATATGTCATGAAACTGTGAAACAACAAATATGAAATGACCTTAGATCTTTCGATATGATTCATATTTGGCATTAACGAAATATACAAAACTGTTTTAGTTTTTTTAAATGACGGAAAATTCGTGGTTTTATTCACTTCTAATTCTATAAAAAATCAAAATATTTCACAAAGCTGTATTATCAACTATCCATATCTGCTGTCCGATTTAATTGATTTTTTATGTCATCAATAAGAGAAATTATTTTAGAAAAAAATTCATTTAAAATGCATTTTTATGCATTTTTGAACAAAAACCACGATCCATTTTTCATTTTTTCAAATTAACTTAAAATTGGTAAATTGACTGAATAATTCAGTTTGTTTTTATGTGACGGAAAGTTCTAGTATTTTTAACAATTTTTCACAAAAAAAAATATACATACAAAAACACATGAACTTTAAAAAAACAGTATTATATAAATTAACGACTCGTCTAACTTACATTAAAAACAAAAATAAATTTTGAAATTTTCATTCAGTTTTCTTCACTTAATCACCAAATTTCTAGTATCAACTTGTTCATGGCACACAAGTACATCGATAATTGTTTTAAATCCTGAAATATCCACACATGTTATTTCAGATGCTCTTTCAGGATCTGAAAAAACCTTCTTGCTGTGTTCTAATTATTCGTATTGCCTAATTCTTATTTTGGTTGATCTATAATCAACCCATATTTGAGAAATTCGTCCTAAACATGTTTCTTTTTAAACTTTTTTTACTCCTTATTGGTGTCGTTGTTTATTATTGATCCTGTAGGTTTAAAATCCAAATCATAACTGATTTTTAGTATGTGTTCATTGAAAAAATTTTGGGAGTAATTTCATTAAAATTGAAAAAAATGTTCTACAGACGGGTCCAGATAGATACAAAAGTATTATGAGGTTAAAGAGGACACTTTCGCCTTTCTTCTGGTGGTAAAAGTTGTTTAACCCCTTTTGACCGTCAAAAGTTCTATTTCACTAGAATTCAAATTTGACTATATCTGAGAAAACATTTAATAACACAGCAGGTATGAACGGTACAGTGACACATTATACTATTTCTTAAAAACTATTATCCTACCAACATAAAAAAATGCAGCCAATTATCGATAATAGTCTGCGAGTAATGATAATTTATTTCTGATCAAATTTACAAAAATGTCTTTAGCAGTATGCCACGCCCACAATTACCAATATTTCGATCTAATTTTTTAGCCACCCTAGTTTCAATATGTTTACTATTGAATGGCATAATAATTATACTTTTGGCCAATGAAATTAATTTCTGAGCCTCCATGCGTCGATCAGAAAATATGTCGTCGTTGCTTCACACAATTGACTATTAAGTATTTGTCTCTTTAGAACTTTATGGACATAGACTTAAGAATGTGCTCTCACAATGATCAGTTACTGGTTGTAGATCGCCAAACAGTGTTGGTTATTTTTAACCAAAACTGATTATTTTATTTTCTAATGTGGAGATGGTGACTTTTTTCCATTTTGTTTATTTTTTCTTTAATCAAAATATAATTTTTATAACTAAATTTAAAGTACTATTAGATTATTCCGAAAATTTCGTAAATATTTGCCAAGAATAAAATGAATATCAATATGATTTAGTGCAAAAAAGCCATCATAAATTTCACGACTGTTTTTTTTTTCAAATTTAACAGACAACGATGATTGCTAAAGTCCCTATAAAAATAACTCTTATTCGCATTCATCTGTACTCCTGTAGTTGTAAAGAGTGATCAATTTAAAGCTTTTTTTTTAATTCTAAATAAAACTCTACAAAATATAAATGGATGTCGGAATTTTTATTATGGCCCGAAAGGACAATCTCGAGTATTTACTTTTTAGATATAATTTCCTAGGAAGGTCAAAATTTCGATCACACTTTGCAGCATTGTTATGGTGTGTATCATAGGCGGATTGTACGTTATTGGATGATACGCTACGGAATAGACCACATCCAGCCCGTGGTGAGAAGAAATCGCTGCTGTAGCGGAGAGTGTGACCAATCGATTTGACATCGTGTGCAGAATCTTGGCCAGGATTACATTTTAATGTCTTACAAAATCCAACTCATCCAGCAAGAATGTGCTAATTCACGTGATAACATTAGTAGTATTGAAAAGTGTGATCGAAAATTAGATCTGTAGAATGTATGTATAGGTACCGTTTTTATCTCTTCAGGATTTTCGACTCATCTAAAAGCAAATTATTAATTCATCTAAAAGCATTTTTTTTTCATTAATTAATTTACATAAATAATTTAAAAATTTTAATTTTGATTTTTTGTTTTCTAATTTGGTTACTTTTTTTTTCAAAATTTTGTTTACAAATAATTTTTCGCCGTGGCAACACCGTCGCCAATAGTGCCAAATTTATAATCTTTTCAAATTTAATGGCGTAGTGAAAGTCGATCAAGAATATTTTATTGCCGAAAATTGTAACTGGTGATCGTGTGGTTTCGAAAGGGCGGAAAAAGGTACAACTCGCCCCACTATGGACATATGAAAAGTGGCGTTTGTAGTGATCATCAAGATCTTATGTTATGATCACTAGAGATTTCTTCCTTTAAGATTATTTGAAATTAGAGGTCTCACAGTGTGTCCGATCTGTACCTGTATCTCAAAACTACTGATTAGATCGAATTGATATGTATGGGAGAATTGTAGAACAGGTCCTAAACTTCTAGAAATATTATGTTGTAGCCACCCTGTTACAATACAAAATGAGTAAAAAAAAATCGTAACTTCTATAAATCAAGTAAGATTTCAAAGATTTAAAAAAAAAAAAAAATATTTGCGCTTAAATTTGGAATTTTTGCCTTGAATTGTTTAAGTTTTTCTCAAATAATTTCGTTATATAGAAGCGAACATTTTTTTAATATCCTAAGATTCCCAATACATTCCAAAATAATGTTATGAAAATTTCTTTGAATTATCTCAATTTGTCTAGCTGTGAAAAATGTTCAAATTCAAGTCTTTAAAATGAGTACGAAAAATTGCAGTCTTTTACAAAAATATGTCCTGATTCTTTAACTTTTTTTCAAAATTTAATAAATAAAGAAAAAATTTATTGTTGCAACTAGGGTGATCGACAAGGTCTTCCAACCGGTTTTGAAAGCGGCTTTTTCGGTTAATGTACTGTCGGATTTTTTTAATGTTAATTTTTCGAATGTCGAAAACGCAAAAAACCGGGTTAAAATATAACACCTTATTTAGAAAAACATATGTACAAAATACTAATATTTGAATTGAAATTTATGAAAAATTTATTAACCGATTAATATTTATAAAGTATATTTCTGGTTATGCTTTATTAATATAGTTTAAGGTTAAATTGAAATTAATTTTATAAGTTTAAAGAAATAAAAAATTATCTTACAAACAATTTAAATATTTTATGTTTTTTATTAATTTAATATTTGGAAAAATACATTATTATTTTTTAAAGGAATAGTATTTTGAAAAGCTCTACCTGCAAAGTTGATTTCGAAAAAAAAACTGTGATACCTTTTTACATGTTAAGCCATAGCACAGTGTGAGATTTTGCAAAATTAGCAGGCCAAAATTCTAATTTTTACTTTAATGAGTTTGTGTTTGCTCTAAAATATATAGAAATAAGATCAGGTCATATTTTAGCCTATAGCCTTTATAAAACATTGCTCTCAGAATCACTTCAGAGCTCTAAAATTCTTGTATTTCTTGGTATCGAAAAAAATCTCAACGAAAATAAATTTTAGGTACCACAAAGAAAAACTATTTTACAAATTATTGTCACGTCACAGAAAAAGAATTATTGAAGAATTCGGTTCCAATAAAATGTTTTGACGTTTTAAAGTAGTGATCAAAAAATTTACTTTTTGTCGGCTAAGTCATCAAAATCTCACACTGTGTTTCTGTACATATTATATGAAACTTAATTTCATTTTTGATGACTACTAGGTATGAAAATGTAATTAAAATTTAATTCTTAAAATATTTGTTGAATTTTTTTTAGAACAATATAGTCTTTTGATGGAAATGTTTACTTCTGAAAAAACTGATTAACCGATATTTTTGGAACTTTACAAATAGCGACCGGATTTTTCAAAATTCCAACTATTAGAAAACGGGTTTCTCCAAAAAGTCGAATAATCGATCACCCTAATTGTAACCCAATGTAAGCAATATATATATATATATATATATATATATATTATATATATTTGAACATTTTTCACCGCTAGACGAATTCAGATAATTCAAAGAAATTTATATATATATATATATATACTACATATATATATATATATATATACTATATATATATATATATATATATATATATATATATATATATATATACTATATATATATATGTAGTCTTAAAACAAATCTTCCAGAAAAATCTCTGCAACATCGAAAAAAAAGTAATTAACTCATTTACAAACACCCTGTTCTTTAATTTGTTTCGGAAAATTTACACAATAATTTATAATTTTTGTTTAAAATAGACAACAAGAGAAGCAGCAAAAACAACAACAAACAATAATAAAAAAATTTTTACCAACAACCATTACCATAATGTTTTTGTTAAAGTCAATTTTTACACTTTACACAAGTCACTTTGGTATTCCAGGCACGCGTTCCTACTTGAACAGAGACCATTTCTACAAAAACAACAGCAACTACCACTACATACAAAAAAAAAAAAAAAAAAAACACATGCGTTTAAAAAAAAACTGAAAATCTAATGTTCAGTTAACACAACCCAGCTCAATTCAACTCAACCAGCCATCCAGCCTACAATGTACGAGTATTCCTTGTAGTACTACGTACTAGATGGATCGCTTACGATCGAGCGCACAACATCGTACAACAAATATAGATGCAAACAAATGTTGTTGTTGTTGTTCTTTTTACTGTAGCTGTTTGCAGTCGTTGTTGCGCACTAAATGCGGAGGCACAAACCAATTTAAAATGCAAACGAGCCAAACTAACATTTGCAATTTCACGCGCTTTAAATATGGAAAAGAAAAAACAAAAAAAAAAAAAAAAAAAACGAAGAGGAACAAAAATTATAAAACAACAGTTCGTTTAGAAAATGTTAAAAAACAATTTTCCTTAATACAATGTGGAAATAGATTTTATTTATATTTATATGTATTTAACAAAAACAACTACCAACACCAAACTTTTTTGTTGTAAATACAAGTATTCGATGCAACTACATTCACTTATTTACAAGGAGTGTATGGGTACGAGTAGATTTTTTTTTTATTTTGTATGAATTGTTTTAGATTTAAAATAATACAATGTATTGTTGTTATTTTAATATTTATAAGGGTTTATATTGTATTTTTGTAATTTATAAAAGGACTTCAAAGGTCAATTTTAAGAGTTTCATCAATCAAATCGTGATGTTGCTAAATTAATTGAATTTAATTTTTTGTTCTTGTTTTTGGGGGAAATTTACAGCAGTATTTAGAGATCAAGGTTTTTTTGCACTATGGTTCAAAAAGGTATCAATATGTGACAGAAATTAAGAGTTTCAAACTTGTATAGATTTTAATATAAATATATTCAGATTTAGGATATATATATATATATACATTTAATATAAATATATTAAGGATAAACATTTTAAGCATTTAATTTAAATATTAAAAAATCGTTATTTCTTCGTTCATAAAATATATTAACAGAAGCTTCGAAGTAAAAAAAAAGGAAATTCGCTTGAAATATTTTTCTATTGCAATCAGGCACTCTTTAAGCCTTTTTAAGCCAGTTTAGCCTTTTTAAGCTTTACCCTCAAAATTTTCGTTTTAGCTTTAAGCCTTTCTTCTAGTCTTAAAAAATCTAAAATGTTAGTATTTCAACAGCGAATTATTTACTAATTTCATTTTTCACATTTAGACATTTTTGTGTATTTATTCGCGCAATAAAATTTGTATTATTTTTATTTAACAAAAATTTTCATCTGCAGCGCTTCATTATCCAAATCAAGAACAACTAATATACTAATATCATTAACCATAGAAATTTTAACAAAATCTTATAAAAGCGAAAAATCACCCAAAAACTTAAAAATGCTTAATTAAAAAGGAATTATAGTTTAAAAATTTCGAAAAATCACTACGAAAACATTATACAGAAAAAAGTTTGTACATGAATATAAAAATTTACTTTCATTGATTTCAGTTCATAATATATAAACATTAAAACTTTTTTATATTTTTTCAAACAAGTCAAAAGACTGAAAAAATTATTTAAATTTTCATGTATATTTTCAATTGGTAAAAAAAATGTTTGAAATTTTCTTCGGCATTGAAAAAAGGGGAATTGGCGACTAAAGTCGCCAAACGGTAACGCCGTTTGGGAGTACCGATTTGACTGCATTGGACTATTTTCTGCAATGGGTAAAAATTCGCAAAATAAGCCCAGACATTTTCATTAAAATTTTTTTAAATATTGTGGACCATACACACCAATGAATAAATTCGCGTTTCGTAAATAAAGGCAATGAATAATAATGTTCTTAAAATGCCTTATTTCAAAAATTATATCTTTTTTGTTTAATAAAAATTGTAAAAGATATTTTAAGCTTAATTAAATTTAGTTTTTAAAAAATCCTATAACCTTTTAACTTAATTCATAACTTTGCCAAAAATTTCCCAACCCCATAGTGCTTGCAAAATTCTTTAAAAAAAACTAATAAAAAAATATATATTTAAATTTAACAGTTCTACTACATTTTCATTTATTTACATGCCACAGCAGCTGGTTGCCACTATAAAAAAAGTTGACAGATGCTGGAATTCTGTCTGTTTTACACTGCGGATGTGTGTGTTACATGCAGCCAGTGTGTATGATTGTCAAAGAAAATTGAGTGCTGGTAATCAGTGTTGCCAGTTTAGTCTTCTTAAGACTTTTTATTTTGCTTTTTTATTTTGCTTTCAGCCTCAACTTTTTCTTTTAACTTCTAGCTTTTTTTCTAGCTTTTTTTGATTCCTAAAATTACTTTAAAAAGGTTAAAATATTAATATGTCCATAACGAAGAAAATAATTAATTATTTGCTATTACTAATTTTATTTTCATAGAATCACACATTTCACTTGAGATTATTTATATTTAACAAAACTGTTCGACTGAGGAGCTTCGTTCCCCAAATCAAAAATAACTTTACTAATTTTATAAATTCACTAAATCGATTTTTATAACAATTTTTAATATGATCTAAAATATTGGAAATTCTTGATCAAAAAGAAACTATAAATTAAAAACAACGTAAAAATCACTTCAAAACATTGGTTCATTTTTCATATGAAGTACGAGTATAAACCAAAATTTC
Source organism: Protocalliphora azurea (assembly GCA_932274085.1). Classification (NCBI taxonomy): domain Eukaryota; kingdom Metazoa; phylum Arthropoda; class Insecta; order Diptera; family Calliphoridae; genus Protocalliphora; species Protocalliphora azurea. The sequence goes on from OW026523.1 coordinate 132,920,985, forward strand.
TATGAAACTTTTTTGGGATATTTTTCATTGAGTCATTTTGATGGCCATTCTATGCTTTATAAATTTATTAGAATATTTTCAAAAAATTTCCAAAGCTAATGAGAACAAGAAGAAATAAGTTTAGAAATTTAGAAAAATTTAACTTTTCTCTGACCTTATTGTTCTTTTTTTAAAGTTCAATTTAGCCTATTTTTTTCTCATCTCCTGGCAACACTAGTGATAATACAATAAAAACAGCAACAACTAACCAACAACAAAAACACACACAACACATGTAAGTTAATGAAAAACAACAACAGAAAAAAATCTAAAGTATTAAAAAGTTATTTTTAATGCACAGAGACAAAATTTTACTAAAGACTAAGAAAAACAAGAAGTAATAAAAATAAAAATGCAACTAGGTGCAACATGCAACATCCATATAACTTTAAAATTTATGAGCATCTTTATTACAACTGTTCGTTTAAAAATATAAACACATACACTCACACTCTCACACATACACGTTTTAATGTTGCCTCAGTAAAGTGATGTGTCTATTTCTTATTGTCAATTGATTCTATTTTATTGATGATGAAAATCACAACAAAAACAACAGCAGGAATAAAATGGAAATTTTTAATTATTTAAACAAACCGGAAGGAAATGCTCAATAAGAATTTTTCCCCTTTCCCTTCTTTTCCTTTTCGACTATCAGCCGGTATTTCCCTTTGTCCCTAACATTTGTTACTTTATTCCCACTAAAGTGATAAATATGCATTTAAATACAAAGAAAAGATAATGATTAAACCCAATGAAGATAGAAAAAGAAAGAAAATAAAAATGTTTTACGAATTAATTATTATAACAGAAAAGATAGAAAACAATTAAATTACTCTCGAATTAAAAGAATTATATGTTAAGAAGCATTTGAAAATTTAATCAGTCATGGTTGTTTAAGTAGATTTATGTTAAGAATTGAAATTCAACAAAAACAAGAACGGAAGGACGGAAACTCAAAGCAATTTAATTGAGTATTTTTACCATAAAATCAAATTACATATATATAGATCTCTTTGTCGATATTTTCTTGTTGGATTTTTAAGTACTTCCACTTTAAAGGTTTATTTGGTTTATTTTTAACACAAAAATTTTATAAATTGAAATTTTTTTTTTAAATAAATGGCGCTAAAGTTTTAAATTATTGCTGCACATATTTATAGAAGTGAAATTATAATTTTGTGGCCATGATCTTTTGGGATATAAAACAAATTTTATAAATTCTTGTGTGAAATTAATATTGTTTATTAGTTTATTTGAAAAAGAAGGTATTTTTGGTGGACAATTTATTGTTTATTATAAGAATTGTTAAAGTTTTTATAAAATTTCGTAGAATTCAAATCCGCTTGAATAAATTTACTAAGGAATTTAATGACAATATGTTTTATTGGAACTGGAATTACAGAATTTCTAAGTAAAAAACCGTGTTAATTCTATGCAGATATAAATTATAATGAGTATGTATATGTATTATAAATTTGTTTATTTTGTACTTCTCTAAGAAGTTATTTTTTGCTATGACATCAAAATTTTCATAAAATTCAAATTCCCTTAATTATAAAGTGAGTTTACAAATTGTTTATTTATTTCATAAAAAAGGAGTGAGCACGAAAAAATTAGTGCCTGTAAATCAAGTTATAAAAACGAAAGCGATGACATTGTTTTTTTAAGATTTTAGATTTAACAGAATAGTTTATTTTTTTAGTTTTTAAAAAATGTTAAATATTTTCTGGAACACCTGCCGCAAGCGTTTTTATTCTGTTTTCGGTTACTAATTTGTTGGAATGAGTCCATTTCTTTTTAAACTCTAAATAAATATTTCTTCATTGGCGCCCAATACCTTTTAAATTGACATTAAAAAATGTCCTGAACATTTTTATGGATTCGCCTCGTTTGCACTGTGGATCCAAAACGTTTTTTTTTAAAAGTAATTCTGTAACTTGTGAACCGTTAAAAAATGTCCCAATAAAATGTTACCTGGGCAGAGACGATGTGTTTTCTAAATGATCAGGGGGGGGGGGGGGTTGGTTTAGAACTCCAAAGTTGGATTTAAAAAATCGCCAAAAATTAATTTATTTGGCAAAAAATTACATATAGATAATCCTTGTAAATCCATACAAAAAATACGCTTACATGTGTAGGTTATCTTTTTCAATTTAAGAGATATTTATGTAGAAATAAAATTTTCAGTCATTTTTAGATTCGGTAAAATTTCTTCAGACCATGATCTGAAAAATTTTAAATTTAAAATTAAATATATTTTTTTGCAAATAATGTTAATATTTCAACCTAAATAAAATTTAAACAAGCAGAGACGTTCAAAGTTTTAACTCAAAATCAGGGGAACGAAAACACATCCACTGTTTTGTACCAAAATACCCAAAATCCCAACTCGGAAAAATGTTTCCATTCAAATGGTCACACTGTCGTTATAAGAGACGTCCGTCAGAAAATAAGATTTGTGTGTTTGCCCAATATATAGAGGTGTTTAATTAACATAATTTTTGTTTGATCCCGGCTTTGCAATTTTAGAATTTTAGAAACAAATTTAAAAAAAAAAAATTGTGGAAAATTGACAAAGTTTAGATAGCGCTTGTGGGGAGACCGTTACTCCAAGCATTTTCGGGTGTACTTTACATGCATCTACATTAAGATTCCTTTTGAAAACATTAAAAAAAATTATAAGGACTGGAACAAAAAATAAATTTTAGAAGTAAAAAAATATTGCCACCTTAAAAAAACCAAAAAACAAAAAAATGAAACTTTTTTAAAGTTCCAACTTCAGATTAATATAGCTTTTTATCTAATCTATATATTTATAAATAAATATTAAATAACCTATAAAAATGCGAGGCTAAAAATAAAAAAAAAAAAAATTATTTCCACCTAAATATCCCTTAAACTAAAAGAAATAAATCACACATGTAAGCGTATTTTTTGTAGGGATTTACAAGGACTATCCATGTGTATCATTTTTTTTTTGCTGTCAAGTAATTAATGAATTTTTAAAGATTAAAAAAAAAAAATTGAATATCCGAGATGACCAACTTTGGAGGTCTACCCGCTCCCCCAGACCTGCTAGGAATCTGTGCTCCTTCAAATCAACTACAAAACACCTCGTCTCTGACCTGGTGAAATTTTATTGGGATATTTTCTACGGTTCACAAGTTATTATTTCCAAAATAAGGATTTTGGAACCATTTTGGTTTGATACACAACAACACCATTTATTTTATGCTATTGCATTTTTGGTGAAAGGACAAGTCACTAGATCAGACCAGAAACTTTAGGATGTTTTGTGTTTTCTAATGATACGAAGAAATCGTTTGCAAAGGCATTTATTCCCGTATATTTCTTTCACCGCTCGTACAAATGGTTTGCCAAATCAAAAATTTTTTTAGAAATGCTTCATGCTTAAAGCATTAATTTTTTTCACTCCTTCTTTTGCCCTCAAATTTTTCTAGCATTCCTAGCAGGTAGTTTCTGTATTTTGTAGGTTCAACTTTTACTTTCGGAGATGTAGGTGTAATTCTCTTAAAATTCTTATAACTTTTTGTCTACGGTTCTAGAGTTAAAAAACTCTTTATTGTTTTTATGACCCGATGAACTGTATTTCGCATCACAACTGTGTTACTGTCAATTGTTTCATATGATCGACATAACTTTTCATTATAAATTTTGCTTTTGCATGAGTTTTGTTCAATTTCTATTTGCCAAATGGCTACTGAAAATAATGAAAAAAGCAAAAACTAAAACAGCTCTAGTTTTATCACGTATACTAAAAGTTATACGTTTTTAAGCGTGCATAAAATTTTTCCGTGCACACTCTTTGATATACATACAATATGATTTATACCCATACCTATATCGGGAATTATAGGCGAACATTTATTTTTCCTCGGAACTTTTTATTCTCCTGAATATAAATTTGTCATCGTGAATGACTTGTGGACTGTTCATTTCGAAACAAATGATTTCATTAAGTCATATACGCAATTTCTTATGGCATATTATGAAATATTTTTAGAAGGCGATCTCAGTATTGCTTTTTTGAATTTTCTATTATATTGTTGAGAGTTTCCGGCAGCCAGTCTTCAAGACTAGGAATGAAGATTAACAAGAGTATCTGGCAAACTTCTTGGTGATGTTACTATCAGTTAATGTGAAAATAGCTCAGGACTGGAGGCCCTCATATTCCGAACAAAATCACATTCTCCGCCTTATTCATTTTCGTTCTATCATTTACGAGATTTTGTTCTGCCCTAAATTTGGATTAAAACATGCAGGCCACACGACAATCCCAAAAAAAAACCACCAAAGGTACCAAAAATATGTCCAGTCAAACATCTTGGTGATGTCATTGAGGCGATAAAAGTCCATAACTGGAGGTATGCATATTCCAAACGTAATCACCAGGGCAACCAAAAAAATGCAAAATCATATTTTTTTGGGCACAGAATGTAAAAAGAATGTTATTTATCCGTTTCAGACTATTTTAAAAATTTTGTCATCGATTTGTTGTAGCATATTTCGGCCATAATAGCATATTTTGTCATATATTCATAGAAAATTTCTATATTGGAACATATTTTAACAAGTTATACTTAAAAGCATAATTTTTGCATACTTACACTTAAAAAAAAATCTGCATATTTTGCTTTGAATGTTTTTTTACTTTTTTAAAGGTCAATTGGAAAAAAACTAAGTTCTTAGCTAATATATTGCGAATGAAGTTGGAATCAATTATAAAATTAATTAAAATTGAAGAAAAAAAAAAACTGAAACGGTCATCTTTTATATTTTTTGGTCCCAAAAGGATGAAGAAAAAAACTTAATAGAAATTGATACAATTGAAATACAATATTCAATGCGATAAAGATATGAAGCATGTACGCGTATAAACCATAAAGAAAATTTTACAAGGGATGATAAAAACTTCATAAAATCATAAAACTTAATAGTTTTCTTACCTTTTTTCAATATTTGGTAAGATTTATTAAACGTCTATGCAAAGTGTGTAAAAAAAAAATCGGGTTAGAACATGTAAAATTTTGCGGCTTAAAATAGCTTAAAATGGAATAAATATTTTTGTAGAACAATTGTAGTAATGAATATTAATAAATGCTTTACATTATTCACGATTCCATTAAAAGTCGGACCAAGTGAGCTGTATATATACATCAGTGTGCCAAATTTTATGAATATAGGTAGAAAACTGACCATGGCTTTCATAAAATCACTTTATAGTGTATAAGTTCTATATAATTGCTAGCATAACAATAATATTTAACGGGAATAAGTTTTATGTGGGTAGAAAACCTATTGCTAAGTTTTATCACAGTTGCTCCATAATAGACCTTATCTTCTATATAAAATCTACTTTTGGCAATTAGGCGCATAATAAATATAATTTAAATGGTAATATCATCATATGATTACATATGCATATGTTTTACAAAAGTTCAGTTTACACCATCAAATGTTATAATAACAGGTCGACAATTGATCATAGATCCCCTGAAAGACCCCCTCCACAAAAATAAAAACGCATGGTGTAGAGTATCAAATGATCGAATTTGACGTTTCAGACTATTTTAAAAATTTTGGCATCGATTTGTTGTAGCATATTTTTGCATATTTTGGTCATAATAGCATATTTTGCCATAAAAGAAAATATTTTTTTACAATTGCTAATAAAAGACAAGTTATTTTTGTTTTTAGGAAACAATTATATTTTAAGAGCAAATTTTTTTTATTTTAAAGGCTTAGAGCACATTTTATGCGCATAAGACAATTTTTTAGAGCATATTTTAAAAATTGCCTTTAAACGAAATAATTGTCAAACAGAATTTCCAACAAAAATATTAAAATCCAGATATCCAGATGATACAAGTTTGTTAGCTAAAATAAACGTCGAAATAAAAATACTAAAAAAAAATACTATTTATTTTATCCAATTGCAAGAGAAGTACTTATGTTCCAATAATTGTTTGCTTTCGGTTGCCTTCTTAACAAATGATCCAAAATATTTGCGCTAATTCATAACAGAGTCATTGAAATTTATATCGAGTCAATGTTATGGGATCAGAAACAATTAAGATTATCTTTTGGGAAAAACAATAATAAACAAGTTCTAATTATTGGGAGCCTTTGTTGTCTCTGTTTGTTGGTATCAAAGAAGAATTTGTGGACCAAAAGTATGCAATATTTATTTCCAGTATCGTAAATCACTTTATTACTATCCGTGCAATTTTGAGGAAACCAATTTGCAGCATTTGAGTCAGTTTCGAGAAATTAGTGACGTGAATGCTGAGGTTATATATGCGTTCGCCAATCAGCATTAGGTTTGACCATAAACAAATTAGAAAAGAATACTTCAGCTGGAAGTAGCAATAAGGGTTATATTTAAGAAAATGATGCTGAAATTGTCCAATAAATACGATATAAATTGTGTCATTATGAATCTTTAGTAGTAATTTGTGTAAAAAATATGGAAACATTTCATTTTAACTTTTAAACTTTTTATGAAAAGTAAATTCACATTTTTATTTTTTTTTCACACAAATTATTTAGCTTTATCAAATGAGGTCCCAATTTTTTTATAATTTGTTTTAAGGTTTGGTTGATTTAATTTTTGACAAAAACGATAGCCTAAATTCAATTAAAAGCTCTGAACAATTTTATTACTCATTAATAAAAAATGTGTCTATAATTATTTTTAAATACATACATGAACCTAACTTTCCCAATTTAAAAAAAAAAAAAAATATAACCACAAAAACCCATTAAAATTTAAACAAATTAATATAATTAGTACTTCAATTAATTACAATTTCGTGACATTTTCATATTTTCAAACATAAGCACATGCTTTTCTGTCTCATTAGTCTTCAAAAAAAAAAAAAAAAAATAAAAACATTAAACTTAAAAACGCAATTAATTTGTATTAAAAAAATCAAAGTAATTACAATTTTCAGCTTTTAAATAAGGTAAAAATGATTTCCTTTCTCTTAAACAAAAACGTGGAATATGTTCTCACTTACATATACTCGTATTATTGATAACTAACCATAGATATTATATTTTTGTAAAAGTGTATCTCCACCTTAAGACCTTTATTTATTACAATGTAATAAAAACTAAAAATTTATTTGCATAAAAATTATTATTAATAAAAAAGAAATTAAAAAAAAACAGTAGCCAGAAATATTTATAACCATTTTCATATAATAATAAAATAGTTAATTTAAATTAAAATATTAAAGAAATAGGAGGGTGGTGTTATGTATATATAAAAATAATTTTATATTTGTTTAAGATAAGGTATTAATAAATTAATATAGATTGTGTTTATACGCACCTCTTACTCATAATGTGAGTTAATATTTTATTTGCAAGTTAGTAACTCACGACAACTAATCGTGATTAGTGAAACTAATTGAAAATAATGCGTACGGCGTTGCCACCTTCTTTTACATTCATAGAATTTTCTATGACAATAGTTGCATTTTTCCCATCTGGCACAAAATATATATATATATATATATATATATATATATATATATATATATATTATTTATTATATATATATTTCTTTATGCAATTTGCCTATAAACAATGAATTATTTATATGCAAATTATTTTTATTTGCAATAATCGTGTGTATAAACGCAATAATGGAATAGAAAATTTTATTGAGATAAGATTTCAGACAAAAACTTTCTAAATATTTGGAAATCAAAACAGAAATCTTTAACCAATTTATAAATTTTTCATTATACTTTTAAAATATTTTCCTGAAATATTTAATAATATAACAGCTACTTCTAACACATCCCTCGCTTTATTTAACAGTACTAGTTTGGTATAAAATTTTTTTCTATTACTAAATTCTCTATACCTATATTAACAATCTAACAATTCACATACAAAAGTCGTTTATAAAATTAAATTAACCCATACACTTATACTCGTATAAATATTTTCTTTATTAGAATTACTTCATATGTTTCCCTATAGATGTGTTTGTGTGTAGTGTTTAAATATATTTATAAATTACGTATTACCAAATTATAATGCAAATATGTAGCAAACCAAACAATTCAATTGACCAATTCAAATACATAATTTAAAACTATAAAATCATCATAAAATCTGTACAATAAAAATATCATGAATAAAACATTTTTTTGTATAAAAATTTACTTTAAGAATAGAATCTTAAAGGAATTAAATCATGATAAAATGGCCAAGACATTAAAGGTTTCATTTTGTAAAACAAAACGTTTCTAAACCTTGAAAATTGTTATGAAAAAAATTGAAGACATTTTTGAAATCTGAATTTGAAATGAAAATATTTAATTTACAAAATTAATGTATCCCTTGAGACAAATTTTTAATATTAATCAAATATGCAATTAAATATTTCATATAAAAATTTAATTGAAACTGAAATTATGCTTTAGATATTAAAATCAATTTCGAGTAATCGAATAATCAAATTTTTGTTTAAAAAAGTCAAAAAATCGAAATCGGCTTTTTCAATAAAAATTTTGATATATTTGACTACAAAATTTTTATGTTTTTAAATATTTTTACCAGAAACAAATTTTATTAAAAAAAAAAATGTCAATATTTCTACAACCATCAAATATTATCAATCTTTTTCCTTGTTCTTAAACCATTTTTTGTTCATATTTTGTATTATAATCCCATAACAATAAAATGTTATTAATAAATATGCTTTTCACAAATATGGTTGAAAAATTCATAACTTGTTTGTTTTTGAATATATTTCATTTTTAACGTTTGTTTTCCGTCTTCATTATAATTTTGATTTAGTTTATACATGAATAAATATAAATAAACAAGATTTTGTTATATTTACTGTGATCCAAGCACTATAAGGTAATGATTAACTACTATTAAAAATATTTTGTATTATTTTGCACAACATATTATGGTACAAATAAATAAAATTAATTAATAAAAAAATTTATAAAAATTTTGAATTAATATGTTTTATTCTAATATATGATAAGATGGAATAGTAACATGATAAAATGAAATAATAATATGAAAAGATGAAATAAAATAATAAAATGAAATCATAATTTGATAGAATGGGATAATAATATAGTAAGATGGTATAATAATATGAAAAACTCGAATCATAATATGAAAAAAAATGAACCATAAAATCGGACACAATATGATAAATTGGAATCATAACAATTATTTATAATTATATCTAGTTTTAGCTATGACCATATGTTCAAATCATAATATGTTGCTCTTAGATTATGGTCACTTCAACTATAGTTTTTCTCTGCGTGTATTGAATGCCGCTTTCCGGTTTTATATTTTTACCATTTTTCATTTGTATTTATTTAGTTTTATTTAATCTTTTCACAAATATTCACTATTTTATCACGAATTTTTAATAAATACATAAACACAAACAGACAGACAGACTAAACAAAAATATGTATCTAATAGTTGTGGAGAAAAATATTTTTTAGAAGCAAACACTCAAAAGTTGTGGAAAACAAAAAAATGGTTTAAAGCAAACATTCTATTTTTGAGGAAAACGTAACATCTCTAAAAACAAACATTTAATAGTTGCACAAAACAAAATATAAATAAAAATATTGGCTACACTTAATGGTTGTAGAAATAACAAAATTATAAAATTGCATGTTTATATATTTTGTTTCCGATAAAAATACTCAACAAATATATTATTTTCGTAGTCAACCATATTAAACATTTGATTGAACGTAAAGATAAACATAAACGTTTATATTAGTGTTATTAAGATTATTAAAACATAACTACGAGAACATTATATTATTGTAGTGACCATGCAGCAACCATATATTTTTCTCTGCGTCTAGTTAACAAAGATATCTTAATGAAATTTGGTACAAATAAAAATTGGTTATGATCGTTTCATTATTTTATTTAGCCTCCATACAAAAATCTTCTCGCAATAGGAATTTGATGCTCATAAATGTCTTAAATATACAAATATTTTAATGAAATTCATAATAATATAATAAATAATAATAAAGATTGTTTTATAATTGATCATAGCTCTCATATAAATCCATTTTTGGAAAATCTTTTTAATGTACATAATTCCGATAATATTAATATTAGCTCTCTTTCAGTACTTGTCAAATTGACATATTTTAGTCGGAAATTGTCAGAGTAACAACAAAATATATACAAATTTTGAGTACGAGAACCCTTTTCTAATTAAAACCAGCAAATTTGATTAAGATTATGTTTTTCAGAAACAAGTTTATATAAATAAAAACTGAATACCAAATTTTATGAGGATCGAGCCATAATTGATCATAGCTCCCATTCCGGTAATCACCTTGAAATTTATAAATATAATACAAAAGTTAGTATCTAAATAACAATTTGCATACGCATGCTTCATAGAAATGAAAAGCATATTTATTAAACGAATCGGTCTACAATTGGCAATAGGTCTCATATATGACCCACCTCGAAAATAATTTTGATATAAAAATATAAAATGAATTTCCTTAAAATCTAAATATTGCGACCGCCTACGGTTAGACATTTTTTTGTAATGCCTTTTAATTTCGATATTGTACATTAGGAAGATCAATTAAACAATGCGTATTAATGTGCTAAATATGTAAAAAATATTCAATTTTTTTTTTATTGATCTTCAGTTTCCTACCAGCGATTGAATGTCACGGGTATAGAACATTTTGTCCAAAATAAAATTTTGAATTTTGACTCGAATGGGGTATCAAAAATTTCGTAATTTTGAGCCAATTGTGAAAAAATATTAACAAAAAAATTTTTTACAAAAATTTTGTCCATAAACCGTCGTTTTAGTACATCATACGAAAAAAAAGATCGATAAGAAAATATCGTAATTTGATTCCTTTAAACGTACAATATTAAAAAGTTGCATCAAAAATTTTTTTCACAAAAATGCACTAAAAAGTGCTTTAGAGAAACAAAATCCAATGAGGAGAAATTTAAAAATATTTTTTTTGAGACCTATCTCGTTAAAAAAAAAAAAAAAATTAAAACCGTTTTTCCATTCAAAATGGTACTCGAGATTTTCAATCGCTGGTATGGAACTGAAGATGAATTTTAAAAATTTTTTAAATATTTTTTCCGTATTCAGCTCATCAATACGCATTGTTTGAGGGGTCTTCCTACATAGAAATCTCTAAAAAGTGTTTTCGCGGGACACTCTTTTGTACATATAGTAATGAAGACATTCGCATCCCTGAGATTTTAACAAAATAGTGCTAAAAATATTTCCAAAAAATTAGGTTAATACTCTGCTACGAACTCAAGACAGTCATATTTCATTTAATTGTGTAGATTAATAAAATTTTTGTTCGTATGGAAAAAGTTATAATATTACCAAAATTATTTAAGATTTCCTTATGTTGTTGCAGGAGATCCGGTACAAATATCCGGGTCCAAAATACATCACTTTATAATGATCGAAATTTTCAATTAACTTGTTTTAATTTAATTTGAAAAAATGCGCATTGATAAGCAAAATATAGGAGAATTAAAAAAAAAATTAAAAACTGATCCTCAGTTCCCTATCAACGATTGAAAATTACGGGTCTATTATATTTTGTCTGTAAAAAAGGGTAGAGGTTTGTTTCGAATTGGGTATTTTTTTTTTTAATTTTGGTCTTGTTATAAACAAAATTTAAATATTTTTTTTTTTTTTTTGCAAAAATTTCGGTCATAAAAATGTTTATACTACAACATTCATTTATAAGCTTAAAGACATTAATTTATTTACATAAAATTCCTTTAATTCTCTGCTATATTTTTGAAAAATTCTCAAAAATATTCCCTGTTGCTATGAGATCAGGCGGCATACATTTTTACTGCTACTTCTAACTCTTTTGATATCCGACTTTTGATTTTTTGTTTCTTCTTAGTTTTCAAAATCAATGTTTGATACAATTGATTAATTTGATTTAATGGTTGAAATGAATTCAAATGAATTTGTATTAAAAACAAAAGAAAAAAAAAAAAATAAATTAAATATAAAGAAATTAGATACTTAAAAAAGCATTAAAGCAATATTTAATAAGATTCATGAAAGTATTTAAAACCAAATACAGACTACGTGATGACCCTTTTAGTGTGTGCCTACGTTCCGACTTAATGGATAACGACTTAAACAAAAAAAAAAGCTGAGAGTGTGGGTGTAAAAGAGTACACGCAGAGAAAAAACATGGTTACGGCATTAATTTTAATAATACTGTGTTCAAGATAACAATATTTTTGTTTCAGTTTTATCATTCAATGTTTACATTCAATCAAAATTTTAATATAGTTGAGTACAAAAATTTCATGTTTTTGGATATTTTTACCAGAAACAAAATTTTATTAATATAAAAAATATCATTATTTCTACAATCATTAAATATTATTTCTCCTTGTTTTTAAACCATATTAATATTGTTATTCTCTTAACAATAAAATTTTAAAAATAAATATACTTTTTACAAAAAAATCATAACTTATTTGTTTTTGAATACATTTTGTTTTTAACGTTTGTTTTCCGCCTTCATCATAATTCTCATTTAGTTTATATATGAATTAATATAAGTAGGCAAGCTTTTGCTATATTTGGTGTGTATTGTTTTGTCATATAACTTACTTCTATGGAATGTTTTGGTTTTTAATTAAAAAATAAGGAATGTATTGTAAGTGTGTGGGGATGGGATCTATATCAGAAAGAGGAATTAAGCGCTTTATACCGTGATCGGAGATGAAAATTTTTTTTATTTCTATTCGTTACATATTCAAAAAGTGATGTATTTTTTTATCCTGAAGTATGAAAATCAAATAAAAATAATCAATATTCATTATTTTTTGTCAGTCCATCTTTAGTCAACACAAATACACTAATTGCCTGCCAAATTTTAAGAAAATCGGTTGATTAGTTAAGAAATTATAGGGAGGGGGAGCTTTTACCCCTTTTTCGCTTTTTTACGTCCTCCAGCGATATGAAATATAATTTACGACCTATTCTCATACCCAACAAATACACATGCAAAATTTCATAATTTTCATATTTCGGAGAAGTTCTATTACAAACACCGTGACAGGAGAATTTTATATATAAAAATAATAATTTTGAATTAATGTGTTTTATTTTAATATATGATAAGATGGAATAATAATACGGTAAAATGAATTCATACCATGATAAGATAAAATGAAAATATAATAAAATGAAATCATAATCTGAGAGAATGGAATAATAATGTGATAAGTTGGTATAAGAATAAAAAAACGAACCATAAAATCGTACACAATATGATGAAATAGAATCATAACAATTATTATTTATAATCATATATATTGTTGGCGGTGACAATATGCTCCAATCGTAATATCTTGCTCTTAGATTATGGTCACTACAACTATATTTTTTGTCTGAGTGTATTAAGTCGTAGAATTACAGGTAGCTAAAAAGAAAAACCATTTTCTACTAAAACGAACTACAGCTATGGACTAAACCATGAGTAAGTCCGTCCGTCAGTCTTCCAGTCGTTTTATGTTAAAAATTTCTTTATTTTTTTCTTTATACTTTTGTTTGTGGCCTGATGATTGAATGACTGTTTGACTGTTTGACTGAGTGTCTGTTGTTAGGCATTTGAAATTTATTTGTTTGTTAAAAACGACTATGTCGCCATATCCGCTAATTATTAATTATGGTTAATAATAGTTAATATTATTTATATTAGTTATTATACAAAAACAACTCTTTTATTCTTTTTTGTAGCTAATTGCATTACAATGTTTAAGCATTTTCCTTTTACGACTTGGGAATTCCGAAATATTTTTATAATGAAAACAGCAGCAAAAGAAAAAAAATATATATATACAATTTTAAATTATGTATTTCTTTTTATTACCAAAGTGAAATTCTCTATTTGTAACGATTGCGGGTGCGAATAATTTGCACAAAACTTTTGAATTTCAATTATAATTATAACTAACCAATCGGCCAACCAATAAGACAAGTGTAAGTATTATGAAAGAAAATTCATGTGTGTTTTGAATTAAATTATTAAAGGGGAAAAATGCATTTGCAGTTTTTAGTTTCTATTTTTTTGCCTTAACATGATTTCTTCATTTCATTTACTTTTAAGTTAGAAAGAAAAAGAGAAGTTGGCGAAAAAATTATATTTTGTTCCAATTTAAATATGTATATTTTTATTGCTGCTGACTTTTTTTTGTATTAAAAGCGGAAATTTACAAATTTGTATTTGTGAACATCCTCCTTTTAATATTTTGTGTTGATTTTCCAAAAATATTTCATCCAAAAATTCTGTGACCTCGAAATTTTTTTTTTGTTTATTCAAATTGCTAGAAAAAATAAATGTATTTAATGAATTGTTGTATAGGCGATAATACTTAAATATTAAGTACAATACCTATCTATACAATAATATATATATATATATACAATATAAATGTAAGTAAGTACGAGTATATATGTATTTGCAAAATTATTCGAAAAATGTTCTGTGTTTGGAATTTTAAAATATCTATTGCCAATTTGGTTATTGAATGAGGCCAAAATATAATTAAATACAATAATGTGTTATGGATGAAAAATTTGTTAACACTATTTAAACCGCACAGGTGTTGGGGAGTGAAGAAAAAAGGAATTTATGAACAATCTTGTAAAAATAAATGAAACGAAATTTTAACATTTATTTTGCTTTGAAAGGTCAAAGGTCTATTTTTTAAATATATGTAATTATTTATTAAAGAATTTTGTTTGAATCTTAAGATTTAAAAAATTTTAGTCTTATTGTTAATGCATCTTATTTGTGAAATTTATCAATTAAATTCCAAAAGAATTATTCAATAAAAATCAAAGAAGAATAAAATATGTAGCTTTATATCTTGCAAAGATATTTTCGGATTTTAGCATAAATTTACTAGACTTAAAAATTTTTCAATGAAAGATTTTTAGTAAAATAAATATTTTAAAAAGAAGTTATGACTCCTTTATACAACTTGAAAGCAAGCATCTTTGTTTTACATTTGGCGAAAAATTTTATAATTATTAATGATTTTATAATATTGTTTGTTCGAAAAAAAAAAAATGATTGGGAAAGAATACAAAGAATGGAAGGCTTGTCAAAAAACTTAACTCTGTTGTCAAATGAAACCTGACTTTAAGATTGTGTTAATTAAATTTTATTTATGTGTATTAGTGCAGAAACCACTTTCACTACCAGTGTTACCAGATGTGAGAATAAGAAGAGGCCATGCAATTCACGTAATAAAGCCCACTTTGCACCTATTTACATTACCCAGTTCGTTCTAACATTACATTAACATTGTTGTAGCAGTGAAGTTAACCTCGATCGGACAGTGTTTCGTAATTCTTAAACTTCTTCTGTTCATGTATAGACCGATCTACAAAGCCGTTGATATCTTGCAAACCGCATGGTCAGTTCTGTTCAAGTTCACGTTAAAATAAATTTTTTTTTGCAAATAACAATATATGCTTAAAAACTAAATACTTCATTAAATAAATATATCTCTATTTCAAAACTTTGGAAAATGTATTTAAATATTTCAAAACAGCATCTTATATTAAAGATTTCATTAATGACTTCTTAGCTGTGCTGATATTAAAATTACTGCTACTTTCGTTAATGTATATATTTTGCAGACAATAGTAAATACTAGGATATTCATTCGAATAATGTCCGTTCGAATTATTAGTACAATTATTTATATCGAATATTCTAATAAAATTAATAATTTATTTATTTTTTTGTAACTGAAGTGATTTTATTTGATAATTTAAAAAAAAAAAAATGTATACATACAAATTTTTCCTTGTGCTAAATATAAATGAATTTTCTTTCGGCAATTTTGCCAACGAAAATTTGAGCTTTTGAATAACAAATTTTATAAAAACAAAAAACAATATCGACTTAAATCTACTCATTTAAATTTTATTGTTTTTTAAGTTAATTTCTGAGGATTTTTGACAGGCTGCAGGTTTTTTTTTAAATTATAGTGGGTGATTCAAGATACTTTTTTTTACAGATCATGTGTGAGTCGTGTCATGATGTCATGTTATTTTTGTTTAGTATTGTTTGGTATTTCATAATGGATAGACTTACGCCTGAACAACGTTTATAAATCGTTCAACTTTATTACGAAAATTCACGTTCTGTGAGAAATGTGTTTCGTGCACTTCGCTAAACTTATGGTCAACATAATCGGCCTACTGAGCGTACTATTCGCAAACCCATCACCCATTTTGAGACCCAGCAACTCGGACTGACGTATGGAACGACTTGGCGAATTTTACATCGAGATCTTAAATTGAAAGCGTACAAAATACAGCTTGTGCCGCTCTACCTTCCCAAGCGACATCGCTTCGCTCTATGGGCTCTTGAAAAGTTCCAAGAAGATCCGACGTTTTCGAGGCAAATTTTGTTCAGCGATGAGGTCGATTTTTGGCTCAATGGGTATGTAAATAAACAAAATTGCCGCATTTGGGACGAAGAGCAACCTGAAGATATTCAAGAACTGCCACTTCATCCAGAAAAACAAAGGTTTGGTGTGGTTTGTGGAGCGGTGGAATCATCGGTCCATATTTCTTTAAAAATGATGCCGGTGCGAACGTAACCGTCAATGGCGATCGTTATCGTGCCATGATAATCGACTATTTAATGCCTGAAATTGAAGCTCGTGATCTCGGCGACATTTGGTTTCAGCAAGAACCCGCTTCGATTCAGGCCTTGGAGGAAAACATCACGCCAGTTACCAGTCGAAATTCTCGAGCGAGTCATCGAAAATTGGACTCAACGGATGGACCATCTGCGACGTAGCAACGGCCAACATTTGATAGACATAATCTTCAAAAAATAAATGCCAAAGAATGTTCTTTGAAATGATAATAAATGTTTCCCATTAAATTTGAATTTTCTGTGTTTTTTTCTCTAAAAAAGTAGGGAACCTCGAAGTGGATCACGCGTTGAAAAGAACTTTTTGAAGTCGAACTGTTTATGTCCATCGATGTCCTTCTAAAATTGTTTGCTTTTGTGATATAGTTTAAAAAGTTATTAGATAAAATTTTCAAGAAAAATTTATACGCAAGAGATGTAGAAAAGCAAGCGGGTTAAGAAATTTCAGGGGATTTTAATTTTATTTTACTAATTAGTTGTTTTTCCTCTAACATTTTTTTTAATTTCACAATAAATGTGTTAACGTAGAAGGATTTTCGAAGCAACTTCAAAACATGAAAAAAATCCCCAATGTAAATAATCCCCAGTGTAAATAGGCTCTTACATATTTTGACGATTTTTTGATTTGTAGAAAAATGAAAATCTTGAATAAAATTTTTATATTGAATGAAAAAGGCTTAATGCTGTTTACCAAATGTGAAGAAATAGTTTCTTTAAATCTTTCTTTGAATGGACGATATATTTACATTTGTTGAGAGTGCTTTTTTTAAAGACATTTCCAATGAATTGCTAACTTTTTATATGTTACCGTAATTTTTTTTATAACAAATTAAAAAAAAAACTTACAAAATCGTAAATATTTTGCTTAATTAATTTATTTAATTATTTGATTAATTCTAATAACTTTAAATAAGTGATCGAATAATTCAAACAAATTAAAATGCCTTATCGTATTATTCATTTTGTTGGAACAGCAGAAAAGCCGAGCAATTTGAATACCCTAGTAAATACTTTTAATTTCCATATTTGAATTTTGTCCTTATTTTGAAAAATGCTAAATATATCATTAAAAGCTGCTAAATAATATAATATAATAATAAATATATAATAATAAATGAAAATTTTGCGGCTAAATTGAAGTAAAAATACTAAATTTAGCTGCAAAAAATGCTAAAGTTGTAACACTGTTCGCTACACATCATAATAAGCACACATAGTTGCTCAAAATAGTTTTCAAAAATTATTAAATATAATTCATCATTCATCATCACAATATTTGCAGATTTTCATAAATTTTAAACTTTTGATGTGGATTACATTTACAAATATAAATATAATAAATTTTTTTGGCTTTTTATTGACGAACATGAAAACAATTTTAGATTATTTTAAATTCTGTTTTATTTTTGATACCAAAAGTAGCAACTTTGTTCGTTCAACTTAAATTTCGACATAGAAAAAAGGAAAACATTTCAAAAATATTTTGTGCTAGCGAAAAAATGTGTCGGGAATGTAATTTTCCTTAAATTTTAATATAGTTTTGTTTATTTTGTGTTGTTTTTCTAATTCACAAGTGTTTTTAAATTATATGTGAGGAGAGAAAAATGTGATTGTGGGTAATTAAGACAGTTTCTTTTCTTTGTATTCTTTGGTTATTGGATTCAAAGTTTTAAAGAAAATGGATTTTTAGAATTAAATTTTCCACTTTATATGAAAAAGCTTGTGATTGTGAAAACCAAATGTACGTAGAATTCCGTGGATTACAAGTGGATGATATTTTGCTGCATTTTTAGCAAAGCCAACAATTATTATCAAAGACACACCCCTTACTTGTGTAAATTTAGTACAGTTTAGTGAAAACATAAACCAAAATGGTACTGTATAATAAATGTTTTAAAAGTTCTTTAGTACTAAAATTACGAATATGAGTATTTACCCAGCAAATATAAATAGAAGTACTTTTTAAGAAAGTACTTTGTCATTACCTTCAAAGTTTCAGTAAGTGTACGGTTTCTTGTTCTTAAGAAGTTATATAAAGTCCATCCAAAGACGTTATTAAAAAGCTATTCAGATAAATTTTTTTGTTATAAAAGCGTTAAGAATTTACAAATACTTCTAATTTTTTAAATAGTTTTTTTTAATAAAAAATATTTGGTTTATATAAAAATTTAAAGTAATTTTCTTGATAAAAAGTACATAAAAAATCAATTTTCACGATGTCATGGTGAACATTACTTCCTACTGAGTGAATGGGTATCAAAAAAGAGAACATCTTCCAGTGATAAGCCTATGTTGAATTCATTGGAAATGATCCGAATTTGTACTACTTATGGGTCACAAGTTCAGGATCTTATTGACTTTTTTGGATGTTCTTTTTTTGCTGGGTTAATTCAGTGATAGGTACGATTTTAGTAAAAAATAAAATTGATTTTATAAATTTAATAATAGAAAATGAAATTTAATTTTTGTCTGTGTGGCTCAGGGTTGGTAGCAATATGTGTAAAATTTTGGCATTTCCCTATGTGAAGGCTAATAGGAACAACGTGCAGTTTAATATTCAATGCTTCTGAAGGACTAGTTCATAGTGCGCCTGTAACTCCAATACATGTTGGTCCACTACATTTTTCTTCCTTATTGCATATAAGAGATCCATATGTTAGGATTGGACGTACACGCAGAGAAAAAAATGGTTATAGCATTATCACTACAAAAATAGTATGTTCTCATTGTTAATTTTCTTGAATTTTAATAACTCTGTATTCATGATAAAAATCCAAATAATATTATTTGGATTTTTCACATCTTTTCGTTATATAAATTTGTTTTATAATTAAATAAATAATTATATTAAAATCCATGCATTTTTATTGATGGAAATATTTAATTAATTGTAGAATTGAATTAATACAAATTTTATTTGATTTTAAGCAAACATTCAATCACAATTCTAATTAGTTCGATCAGCAAAATTAATTGGAATTTAAGTCCAAGTCAATTACTAATTAATGTTGTCATTAATTAATTAATATTGTCATTTTTGGTGACTGGAGCAAAATCAAATAAAAATTTAATTAATATAAGGAATTTCGTAATTGAAATCCGATTTTATTTTATTTTTTTCTGTGTAAAGTAAAATGAATAAACTTAAATTTCTTTTAATAAAATTGTAACACTTTTAACACAGAATGTCGAGGTATGTATTTTCAATTTCTGCTCATAATTATGGCTTCATAGTTTTCAGTATTGACCAAAATAGTATTTAATATAGTATTTCAAAGAAAATAACTTTCTATTATAATGTTGTGTGGACATCTCAACAATCATTTCAATTTTCCGATACTTGCTGATCATGAAAGTTAATTTTCGGAAATATTCGTTATGCTACAGTTTTTTCACTATATGACTAATTCACGCGGAGAAAAATTATAGTTTGACCACAAACTAAGAGCAACATATTATGATTGGAATATATGATCACAGCAAAAAATATAAATAATAATTATTATGATTCCATTTTGTCATATCGTGTCCGATTTTATGGTTTGTTTTTTCATATTATAATTCTAGTTTTACATATAATTTAACAATCTTAGTACATCATTATCCCATTCTATCAGATTACGATTTGATGTTATTGTATTATTATTCTATCTTATTATATTTTTATACCACATTGTCATATTATGATTCCTTTTTATAATATTATTATGCCATTCTTCATATTATTGTTCCATTTTATTATAATTACATATTACTTGTTCATTAATTATATTCATTTGTACCACCATATGTGGTTTAAATGCAGGATATGTTTGTTTTTAACTAAATCCTTTAATAGTAGTCAATTAGTATCTTGTACTGCTTGAAGTATAAACAAACCTAGTCTATTTATATTTATTCATATATAAACTTAATGAGAATTACATTGAAGTTGAAAAACAAACACTAAAAGCAAAATATATTTGAAAACAAACAAGTATTGAATTTTTCCACTAAGTTTGTGGAAAGGATAATATTATATTTATTTGAAACATTTTACTGTCATGGGAATAATATTATTAATATGGTTTAAAAACAGAATATGGTTTAAGAACAAGAAAAAAGACTGCAAACATTTAATGGTTGTAGAAGTAATGATATTTTTTCATATTAACAAAATTTTGTTTCTGGTAAAAATATTTACAAAAATATAATTTGTACAGTCAACCATATTAAAAGCTTTATTGAGCGTAAACACTAAATGACAACATTTAAACAAAACCATTTCTATCATGAATACAGAGTTGTTAAAATTTAAGAAAATTAACAATGAGAACATACTATTTTTGTAGTGATAATGCTATAACCATTTTTTTCTCTGCGTGTACGTCCAAACCTAACATATGGGAAAAACGAAACTTGGTATATGGTTTAATCTAAGCGTCCTATACACACTGTAAAAATCACCGATTTTCAAATATAAAACTGATTTTTGTAAGTTTTGACCTCGAATGTCTCATATAGCTCACATGTGATTATCTGTGACTTTCAAATTAATGTATAAAATGCAAGACGAAACTATATGTCAAGTTTCGTTTCTCTCCCGAAAACTTATGATAAAAACTTACACCTCTGCTGGGCGTTCCAATAAAGATTTTCATATTATTCTATTCGAGTAACTTTGCTTTGAAACAAGATTGGATTTTGAAATTTATAGGTTTACAATTTTCTAGTTGCTGAAACTGAACAAATAGTAGATAAAGTACCAATTCCATATATTTAAAAACACTTAAATTCATACAAAATCTAGGAAATTAGTTGCAACACGAACATTAATCCAAGAGGCATCTAAAAGCGATTTTGTATGTCTAAAATGTAGATTCAGTATCACAAGCGATGTTGTTTCTGTGAGATTTCCATCACGGAAAATCCTTACCAAAGAGGTGTATTTGGGGAATTCTGAAAAATGTCAAACCTGGTGAAATTATCACGGATCTGTAAGAAATACAATTGATCTATTTAAAGGAAACGTCGAACTTAAAACACACAAAATCACTTCCAGTTTTATTTTTTATATTATTTGTTTATTTATATTTATTTCAGTTGCTGAACTTTCAAAAAAGTGTTTTCGACAGAATATCTACAAAAGTATTAAATCGATTAAAATAATCTCATCAAATATTTAAAATTCGTAATTACGAAATAATTATTATTAAACTCATCTCCGGAAACTGAGAAATCATTGAACATATTACTGTTTTTATATCCCACACCACCATAGGTGGTTGGGGTATTATGCGTTTGTGCTGATGTTTGTAAAGCACAGAAAAAAATATTCAACACCCACCTTAATGTATATCAATCGACTCGGAATCATTTTTTGAGTCGATCTAACGATGCCCGTCCGTCTGGCTGCACGGCTGGCTGTCCATGTAAGCCTTTTGCACGAAGTACAGATCACAATTTTGAAGATAATTCAATGAAATTTGGCACGAAGGACTTTCATGGAACAAGGACGAAGCCTATTTTTGGTTATAATCGATCCATATTTTACCTAGCACCCATATAAATGTCCTCCCGGAATAGGAGTTTAACGATCATAAACGCCTTGAATATTGCAATATTTTAATGAAATTCGGTGTAAGTAAGTTTTCTATAAGTATCAATTTCATGAAGATCGGTCCATAATTGACCATAGCTCCTATATAAAACCCTCTTTCGAAAATCACTTACACATGTTAGTATTAGGTTTATATTCGACACAAATAAGTTTTATATAAGTAGAAATCACAGTGACAAATTTTATGACGATCGCTTCCTAATTTGCCATATCTCCCATATAAACCCACTTTCGGGAATCACCCTAAAGTGCATAAATTCATATAAATATTATTATTAACGCAATATTCTGTATTCGTATATTTTATTTTACACTTAGTAAAACTATTGGTCCACAATTGTCAACATGTCTAATATAATACTCCTTCACGAATTTTGATGGACATACACAATGGTGTGGGGTATCA
This sequence comes from Protocalliphora azurea, assembly GCA_932274085.1. Lineage (NCBI taxonomy): Eukaryota > Metazoa > Arthropoda > Insecta > Diptera > Calliphoridae > Protocalliphora > Protocalliphora azurea. Next base: position 132,943,792 of record OW026523.1, read on the forward strand.
TATGGTCGGGCTTGACCGACTATTTCGTTCTTGTTTTAATTGATATCATGATCCCAAAAAGTTGAAAATGATTGCAAATTGATTTAAAGTTATTTTGTTTTTATATTTATTTTATTTACAAGTTTTTCTTTTTGCTTTATAATTTTGTTTTAAAGCTGTCGATTTTTGTCAAAAAATTGTAAATCAATTAGAAAGTTAATTACATTAATTAATAATATAATTAAATTTAAATATAAAATTAATTAGTCATTTAATTGGAAAACTATTTGAAATATTTTTTTCTGTATAGACTTTAGTATAAAAATATAACATTAAAGTAAAAGATCTTAAATTGTAGCATTTCGCTTATGAAAATTCTAATTTTGTAATTTTCATAAACCAAATGCTTCAATTGAAGAAAATTGTAGAGCAATTAGATAGTTAATTACATTAATTTATAATATAATTAAATCTCAATATAAAATTAATTAATCATTATAATTAATTAACTATTTGAAATATTTTTTTCTGTGTAGTCTTTAGTATAGAAATATAACATTAAAGTAATTGATCCTCAATTGAAAATTTACGAAATTAGTTCAGATAAAAATAAAAACAAAACTAATAAAGAAATAAAATATTAGATAACCTACAGAAAACATAAAATTTTTTTCTATATATTTTAAGTTTGCAAAAATCTTTTGTAAAACATTTTAAACTTTATTTTAATTCCATACGCATTTAGGCGCATTTCAAAACTCTTCATATGAACAAAACCACGAATTAACAAATTAACAGTTCTTTATTTATTTTTTAAATTGTCAGTCACTTTTTTTGTTTTAAACTTAAAAGCAAGTGTTTGTTTTTTAAGTTAAACAAAAGGAACACAAGTAAAGAAAGTTACAAAATGTTGTCTGTGACTTAAATACGTGAAACAAAAAGTTTTGTCACAAATTTCAACTCATAAGGGCTGTTCTTTCTTACTTTTGTTTTTTTTTTCTAGTTTGGCGAATATACATTATTAAAAACGGGTTGTATTTTATCTAAAAAAAAGGATATAAAGGATGAAGCTGTAAAGGCGCCTGCTAAAATTGTAGGCTTTTGTCTTTGTTTTTTTTTTCTTTTATTGTATCTATTGCCTAGAGAACTTTCTAAGAACTTGTATAGAGATAACGCTCAATTACATTCATCCCAGTTAGAATTTTATAATAAAAAACATTTTATTTACAAAAGTAATTTCACTTTTACTCACCTGTTTTGTTCAAGTGGAAGTCATCATTATTGTTGTTGTCTTTTGTTTGTTTCTCTTTTTTTATTTTGAAGCTATTGTTTCTTTTTTTGAGGAAAACCATTAAATGCAATTATTTCGAAGCACTTTTCTGCAAAACAAAAAATACAATTTATTTACATTCTAAATGGCTTTTGTTTGTTTAAAAAAAGTATAAAAAAGTACAACAAAAAAAAAAAAAAAACATTCTTTTGTAAAATTATAAAAATTATGTTGGTGTTTTTTCGACTTTATACTCTTGACTACAATAAATTAAAAGTATGAGTTTCCAGAGAGGTTAATGAAGCTTTTGTTAGCAGGGTTTTGGAAATCTTTGAAAAAGGTGTTGAGATAAAAATACTTCAAAAAAAAGATATATATTTTTTTTATATAAAGAGGAAAAAAAGGTGCGTACTGATGAAATGAATAGGAAAAATACTAACAAGAAATTACAAAATTGGTTTTCAGTTCTCTACTACGTCAAAAAATATATAAAGCTTCTTTTTCTTATGATGTACTATAAAAAATCGCTTACTGTTGCGAAAAATAAAATAATAGGTTTGTTCGTTTGAAATTCTAGCAAAACTAGTAAAAAACGAGAAAGAAAGATATAGTCGGTCAAGACCGACTATATCATTGTGTACGAGCATAAAAATTCGGGGAGGGAACTTATATTACACCTGTGGCTAATTTTTCTAAATGTAAAATAAAATATAAAAATACAGAATAACGCGCTCATAACTAAAAATATAAATGATTTTATACACTTTAGGGAGATTCCTGGAAGTGGGTTTATATGGGTAAATTATGGACCGATTCTTATAAAATTTGGCAATGTTGTTACTACTTGCGTAAAACTTATTTGTGCCGAATATTAACTTGATACTAACATTTGTATGGGATTTATGCACGTAAAAATGATTTTCGAAAGAAGGGTTTATATGGGAGCTATGGTCATAAAATTTGATATAAAGATTGTTACTTGTACAGAACTTGTTTGCACTTAATTACATTTAAATGTTTTTGTTTTTAAGGCATTTTAGAGTGCTTAAACTCTATTCCGGGGAGCATTTGTGTGAGGGCTAGGTGAAGTAATGGACCGATCACAATCAATTTCATAAAAGTCCCACGTGCCAAATTTCATTAAATTATCTTTATAATTGCGACCCGTATGTTGTGCACAATCGTTAGATCGATTTTAAAAGTGATTCTGAGTCGATTGATAACTTTTTCTATGCGTTACTAACATCAGCAACAATGATGGTGTAGAGTATAAGGAGTAATTAAAAAAATCCCAAAAATAAATTTTACTTGAAAAAGTAAGAGAACGGAAAATAGTAAAATAAATTCTAATATTAATAAAAAAACAACATTTTTATTTCATTTTATATTTATATTAAATGAAAACTTGGAAACATCTCAAAAATACGGGCATATGTTCCTCTGCAGAGGAACATATTATCTTCTAGCATTTCTTTTATCTTTTTATATGTATGATTATAAGTAGCAAAAAAAAAAAAATATTAACGGTTTTTAGTCTTGATGAATATCACCAATAGTTCAGTTTCCTGATTTGCTTGTAAAGCATCCAGTTTTAAAGATTTTAAAGAAATAATATAAGTATTACCTTTTTAAAATCCTCACAACTGGATGCTTCACTTGAATCGAATGCATTATGCATTGTTTAATTTTTTATTCTAGTTATGCTGATAAAAACTAACTAAAAAAATATACTAATCGGCTTGAGTCAGCAGATGAATTGATTTAACTTTGTCCGTCTATACGTATGTCCGTTCATGTAAACTATATGTGCATTTGGAAGATAATTTAACGCAATTTGGTACAAGGAACTTGTATCATCTAACAATGAAGCCTATTGTTCACCTAGCTTCCATACGAATGTTTTTCCAGAATAGGGTATAACTCTTATAAATCTCTTATATCGTACAGAATTCAACACCAAATTTTTTAGTATTGGCTTATAATTGATATAATTGTATGAGGCTTACAAGGACCCTCCCTAAATTTTTTAAACTTGAATTAATCAGTTAAAAATATTTATATGTAGGTAAATCTAGATTTTAAAAGTATCAGTCAATAATTTACCACGGCTCACATAAAAGGGCTCCTTCCTAAAATCACTTAAAAATGCTTAAATTAGTATCACAATACAATTTTGTCACATAAGGTTTATAAAAGTATAAATTATAATTTCAAAATTTGTGCAAGACTTCACTGAAAATTGACCGCAGGTTCCAACAGAAAACATTGAAAAAATTAAACATATTTTCTATCATTCTTTCTCAAAATAAAATTCAATAGGAAATTGAAAATATTTTTTTTACTAGTTTTACTCGTACAAAATATTCAAGTAAAATATAGCAAAAGAGAAAATTATTTTCTCTTACTACTTTTATGTGCACAGAAACGCTTTTCGAGTAAAACAGTTGCAAAAATAGTAAAACTAGTAAAAATGTCATGCAAACAAACAGACCTAATATTTTCTCATGACAAGCTAGAAATTACGAACATTTGGATAACAATTTTAAGAAAAAGCTCGGAAAAAAGTAGGTGTTATTTAATTTTTTATATTTTTCCTTCATTCTGCTAAATATGCGTCTTTTAAATTTTTTTCGAATGGGAAACTCTAATGTATAACAACTGAAGTGAAATTAGAGCTAAATTAGAATTGCACTGGAACTGAGTAACAACTAAACAGAATCTGAACTGAAACTGATTTATATCCATACTTGAACTAATTTAGAACAGAAGTAGAACTAAACTGGAAATAAACTAGAGGTAAATCAGAACTGAACTAGAACTGCACTATAACTGAGTAAAACTGGACTAGAACTGAATTGGATATAAACTAGAACTAAACTGGAACTAAACTAGAACTGAACTAGAACCGTATTAGAACTGAACTAGAACTGAACTAGAATTCAACTAGAACTGAACTAGAAGTGAATTTCAACTGAACTATAATTGAACAGGAACTGAGTTAAAACTGAACTGGAACTGAACTAAAATTTAACTAAAACCGAATTAAAACTGAACTAGAATTGAACTAAAACTCAATTAGAGCTAAACTAGAACCGAACTAGAACAAAACTAGAACTGAACTTGAAGTGAACTATAACTGAACTAGAACTAACCTAGAACTGAACTGGAAGTGAATTAGAACTGAACTGGAAGTGAATTAGAACTGAACTAGAAATGAACTTGAACTGAATTAGAACTGAACTAGAACTGAACTAGAACTAAACTGGAACTAAACTAGAACTGAACTAGAATTGAACTAGAACTGTATTAGAACTGAACTAGAATTCAACTAGAACTGAACTAGAAGTGAATTTCAACTGAACTATAATTGAACAGGAACTGAGTTAAAACTGAACTGGAACTGAATTAAAATTTAACTAAAACCGAATTAAAACTGAACTAGAATTGAACTAAAACTGAATTAGAGCTAAACTAGAACTGAACTAGAACTAAACTAGAACTGAACTAGAAGTGAATTAGAATTGAACTAGAAATGAACTTGAACTGAACTAGAATTGAACTAGAACTGAATTAAAACTGAACTAGAATTGAACTGGAATTGAATTAGAATTGAACTAGATTAGAACTAGAACTGAACTAGAGCTGAACTCAACTAGAACTGAGTTAGAACTGAGTGAGAACTGAACTAGAATTAAATTGAACTAGAACCGAACTAGAACTGAACCAAAATTTAATTAAAACCGAATTAAAACTTAACTATAATTGAACTAACTTGAACTAGAACTGAACTAGAATTGGACCAAAATTTAATAAAAACCGAAATAAAACTTAACTATAATTGAACTAAATCTGAACTAGAAGTGAACTAAGATTGAAATAAAACTGAATTGTAACTTAACGAAAACAAATCTGAAACTGAACATGCACTGAACTAGAATTAAGCTAGAACTTAACAAGAACTAAAAATAAATTCCATTAATAATTATTATGCATTTTTTAATCTTTAATTTCTAAGTGACAAAAAGAAATTTAACCATTTTACTCCCTTAAATTTCAAATCATTTGCATCTGATGTTTTGTGGTCTGTAGCTGAGATTCAATTTTCAACACTTTTAACGTGTTGTCCTTTCAAAAAAACAATTTTATTGTGAAATGTGATGTAACGTACGGCTACTGCTGTTGATGTTGCTGACGGAACAAAATTGAAATGTCCAGTTGTATCCAACTGTGAAAATAAGGTGGATGGATAATTTTTCGGAAATACTAAATTTAAAATCAAATAGAGAGGAAGAACACATAAAGTGTAATGTGTGAAATGACTAAAAAGTAGTTAGAAATGAATGTGCTATTATTAGCCTAAAGCTAATGAAAAATCTGATAATACTATTTCAGCTGATACTGTCACACAAGCATACTCATATCATTAATGGTTAATGTAGACAAATGCATAAATACGTATGTTTGGTGTTATTTAAGTGAAAAATGTACATTTTAAATGTTGAATTTCAAAGGAACAAATATGAACTTTCAAGTATTCTAAAGTAAAAAACAAAATGTACGCTTACCACTGTTAGGGAATTGTTTTTGAAAAATTTCAAATAATTTATCATGTCAGCAAATAAAAACTCTAAGAAATTTGTATAGGTGGGTGTTTGTTTTTCGTTTCCTGTGGCATTGTTTTTATTACAACATTTAAGTTTAACCGATTTCGTTAAAAGTATGTAAATTTTAAGTTTGTAAAAAAACGCTGTAACAGTATTTACATCGTTAATCGTTGACCATTTATCATATTTAATGAAATTTTCCAACCCTCCTCTCAAACCGCACACACAATTTATTACATATTCATATCTTTGATGTTGTGGTTGTCATCATTAAAAGGGGTGTTTTTTGTTTTTCGTTGTTGTTTTTCTCGGAACCATAGCATCTTCTTTACTTTTATTTTTTGCACAATGCAATTTTTACGCTGCTCAATGTCACGTGACGCACGTGCGTAATTAAATTGATGCATTTCCATATTTCTGGTTGATATTGTTGCTACAAAATGTTGCCAACATAATTTCGTGTGGCATCTGTGGGGATTTAAAAAAATGGAAATTATATCATATTCCTTCATTCATTTATTGTATTGGATTGCATATTATCTTGAAGTGTCATTAATCATGGCATTAAATGAGGTTTAATCAGAAAAGACGACAAAAAATCATATAAATAAGGAGTACATTCGACAATTGTATTAATTGTGAAAAGAAATTGCAATAAAGGAAAAAATATAAATTTTAAAAGTTATTCGCTGGGTTTAGCTTAAAATTACCTTTCCTACTATTTCATTTATAATAGTGTGAACACTTTTTGAGGGGCTAAATCCAAATTCTTTTCGGGGGACAGGAAATGTCAATCTTATAATTTCTTTCAAATGACCCATTTATAATGTCAAAGTTTTGTTTTATTTCATTTAGAATTAATTCATTCATTCAAACTTATTATTCGTTTTTAATTTTTCTATTATTTTTGTTGTTGTTTGCTGTTTGTTATCCTTAACAAATGATAAAAACAACTACAATGACAACAAATACAAATAGATTCCCATATAAATGTTAGCAACAATAAATAATATAAAACGATTCACAACCACATTTATTTTTATTACCGACTGACATTCATTTCTATTTGTTTCCTTTATTATCTATACCACTGGTCCTTCAGTATCCTAAATCCCTTTTATGTATGAATGTACGACATTGATTGTATTAGTATGTATTTATGTGTGTAAAAGTGTGTAAGAGTTTAATGTGACATGATGTTTTATATACTGTCATTAACAAACATTAAATCTTGACAAAAAAAAAGAAAAGAAAGAAAAATAAACATCAATGGTTCATAAAATAAAAATGACCCACTATTCTGTTGAAATGACTTCACTGAGATTTAAGAAATCTTATATCAAGATAAAACACAAGTAATAGAAAAGGTCAGCGTTTTGCGGAGAACGATATGAAAATTGATTTAAATCGATGGGATTGTGTTTGAAATTATATAAAAATAAAAAAAAAAAAACTAAATTCATCATAAATCCACAAACGAGAAATACTATATTATTTGAATTTTCTAAAGAAAATTTGACGACTAAATCATTTTTTTTAATCGACAAATTTTCAACTATTTGAAGTTTTTGTAAAAATATAATTTTTTGAGACAGTTTTTCGATTATTAAAAATTTTCTATATAAACCAATTAATTATTTGCATTTACCACTGAAAATGTATTGATTAATGAATTATTAATTTTGTGAATAATCGAATATTTTATAGGCAAATTTATAAAAAATTTTTCGATTAATCGAATGTTTTATAGAAACATTTCCATTAAGCAAATATTTTATACATAATTTTACGATTAAACGATTATTTTATAGAAAACTTTTCGTTTAATCGATTAGTTTACAGAAAATTTCGAAAAAATCGATTAATCGATTATTTTATAGACAAATCGAATACTGTATAGAAAAAATTTCGATTAATGGAATATTTTTGGAGGAAAAATTTCGATTTATTGAATATCTTATAAGAAAAATTTCGATAATCAATTAATCGAATACTTTACAGGAAAATTTTGAGATCAATCGAATAATATATAGAAAATTTTTCGATTAATCGATTATTTTATAGACAAATCGAATACTTTATAGAAAAAATTTCGATTAATGGAATATTTTTGGAGGAAAAATTTCGATTTATTGAATATCTTATAAGAAAAATTTCGATAATCAATTAATCGAATACTTTACAGGAGAATTTTGAGATTAATCGAATAATTTATAGATGTCTAGATTAATGGAATATTTTGTGGAAATTTTTTAATTAAACAAATGTTTTATAGACAATTTTTTTTAACTATTCGAATATTTTATAGAAAAATTTTTAGATTAAACGAATATTTTATAGAAAATTTTTCGTTTGATAGAATGTTTTACAGAAAAAGGTGTTAACTAGTCGAATATTTTAAAAAAGTTTGACTAATCAGTTATTTAACAGAAAAAAATTTCAAATAATCGAATATTTTATAGAAATTTTTTCTATATCTTATAGAAAAATAATCGATTAATCGAATATATTATACGAAAAATTACTATTTATCGAATGACTAAGCGAGTATGTTATAAAAATTTTTTTTTATTAATCGAATGTTAATAAATTTTTTGAATAATCGAATATTTTATAAAAATTTTATAGGATAATTTTTGACTTCGTTTTTTTGGAAACTAGATTCGTCCCACACAGAATACCGAACAAATATTATTTACAAACATTTTCGAATAGAACAATTATAAGAACATTTTTCGATCAAACAAGTATTTTGAAGATAAATTTTATGATTATTTGAATTTTCTATAGAAAAGTTCACGATTATTCGAATCTTCTATAGAAAATTTTAGGATTATTTGCATTTTTATAGAAATTATTATTATTATTATTCGAAATTTCTGTAGAAGATTTTATGATTATTGGAATGTCCTATTGAAAAGTTTACGATTACTCGAATTTTCTATAGAAAATTATTCGATTAATCAAATTCTCTATAGAAAATTTTCATATCTATATAAAATTATTTGATTACTAAAATTTTCTATAGAAAATTTTACTATTGTTCGAATTTTTTATAGAAAATTTTGAAAATATTAGCATCTAACACACGTGCGATTATTTTAATGTTTAATGTATTGTTTGGATTTTATGCAATTCATTTATTCGTATTTTTTTCACAGAAAGTTGAATCGATACTTCGAAAGTTTAATTGAACATTTAAATTTTCTGAAGAAAGTTAAAACGGTTTTTTTTTTTTTATTTTCTATAGAAATTTTATTCGATTATTCAAATTCTTGCTAAAAAGTTGACTCGATTATTGTAATTTTATTTGAATTTTGAACAACAAATATACTGATTATTTAAAATTTTATAAATTTACCGAATATCCTCGAATATTTAAATTTTTTGGATTATTCCAAATCTGAATTTTTTACTTAAAATTTATTAAATTATGTTTTCCAAGTTTAAATATTAAATATTAAATATTTATTGTTAACTTATATTATTAGTTTCACATCACATAATTGTTTTTTGCTCAAATGTCCTTAAAATTAATCGATATTTCATAATATTCCTTCGTATAAATATTTTTAGATCATTTACATTTCATACAACTCTTATCAAACCAACACTACAAACCATCATACTCCAACTCATTAAACTCTACGTACATAAATTTTACTAATGAGAAAATAAATATGAAACCCTTAATTTAAAACAAAGAAAAGAGAGAGAGTGAGAGTGTATAGTCCTTGAAGATTAATTAATCGTCTGCCTCATGTAAATATCTATGGTCATCATACACTCGCTTTTACACACATCCACAGATAATAGATGCGGGAATTTTTGTATCAAAACTCTTGTGTGTGCAATGCACGAATGGGTTGATGTGGGGTTACATTTAACTCATTAAGCAGAGGTGGTATCAGATCTGGCTGCCTGCTATACTTATTAGCTCACTCAAATGGAAGTTTGGATATGGATTCCACAACAACTGGTGGTTAAAACAGAGACACTCGCATACACACATATAAATATTTCGATAGAAAAATATTTAACCCATGTCGCTTATCTTACAGATTTAGTAAAAATAATTAATGACCTCGTTTTTGCCACTGTGTTTGGCCGTTGGCTCATATAAAGGATACGCATAACCCCATAGTGTTTAAACACACATACATTTTAACTTTCTACTACTGCCAACATTTAAATAGTCGTTAGTAGCCAGTCTACTGCCAATGAGCGTGGATGTAGTGTAGTTGTTGTGTAACTAAAATGTTCATTAAATCCATTCTATGTACTTCTTTCTGTTGGTGTTGTTGTATTTTTTTGGAAAATATTTCAGTTTATATGGCAAATGTATGTTGGGTTTAAAAAACCATTAAAAATCGTTTATTTCGATTTCATTTAATCTCCCTTTTTTTTTTGGCCAACTAGCCATGTTTTTGCTGTGTGTCTTTATAAGGATGTTGCTTTTTTTCTGTCATTTTTAGGTTTTGGATTTTGATCATTAAATCAAATGAAATAAAAACGTTTATAAATTACATTTAATCCTTAAAATTCCTATAAAATGCATTCACTGTGTATTGGCAAAAATAAACTTCATTGCATTATTGTTTTTTTATTTTTTTTTTTTGATAGAGGAAATGGAAAGTAATGGTTATTCATGCAGCACAAGTGGCAAACTAATACAGCAAAAGTTTGGACTGCCAATGTTTTATGTAAATTTTTTGGTTAAATTTGTTTGTTAAATTTTGCATACAACATTAGGCAGAGAGTACAGGAACAGTGGTTTGAAAAGCATTAAATTGAATAAATATTAGACTATAGACCTTAGTATAGCCTAGACTATAAGATAGAGTATGGTCTATAGTACAGACTAGATTATAAACTAGACTATATAATAGAGTATGGACTATATACTGTTGACCAGACAATAGTCGATACTATTAACTAGACTATAGTCAAGACTATTGGCTAGGCTATAGTAGAAACTATTAGCTAGACTATTGTCGAACCTACTACTAGACTACAGTCTAGACTATACTCAAGACTATAATCGATACTACTGACTATACTATAGTCGACACTATAGACTGGACTATAGTCGAGACTATAGACTGGACTATAGTCGAGACTATAGACTGGACTATAGTCGAGACTATAGACTGGACTATAGTCGAGACTATAGACTGGACTATAGTCGAGACTATAGACTGGACTATAGTCGAGACTATAGACTGGACTATAGTCGAGACTATAGACTGGACTATAGTCGAGACTATAGACTGGACTATAGTCGAGACTATAGACTGGACTATAGTCGAGACTATAGACTGGACTATAGTCGAGACTATAGACTGGACTATAGTCGAGACTATAGACTGGACTATAGTCGAGACTATAGACTGGACTATAGTCGAGACTATAGACTGGACTATAGTCGAGACTATAGACTGGACTATAGTCGAGACTATAGACTGGACTATAGTCGAGACTATAGACTGGACTATAGTCGAGACTATAGACTGGACTATAGTCGAGACTATAGACTGGACTATAGTCGAGACTATAGACTGGACTATAGTCGAGACTATAGACTGGACTATAGTCGAGACTATAGACTGGACTATAGTCGAGACTATAGACTGGACTATAGTCGAGACTATAGACTGGACTATAGTCGAGACTATAGACTGGACTATAGTCGAGACTATAGACTGGACTATAGTCGAGACTATAGACTGGACTATAGTCGAGACTATAGACTGGACTATAGTCGAGACTATAGACTGGACTATAGTCGAGACTATAGACTGGACTATAGTCGAGACTATAGACTGGACTATAGTCGAGACTATAGACTGGACTATAGTCGAGACTATAGACTGGACTATAGTCGAGACTATAGACTGGACTATAGTCGAGACTATAGACTGGACTATAGTCGAGACTATAGACTGGACTATAGTCGAGACTATAGACTGGACTATAGTCGAGACTATAGACTGGACTATAGTCGAGACTATAGACTGGACTATAGTCGAGACTATAGACTGGACTATAGTCGAGACTATAGACTGGACTATAGTCGAGACTATAGACTGGACTATAGTCGAGACTATAGACTGGACTATAGTCGAGACTATAGACTGGACTATAGTCGAGACTATAGACTGGACTATAGTCGATACTATAGACTGGACTATAGTCGAGACTATAGATTGGACTATAAATTGAACTATAGTTGAGATTACAGATTGGACTATAGTCGTGACCATAGATTGGACTATAGTCGAGACTATAGACTGGACTATAGTCGAGACTATAGACTGGACTATAGTCGAGACTATAGACTGGACTATAGTCGAGACTATAGACTGGACTATAGTCGAGACTATAGACTGGACTATAGTCGAGACTATAGACTGGACTATAGTCGAGACTATAGACTGGACTATAGTCGAGACTATAGACTGGACTATAGTCGAGACTATAGACTGGACTATAGTCGAGACTATAGACTGGACTATAGTCGAGACTATAGACTGGACTATAGTCGAGACTATAGACTGGACTATAGTCGAGACTATAGACTGGACTATAGTCGAGACTATAGACTGGACTATAGTCGAGACTATAGACTGGACTATAGTCGAGACTATAGACTGGACTATAGTCGAGACTATAGACTGGACTATAGTCGAGACTATAGACTGGACTATAGTCGATACTATTGATTAGACTATAGTCAAGACTATTGGCTAGGCTATAGCAGAAACTATTAGCTAGACTATTGTCGAACCTACTACTAGACTACGGTCTAGACTATACTCAAGACTATAGTCGATACTACTGACTATACTATAGTCGAGACTATTAAATATATTATAGTCGAGACTATTAAATAGACTATAGTCGAGACTATAGACTGGACTATAGTCGATACTATAGACTGGACTATAGTCGAGACTATAGATTGGACTATAAATTGAACTATAGTTGAGATTACAGATTGGACTATAGTCGTGACCATAGATTGGACTATAGTCGAGACTATGGATTGGACTATAGTCGATACTATTGACTAAACTATATTCGAAACTATTGACTAGACTATAGTCGAAATTATTGACTACAGTATAGTTGATACTACTGACTAAACTATAGTCGAGACTATTGTCTTACAATAGACAATACTATAGTCGATACAATAGACTACTATAGTTGAGACTATATTCCAGACTAGACCATAGTCGTGACTACTGACTAAACTATAGTCTAGACTATTGTCTTCGAATAGACTATACTATAGTCGAGACTATAGTTTTACAATAGACTATACTATAGTCTACACAATAGACTATACTGTAATCGAGACTATATACTGGACTATATTCGAGACTATTGACTAGACTATAGTCGAAATTATTGACTACAGTATAGTTGAGACTACTGACTAAACTATAGTCGAGACTATTGTTTGACAATAGACTATACTATAGTCTATAAAATAGACTATACTATAGTCGAGACATGGACTGGGCTATATTCGAGACTATTGACTAGACTATAGTCGAAATTATTGACTACAGTATAGTCGAGACTTCTGACTAAACTATAGTCGAGACTATTGTCTTACAATAGACAATACCATAGTCGATACAATAGACTACTATAGTTGAGACTATATTCGAGACTAGACTATAGTCATGACTACTGACTAAAATATAGTCGAGGCTCTAGATTATTATATTAAAATACTCTATTTCATAATAATAACTAATTATGGTTTAACAGTGGTTCCCCTTAAACCACTGTTAAACCATATTGCTGTAATTACAGGCAAACAAATCTATTCCAAACTCAAAATATATTTTTGTAGTATTTGGTCTAATAATGCATCTTTCGATACCCCAGCAAAAAATATCCTAAGAATTGGGAAACAAATGAAATTGTTAAAGCTTCGTCTGTTGCACTTCTGTCCTTATAGTTTTTAGAGTATCATAAAAAGTATATGATATTCAAGAAAATGAGGCATTAAATTTGGTTGAAGTCATTTGTTTTGTTGGAACAGAATTAGTTATACATTTTTCTGCTGTGTTATTATCAACTCTGTGTACATTTTAAAATATGACCGCAAAACAACAATTAAACTAATCACATACTGGGATTAAAGTGTGATTTGTTTTTTTTTTGTCTAATATTTGTCTATGGTCGTCTAAAATTCCATATATTTAGTTTCTAACCATAAGCATTTTTTGGTTAGAGGCTGAAAACAAACTGTTGTAATTTCAATTTTGCTTCATGAAGCGTATTAAAGCTAGAACAAACCATTTAGAAATGTTTTTAAAATAATGTTTTTCATACGCTTTGTCTAACCAAGTAAACACATTAAAAATTATGCGTGTTTCTGAAAAAAGACTATAACTAAAACGAAATGCAAATATTATGTTTTGTTGGTTTTTCTAATTAAATTTGACATAATAAATATTTAGCTAAATAGTTGGTAATAAAAACTAAAAATTATTTTTGTAAATGGTAACCATTTAATTTAGCAACCAAAATTTGTTTTTTTTTTTTTTGTTAACACCCTGCTTTTTTAAACGAATAAGTCTTAAATATTGATAACATTGTTATATTTTATACATACGTACATATATGTGTGTGTGTATAAATATCATTATACAAATGATTAATGATGTGTGAGTTGTAATATTCATAAATTTACTCTCTTACACACATACATATGTATATGGCTTAATGTTTTACAGTGTATAAAGGATAATAATCGTGTGAAGAATTGTTTTTTTTTTCTGGTATATTTTACCTTATCTTGTGAATTTATTTACTCTCCTGTAATACAAGTACAATGATGTCAGTGAAGCATAAAACCCCAAGACTTAAACTACTGTCAGAAAACTCCCCAAAATGGTTAAGCAGAAAACAGGGATTTAAAGGAATGGAAATGTAACAAGGAAATATTTACTTCATCTCTAAGATCCTTAACTATAGCTCTAAGCTTTCTATTAACAATTCAAACATAAAAGTATTTCGTTATATTGTTAAAATATTGAGGATACAAATTTTATAGTTTTTCACCTCTGACTTCAACATATATTTATATCTACATATACATGTAGGTATACATTATAGTTAAATAAATATGTTTATGTTTATATATATTTAAGCACTTATTGTATCCTGCTGTATTCTTTTTTAGCCAATGATAACCATGTAAAACTTCATTCTTATTCATTTTGGCAAAAGAATAATGTCTTTATGAGCCATAAATAACATCAACAAACCGTAGAAATATATAGACACATGTACAAATATTTATGAGAAAGTATATGTGTGTGTTTTGCACCCATACTCATATCCTATAATAGTGAAAATATCGCTCGTTTAATCATAAATTTTATCGCTTTTATAAATGAAGTTGTTGGTAGTTAAAGCCAGTTAAGATGACATTAATGTCATATTAAGTGTATGAATATGAGTATTTAAATTATATAGATTGTATTTACTTTTACCACAAATAAACAGGAATAGGTATTCAGAAAAAAAAAAATATAATAAAAATATTAAATTTAGGAACTTAATGTAAACCTTGATACCTTTTTTAGATTAAAATAATATAAAAATCGATTTTTGGTCAGAAATGTGGTGGATCACAAATCAAGGCCATTCCATTTGGACACATAATACAAAGTTATTCATGATTTAAGATTTTTTTGAATTTTCTTATAAAAAATTAAATTTTGATCGGATATATGAGTGATCATAAATCGAAGTCTATTTCTCATTTGGAAGCATATTTACAAAGTTATTGATGATCTAAGTTTTTGGTCAAAATTCATATAAAACTCGATTTTTGTTCGGAGATATCAATGATCACAAATCTAAGTCTTTATCCCATTTGGTCACATATTTTCAGTTATTGATAATTTAAGTTTTTAATCTCATTTGGACGCATATTTACGAAGTTATTAATGATTTAAGATTTTTTTGCAATTTTTTATATAAAAATCGATTTTTGGTCAAAAATATGAGTGTCACAAATCGAAGCCGTTTTCTCATTTGGACGCATATTTATAAAGTTATTGACGATTTATTTTTTTATATTTCGTAGAAAAATCCATTCTTTGTCAAGAATATGTCTCATCACCATTCGAAGACCTTTTCTAATTTGGAAACATATTTAAAAAGTTATTAACGATTTAAATTTTTTTTTCAAAATTTATATAAAAATTGATTTTTGGTCATGATTTTTTTTGTACGTCGAATGTAGCCATCGACAAAATATGTATCCGTTTCAGAACAAATAAAACATTTTGGCATTTATATTGTAAGTGCATATTTTTGCATATTTTTGCATATTTAACCTTTAATGGCACATTTTTCTATGTAGTGATTTTTAGAGCATATTTATGGCATATTTTATTATTTTTGAAGTAGATTTGAGCCTTTTAGAGCATATTTTGATATTTTGAAGATATTTTTTTTTTATACCTCATGGGAAGTTTTTAAAATTTGACTAGTGATGTATAGAAAAAATAGGAAATCGAAAAACAGTTAGTACTTAAAATTATTTTATGGATTTTATGAATACTGCTAAAGTTCATTGAAAATCTCTTAGGAGCTTGATTTGTAGTAACAAATTATAAAGTGTTGGAATCAGAATAATTGTTCTTTATTAAAGGCGTTTTTGAAATGTGATAGAGAACGTATTAGCCTTTCAACTTCCTCGAATACCATTATTTAATATTAAAAAAAAAACAATTTATTTTTTTGAACAAAAACTATATATATAAATTTACATATGAATCTTTTTGATAATATCTAAACTAATTAGATGGATAAGCAAATATAAAATCAATAAAGTTTTTATTTGATAAAACAGAATTCATAATAAGGCTTTTGACACATTTAATAGATACATTTTAGTTTTTCATTACTTTATATCGTTAAAATATTAATGAAACACTTTATTTTATTAAAAAAAATTAATGTTTGTTTATAAATTACAAATATTTTTTGTTTTTTGTGAGCATATTTTTGCGTTTTTAGAGCATATTTTTCGTTTTTACGGCATATTTTATGCGCTTTTTTTAGAGCATATTTGTGGTTTCCCTGATGATCACTAATCGAAGCACTTTTCTCAATTGGATGCATATTTACAGATTTATTAACAATTTAAGATACTTTTGATGAAAGCTATGAATGATCACCAGGGCAACCAAAAATATGCTCTAAAAAGTATTTTATGCGCATAAAATATGCAGTAAAAAACGAAAAATATGCTCATAAAAAAAAATATTTTTAATTTACAAACAAACAATAATTTTTTCAATAAAATAAAGTGTTTCATTAAAATGCTCTTAAAGCCGAAAATATGCCCTTAGGATTTAAAACTATGATTTTAAAGTATTATTATTGCTATTATTATTTTTTTAATTTTTAAATGTCTACTTATGTAACAAATTACATCGGGTGTAAAATATGCCAAATTATGTTGTTTAGTTCTTAAGTATAAAGTATGCAAAAATATGTCATTTAATTTGCTACATTATGATCTAAAATAATGCTTTTTTTCGAAAATATATCAAAATATGCTATTAAGCCCAAAATGTACAAAAATATGCTGTAACAAATCGATGCCAAAATTCTTAAATTTTTCTAACAGTTTGGTTTATTTAAAGCCCAGGGAAAAATATAATTTTGCATATTTTTGGTTGCCCTGGTAGTCACAAATCGAAGCCGTTTTCTCATTTAGACATATATTTGAAAAGTTATTGATGGTTTAAGTATTTTAATAAAAAATTCATACAAAAATCGATTTTTGGTCAGAAATGTGAGTGATCACAAATCGAAGCCTTTTTCTCATTTGGAAACATGTTTACAAAGATATTAACGATTTAAGCTTGTAGTCGTAATTCATATAAAAAGTGTATTTTTGGTCAAAAATATAAGTGATTGCAAATCAACAACCTCTTCTCATTTGGTCGCATATTTACAAAGTTGTTGATGAATCCAGTTTTTAGTCAAAATTCATATAAAAATCTATTTTTGTTCAGAAATATGAGTGAACACAAAATGAAGCCCTTTTCCCATTTGGATGCATATTTTCTAATATATTAACGATTTTCGAAATTGATATAAAAATAAATTTTTGTTCAAAAATATGAATGAACACAAATTTAAGCCACATTTGAATGCGCAATTTATTAATAATTTAAGCTTTTTTGAATTCTCGCATAAAAATAAATTTTTATTCAGAAATATTAATGATCACAAATCAAATCCCTTTTCTCATATGGACGCATATTAACAAAGTTATTGATGATTTTAGTTTTTAGTAACAAAAATCATTTTTTGGTAAAAAAAATATGATTTATCACAAATCGAAGCCTTTTTCCCATTTAGACGCATATTTATAATGTTATTGATAATTTGAGTTTTTAGTCGAAATTTATATAAAAATCGATTTTTGACAAGAAATACTAGTGATCACAAATTTTGTTCTTATGTGGACGCATATTTACAAGGTACTAATGATTTAAGTTTTTTTTGTTCAAAAATATGAGTGATTACAAATCGAAGCTCTTCACTCATTTTTTTATTTTTTATTTTTATATAAAAATCACTTTTTCTTAGAAATATAAGTGATCACAAATCGATGCTCTTTTCTTAATTGAGCATTTATTTACATAGTTATTGACTATTTAAGAATTTGTTATTCTCCCAATAAAATATTTATTCCTCTTGAAAATTATTCTGTGTGTGTCTGTCTGGCTTTATTCAACACTTGAAGGCGTTGTTTGCAACGCCAAATTTTTAAACGTTAAGGAAGCAGAAAAAAAAGAAACATTTAAAAGTCAAAAGCCTGCAGGGATTTATTTTAAAATGTATAAACGTATGTTTATACAACATTGAATATCAAATACAAAATATCAAGGATGTTAAAGGATATAAAGTTAACAAAGCCCGCAAAAAAAGGGTTGTTAGACTTCAGCAAAAGACAATTGTGAAAAAAATAAAAGAAATAAAAGAAAATATTTTGAAAATAAAACGTTTCAATAAGGTGTTGAGTTTTCCTGGATGTTTTTTCTGTTGAAAGGGTTTTAGAAGAGGGTTGGTATTATATAAAATTATTGCGTGAAATTTTGCATTTATAATGCAAAATAAAAGGAAATGTATTGCAAAGTGTAAAATAGTATTTCTTTGTAATAAGTTTTAGAAAATGTATAGTTAGTTATGGAATAATTTTTAACTCTTTTTTTTCTACTATTTTAGAAATTCTTAGCACGTTTATTTATGGACAACATGTTGCAGTTATTGTTCTTTTTATTCGCTGATACCCTACTTTAAGGAATAATATACAGAAGTGTTCCAAAGGGTTTGCAACTGCCACAGATTCTAATTTTTAATTGTCAATTATCCCACTAAAATGTATTTAATTTTTTCTATAACATTTTTTTATACTTAAACGATATTGATAATTTTAAATAATAGATTGTTTAAGAAAGCTGCAAACAATATGAATAAATTTTATTTAATTTGGTTAAGTAGTTTCAATGTGAGAATGATTTTTACAAAAAGATAGGTAGACGGACTAAATCGATTAGGAATTTCATAATTCAGATGGACTGAAGGACGGCTATAGCTAAATCGACATGAAATTTCATATTAATCAAACAGAGTAGCATTTAAAAAATTCTTCTTACTCCTTTAAAAATATCGTACGCTTTTCTTTCCTTTCCATTTTTTTATTATTTATTATTTGCGTTGATGGGTAATTTTAAATTTGCAACATGCTTAGAAAATGTTCTTTTTTTTTTCTTTTGGTATTTTGCTGGTATTGTTGAATGTTCAATTTAAATACATGGATTTGTTATTGTTGATTGCATCATTAGATATGAAATCAAGCAGAAGTTACATGATTTGGAAGAAAAAAAAAAAGAAAAGGGAACCTTAAACAAGTGTGGAAAGACCAGGCGTGCGTAAGATATCCATAATAATGTTTCTTCGATACAATTGCATTGTATTTGGATTATGGCCAGACAGATACCACAGCAAAAGCTATTTTCCTTTTAGAATTTTATAGGATTTTAAAATTTTTATTACGATTTTCCAACTTTTAGCGTTTTTATTATGGCAAATTTACGTGTTAACAACAACTTAACAAAAAAAAAAAAAAAACAAATGGGTGGTTAGGTAATTTTTTTTAAATAAAAAAAAAGGATGGAGTAGGAATGTGTGTACTTACCTTGTTAAAATATGTATAAAATAATTTTCTTTATTTTGCTTTATCATAAAGCTAATTTTGCAACAGTTTACCCTCGAGTTAATTTTGTAGCATTTGCTTAATTTTATGCCTGACATGCATGCCTGATATGCATTTATGTATGTGTATATAAATTTATGCATGGTCTCCTCTACTGCAACAAAAAAAAAAAAAAAACTACAATACAAATAAATATAAAAAAAATAAACAAACACTCCATGCCAATTTAATTTTTTAATTAAATTAAAATTTATGTTTAATATTAATATTAATTTTAAATCTATTTAAACAATTTTTCATAATGTTATTTAATTATGTACCCCTAACTAGCAGCATGATAAAGTCAATTTTAAAATTTGCACTCTGGGCTCATTAAATTTTTTTTTTTGCTGCTATACAAATATTGTCACTCGTTCGTTTGTTTCATTCATTTATAAACCAACGTGATTTAATGAAAATTAAAAATAAAATATTTGTTTGTTGAAAACTGCCAAATAAACTCATACACATAAACTCTCATATTCATCTCTATGAATATAAAGCAAAATTATTTAAATAAACACAATGTGGCATGCTATTTGTGGCATATGTATTCTTATATATCTATACATACAGTACCGAGATTAAAAAATGCAACGCTAGGATATATAATTTTTGATCGCATTGATTAGAGCTATAACATTATTAAATTAGCCAATTTTTTGGGATTTTATTCTATGATATGTTATTTTGTTCCAAATTATTATACATAGTAATAGTTATTATAAATTTTATTAAAACGGTTGTAAATCAATGCCAGCAAAAAAAAAAAAAAAAAATGCAATTCAAAAAAATCCACACAACTTTTTTAATTTTAATAAAAATAATGATTGAAAAATGCTGAATATAAGTGATTACAAATCAACACCCTCTTCTCATTTAAGTACTAACTGTTTTTCGATTTCCTATTTTTTCTATACATCACAAGTCAAATTTTAAAAACTTCCCATGAGGTATAAAAAAACTATCTTCAAAATATCAAAATATGCTCTAAAAGGCTCAAATCTACTTAAAAAATAACAAAATATGCCATAAATATGCTCTAAAAATCACTACATATAAAAATATGCCATTAAAGGTTAAATATGCAAAAATATGCACTTACAAAATACATGCCAAAATGTTTTATTTGTTCTGTTTGCATTACCATCGTTTATTACCAATATACATAAATTTAAGTTAATTTTAACTACAAAGTATATTAATGATATTAAAAAAACACTCTTTCTACATTCTTTTCCACAATTGAGCAATATTTTATAAAAACATGATGATGATGATAGATATTTAATATTACTCGAATGAACACAAGTAGCCATTTAAAGCTGCTACGGCCACCAATCCTTGATTTAATGATATTAATATGGTAATGGGAAACCCTTCTAACATACCACATATTATTTACTAAAACCATACTAGCAACTTTACTTTTGGAGGCAGGACATTTATTATTTTAACCACATTTATTTTAATATAAATAAGATCCTATTACGACAACTTACATTAATTTGAATCTAAACGCATATATTTCGAATTTAGACCATCTAGATAGACAGACATATTTACTTAAATATTGCCGGCTATTCTTGAAAACGCGTCGAAGAAGTGAAAATTTCCATTAAAACAAAAACAAAGTTTAAGAAATTGTTTTTGTTTACCATACATTTCTAAAATGGAATAAACGTGAGAATTTGAACGCGTTTCTCTCTCTTTTAAAAACGATAAATTGTACGATCGATTCTTTAACATTAAATTTTTGTTTTTAGTGAATTTTCTTACTACACCATTTGCAATTATATTTAAGAATTTTCCAAGTGTATTTCAGAAATGTCCATTTGTATTTCAGATAATTGTATTAGCTATATAAGCAGAAATTTCTGAAATACAATTGGAATATTCTGAAATACAATTGGAAATTTTTGAAATTGAATCGGAAATTTCTGAAATACAATTAGAATATTTTGAAATACAATTGGAAATGGCGTTGTAAAAGTATTTACTAAAAACAAAAATTTAATGTTAAAGAATCGATCGTACAATTTACCCTTTTTAAAAGAGAGAGAAACGCGATCAAATTCTCACGTTTATTCCATTTTAGAAATGCATGGTAAACAAAAACAATTTTTTAAACTTTGTTTTTGCTTTAATGGAAATATTCGCTTGTTCGACGCTTTCCAAGAGTAGCCAACATTAACTTTCAATAGTAGAAAAGTGCAACAATCCAATAAGTATAAAATTTTAATTATTTGACATAGGAAGAGTATCAAAACAGCTATAACTCCTAATTGTCTTTTAATGTGTTAGAATTTGTTCCAAAACCAAAATCAAGCTATAT
Organism: Protocalliphora azurea; assembly: GCA_932274085.1. Classification (NCBI taxonomy): domain Eukaryota; kingdom Metazoa; phylum Arthropoda; class Insecta; order Diptera; family Calliphoridae; genus Protocalliphora; species Protocalliphora azurea. The sequence goes on from OW026523.1 coordinate 132,966,291, forward strand.
TTGAACATTATTGCGTTATCGGGCATTAAAAAATATCGTATCATTGCGAAAAAAATTATATTTAGCTGTTGATCGAAATTGGTCGCTCATTTTGCTCCAAAACTCTTATACAATTATGAATTATCAGGTTAAGCAAAACTATTATGAATATTTGATCGTTTTTTTCATAATAAAAAAGTAAATAATAATTCCAAAATATCAATCTCTATGGAAAATTTTCCAAAATAGTTAAGAAAAATAGTAAAATTTAATAGAAATTGGAATTATTTGCTAATATTGATATTATCTATAGATTTCATATACGAGGACGGATCAATATTTCCGAAAATTTTCGAACTTCCCTCATATTCCCATCTAGTACCACCTGTTAATAGACTACTGTCAAATTTTGAGCAAGTGTCGTTATTTACTTTGCGTTTAACAGCTGTTCAAAACATAAAACCTCGTGTATTTTTCTAAAAATGGAAACAAGTGAATTTCGAGTGCTCATTAAACATTATTTTTTGCGAAAAAAAAGCTCGATAAATACTATGGGGACTCTGCACCATCGATTTCAATGATAAAAAAAGTGATTTACTGACTTTCGTTGTCGTCTCGCAATTACAAATGATGCTGAACGTTCTGGACGGCCAATTCAGGTCAGTACACCCGAAAATGTCGAAAAAAATACACGATATGGTATTGGCTGATCGAAGAATAAAAGTGCGTGAGATTGTTGATGCCATAGGTATTTCATATGGCGGTGTGGTTTCGATTTTGTCTGCAAGATGGGTGCCGCATTCGCTTTCAATTGACCATAAACGTAAACGTGTTACAACTTCAAAGGATTGTTGGGAGTTGTTTAACTGCAATCCGAATGAGTTTTTGCGGCGTTTCGTAACTGTGGATGAAACATGGATCCATTACTGTACTCCGAAGAGCAAGCAGCAGTCTAAACAATGGATTTCTCCTTGTGAAACTGCTTCGAAGAAGGCCAATGTAAGTTTGTCGGCCAATAAGACGATGGCAACAGTTTTTTGGGATGCACGCGGGATAATCCACATCGATTGCCTTCAAAAGGAAAAAACTATAAACGGCGAATATTATGCCAACTTATTAGACCGATTTAATGAGGATTTAAAAAGAAAACGACCCCATATGACCAAGAAAAAAGTTCTTTTTCATCAAGATAATGCACGAGTGCACACGTGTGCAGTCTCAATGGGAAAACTCTATGAATTGGGCTACGAATTGGTACCTCATCCGCCATATTCTCCGGATTTAGGCCCTAGTGACTAGTGACTACTTCCTATTTCCAAACCTAAAGAAATGGTTCGGTGGAAACAGATTCAGCTCCAACGATGAAATTATTGACCAAACAAATGCCATTTTAAGGACCTCGAAAAATCCTATTTTTTTGGAAGGGATACAAAAACTGGAGAAACGTTGGACTAAGTGTATTGGGTTAAAAGAAGATTAAGTTGAAAAATAAATTTTTGTTTTGCAAAAAAACTGTGTTTCATTCAAAACACACGGACTAATTGATCCGACCTCTAATGTTAGTCTATATATCATGGTACTTAACAATACTATAGTTTCCAAGCTTTTAAAATAAAGATTTTTATCAAAATTAAAAAAAAAAATATATTGATTCGTTTAGAGTTGCACTTTTATTGCTCGCTCAAATTTACAGCAGCTTTTACTAAACGTTTAATAATTTCCCTTACGTATAAAAATATTCGAAAAAATTGTATACAACAAGAGTCTATGGTCACAAATATTAAAATCACAACATTATTGTTACATACGGATTACCATATAAGCAAAATATGTGCGAACAAATATCACATCACATAGCGTTGCATTTTTTATGTGAGATACTGTATATATATAGTACTTATTTGCCTATAAATAATATTATGCATATTGCTAACCATTTTTGTTGCACCATCACTACATACTATTTCCTGCTGCAACACTTCCACTACTTTTTTGTGTATGCCACAAAGCTGCATCATCACTTTAATATGCAGGCAGGTATTTGTTTGAATTTGTGTATGTGTCTGTAAATGTGCGTTTTTAATGCGGATACGGAAATTCAATGTGCGATTTTGTCTAGTAAACAAACACGTTTGTGGCCAGAAAATTAACGCCTCTATGTGACCAGAAAAATACACATACCTATATAAGTATTTAAATAATGCAGCTTTTTTTTTAAATAATTACTATAGTTTATGCTTCAACAATTGACAATTGTTTAAGTGACAATATTTTACATTTAAATAGTAGCATTAATTTACATAGATTATGTATTATAAGCGAATAAAATAAATTTTTGTTTGCTACACAGAAAAAAATATTCTATAAAATTTTTTATCTAGTGTATTAATTATTTTTATTTTAAAGTTCAATTAACTTATTAATTAACATAATTAAATTTTCAATTGATTGGCTTATCTAATATTATATTCCCAACGACAGTAAAACAAAGCTTTATTAAAAGTTCACCAATTTCTTTGCCTTTGCTATTAGCACTGATATATTGTACGAAGTTTCAATAGTGTTAAGAAATTGTAAGAATACCACTGAAGCATCGTTAAGTAAAGACAAATTAACTGCCTTGAAGTTGGCTCTATATTATTATACTTTATTAAAGAGTGCTGTATAACGTGTGTAATTTAAGTGTGTATTCTAATACACACTTAAATTACACACGTTATACAGCATAGAATACATAGTGACTATTTAAACTGTTGTTGGTGTACATTTGAAATAAAATAAAGAGTTGTTACAACTTTTAAACTACTAAACTGCTTTTATTTGCAATCAAAGATATGAGGTTTATTTAAGAGGAAATAAACTGCAGTTTTTAAAAGGTAAAAACGTAACAATAGATTTTTTCCCAACCAAATGACAGACACCTATAGAATCCAATTTTGGCATAATTGTATATAGCGAAAAATAAAAAAAATAAAAAAATATATCATGTACAATAATTTCATACACATTTTAGGTCTCTTTACCATGCCCCCATTTGGCAAACCTTGTTCTATACTAATTGGAAATGTGACTGTTTAGAATAGATTTTATATTGTTTCCATTTTTTTTGGGGTAATAATAGGTAGTCATGATTACTAAATTTTTGTGGACTTAAAATAAAGATATAAAGTTGCATAAAATTCCACTGGCATTAACCAATCAATAATTAATAAAACCTGGAAAATTGAATTGTTATAATGCAATACCAAACAGTTACCTAAACGACCGGAAGTCATGTAAAATTTGTATATGTATACGTAACACGAACTTTACCTAAATTACAATAGTATATGTACTAGTACTTATTAAAAACACTCCAGTCAACTGTATCATTTTCATCTAAACACCCTCCAATAAAAATCTTCAAAAAATAAAAAAAATATATAATAATAATAAAACTATTCTATTCTATACTATAACTATTGTTATATTTTTTTCCTTATAACATTTCCAAAATATTTTGCAAAAAAATTTTTTTCTTAAAATTCCTATCAAGATTAATAACAAACTGTTGTCATAACAATAAACTTACAAGAAGAAAAAAAAATACATAAAATTCATATTAAAATACCAACATACGTTTGAAAATTGTAATAAAGAAAAAAATGTGTCCTCACATTTTCATAAGTCCTGTTGTTGACCAAAACTATAAAACTGCCCAAAGGACATTATCTATCAACAAAACATTTATATTAAAATGTTGTTTTCTTTATCAAATACTTATATGGAAACCTGTTACTAAAGAAATAAATGATTTGATTGTGACATATCTTCACATATTGAAGAATATACCTTTTTTTTGAAGCTACAAATGTTTAAAGAAACTCTAATCTAACATAAATAAAATTGATATAGATCTTTATTAAAATTTAAGAAAATTAAATACAATATGATTTTGAAATGATTTTAATACTCATATGTAACTATGTATTACACTGTGTGACAATTTCCTAAAAAAATTTTCACATATGAAAAAATAGACATACTATGTACCGAACTAGAACTCATACACAATAAAACTGCATACTGTGTTTTTCTCCAGGATGTAAAATTTTTTCTTAAAAGGACTTTAAAGTTTTGAAAAATACGCAACTTAAAAAAAAAATATATAAAAAATTTGCCAAAATTATATCAATCCAATATGGATATCAAAGGAAAGCTATGAATACCTGCAATATAACAAAAGATTTTATTTAAATGTTGCAGAACAAAATGTTAAGAAAAAGTCCTTTTTATAAAGCGTATAATTGAGTAATAAATATAATATTACAGGATTAAATTTTCAAATTTTTTGTACATCTATATTGGGTAGGTATAATGTTCGTAAATATTTTATTACATTCTTACGCATCTTTCGAAAATTCGAAATCCTTTCGAGAGGAAATTTGACATCCTGCAGCAAGACTGGTGGTTACACAGTTTTGTCATGGATGGTTACTAGTTTTATTCATGTAACGATTTTTTCACTTGTGACAATGATTTTTGCAGTCTGATATATACATACTTGAAAATAAATAGTAAAAGGTAAAATTTTCAAAAGGATATTTTCTGAAGTTTTTTTTTGTTGCAATATTTAAATAAAAAAATTATTGTATTGCAGGGATTCTTAGGTTTAATTTAACACCCATATTGAGTTCATATAATATTTGTAAATATTTTATAAATTATTTTAAAAATGTATATCTTTCGAAGTCCTTTTTATATGAAATTTGACGAGATGAGAAAAACTGAGTAAGTAGTTTTATTACATAACTGTCACACGGTGTTATATATAGAGAAAATATATTTATTTCAATTTTCCAAATTATTGCAAATCTAAGAAACTTAACGAGCCTAAAGTAAAACATGAAAGAAGAAACACTTTCATCTTTAATTTAGAGTAATGATGAAATTGTAATGTTTTAATAGAACAGACGGAGAAGTATTTAAATTCTTATAAAGTTACATATGAGGCCATATATGCGTGCTTATATGTATGTAGGTGTTTGTGAACAATAAGTCAATATTTGGCTTAAAGGTTTTTATTCCTTTCAGCCTTAAAAGTTTTCAAAATTCATTCTTTCATTTGTTTTCTTTGTAGTCAGAGAGTGATGGTTTTTTAAAGAAGTTTTGCCAGTAGCAGCAGCAGCAACTGGAAAACATGTTTCTTCAATTTGCCACTTAAGCCAATACAGCAAAGTCAATTATTATGATTATCACACATACATTTCAAGTAAAAAGATAGAGGAATACGATTTAAGAGGTTTTTAGCATTTTCTGGAGAAGAATGATTATAAATTAGGGTTTTCGAGTTAAGATTTCTATGCTAATTAAATGATAAAAGTAATAATTTAGCATTAAATTTAATTATTTGTTATAATAAGCATATGTTAAGAGAATTAATTGTATTAAAGTTATATATATTAAAAAATTAATATTAATTGTATTAATAAAATCTTTCGTTTTTTTGTAGATGTAATCAAAATATTTCATTGCACTGATTTTTTTTTTTTTATTTATTCATTAATCCATATTAAGTTTTGTCAAATTTTATTTCAATAATGAGAATAATTGAATGTTGTGTAAATTTCGAATAAAAATCTTCTAAAATACAAAAGCAAACTTTAATAGTAGTTAGCTAGTTTGTCAGTCCTGCCAGAGACTCTGCTCTATTTGGAATACAAAAGGTAATTTGCAATTTTCTTTAAAAGAAAATTTATCGAAAATTATTTATAGAGAATTGCACATAAATAGAAAATTTGAACAAAATTAATTTTAAAAAGAAAATTTATCGATGAATGTCTATAAATATAATTTTCTTTAAATAAAAATGTATAAAAAAGTGTCCTTTAAACTTATAGAAAACTTTATTTAAATATAATGTTTATCGAAAATTTCCTATAACTAAAAATTTATCGAAAACTTCCTCCAAATAGAAAATTTATTGATGATTATTTTTAATTTATTATTTTATTTTTAAATAAAAATTTTTAATTAATTTTTTCTTCAAGATTAATTTTAAATTTAAAATTTATAAAGATTATCTTTATATAGAATATTTATCGAAAATTTTCTTTAAAAAGAAAATTTATCAAAAATTATTTATAAAGAGAAAATTTACCAAATATTATCTTTATCGACAATTTGCTTTAAAATAAAATTTATGGAATATATCCACTAAATGGAAAATTTATCAAACATTTAATTATCTTTATATAGAATATTATAATATATATATAATATTTATCGTAGATTTTCTATAAATAAAAAATTTATCGAAGATTTTTTATAAATTTATCGAAGAATTTCTCTAAATTTATGGAAGATTTTCTATAAATGGAAAATTTATAGAAAATTGTTTATAAATTCGAGAATTTGCTTTATAATAAAATTTATCGAATATATCCTCGAAATGGAAAATTTATCAAAAATCTAATTATCTTTATATAGAATATTTATCGTAGATTTTTTATAAATAGAAAATTTATCGTAGATTTTCTACAAATAGAAAATTTATCGAAAATTTTCTATAAATAGAAAATTTATCGAAGATTTTGTATATATAGAAAATTTATCGAAAATTTCCTCTAAATAGAAAATTTATCGAAAATTATTTATAAATGGAAAATTTATCGAAGATTTTCTATAAATTTATCGAAGAATTTCTCTAAATTTATGGAAGATTTTCTATAACTGGAAACTTTATAGAAAATTGTTTATAAATGAAAAGTTATCGAATATTATCTTTATCGAGAATTTGCTTTAAAATAAAATTTATCAAATATATCCTCTAAATGGAAAATTTATCAAAAATTATTTATAAATAGAAAATTTATCGAAGATTTTCTATATATAGAGAATTTATCGAAAATTTTCTCTAAATAGAAAATTTATCGAAGATTATTTATAAATGGAAAATTTATCGAAAATTATGTATAAATAGAAAATTTATCGAAAATTATGTATAAATAGAAAATTTATCGAATATTTTGTTTCTACAGAAAATTTATTGAAAATTTTCTCTAAATAGAATATTTATCGAAAATTATTTATAAATGAAAGATTTAATTATCTTTTTTAAATAGAAAATTTATCGAAGATTTTCTATAAATAGAAAATTTATCGAAAATTATTTATAAATAGAAAATTTATCTAAAATTTTCTGTAAATATAAAATTTTTCGAAAATTTAATCTAAATGGAAAATTTATTTATATTTATCAAAAATTTTCTATAAACACAAAATTTTTATAGACAATTATTTATAAATGGAAAATTTATTGAATATTTTTTATAAATAAAAATTTATCGAAAACTTTCCCTTAATTAGGAACATTTTAGAAAAATATCTTTAAACAGAAAATTTATGAAAAATTATTTATATATTATTTATATTATTTTCTTTAAATAGAAAATTTATCCCAAATTTTCTTGTAATAGAATATTTATCAAAAATTATTTATAAATAGAAAATTTATCGGTGATTATCTTTAAATAGAAAGTTTATCGAAAATTCTCTATAAACAGATTTTTTTTTTAAGATTTTCTCTAAATAAAAATGTATTAAAAGTTTCTTCTAAATAGAATGTTTATCAAGAATTTCCTTAAAAAAAAAAAAATGTTTAACGACAAATTCCTCTAAATAGAAAATTTATCGAAAATTTCCCCCAAATAAAAAAATTATAAAAAATTTCATTACATATAAAATTTATAAAAAGTAGATTTAATTAGAAAATTTGTCGAAAATTATTTTTAAATAGAAAATTTATCGAAGATCATCTTTAAATAAAAAAATTATTAAAAATTCCTTAATTAGATTTTTTTTTTCAAAAATTGTCTTTAAATAGGAAATTTATCACAAATTATTTATAAATAGAAAATTTATCGAATATTATCTTTATCGACAGTTTCCATGAAAAATAAAGTTTTTCAAAAATATAGAAATAGAAAATTTATGTTAAATAGAAAAATTATTGAAAATTTCTTTTAAAAGAAAATTTGTCGAAGATTATTTTTAAATAGAAAATTTATCGAAAATTTCCTCTTAATAGAAAATTTTATCGAAAATTAATAATAAATTGAATATTCATCGAAGAATTTTCTTTAAAGAAAGAACTAATGGAAAATTACTTAGAAATAGAAAATTTATCGACTATTTCCTAAAAATACATATGTACCAAAAAATTCATGTAAATGAAAATTTATCGAAAATTTCCTCTAAGTAAAAAATAGAATCTTTAACAAAACAAAGAAAAACTTTTAGATATTAAAAATGTATAGAGAAAAATTGCTAACCAAAATTTATTCAATCTTAGTTATTGCTAACCCTATCTTTTTGTAAAAACCAAATAAAATCAACAGCAAAAATAAAGGATTATTATTACGAACAAAGTCTTAAGAAATTGCTTGAACTTATTTTCATAAATATTTAATGAATAAAAAAGCGAAAAAGTCGTCAATAAAAAAAAGACAAAATAAAATAAATGAATGGAATGAATCACTTAAGAGAAACCAAACCAGCTAAAGTTAAACAAAGCAAAAGGGCAAAAGTTATAATTCTCAAAAACATCGTCGAAAGATAAAGTGCTTCATAATGTGGTAACATTCCTGTTTCTAACAAATATGAGTAAAAAAAAGCACGTGAAATACTTTATGAGCTTTTTTTTAGTTTTTTTGTTTCAATAGTATCATTATGTTTTAGCAAAAAAATGCTATTAATTTTAAGTACTGTGAGAAATTTATAGATTAATAGCAACTGTTATATTTTGTTATAAATATTATTAATTTTTAATTATTTGCAGTATTTTTTTTAGTTTTCAACTAAAGTTTTTAATTAAAATTAAATTTCCACATGAATAACTAACAGAGTTAAATAAAAATACTTTTTGAGATTATTAATATTTAATAAAATATAACAATTAAAACATTCCATAAAAAATATAACAAATACATTTAATAAGCCATAATCATATTAACAATAAAATATTTATGCTCAAATAGCAACACAATAATAAAAAAAATATAATTTTAATCGTAATAACCAGGGACAGGAAGTTCATATGCACTAATAAAGGGTATTTTACATATATATATATATATATTTTATATTATATATGTACAATAAAGTGCTTCCATTTTCACCACTTCAAAAGAAAAACTAAGTGCATATTTGGTGCTTTTTTTTGAAGTTATTAATAATTACTTCCAAAAAAGTGAAAAAAGATATATTTTTAGTAAGAAAAAAAGGTTTATAATTTCTAAGAAAATTTAAATTTCACAAATTTAAAAGTATTTTTAATATCTTTAACTAACAAGAAGCATAAAAGGAGAACATCTTACGAATGACAACCTGAGTTAAAAAGGAACTCCTGCAGCTCATTTTCAGTACTAAGTACTTCCTTCCAGTGACAACACCAGGTTAAAATGATTACTTTTTCAGCTCTTTCTCCATTCTTTTTTTGCTGGGTATAAATAAAAATTTGCTCTATATTTTGAAATATAAAATTTAATCTATTCGACATTGACACATATGATGAGTGTATTTTTAAATGATTTTGATTATATTGTGGAAATCTGAATCTAAAATTGCAACAATTGTATTGGCAACAAATTTATTTCGATGACTGTTATGTCCATGATAGATCGATTTTTCTAAAATAATATTAAGTTCTATACAGTTTATTATTCTCTCAGACAGAAAATTCTCATTGGTAGCTTCTTTAAAAAATTAATCAAGGCATGATTGTTTTATAAAGTTTTAATAAATAAGAGAAAACGTAATTATTTATTTCGTGAAATTTTGACATCTTAACTAGATAATTTTGATGAAGCATCGCTTACAACGTCCTTCTGTGATTGTTAGTTTTCGATATACCAAAAATTAAATCTTTTATAGTATTTTTCAATATTTTCAAATTTTGAAAAATATTTAACTTACTTTATTAAAAGTTTACAGAATTATTTATTTTTCTATACAAAAAATTATTTTAAATTTCAATTTTTCACAAAAGATTACACAAACATATGCTTTTATGACAAAATAAGGAAAAACATGCATTTTCAATAAAACATGCAGAAATATGATTCGGAAAAATATTTAGTTTTCACTGTTCTAGGAGTAAAGGCAAAAAACATGCATTTGTTTGAAATTCCGGTCCTTGGTAATAACATTTGCACATATCAATATTTATTTTATTATACTGATGTTAAAATACTGTGTATGTAAATGTATTGTATATTAAAAATAAATGTGTTTAAATCTGTTTATTTATTTATTAAATAATCATAAATTCAAAACTTGTCATAAACAAACTCAATATTGAACAAATAGTCAAAGGGCTTTTTAAAACACTTTACTCTTCGTAATAATTTTGACATTATTTTACACTCCTCTGAACCTTACGTATATAAATAGATAAGGCCAGTAATAATTAACGTCATCAGCATTATTATTATTTTTGTTGATGACCATTTTATATTTGAATGTTGTATTGAAATGTGTTTTTGTGTGAGTTTTAAAGGATTATTGTCACTATTGATATTATGTGTTGGTGTAGGTAATTTTATCTATAAAATGTGTTTTTAAAATTCATAATAGCCTATACACATTTAACTGGCAAGCATTTATAATTTGATGACCTTAATTAATTCAAATTCAACGTGCTTGTTTTATATTTCAATAATTTATATTTGCACACAAAATTTTGTATAGACTTTTATAGCATGAAATACGTTGGTTCATAGTAGAATTAGTAGTAGGTATAATATGGTATATTTTATTGGAAAAAAATAAGTCTTTTTAATATCCATGGATTTCATCTACTATTCATATAAATATTAGGGAAAATATAAATGCATTTGAACATAATTCATACAAAAATAAGGTATAAATTATGTCAAGGAACCGGAATTATAAGTATATTACAGGTTAGGTTACACTTGTCTTTCGCATTTAAGCCTATTGTGAGTAAAGTTAATACAAGTTATAACATAGAAGATATACCTAATTAAGCTTATAAATTAGGGGGCGGATTTTCATGTAAATGCATGTTTTTATCTAAATATTTAAAAACTACTTTCACTCTATGTAGTTATCTATCAGAATCACATATTTTACTGAAAAATGGCATGGAATTGTTAGTGCATATTTTTGCATATTTAGCGGAAAATGCATATATTATCATATTTTTTGTAATAATGAATATTAATCTAAATATTTAAAAAATTTTTATTTATTATTTTTTAATTTTTTGCTACAAAAATTCTGCATCAGCTTTGAACTCTATGCCAGCTAATTAAAAGCTATTTAAAAAAAACAAAATTTCGCCAACAGATGTTTTAACAAAAAGTTATTTTATTCATTAAAATTTCATTCATATTCATTCAATCACAATTAGTGCTAGTTTTTAATGAAAATCATTACTTAGAGAAATTTCTCCAAAAAATTTTTTGAATAAAAAAGAAATAATATCTAATCCGATTGAATTGAATGAAAGCATTCCATATGAATCTATGTTTAGATAAAATGTAGAAAATGTGTACCATATTTAACTTGAAGATATAAAATAAAGAAAAAAAAAGCATGTATGAGACCACAAACATTACTGGCCGTTATATTGTAAATATAATTGTTGAAGTTTTGGTTCACAACGTTGATATGAGCAATTGAAAGTTTTTAATTAAAGTATATTAATCAAAAACTTTAATTAAACGGTAAGCCAAAAAATTACATTGCAAAATTTGGTAACTACTTGCAATTCGGGTGAAGAACTCATCATCTTTGCATGGAAATTTCCAAGAATTCATGAGTCCACATTACTAAAGTACTTATTTAAAACAGTGAAATAAGTAGTTAATAAAATATTACAAAATTACTAGAAAATACAATAAAAAATACAAAAGTTACCAAACTACATAGCTACAGTTAAAATATAAGTATTTGTCAGTATTCTTCCATTCATTATATCCATTACTAGTATGTTATTATTTGATTATTTTAAATAATGATATAAATCACTACTTATTTAAGTCATTACCAGCAATTAGTTTTTTTATATTTTAAAATAATGAGATAAATAAGAACTACTCATTACTTTGTAATGTATGCAATAACTGCTACCCATAAACAAAATTTCTAAAATTTTTACTGGGATTGTATATCTTGAAAGTGTAAACTACGAAGTAATTCCCCTACATTTCATGAGTTTGTAAAATATTGGGGGAGGATTATAATTAAATTTTAATAAATTCTCTTATTATTATTATTATTATTATTATTATCGAACGCGAAAAAATCAGCAAAAATGTTGCATTAACTTGTGTCAGCTAAATACCGAGACCCTAAAGATGGTTGGTAAACATAAATTAATTAGATTCAGCCAGTAGAATTGAGATATTTAATGATGTCACTGAGTTTAGTACCTTCTCAAAAATTTATGTCCGATTGCGTTCAAAGCTGGACATTCGCCTAGGAGATGATGTACTGTATCCTATTGTCTCCTTCTCGCGATTGCCACAGCTGCGACAGTATTCATGATATTGGAGACCAAGTCTACTTGCATGTTTCCCTATCGTCCAGTTACCTGTAAATAGTGCTATTAGTCTGGAGATATATTTGCGTTTGTAGCTTATGAATTGTGCAGAGCATTTTTCACTGTAGGTGAGCCACGTTTCCTTCGCGACTCTACATTTGTCCATATTTCGCCATCTATTTGTTTTAGATAGTGTTTTTGGATTCTGCTCTTAACTGATCCTAGCGGGATTGCGACAGAAATCGCCAAGGAGTCATTCAAAACGGAGCCTGCCCGAGCTAATACGTCTGCCTGTTCATTGCTATAGTGGTCCCTATGCACAGGAACCCAAACATTAGTAATGTCATACAGACGATTTAGTCCCAAGAGTTCCTCTTTAGACTGTCTGGCTAGAATAGAGGTAGTTTTATGTGATTTGAAAAAGCTGAAGAAGTACGCAATAATTTTGATTCGTTGGTTTCATACTTATCAACCAGTAATTACGAAATGGGATATTGTAAAGTGATTAAAAAAACATAAAGGATTTGAGAAAATTAAAAAAAATTCAAACTCATTTACTCTACATTCAGATATCTTGTGTTATCTCTCTTTCTGAAATAAAATTATTCAAATATGCACCTATTACACCTGTGGACATTAAAAGGACTTTTTCTATGCATAAATTGTTTATACGCCAAAATAGGCAATCGCTTAATTTAATAAATATAAAAAATATATGCATGTTTTTTTAAATTTTTAGAGTATATTTTGCATTTTTAAATGCATTTTTTAGGCGCATATTTAAAAAATAAATGAATAAACTTTTGAATCGTTTTTAAAAGATACATCTTTCTATGTAAATCTAAATGATGAATATTCTGATATTAATGAAATACCGGCAGAAGTCCCCCAAGGCTCAGTTTTGGGACCATTACTTTATAACTTATATTGGTCTGATATGCCACAATTCAATATCGTATATGTGTTCAGCCTATGCTGATGACACATGTTTATTTTCATCACATAAACTTGGCCGAAAATATTGTAGATAATTTACAATTTGCGTTAGACCGGCTTGTTGATTATTTTCATATCTAAAAAATAAAAATTAACGAAAGTAAAACTCAAGCAGTTTTCTTTAGTCGTAGAAGAAATTCTTATTTCTATCCTACAAAACAATTGATAATCAATGGCTCTGCTGTGCAGCGGTGTAGCAATGTAAAATATTTAGGAGTTAACTTTGATAGAAAATTAATTTTTGACTTGTATATCCAAAGGCAAATAGAAAAATTTAACTTAGCGAAAAATATGTTATATCCGCTAATAAGGCGAAAATCTTTTTTCAGTAGCGAGAATAAAATAATTTTAGCTAAAGTAGTTTTCCAATCCATTATTTTATACGCTTGTCCTGTTTGGGGGGTATGTGCAAAGTCCCACATTAGTGAATTGCAAATTTGTCAAAACAAATTACTTAAGATGATGCTAAATTTACTCTGGCATTTCTTCACTAACAATCTCCATAACGAAAACAATATAAATATGATCCGCGAGAGAATACGCATCATGACAGAACGTTTTATACTAGTATGTGGGCAATCTAATAACCCACTAATTTGTAGTCTATTTAATTAATTTTTGTTACTTGATTTAGTAAGCGTTACGTATATATCATAAAATATACTCATGTATGTAAAGAATAACATATATTATATTATAGTATTTAGTTATAGTATATAGTTGTACTAATAATGAATTATATCAGAGAATTTTCTTATAAAATTTTCCTCCGAAAAATTATATTTGAAATTAAAATCTAAACTTAAAGATATAATATATATAAAACTTTTAGATGAAAATTTATTAAATAACTAAAACTCTGTAAATTGTGTGATAATAATAGTGTAAGGAAATAAAAAACATTTTATGATTTAACAAAAAAAAAAAAAAAAAAAAAAATAAATAAAAATAAATAAAAATTCGCCCTCTATTTTTCATCAAAAGATCTTTGAAACAGCCGACATTTTGAGTTAAACTTCCTGAATTTTCTCTACTGCTGTATTAATTGTTAAAGTTTCCTTTTAGCTAAAAAAAAATTGAAAATCACAATCTCGAAATGAGTATCAAAAAATGTTTGTTATAAAAAAAAAAAATAAAATAAAAAATTTTCTTCGGAAAAATGTTGGTCCATAAGCATTCAGTAAATCATGGAAAAAAGTTTTATATATATATATATTTTTTCATTTGTAATAATTATAGTTCATCATAAAAATATTTCAAAAAATTTATTTACCAAAATGCTATCCTGTCGAGGAGCAAAATAATATAGGGAAGCATTTAAAAATACTTGCTCCATAATAAGCTCAAAATTAAGAATTTTTTGTCATCCAATTCGAAAAAAATAACAAAATACTTTCTTTGGCCGAAATTTATGAGACCCATGTTTTTTTCAATCGCTATTAGGGAACTGAAGACACATTTTGTATTATTCTTGTATTTAGCTCATCAACTCATCCAATGATGTGGAGTTTGCTTCCTATATCAGAATCTCAAAAAGCAATTTATCGGGACACTATTATGTACATGAAGGCTAATTCCAAAGTAGGAGAGAGACTATTTCAAATATATTTTCTTAAAACTTGCTTTCGGACTTAAGATCAGCAAAAAAAAAATACATATTCCATTTTGCTAGTTACAAATTATAGTCTACAAACCCATTAAGCAGAAACAAAAAGGTCAATTAACGATTGTAACTTGTTTATGGTCCTTCGAACCGGAATGCTAAATGATAGTATAATCAATTGTATATATTGATATGTTGTAAGTCAATAATTATGCCTTTCACATCAGAGATGAAATGGGAGAAAGAAATTAATAACTGTGTCCCAGTTTATGTTTTAACTAGATTAAGGTGGATGCAGTGGCAGATATAAATTGTTAAATTAAGTAATGGGCTTCTTAAGTTTTGTCATTGAAATAATTCATAATTTGGATAATTGCAAATAAAAGAAAAAAGTTTTTGTTATTGATTGAGTTATTGATTTGTAAAAATTTATAATAATGTGTACACAACCATTATAAAGTTCAGAATCATGATTTAATGACGTCTATCCGCTTCTCTGTCCATGTAAATAAATCTTGTAATCGAAGCATATGTAAATAGCAATTTTAAATTAAATTCAATGCAATATACTACCATTTCTCTTTCGGCCCAGAGACTTATTTACAACAGCTTCAAAATATTACCAGAAAAAGTTAAAAATCCCCATTGTCAAACAAAACTTCCTAATATGTTTTCCAAAACAAAATTCTTTGTAGTTTCGAAATCATTACTTTAAAAGTATCAGGTGACAAAACTAAAATAGCGTCCTTTTATTTTTTTTAGAAACATTTTTATAAAATTGATTTCTATTTGCTCTTTTTTTTGCAATCATCTAAGTAGATAATAATTTTGTAACGCACCAAACTTTAGCGACATAAGAAATAGAAATCATATTTCAAAAACTAAAAGTTTTTTTTAAGAAAAACATAATATTTAAAAAAGGAAAATAAAGAGGAAATGATATAAGAGAAAAACAACAAATAAATTCAATTATCCTTAACAAACTTTTGGAAAAAAAAACAAATAAAGTGTCATAACAGCATTAAATAATTCATAGAGAAATTAAGATATTGCAACAAACACTTAACAACACTTATTTAATTGTAACCTACACATATTTAAACATGGCAGGATATTTAGAGAAAACGAGCTGGAGAGACCACTTCCTGGACATTTATTTTAATAACTAAAAAGTTCATTTGTAACCCATAAAACCAAGGAATGAATAAACGACCCACAGATCATAAAGCAATTATCTGCATGTGGTCACTCATCTTAAATGGCTAGAAACTAGAGACACACATATGCATATATATAAGGGAATATTTTCATATTAAGGCATAAGGATATGTGGACACACACTCATGGTTAAAATATATTTATAAATATTAATTTGTTGGGATAAAGCAGACGGCATGATAGAGATTTAGTAAGTTGGGTTTTGTTTTTTTTTTTGGTCATAAAGAAAATTAGTTAGAGAAGAATTTGTTTTTATTAAAGGACTGCAATCAGTTGAATTAAATAATAGAAGAAATGATTTATTTACAATTGTTATTTTTTTTATATTTTCTAAGAAAAAAATTGATTCTTTTTAAATTTTATACATAAAAAGCGATAATCAACAATTATAATATTTCAATAGGACTTCCAAGAAGTTATCTGGTAAGTGATGTTTACAAATTCAAAAATGGTATAAACGTTCAATCTCAATGAAATGTACATATCAACATATATCATGAATTCCACCAAAGAATATATAAAAAAGTACTAGTTTTGATCTCATGAAGCTATTTGATAAAATAGAAATTTTATATTTTTTTTACATCATCCGATTACATTTCTAAATTCACAGGTTTGATTATATATTAATAAAATAGAAAGAATAACTTATAAAGGCGGATTTTAAGTACTATTGAATATTTTGGATTCAGCCTCAAAACCACTGATTTATAATAAAAAATATGTGGTTATTTAAATAAAAATATGTAAATAAGATCATATAAAATTGTACCAAATGGATCATGGTATTACCACGGTACCAATAGATATGGTGTCTTTCAATTTTCTTCATATTCACTAAATATGTTCTCGGTGAAGCTAATAAAATTCAACCAACTTTTGTTAAAAAAAAATCAAAAACCGTGTCTTTTTCACGGTTTAAAATTATGAAAAAATTAAAAGATCGAAAAAGTATGCCACTTTAAAAAAAACCATACTTTCCAAATTTCTTATGGGATTTTCATTATTTAAAATGAATTACATTTCTACATCTGTCCTCTTTTGTAATAAATTTAATAAGTAATTCTAGTTTTTCACTAAACGTCTTTTTAAATGTAACCGCATTTTTCAGATGCAATTTTAAAAACGTTCTCCCCCTTCGATTTTTCATTTTAAAAGTGATTTATGTATTCAATAATTCAATTTATTTTTTCTTTTTCTTTTTTTGTGACAGAAATGTCTACTATTTGAAAATTTTTTTTGAAAAAATATCATCACTTTTTGCCATACAAAATATTAAAATTTTTTAACATTAAAGTTTGCAATTTTAAACATATAAATCTCAATATATAATTAGATGTCCCATTTTATTGATTTAAAAAAAATATTTAGTGTGTTTTTATACACTTTAAGCTTTAAGTTAATCAAAAAAGCAAAATTAGTTAGAAATTACATTAAATGCATTAATGCATTTGCATGCTTTTAAGTGCATTTTTTTGTAGAATTTCCTCGTCAAAAAATTAAATATGTTATTCAAGTAGAGATACTTTTTTCAATAGCCTTTTTTGACAAATCACGTGTGAGTCGTGTCATGCTGTCATGTTATTTTTGTTTAGTATTGTTTGGCATTTCATAATGGAAAGACTTACCCCTGAACAACGTTTACAAATCCTTCAACTTTATTACGAAAATTCGCGTTCTGTGAGGAATGTGTTTCGTGCACTTCGCTCAACTTTTGGTCAACATAATCGGCCTACTGAGCGTACTATTCGCTACACCATTACACATTTTGAGACCCAGCATTCATTATTGGATAATATTCGACCGAATAGACCACGTCCAGCACGCTGTGATGAAAATATAGCGGCCGTAGCTGAGAATGTACACGAAGACCGTGGAGAGTCGATTCGAAGCCGTTCGCAGCAACTCAGACTGACGTATGGAACGACTTGGCGCATTTTACGTCGAGATCTTAAATTGAAAGTGTACAAAATACAGCTTGTGCAACAACTGAAACCGCACGACCTGCCCAAGCGGCATCGCTTCGCTCTATGGGCTCTTGAAAAGTTCCAAGAAGATCCGACGTTTTCGAGGCAAATTTTGTTCAAACAAATTTTGTAAACAAACAAAATTGCCGCATTTGCGACGAAGAGCAACCTGAAGAGATTCAAGAGCTGCCACTTCATCCAGAAAAACCAACGATTTGGTGTGGTTTGTGGGCCGGTGGAATCATCAGTCCATATTTCTTTAAAAATGATGCCGGTGCGAACGTAACCGTCAATGGCGATCGTTATCGTACCTTGATAACTGACTGTTTTATGTCTGAAATTGAAGCTCGTGATCTCGGCGACATTTGGTTTCAGCAAGACGGCGCCACTTCCCACACATTGCATCAATCAATGGATTTATTGAGAGAACACTTCGGTGGACGGTCGATTGGCCACCAAGATCGTGTGATATCACACCGTTATGTAAAGTCTAAAATTTATGCGGACAAACCCGCAGCGATTCAGGCCTTGGAGGAAAACATCACGCGTGTCATTCGCCAGTTACCGGTCGAAATGCTCGAACGAGTTATCGAAAATTAGACTCAACTGATGGACCATCTGCGACGTAGCAACGGCCAACATTTGATAGACATAATCTTCAATAAATAATTGCCAAAGAATGTTCTTTCAAATGATAATAAACATTGCCCATTAAATTTGAATTTTCTGTGTTTTTTCTTTAAAAAAGTAGGGAACCTCGAAATGGATCACGCTTTATTTATATATATATATTTGGTTTGGCGGATATTTCCACCGTTTTGTAGAAATAAACAAAAAAAGCCTATATAAAAATTTTAATTTCACGCTGATACTGTGAAAAACACTCGTGAAATGACATAGTGTAGGTTATAGGCCTTCTTGAGGACATCGTTAATCAATTTTAAAAATTCGCAAATTAAAATTTCGAGTTATTCACAAAAAATCGTTTTTAGTTAGGTTCTTGTATAAATGTATTTCTAAAGAAGTTTAAAAAGGAAAAATAAACAAAAAATATGTTTACTTTTCCTTTTTAAACTTCTTTGGAAAGTAGGAGAAACCGACTTTTCTCAACAGTGTACATTTGTTGAAATAATAAAAGGAAATTTTCAAAGAAATAAAAATTTTCCACAATTTCTCGACTTTAATTGCGATTTTTTACAATTTTTTTTAAAACACCTATGTAATGATGAAATAATTTTTAAAGGCTTTTTTGTTGTGAATACATGAATATTTAGTATTTTTAAATTGCAGAAGTTAATCGATTTTATCTGTAATAACTTACTAAAACTTTCCTAAAATTTTTTTACAATTTTATACTCAAAAACTAAAAAATAAGCAAAAGCAATTTAGAGCGCTATATTCGGGTATGCCGAATCTTTTATACCCTTCTTCATCTTACCAACAAATAATAAAATTTACGCCTTAAAGTAAGCTTTCATATTTTCACATGTTTACTTAAAAAAAATATCCTACATTTTTTTTCAAAACTACAAAAATGTAAACACAAAATTAAAACTATCATAGCAAGCGTTGCTCAGTATTACCAGAATATGTAATTGGTAAAATGTTAAATCATCTAAAAAATTATGCTAAATTGTTCTACATCAGTAAATGATAGTGTTAAATGGTTTTTTAAAGCAAAATTCATATTTTTGTTGCACTTGTTTTAAGTTCAAATGACAAATTACAAAAAATTTTTTTTCGGAATTATTTGTAGTACTGGGAAATAAAGTAAAAAATAGGGCTTACGTTTAAAAACTGATAACTTATACCATTAAAGTTACTAATTTCTTAGTAAATTTCAAAAAAATCAAAAAATATTGAATTAAAAAAATTCAATGCATTTTAACCTTTTGAAATGTAAAATCTAGCACTGAAAGTGCTAAAATGGTAACACTGGCGTTGCTTCCCTAAAAAAACAACACTGATAGCTCCTACTAAATGTATATACATTTGTTTGTAGGTAAATACATGCTTATACAAAAAATAACAACAATGAGTCATTGTAATGCTTCTATTTACAACTAAAAAACGTACAAACATATATAAAAAATGATTGTGTGTGTATAAATCAGTGTTGCCAGGAGCAGCTTGCAAAAAGTTAAAATTTTTCCTAAAAAGTTACATTTATTAATTTTTAAAACTAAATTGTCAATACTTATTTATTTTCAATTCAAAATTTGGAGAACAAAATAATTCAAAAATATGCTTTAGAAGATTCATAGTTTTGGACGATGTTTTTCTTTAGTTATCATCAGGGCAACCAAAAATATGCAAACTCATATTTTATTCCTGTACTTCAAATGAACCAAATTATTAGTTATTTATCGGTTTCAGACAATTTTATGAATTTTGGCATCGATTTGTTACAGCATATTTTTATATATTTTACTCCTAAAAACATAATTTTGCATATTCAGGGCTTAGCAGCATATTTTGTCATATTTTCATACATAATCCTTATTCTAGAGCATATCTTTATACATTGAATGGCATATTTAGTTTTTCTTTTTTGCATCCAATAGAATTTTTTAAGAATTTGACATTAGTGAAATTTTCTTTCGACTGTCATATATTTTACGTCATTATCAGTTCGTATTGAAATGGTTACGATAATCTGATTTTATAAGTTTATAAAATAAAATAAATATTCATTGGGATTATTAATAAATAAATAAAAAAATATTCTCTCAACATATGCATTTGAAAATATATTTGTTTTCTAAAGTATTTCTGCAACATGTTTGCAACAATTGCCGACACTTAAATTAGGATTTAATCTTTTTGTCTTGTTATCGAGGAGTGCTGCGTGAATAAAAATAGAAAATTATTTTATTAATCAGTTATGCTCTTCTGATTAAAATATTGGGCCTATTCAGGGTTGAATACTTTTATGATATAAAAATTTTATCGTTGAAAATGTAATCATTAAATCCATAAAGCAATTATTTTTATATAACTCCGACGATATTTTTTAAAGTGTGACAATAAATATGAAGAAAACCCCAAAATCTTTTCTATTGCCATAAATTTAGTTTTTAACCAATTCAAGAGCACATAACTTAAAAATTCAACTTTTCCAGAGTCTGTCTCAAAAATATAAAAAAAATCCGTTTGTACTATTTTATTTTCTCGGTTGTGATATTGTTTTTTAAAACTGAACATGTATTCTAAAAAAAAAAGAATAATTTCATCCGCCATGGAGATTAGAAGATTGTTACATACAAGGAAAGAGTATATTTAAATTTCAAAATTTAGTTTTCTTTAAAAGAGTGTTGTTCTGGGACCTAAAAATTGACTTCTAGATATAATTTTTCTTGAGTCAAAAGTTGCGAAAATAAGGTTAAATACAAAAAAATTATATATGTTACGTGGATCATTTAAAAGTTACGAAAAATGTAATCAAACGGCAACACTGATGTATATACAATCAACAACTACTGCTTGCTTGTACAAAAAACAACAACATTGAAAGTCATTGAAATGTTTTTATATATGTTTGTTTGTGTATATTTTTAATCATTTTTTGAAATTTTTGCTTATAATTCGGTTGTTTAGTTCATTCTTAAGCATAAGAATTCAGAAAAAAATGTCCAAATCTTCTTTGCAAAAACAAAGTCACTAGCTTATATAGAGGCTTCAACCGACAAACGGACGGAGTGATATGATCCCATCGACATCATTTCTTACAAGAATCCAGAAAATATAAATCTTTTAGAAACGGAATGAAAAACTTGTAATGAAGGTAATAAAAAACACAAAAAGAAAAAAAATTTGTTAACACTGATTTTCAAAATTTTAACGCCATTCAATAACAAACATATTAAAACTAAGGTGGACAAAAAATTAGATCAAAATATTGGTAATTGTGGTCGCGACATGCTGCTAAAGACATATAAAAGAATGTGATTTTTGCAAATTTGATCAGAAGTAAATTATCATTACTCGCAAACTGTTATCGACAATTGGCTGGATTTTTTTTGTTATGTTGGTACGATAAAAGTCTTTAAGAAATGGTATGATGTGTCATTGTGACGTTTATACCTGCTGTGTTATTAAATGTTTTTTCAGGTACTATATTTTAGTCAAATTTGAATTTTAGTGGAATAAAAGTTTTGAGTTTGAAAATGGGTTAAAGAAATTTTACTACCAGAGGAAAGGCGAAAGTATCATCTTCAACCCCCATATATACTTTTGTACCTGTCTGAACCCATCTGTAGAACAATTTTTCCATTTGAATGATATTACTCCCAAAATTTTTTCATGGAACACATACTAAAAATCAGTTACGATTTGGATTTTAAACCTATACGATCAATAATAGAAAAGATGCCAATAAGGAATTAAGAAGTTTAAAAGAGAAACATGTTCAGGACAAATTTCTCAAATATGGGTTGATTATAGATCAATCAAGAGCATCTGAAATAAGAGGTGTTGATATAAATCTTATTTAAAGATTTAAAACAATCATCGATGTATTTGTGTGTAATGAACAAATTGATGCTAGAAAATTTGTTAATTTGTTGATGTGAAGGAAACTGTACGATTAAATACAATCAAATATCCATGGAGAAATATGTCTGCAACAGTTCACAAAATGGAGAATCAAAGACAAAATGTCATTAACCATCATTTAGTACTACTTGGAGAACTCTCAGATGAAACCCAGGTGAAAAGGAATAAGGTTTATAGATTTTTTAGAGAGCACAATGCTAGAAAAATATCACGAATTTCTACAAATAAAGATCTATTTAATATATTTTACTGGCAACACCAGATTAGCTCATCTCTAGCATTCGAAGACAATGGAAAGTAGAACATCGGAAGTTAGATGAGGAAGTTAAAGGGCTGCTAGAGGTCAGAAATAACATAGAACTAAATATGAATATTTGCATGCTATTTTCCAACAGAATGAATAATAATTATAATTTTCTTTTATTGTTATTTAAGTAAAAAAGTCGTAATTTTTTTGTCCAAAAAACAATCGATTTTGGTGGAAACGGTTCTTTAAGAACCGATTCTATTGGAACCTGTTCTAGAATTGATAAACCGGGAACCTGTTCTAGAATTGATAAACTGGGAACCTGTTTACAAAATTATCCTGAGTATTATTAAAATGTTTTTTTTTTTAATCTGCTTATAACTTTATAATAAGCTATTCCAGAAAACAAAAAATCTACATTTTTATACTAAAAGCTATAAAAAAAATTAAAATTTCAACTTTAGCCTTAAATTTTTTAACAACTGCTGAACCGATTTTAATGAAATTAAAACTGGAAATTTAAAAAATATCTTTCCATTAAAAAAAAAAAAAAAAATTAAAATATCTCTAACGATTCAAAAGTTATAGAGTTTTAGCCGATGAAAACGATTCTGAGCCACTGTGCGCTGATTAATTCTTTTTTTTTTTATTTTAAAAAGTTTACTAATTAAAACCTTTAATCATTATTATCCCATCAAATTCTAGCGGCTTCAAATGTTTTTTGACTTCGATTAGGGAGAGGAAAGCCATCAAAATGTCGTTCATATATTTGTTTTAAAAAGTTTTCGGATTTTTTTGTACATATTTTATTATAATAATATTTTTCTTGGCACTGTCAGGCCTAATCTATATTAAATAAAAATGTATTTTCTTTCATAATGAATATGAAGTAAAAAATATTTGGTATTAATTAACTCATCTCATTCCTTAGTTTTTTTGTTATTTTTGTTACTTTAGACATTTTACTTACAGTTTAACAACCGAGTTAACAATTTAATTGCCTTTTTTATGGCCATTTGCTTATCACCAAACAAAATAATCACACACTCATATATTTAATATATAAATTCTCATTCTTGTAAGTTTTTACATATTAATATATCCTTAATTTGTATGCTTGTAGTCAGTTCTCTAGTTTTGAAACCCAACAAAAAAAAAAAAAAAAAGTGTATATAACACAAAAAGTCAACATGAGCTCATAATTCAAATTTAATTGAAGCACTACTCCTTACACCAAATTTAACACAAACATACTCTAAAATATCCTTTTAAAGCCAAGACCATGGAATCCTTTTTTCCTCTCTGTTGTTTTTTGGGAGGCAAATTTAAATTTCATACAAGTTTACTTTCTTTTTTTCCTTTTCGTTTGTTGTATATTTCTCTTACAATTGATAATATTCTGCAACTCAACTGATAACAATATTTAATTTAATGCCCGAGGTCGGAAATATTCCATTTATTATTGGATTATAAATGCGGTATAAAACAAAAAACCTGTAAAAAAAAAACTCAAATAATATGAAAAAACTTTTTACCAACAACTATTTTAACTACTGCTTTTAAATTTGAACAGTGTAGTTAGTTTTGCATGTCCTGAATATTTTATATGTGTGTTTGTCTGTTGTTTGGGTTTGTTGTGATTTGATGTCAGGATAACTAGTTCCCTTTAGTGTATGCTCGCTCACTGACTATTGTATCCGTTTTGTTTGTAAAGGAAAGAAAAAAAAATTACATGTAGGAAAATGTCCAAAACCCATTTAAAAGTTACAAATAGTCAGTTCGTATATTTGCCTACAACAGGGTGTTTGAAAATTAAAAGTTATACTGCAACTAAAAATTATCCTTCAATGCTTAAGTATTTCCACAGAAGATAATTTCAGTCAATTGTTAATGATCATTTGGTATTTTTCATTAATTAGGAAGAAAATTACTATAAAGTATAAAATAAAAAAGTGCAGCGGTCAAATCGAGCGATCTTTCAGGCTACTATAAATGACCAAAAGACACATTAGGCGAGCGACCAAGAAACATCTCCTTTAAAGTGTTTATTTTCTTGGGACATAATTGTGCAGTTGCTATTTCCGATTAGAACCACATGACCTCCAGTCCCAATGAATCAATATGAAGCAAACATATTGATCATGGTTGTGTACTGCTCACCAATCACCATGAACGTATTACCTATTGCGTTCTAGAAAAGGATTTGATTCTGTTGGAACGCAAACAATACCTTCATTATTATTTAATAAAAATCAATGCAGAAATCCATTGTATTTTGGCGGATATTAATGGGGATCATGCTTTAGCTAAGGCAACTTGCACTGAGTGATTCAAACGATTTTAATGTGCTTTATAAAAAGCTTCCTGAAATTTTTCATGTCTGAGTGACCTGTACTAAACAAAATTGATTGAAACATTTGAAAACATCAAAAATTTCCATTATAAAAACATTCTGTCTTATGTTGCGCGACCAGTTAAAAACTGTTTGGAAAACAGTTAATGGGAAGATTTACTCTACGTGCCGTATAGCCCAAACATTACCCCTTCTGACTACTATTTGTTTCGTTCAATTTAGAATGCCATAAGTGAAATACGTTACACTTCAGAACAAGGTATCATAAATTGATATGATTTGTTTCTGACCTCAAAAGATGAGAAGTAGTTTCAGGATGGTATCGATAAATTGCCAGAAATATGGGATAAAGTCATACCATTCAATAGACAATACTTTGAGTAAAATATATTACATTTTTATCTTGAAATAAACATTTATTTTTCATTAAAACAACTTTTTTTAACAAACCTACCAATATATTCAATTGCTTATGCACTCCATGTGGCGAGTCTCGGTTTATATATATATATATATAACCCCGATCCTGCAGATCAGATTATTTTTAGTTTCTAAAGATGCTGCTCTAGAAACTTCCCAGCCGAATTACGAGTAAAATTTCATTGGAGATATCTAGAGCAGATCCCATCTAAATCGTCTGCTTCTTCATTACCAAGCTAGTCTCTATGTAAAGGGATTCTAAAGATGGTGCTCTATATATTCCCCAGCCAAATTACGACTAAAACCCCAGTGGAGATGTCTAGAGCTGATTCAATATAAATCGTCTGCCTGTTACCAAAGTAGTCTCTGTGCGAAGGCATGCAAACTAAAGTAATGTCAGATAGACAACCTAGCCTTGATAACTCCTTCTTATATTGAATGACTAAAAGAGACATAGTAGTATATGAGACATAAATGCAGCCTGACTGTCAATAGCAAATAGTTCAGACTAAAAATACCCTACATTCATTTGGACGATGATATAAGTTGCTTATTTCAAGAAAAGATAAGACGCCAAATCCAACTTAATTCTTCTTAGAGTCGCAAGTTTTACTTGCCATTTGTATTAGTTTGATGCATTAAAATAAAATCTCATAGGAGATTTATCAGTTGACATTGCCTCAACTTTCCCGTTTTTATTCGTTAAACTACCCAGCAAAAAAGTTATAATTACCAGGGCCAGTTTTTCAAGCTGTTCGTATCATATATGACTGCCATGATCTATTTACATATATTTTTAAAATATTTCTATATATTTTTTATACAAAATCGAAAACTATTAAAATTTTAAAGTGGGAAAATCGTATTAATGTTTATTTAAATAAGAAAACACGCTCAGAAAAAAATCATCGGATCTCCACCTTAAAGTATACCGTTCGACTCAGAATTACATCCCGAGGCGATTTAACGATGTCCGACCGATCGCCCGTCTGGCTGATTATCCGTCCATCTAAAGTTTGTGAACAAAGTACAGGCCGCAATTTTGAAGATATCTTGATAATAATTTTAATACAATGATGAATCCTATTGAAATTGGTTATAATCGGTTCAATATTTTAGCTAGCTCCTATAATAAATGTCCCCCAGAATAGGGTTTTTGCGCTCATAAATGCCTTAAAATTATTAATAATGAGGTTCGACACAAATAAGTTTTGTGTAAATGTGTATCGAATTTCATGAAGATTAGTGCATAATTGATCATAGCTCCTATATAAAACCATCTTCCGTAAATCACTTTAACGTATATAAATCCCATAGAAATGTTAGTTTGATACATGTAGGTTTGTGTAAGTAGAAACCTCAATTTTATGAAAATCGGCCCATAATTGACCATAGCTCCAATACAAGTCACTCTTCCGGGGATATGTATATATATCAACACATTATAATGCATATGTTTGTTAAATTGAAAAATGCATTACATTTAATACAGGAAACGGTCCACAATTGGACACAGATCCCACATAACATCCCTTCACAGAATTTTTATGCACATACACTATGGTATAGGGTATTATAATCGGGCTTGACCGACTATATTTTTCTTACTTGTTTATGCATACATTTGTGCATAGAATCTCATTTTTTTGTGCCTTCACGAGCTCATATTTTAAAGTTTTCGTGCTTATTTTTAAACTTTCCCTGGTAATTACTTATTTATGATAAAATTTTTGAAAATAGTACTTTTCACTAAGTCTTTAATTCAGTTTATCAATTCATATATCTTAGGAAAGGATAATTACAAGAAAAGGAAAAATTTGCGTAGAAATTAATTTCTAATCTAAATTAAAATATTACTTAAATTTTTTGTTATTGTTAAATTTTTGGAATTAAAATTTATAAAATCTTTTTACGTTTAAAATTAAATAAATTAAAAAACAACAAAAAACTGATTTTTATATTCTGATATTTCATTAGTTATTTGTAACCTAAAATGTAACTAGTTCCTATAGTTTTCACAAATAATGACTTTTGTAATACTTTAAAATCAATGAGTTATTGAACAATGATATTTAAGTAATGACATTCTAAAATGACTACTTATCTCATATTACTAAGCCCATCGTTTATAAGACTAAAAAACTGAAAAAAAATCCTATCTATATAGAACACCATTTCCAGAAACTTAACAATATATAATACAGAATATTTTTCTTCTAAAAACTAGAACAGATTTGTGAAAAACATGGGTTTAGCTGCTATGAACCAAAGAAGAACATATTGGAATGGAAGTGATTTAAATTAAAAAAAATTATGCATCAAAATGGAAATGGTATTGTATGTTGCGAATTTCTTTCACCAACTTTTTCACATTACTATAAACAAGAAAATTTAACTTAAAAATATGAGTATCCGTATTTATAAATTAAAAGGAAAACAAAAGAGGTAAGTAAATGCCTCTAATGTCATCACCGTGTTAAAATAATGGGTTATTCGGCTCATGTATAAGTAGTGAAGAGCCAATATTAGCTTCTGAATTCATTACATGCCAATCAAACCTTTCGATGGATATTTCTATTGTTTTTTTTCCTTTGATTAGATGATTTCCAGACATTATTCAATCAGAAATTTTAAGTTTACTTTACTTTATTCTTTTTGCCATAGAAAAGCTGAGTGTCGAGTGTCATAGGGATCAATATTTTAAAATTCTTAATATAGGATAAGACATAAATGAGCCTATTGAACAAATTATTCGTTTAGTCCGAGGTCAATTACTTTGTTTGGTTTATAGTATCGGATGATCGTTGTTTTCCACACTCGTAATCTGCAATGCCTTCTAAAAGATTTCTCCATTGGACTTTCCCATATAATAATTTTAAATATTTTACTTGCTTTCAGTTCCCCTTGGTGGTTAAATTTTAACAATTTTAAGAGAAAGGAATTTTAATTCATTTTTTATTTAGTTGAGCTGCCCATATTATTATTAATTTTCAGAATCCATTTCGCGATCCAAATTGTTAAACATTTTTGATTTTCCCTTTGCATCTTCTACTTTTTACAGCCTTTCTTTACGCATACAAATATGTATTTACAAGCCGTGCATAAAATTCCATTTCGGTTGATTATTTCATCAAAAACTCCTGCTTACTATCATAATACATAGTGGACGCAAGACCATTCCTTTACAACTGATTTGCCTAACGCAAATGACTAGACGACAGGAAATGTATTTTATGTTTTAACTCAAATAAAACAAACAACTTATTAAATTTGCATGCTGTCATACTACAACAATGTAACATACAACTGAACTCTAACCACCCATTGCTACATACTAAACTGAGAGACATGTTCACTACGCGTCGTTCACTACTGAGTCCAAAGAAATAATAATAAAAATAAATAAATTTTTAACTGGACTCATCTCTAGAAAGCTTTATCTGTTGAGGAGTAATGTTAGCAGAGTGATATGTGATTCCTTACTTGCATGGGTGTACATTTTATAAAGTGAAATGTAAAATAGCTACAAAATGCCCAAGAGGGATTAGCTGTAAATCGTTTTTAGCCTTTTTTCCTCTTTTTGGCTGTAACGTTTGTTTTCTATGCTGTTGTTGGTAGCTAACAAACGGTCAGTGATATTTTTATGTCCTTGTCCAAGCATATTTGCTGTTAAGAGTGTATGTGTGTGGTAATAATTTTAACCGAGTGACACTTTTTTGTTGTAGTCTATTTTAGAGATTTTGTTTTTTAATTTATAAACACAGATTCTCATATTTTTAAGTTAAATTTTCTTGTTTATAGGAATGTGAAAAAGTTGGTGAAAAAGAAATTCGCAACATACAACACCATTTCCATTTTGATGAAGAAATGTTTAAATCATTTCCACTCCAATATGATTTTTTTTTTGGTTCATGTTTTTCAAAATTCTGTTCCAGTTTTTAGAAGAAAAATATTTCATATTATATATTAATAAATTTCTGGAAATGGTGTTCTATGTAAATAGCATTTTTTCAGTTTCTTTCATTATTTATTTTACCGAATGGCTAAAGGCTTATAAACGTTGGGCTTAGTTATATGGTGTATGAATAAAAATGGAAAAAAATCCTGGCCAGTACACTCTACCACATGCCCACATTTATCTGTAAAAATATGTCTGACCATCATGTGTGTTATCCTTTCTAAATGTCCTTTTATATCTGTGCATATATAGACCAACTCTAGCCAAGTACGTGTAATGTTCAAAAATATGGCTTAAAGACTTGTTATGTTGATGTGATTTTTAATGATTTCGTAATTGTTTTAGACGACAACGTTTTAACAACAAGTCACTTTTTAAATCTTTTTCAAAAAAAAAAGTATTAAAAGAATTGGGAAAATAAATGTAAATTTTATTTAAATTCTTTAAAGCTTACAAATTTATAAATTTTAATTATTCATTCATAAAAAAAACATAAAAAATCCTTAAAAAATATATCCTTTTCATTGCTTAGCAAGCCATGAAATTTTTATAAATGTAAGCATTGTTTTATTTTCCTTTATGTGAAGGAAATTTTGTAACAAAAAAAGTGCTCTAAAACCGGATATAAAAAGGATATCAAATGTTATCATTTATATTACCAGCAAACACACATGTTGGCTGACTGCATACTCATTTGTTTGGAAAAAGTTTTCTTTTCTTTTAATCATTGTAAATAGTATTTCTGTCAATTCTCCTTCTTTTCCTTTAGAATTTCAATTGCAGTTTGAATACATATTTGTGTGTTTTTCCAAGTGTAAACAAACTATAAATAGTTAATTCAATCATGAGTTTGTTGGTTTCCTTTTAGTTGTTGCTTTTTCTCTCCGCCACTGTTTCAACACCAATTCTTCTAACTACCGATAGCAGAAACGTACAACTTATTTCTAGTGTTGCCAGAGAAAAATCACTTCATGTTCACAAACTTAAACTTGATGTATCCAAAAATCTTTACCTGGTAATATAATTCCAAAATTGCCTATAAAAAAGAAATTTATCGAACATTTTTTATAACAAGAAAATTTAATGCAAATGTTCTATGAAATGTAAACTTAAGAACTATAAAAAGAAAATTCAACGAAAAAACGAAAATTTTTCTAAAAAAAAAACGAAAATTTTGTATAAAATAATTAACGCAAACTTCTTATTAAAAGAAAATGTTCTATTAAAGTAAAATTTAAAGGACATTTCCTATAAAAGAAAATTTTAACGAAAGTTCTTTATAAAAACAAAATTTAACAAAAGTTTTCTTTAAAAAAAATTAACGAACATTTTTTACTAAAAGAAAATACAACGGAAATTTAAAAAAAAAGTAACGGAAATTTTCTATAACGAACATTTTTTTATTTAAAGAAAATTCAACGAAATTTTTCTATAAAAGAAAAATTTTTAAATTTTATTTAATTTAATGTTAATTTCTTTAGAAAGAAACTTTTAGGTATGTTTTCTGTCAAAAGAACTCAACAAAAATTTTCTACAAAAAGAAAATTCAACAAAAGTTTTCTATATAAAAAAGCAAATATTTTCTATTAAAAAAAATTTAACAAAAATTTTCTATAAAAAGAAAATTCAGTGAACATTTTCTATAAAAAGGAAATTCAACGAAAGTCTTCTATAAAAAGAAAATTTGACGAAAATTTTCTATAAAAAGAAAATTCAACGAAAAATGTCTAAAAAATAAAAACCCAACAGTTTCTACACAAAAAAGAAAAGGAAAAATTAAGGGAAGTTGTCTATAAAAAATTAAAAAATTAAAAATTTTTCATTAAAAGAAATTTTTACAAAAACTTTCAATTACACTAAAATTTAAAGAATGAAAATTTTCTATAGAAAGAAAATTTAACGAAAATTTTCTAAAAAAAAAATGAACGAACATTTTTTATTAAAAGAAAATACAACGAAAATTTTTATAACGAACATTTTTTATTTAAAGAAAATTTAAATTTAACAAAAGTTTTATATAAAACAAAATAACAAAAGAAATTTTAACGAACATTTTCTATAAAAAGAAGATTTAACTAAAATTTTCTATAAAAAGAAAATCTAACGAAAATTTTCTATAAAAAGAAAATTCAATGAAAATTTTCTATAAAAAGAAAATTTAACAAAAATTTTCTATAAAAAGAAAATTCAATGAAAATCTTCTATAAAAAGAATACTTAACGAAAATTTTCTATAGAAGAAAATTTAACGAAAGTTTTATATAAAAAGAAAATTTAATAAAGATTTTTTACTAAAAGAAAATTTAACTAAAATTGTGTATAAAAAGAAACTACAACGAAAATTTCCTATAAAATTCAACGAAAATTTTCTTTAACTTCGTATTCAAGGCAAATATTCTAGAAAAAGAAAATTTATCTAAAATAATCGATAAAAAAAATGTAGTAAAATTTTCTATGAAATGAAAATTCAACGATAATTTTCTAAAAGAAAATTAAACAAACATTTTTTTACAAAAAGAGTTGTTCGATAAATTTTCTTTTTATACAAGTTATATAATTTCTATTTATTGGAAATTTTCGATAAAAAAAATTTTATAAAAAAATTCAACGAAAGTTTTCTTTTAAAAACATAAAACAATGAAAATTTTCTTTTAAAATCATACATAACGAGAATTTTCTATAAAATGAAAATTTTGTTTAAATTTACTTTTTATAGAAAATTTTCGTTAGATTTTTTTATAAATTTTTTTTCAACAAAATTCTCGTTATGTTTTATTTAAAAAAAAAATCTCGTTGAAAGAAAATTTATAGAAAATTTCCTATAAATAGAAATTATCTAACTATAAAAAGAAAATTTATCGAACATCTATAAATAGAAAATGTTTCGTACATTTCTTATAAGAATAATTCGGGAACAAATCCACACAAGTGGCAACGATGCTTTCTCTTTTATTTTTCAATACTTAACTAAATCAACAATAAAGAAACAATAATAACAAGCACATTACTTTGTTAGACAACACTATCAATGTTGCAAGAAAATATTATATAAAAAAAAAACAAGTAAGAAAGATATAGTCGGTCAAGACCGACCATACTATACTATACACCATAGTGTATATTAGACCTGTGGCCAAGTGTAGAGCGCTAATTTACTAAGTGTAAAATAAAATATACGAATACAGAATATTACGTTAATATTAACATTTATATGAATTTATGCATTATAGGGTGATTCCCGAAAGTGGGCTTATATGGGAGCTATGGTAAATTATAGATCGATCCTTATAAAATTTGTCACTGTAATTTCTACTTATATAAAATTAATTGTGTCAAATATTAATTTGACAATAACGTTTGCATGTGATTTATGCATGTTAAAGTGATTTTCGGAAGAGAGGTTTAATGGGAGCTATGGTCAATTATAGACCGACCTTCATGAAATTTGGTACAAAGGTTGATACTTATACACAACTTCTTTTTGCTGAATTTAATTAAAATATTGCCCTATTAATGAAATAATAGAGCGATCATAATCAATTTCAATAGGGTTTGTCCTTGTGCCAAAGTAATCATTCATGCCAAATTTCATTAAGATATCTTTAAAATTGCGACCTGTACTTTGTTCACAAAGTTTACATAGACAGCCAGCCATCGACCAGACGGACATCGTTAAATCGACTTAGAAAGTGAAATTTTTTCTGTGCGGTACAAACATCAGCAAAAAACGCATACTACCCCAACCACCTATGGTGGTGTAGGGTATAATATATATCAGAGGTACCCAATCAGTTTTATGTTTATATCTTAATAAATTAAAATTTTACTTAAATTTTTTTTACTTTTCTTCCATTTAATTTTCAAATTGCTAATAAAAATAATAAATTTTAGAAAAAATCAAAAGTTCGTTTCATTATTGTTACGAGTACAAATATAAGTGATTTTTGTTTGAAATCGCTGACTTCACTAGACAACATATTTAAAACTTAACAATAATTATGAAAATTTTATAAAAAGGTTTAAATATTAATAGCGTTCGCACTTTTTCAGATAAGAACTTTACAAAAATGAGCAATCATTAGCAAATAAGGAACTCAAATTAAACAACAGCACAAGGTAAGTTTTACGAATAAATTATCTTTTAAGCAAAAAACTATAATTTAATTCAAATTTACTTATCCACAATATTAAATGAAAAACACTTTGAAATAAAACGGGAACCAGAAAATTATATTATACTCTTTAAGTAAATAAAAAGCATAAATAAGCTTTTTAAAACCAAACAATTTGTATTGCAACCTTTTATAACTTTATTTATAATTTATTTAAATAAAAAATGTCATAAAAAATAACCTATAAAATCTTATTCCTAGCAAGAAGAAAACAGTCTATAATTTGAATAAATTTTCGTTATTTATTCTTGTGCGACAACATCTTAATTAAACTTTCACAACAAATTAGTTACAGATTAGTGGGTTCTTTTCTACCAATAAAAGAAAGGATTGTATATGTATGAAAATAACAAAAGCCTTTCATATAAAAGGAAAATGTTATAGTTTTTCTTGGGAAATCGCGTGAATGGTTCCAGCTAAAACATTACTTAATGTGGCAGTTAGAAAAATTTATTATTGTATATTGGTAAATGTGTAAGTGATTTACACATACTTGCTTTTCCTTTTGGTTTTAGTATGTGTAAATATTGTAGGTTTTGTTGCTGCTATTATTATCATTTAGCCGTAAATATAACCCCTTTGTTGGAGAAATTTGCCTTCTATATTCCTATGTGTATGTATGTGTATCGATATGTTTATGTAAGTTTGGACAGAAGAAACTGTTCGGCAGACAAAATGAGCATTCATCCTTAAAGCATTAAATCTCATTTGTTTTGCCAGCTGTAACAATGTATAGTCAAACATCCGTTTTGAGAAAAAAAAAAAAAAACACTGAAAAGAAACATCGAAAGTGAAGTGCCAGATATAGTATAAAACGTTCGTTTTAGGATGACACATGGTTTTTAGTATAAAACGTCAGTTTTAGTATAAAACGTCAGTTTTAGTATAAAACGTCAGTTTTAGTATAAAACGTCAGTTTTAGTATAAAACGTCAGTTTTAGTATAAAACGTCAGTTTTAGTATAAAACGCCAGTTTTAGTATAAAACGTCAGTTTTAGTATAAAACGTCAGTTTTAGTATAAAACGTCAGTTTTAGTATAAAACGTCAGTTTTAGTATAAAACGTCAGTTTTAGTATAAAACGTCAGTTTTAGTATAAAACGCCAGTTTTAGTATAAAACGTCAGTTTTAGTATAAAACGTCAGTTTTAGTATAAAACGCCAGTTTTAGTATAAAACGCCAGTTTTAGTATAAAACGTCAGTTTTAGTATAAAACGTCAGTTTTAGTATAAAACGTCAGTTTTAGTATAAAACGTCAGTTTTAGTATAAAACGTCAGTTTTAGTATAAAACGTCAGTTTTAGTATAAAACGTCAGTTTTAGTATAAAACGTCAGTTTTAGTATAAAACGTCAGTTTTAGTATAAAACGTCAGTTTTAGTATAAAACGTCAGTTTTAGTATAAAACGTCAGTTTTAGTATAAAACGTCAGTTTTAGTATAAAACGTCAGTTTTAGTATAAAACGTCAGTTTTAGTATAAAACGTCAGTTTTAGTATAAAACGTCAGTTTTAGTATAAAACGTCAGTTTTAGAATAAAACGTCAGTTTTAGTATAAAACGTCAGTTTTAGAATAAAACGTCAGTTTTAGTATAAAACGTCAGTTTTAGTATAAAACGTCAGTTTTAGTATAAAACGTCAGTTTTAGTATAAAACGTCAGTTTTAGTATAAAACGTCAGTTTTAGTATAAAACGTCAGTTTTAGTATAAAACGTCAGTTTTAGTATAAAACGTCAGTTTTAGTATAAAACGTCAGTTTTAGTATAAAACGTCAGTTTTAGTATAAAACGTCAGTTTTAGTATAAAACGTCAGTTTTAGTATAAAACGTCAGTTTTAGTATAAAACGTCAGTTTTAGTATAAAACGTCAGTTTTAGTATAAAACGTCAGTTTTAGTATAAAACGTCAGTTTTAGTATAAAACGTCAGTTTTAGTATAAAACGTCAGTTTTAGTATAAAACGTCAGTTTTAGTATAAAACATGTACTTCAGTATATAAAGTGTATTTTAGTATAAAAAGTGTATTTTAGTATAAAACGTGTATTTTAGAATAAAACGAGTATTTTGGTATGTAACGAGAGTTTTAGTATAAAACAAGAATTTTCGTACAAAAAAGAAATTTAGTTTACTTTAGTTTTTATACAAAATGCAAGTTTTAGTATAAAACATAAATTTTAACATAAAATGCGAGTTTTAGCATAAAACGTTAGTTTCAGTATAAAAAGCGAGTTTTAGTATGAAAAACGATTTTTAGTAAGTAACGCGATTTTTAGTATAAAATTCGAGTTTTAGTATAAAATGCGAGTTTTTATACAAAATGCGAGTTTTAGTATAAAGCGCGAGTTTTTATATAAAACGTGAGTTTTAGTATAAAAGGCTAATTTTAATATAAAACGGAAGTTTTAGTATGAAATGCGATTTTTAGTATAAAGCGCGAGTCTTACTATAAAATGTGAGTTTTAATATAAAACAAAAGATTTAACTGCGACTTTTAGCATAAAACGTGAGTTTTAGTATAAAAGGCAAATTTTAGTATAACACGCAAGTTTTAGTATGAAATGCAATTTTTAGTATAAAGCGTGAGTCTTATTATAAAATGTGAGTTTTAGTATAAAACACAAATTTTAGTATAAAATACGATTTTAGTAAGAAACGCCATTTTTAGTATAAAATGCGAATTTTTATACAAAATGCAAGTTCTAGTATAAGATGCAAGTTTTAATATAAAACGTGAGTTTTAGTACGAAACGCAATTTTTAGTATAAAATTCGAGTTTTAGTATAAAATGTTTGTTTTTATACAAAATGCGTTTTTCAGTATAAAATGAGTGTTTTAATATAAAACGTGAGTTTTAGTAAAAAAGCAAGTTTAGTATTTTTAGTATAAAGATCGAGTCTTATTATAAAATATGAGTTTTAGTATAAAACGCAAGTTTTAAAATTTGAGTTTTAGTGTAAAATGCTAGTTAATCTTTTTTTTATAAAACGCGACTTTTTGCAGAATAAATCGCGAATTTTACTGAATATGAATTCTGGGAATTCCTACTTCTCCAACAATTTCTTTTCGTGTATTCTTTACCCAACTAAAAGTGTCGCTAACCATTGTTTGCCTCAAACAGCTAAAAGAAAGGAAATGTTACCTTTTATCTTCAAGACATTGCAGCATCTTTTGATACAATACAAAAATTTGTTTTGTCCCACAACACTACAGGAAAACAAACGCATATGAGGGTATTATTTGTAGAAAAGATGAAAAACTTTAACGTCGTTTTCTTATCTCAAACAATCCTTTTCTTTCTCATGTGTTACATCCTGTTGTCCTCTAACTATTACTCGCACGTATAAAACTCCTTAAAACTTATGTATAAAGTTTAAAATTTTAAGCTTCTTATAGTTTTTTGTTCAACACAATAAATGTTTAAGTTTTTCCCAAAATAGGAAAAGAAAAATAATGATTTAGTGCTCTATGACCTGAGTTTAAATAGAAAACAACCCATAAACACCAACAACATCATTACCATCTCCATCATCTCATCTATTCTACAGTCCATTTGAAATCATTTGCCAAAAAATACCAACAAAATATTATCTGATGGTTTAAGCTTTATATTATTTTTCCTTAAAATAAGTTAAAATTGGCCTTGTTTTTTTCTGTTTAGCCCTGATTGTGGGGTAAACCACAAGAAAAAGGAAACTCTTACTCTTGCTTTGTGGTTTGAGATAATAGTGTTTAACGAAGAGAAAGGGAGGTAAGTAAAATTCAACTAGTTTTGTGTTTACTTATAAGGTTTCTTATAGAGCATCTGTATCGGGTAAGTATGTAAATGGGATTATGATTTTATCTTAATATAAACAGACTTTTAAAATTACTCTTTCCCTTTCTTTCGCCCCAAAAAAATGCAACTCTGTTTCTAATTTTATTTCCTAACCAGCAGCAGATGTCTTTTGCTAAAGTTTTGTCCAAAAGACAAATAGTTTTTTTTAGTTTTTTGTTTTTAATTTTTAAAATCTTAAGATTTATAGATTTTAGTTAAATTTTCTATTGCCTTTTTGTTTGCTGTTCATTGGTTTCGTTTCATCCTTATTTTGCTTTTTGTGGTCTATAAGTCGTTAAAAGTTTGGTTATTTTAAGACATTTTAAAATCTTTTACATGTTTTTACAGTTATAGAGAAGAAAGTATTGATGAGACTTCCGTTTTAAAGGAAACTTTAATTAAAATTTAAATTATATATGGACAAGAGTACATAGAGCAAAATGAAGCGTAAAGGTCTGATTAACATCTGTGTTTGGTTTAGGATTTAATGAACTATGAACTTTGAAAAGTTTTAAAATTTATAAGAAACACAAATTGACAACACATGAACTTAAAAATATACGCTTGAAAATTTAGAACAAAGCGCTAATTTAAATATAAAAGGTGAAGTAATTATAAAACGCAAATTTTAGTATAAAACGAAAACAAAGTTTTAGAATAATACCTGAGTTTAGGTATAAAAAAGGAGTTTTAGCATAAAGCGTCATTCTTAGTATAAAACAAGAGTTTTAGCACAAAGCATAAGATTTAGTATAAAACGAGATTTTTATTATAAAATGGTTGTTTCAGTTAAAACATCAGTTTTAGTCAGTTTAAGTATGAAATGTTAGTTTTAGTATAAAATGGCAGTTTTGGTATATAGCGACAGTTTTAGTATAAAACATCAGTTTTTGTATAAAACGCGAGTATAAATATAAAACGAAATTTTTAGTATAAAACAATAGTTTTAGTATAAAACGATATTTTTAGTATAAAACCAAAGTTTTAGCATAAAACATCAGTTTTAGTACAAAACGACAGTTTTAGTATGAAACATGAGTTAGTATAAAATAAGACTTTTAGAATACAACACAAGTTTTAGTATAAAATAAGAGTCCTAGTATAAAACATGAATTTTAGTATTAAATACGAGTTTTATTATAAAACACGAATTTTAGTATAAAACAAGAGTTTTAGTATTAAATACGAGTTTTAGCGTAAAATACGTGTTTTGGTATACAACGCGAGATTTAGTATAATACGAGAGTTTTGGTATAAAACAGGAGTTTAATATAAAATGAGATTATTAGCATAAAACAAGAGTTTGAATACAAAACAAGAGTTTGAATATGAGACAAGAGTTTTACTATAAAACGAGAGTTTAAGTATAAAACGATAGTTATAGTATAAAACTATAGTTTTAGTAGAAAACGAAAGTTTTGGTATAATACGATAGTTTTAGTATAAAGCGAGAGTTTTAGTATAAAACTAGATTTTTTAGAATTAAATGAGAGTTTTAGCATTAAACATAAGGTTTAGTGTAAAACACAAGTTTTAGTATAAAACTCTAGTCTTAGTATAAAACAGGTATCTTGGAATAAATTTTAGTATAAAACACTAGTTTTAGTATAAAATACTAGTTTAGTATAAAACACAACTTTTATTTTGAAACATGAGTTATCATAAAATAAGAGTTTTAGAATGAAACACTAGTTTAAAAGAAAATACGAGATTTGGTATAAAATACGAATATAGTATATAGTATAGTATAAAACATGAGTTTTAGTATGAAATACGAGCTTTAGTATAAAACACGAATTTTAGTATAAAACACAAGTTTTATTATGAAACATGATTTAGTATAAAGTACGAGTTCAGAATAAACACTAGTTTTAGTATTTATTATATTATAAAACATGAGCTTTATTACAAAATACGAGTTTTAGTATAAAACACGAGCTTTATTATAAAACACGAATTTTAGTATAAAACACAAGTTTTATTATGAAACATGATTTAGTATAAAATGCGAGTTTCAGAATAAAATACTAGTTTTAGTATTTAGTATATTATAAAACATGAGTTTTATTACAAAATATGAGTTTTAGTATAAAACACGAGCTTTAGTACAAAACACGAATTTTTTCTTTTTTAGTATAAAAAACAAGTTTTAATATGAAACATGAATTAGTAGAAAATGCGAGCTTTAAAATAAAGCAAGAGTTTTAGTATAAAATAAGAGATTTAGTATAAAATACGAGTCTTAGTACAAAACATGCGTTTTAGTATAAGATACGAGTTTTAGTATAAAACTCGAGCTTTAGTATAAAATACAAATTTTAGTACAAAACAAAAGTTTTAGTACAGAACACAAGTTTTAATATAATGTCAGGTTTTAGTATAACACAAATGTTTTAGCACAAAACGAGAGGTTTAGTTTAAAATTTCAGTTTTATCATAAAATGTCAGTCTTAAAATAAAACTGTAATTTTAGTACAAAATCACGACTATTTAAACTATTTAACTTAATTTAATTAAATTTATTTTCTATTTAAAAATTCCCTCTATTACATAAACACGCATTGAAAATTAAAGATGAACTCATCTTAATTGTGGTTTTAATTTATTTCGTTATATTCTCTACTATATAGAGTTAAATTATTGCTGGTTTTGTTTAAGGCTAAAATGTTCATGGACATAGACAGTATGCATGTACTAACTAACCAACACACATTATTTATTTGAAAACTTATCTCATAACATTAATTGTGGTTGGTCATTTCATATGGTAAAATACTACAAAATAGAATACAAAATTGCTTTAGGCTAAAACAACTGCAGAAAATATAAACTGCTATATAAATGATAGTAGTGAACTCCAAACAACAAACAAGTGGACAGTGATTTATGCAACAACTCTAGATGACCATAAATATTGTAACAACAAGCAACACAACGCAAAAAAAAAACTTAAATAAAACTACAAAACAAACACTACCTGTAAAGTCCTTTTTTTAGTTAGAAGGTTTGTTTATTTATTTATACCCCTATATAAGTGCTTTGTATGTGTGCATTTTATAACATTTTATTAGTATGTTAACGAAAATTTTGCTCTGCTTAAAACTCCCCAAGGACCAACTAAAATTAGAAGAGATCAAACTAAACAAATATTTAACCCGAAACAACTCAATTAATTTGAAAGGCTTCTAGCTGCTTCTTCCTTTTTTTTAGTTTTTTCTCTGCTTTAAGTGACATGAATTTATTGGCACGAAATTATAACAATACGTAACATTCTGGCAAGTTTTTTCTTACGTAAGTATTAAACTAGAAAACTTTGTATCCTTTTTTGTTAATTTTTCCTTGCGTGTCTTCTTCCTTTTTTTCTTTTTGTTATTTTTATTTTCTATCATCGATGAAGTTTTTATTTGTGTTTAGTCATTCTTTTATGGCAAACAGTGTTTATTGTTATGGTTAAATCCCATGTAATCATCAAGACATTATTGTTATTATGAAATTTCTTCATTATGCTGCACTATATACACACTGTCTCCTTTTTATATTAACAGCATCCCCACCATAACTTAAAGAAAAGTGAAAGAAACAAGAAAAAAATAGACAAAAACACAAAATAAGCTGGCTACATTATAAAAAGTAACTAAAAACAACAATAAACTTGTCACAAGGATACTAGCGAAGGATATTAAGGAACAGTGTTTCAAAATATCAGTTTTTATTAAAAAAAATTAATTGAAATTCTTCAAAAAAATGCTTCTTTGATTACAAAACGTGAATTATTGTATAAAATGCGACTTTTCATATAAAACGTCTATTTTAGTATAAAAAGTCTATTCTAGTATGAACTGTTTAGTATGAAATATCTATCTAAAAAAAACATCAGTTTTAGCATAAAACCTTTATTTTAGTATAAAACTTCAGTTTTAGCATAAAAAGTCTGTTTCAGTTTAAAACCTCATGTTTTATTATAAAATGTTCGTTTTAGTATAAAAATTTAGTTTTAGTATAAAACTTTAGTTTTAGTATAAAACTTTAGTTTTAGTATAAAACTTTAGTTTTAGTATAAAATGCTTGTTTTAGTATAAAACTTTCGTTTAGTATAGATCGTCTGTTTTAGTACAAAACTTCCGTTTTACTATAAAATGTCGGCTTCAGTACAAAACGTTTGTTTAGGTATAAAACGTCTGCTTTAGTATAAAACATCGGTTTAGATATAAAGCGTCTGTTTTAATATAAAAATTTTAGTAAACTTGTCATAAGGATACTGACGAAGTATATTAAGGAACAGTGTTTCAAAATAGCAGTTTTTATTAAAAAAATAATAATAATTGAAATTTTTCAAAAATGCTTCTTTTAACACAAAACGTGAATTTTAGTATAAAATGTAACTTTTAGTATAAAACGTCTGTTTTATTATAAATTGTCTGTTTTAGTATAAAACATCCATTTTAGTATAAAACATCTGTTTTATTATAAATTGTCTGTTTTCGTAAAAATCGTCTGTTTTAGTATAAAACTTCAGGTTTAGTATAAAACGTCTGTTTTATTTAAAAAAAAAACATATTTTAGTATGAAACGTCTGCTTTAGTATAAAGCGTACGTTTCACTATAAAAGGCCAGATTTAGTATAAAACGTCTGATTCAATATAAAACGCCTGTTATAGTATAAAATGTCTGTTTTAGTGTAAAATGTCTGTTTTAGTATAAATCGTCTGGTTTAGTGTAAAATGTCTGTTTTAGTATAAAATATCTGTTTTAGTATAAATCTTCTGTGTTAAACATGAGTTTTAGCATAAAACTTGAGTTTTAGTATAAAGCTAGATTTTTATTATAAAACGGGAATTTTGGTTTAAGACGTTAGTTTTAGGATAAAATTAAAGTTTTATAATAAAATTAGAATTTTAATGTAAAACTTTAGCGCTTATATAAACAATTATTTTGGACCCATTTCATTACACTATTCTTATTGCTGCTGCTCTTGTTGTCCTGTTTACAACAAGAACTTACTCATTATAAAGTTTTTTATTTTCACTCATTTCAATGGTTGAGTCCTTGGTTTAATATCTCATTAAACGATTTGCACCAACAAAATTAGCAACATTTACACACGCATACACAAACAGTCCCACACTCAAACAAACAGGATATCAATGATTTAAAGAAAAAAGTACAACGAATAAAACAAGTAAGAATAACACCAAAAACAAAAGTAAATAAGAAACAAGAAAAAAAAACAGTCGTTAATTTCTTTTTATGAATCTAAAGGGAATCGTTTAAACAAAAGTAAGTCCATGAAATGATGATATAGAAGAACAAAATTACTCCAAAAGACTCTTGAGAAAGTGGCTACAAAAACGCAAGACAAATTCTCACGATTACAAAAAAAAAAAAAAAAAAAAAAAATAATAATAAGAAAGAAAAACAATGAATTAAATGGCCAGATAAATATCACAGCTAAGCTGTTGTCCACCAAAAACTACATGTCTGTCCAAATATTTGTCTGGCCTTTTTTTAATAGCAACAGCCTCAGACCCATAAAACGTTATAGCACAGTCAGCAGTTAACACAACAATTTCATCATACAAAAAGGGAAGGGGAGAATAGTATAACTCCCTTGGATTATAAGACTACAATGAATTGGACATTCTAACGAGCAATTAGATTTCATTTCTTACTGGGGAATTAATTGCTTTTATAGCCATATTCTTTTTCATTTACTTATAAAAAAATATATGTATATATTGGAGGGGGTAAAGATTATTTCAACATCTGGAATTTGTTTAGTTTATTTCCTTTTATTAACAATTATCCAATAACCTATGAAGTCTTTATAGTATTTTACTAAGATAGTTTAAGAGAAAAAGAAGAAAAGAGTCATAATCATACAGTTCACACTACTTGACAACGTAAGCACCTTTTAGCTTGGAAAATGTTTGAATATGGAGGTGAAAGGCAAATAGCATTGAGTGTCAGCTGCTCTGATGATAGTTTTGGGTGTAATTATTTTTTATTGCAAATTGGGTATGATAAAGTAAAATTTAATTTAGTAGTTATATTAAATTTTATCTTTAAGGGATTTAGTTAAGATATAGTAAATTATTTGCAAAGAGAAAAGCAAAAAGAAAAAAAAAAAACTAAAAAGCAACAAAAAAAAAAGCAGAAATAAACAAAAAATGAATGGATTCAAACAAAATTAGATTTGCAGAAAATTGTAGGTAAATTTTATTTTTATATAAAATTTTCACAAAATTTTCTTTTATAAAAAAAAATTTATTAAATTGTATTTTTATAGAAAATTTTTATTAAATTTTCCTTTTATAGAAAATTTTTCATAAATTTTCTTTTAACTTTCTTTTTATAAAAAAATTTTTGTTTGTTTTATAGAAAATTTTGTTTAATTTTTTGTTTATTTTATAGAAAATTTTGTTTAATTTTTTTTTTAATAGATAATTTTCGTTGTTTTCTTTTTATAGACAATTGTCAACGAAGTTTAATATTTATAAAAATAATTTTAAAAATTAAATTTTCTTTTATAGAAAATATTCTTTTCTTAGAAAATTTTCGCAAAATTTTCTTTTTCTAGAAAATTTTCGTCACACTTTTACACATAATTTTCGTTTAAATATTTTTTTTCTTCTTAAAGAGAATTTTTGTTAATTTTTTTTAATTTTCATTGAATTTTCTTTTTATAGAAAATTTTCTTTTTATGAAAATTTTCGATCAAATTTCTTTAATAAAAATTTTTCATTTAATTTTGTTTTTATAGAAAATTTTCATCGAATTTTATATTTTCTTTTTATAGAAAATTTTCATCGATTTTTCGTTAAATTTTCTTTTTATAGAAAATGTTTGTTGAATTTTCTTTTTATTGAAAATGTGAGATAAATTTTCTTTTTATAGAAAATTTTCATTGATTTTTCGTTAAATTTTCTTTTTAT
Source organism: Protocalliphora azurea (assembly GCA_932274085.1). Taxonomy (NCBI): domain Eukaryota; kingdom Metazoa; phylum Arthropoda; class Insecta; order Diptera; family Calliphoridae; genus Protocalliphora; species Protocalliphora azurea. The sequence goes on from OW026523.1 coordinate 133,011,044, forward strand.
AGAAAATGTTTGTTGAATTTTCTTTTTATTGAAAATATGAGATAAATTTTCTTTTTATAAAATATTTTCGTTAAAATTTTTTTATGAAAATTTTTGGCAATTATTTTCTTGTAGAAAACTTTTATTGAATTTTCTTTTTGTAGAAAATTTTCATTGAATTTTCTTTTTATAGAAAATTTTCGTTAAATTTTCTTTTTATAGAAAATTTTCGTTAAATTTTCTTTTTATAGAAAATTTTCGTTAAATTTTCTTTTTATAGAAAATTTTCGTTAAATTTTCTTTTTATAGAAAATTTTCGTTAAATTTTCTTTTTATAGAAAATTTTCGTTAAATTTTTCACTTATAGAAAATGTTCACTAAAGATTCTTTTATAGAAAATTTTAATTAATTTTTCTTTTTATAGGAAATTTACATATGGGGAATTCTCTTTCTACGTTTACCTTTAAGAAACCGACCTTAAACCGCAAATATTTTTTTTATTTAGATTTTTTAAATTAACTTTTGATACAATTATGTTAACAGCAACTAGTAGGGTAAAACAACAAAATTTCAGGATCTGAAATGGTTCCATGTGATACCGGCAAACGCTCAAAGTTAAAAAAATCAAAAAAAGTGTTTAAGAATAAGAAGTTCTTTTTTCTTTTTTTTGATTGTGAACCCAATATGTTCAAAATTTTAATTTTTTTGCAGTTTTTCGATTAGAAAATTTACACCGTTTCGAGTATAGAAAAATAACGAATGGAGGTTTATTGCCTTTATAATTATGAATCGTTTGACATACATCTCACTAATGTGCTCTCAATAGCAGCGCTATAGAGGGTTCTCAACCTTGAAGAGAAAAAACGGAGATGCCTTTCAAAGGTGCCAAGGCACACTCATAGCGTAATTTCAATGAAGCTAAATTATAGCATGGTCAAAAAAAGTTTTCCAAATTACATATTAAAATCGTTGTGGCGCGATAAAATTTTAATTACTAAAACGTTGCAGCTCTCCAAAATCGATCTTAAATTTGGCGAACTTTTTTTTATTTATTTTTTTTTCCATTTTATGTGAAATTATATTTATAATGAGTAAGTACATCTATTCTTTTATAGTTAAGCGAAAAATAGGTTTCAAAAAAAATAAAAAAAAAATTGCATAAAAAGTATTCACAAATCGTTTAGACACACCAAAGGCGCTAATTGAAATTGGTGGAAATGTACAGCACTCTGCAGCTATTATTATAGCCTATATCGATATTAAGTGGTACTTCAAAATTATTTCGCGTTTGAATTTAATGCAACTTTTGACATTTTTTGGGTGTGTATTTTTCTCATTGAAAAATTTATTTTATAGTTATATAAATAATATATGCAACTTTTTATTTATTAACATCATTTAAAGTTTTTTTTTGTGGTTAAATGTGAAAAAAGTATCAGCGATTTAAATGCATTAAAAATATATATATTAAAAATCTATGTACATTTTGTTTTTTGCTCTATATTCTAGAGGGAGGTTTAAATAGATTTGCGGTTGAGATTATCTTCAATAATATAAAATTTACCGAACCTCCTTTAATTTGTATTTCATATTCGTCTGTTTAGGTTGCATATACGCATTTATTATTGATATTGGATTTAAAATGAAATTTTTACAATATTTTTTAACTTCTGAATTTTAACTATCATAACATTAGAAATTTAAAATTAAAAAAATTTTTTGATTATCAAATATTAAAAATATGCAAAAATTTTTTTATAAATTAAAAAACGAGAAAATCTATAAAAAATAAGATATTATTTTCGGTGTCATCAACAACATCATATCACTTTTAATTTGTATTTTAGAAATATTGATGTGTATTATATAAGTGCGGCAATTTTTCAATTTTGTTGCAAATAGAATTTTGTAAATTTTTTATTACTTTCTCTTTTAAACCTCCATAATGCCGTTCGCTAACAGTAGTAAGTAGCGTTTTGATGTGTCATTAAAAAAATTAAAAAATTTTTTTGAACCCCAAAAGTAAACGAGTTTGAAGAAATACCATATGTATATAAATTTTATGTATTAGTTGAATAGATTTTTTTTTTAAGAAAATTTTCATTAAATTTTATACATATAAAATTTTAGTTGGCTTTCTTTTTATAGAAAATTTTCGTTAAATTTGTTCATAGAAAATTTTTGTAATTTTTTTATAGACAATTTTTGTTAAATTTTCTTTTTATAGAAAATTTTTCTTTAAATTTTCTTTTTTTCTTAGAAAACTTTTCTTTAAATTTTCTTTTTTTTAGAAAATTTTTCTTTAAATTTTCTTTTTTTTAGAAAATTTTCATAAAATTTTCTTTTTGTTTTTTGAAAATTTTCATTAAATTTGCTTTTTTTTGAAAATTTTCATTAAATTTTCTTTTTTTTAGAAAATTTTTATTAATTTTTTTATAGAAAATTGTTATTAAATTTTATTTTTATAGAAAATTGTCATTAAATTTTATTTTTAAAGAAAATTTTCGTTAAATTTCTTTTTTTTTTAGAAAATTTTCATTAAATTTTCTTTTTTCGAAAATTTTTTATAAATTTTCTTTTTATAGAAAATCTTTTTTCTTAGAAAATTTTCATTAACTATTTCTTTAGAAAATTTTCATTAAATTTTCATTAAAATTTCTTTTTTTTAGAAAATGTTCATTAAATTTTCTTTTCTATAGAAAATTTTCATTAAATTTTCCTTTTATGAATTTTAAATTTTCTTTTAATTAAATTTTATTGAATTTTCCTTTTAAGAAAATATTATCAAAATTTTTTTAAGAAAATTTTATCGAATTTTCTCTTTTAAAAATTTTTACTGAATTTTCTTCCCAGCAAAAATAAATAGAAGTAATTTTTACGGAAGTATTCTTTCACTACTTCCAAAGTTTCAGTAGGCGTACGGTTTCTTATGCTTAAGAAGTTATATAAAGATAAATTTTTCTGATATAAAACTTTGAGAATTTACAAATACTTCTAACTTAATAATAACTATTATAATTGGTGAAAAATATTTGGTTTACGTAAAAATTAAAAGTAATTTCCTTGAACTGATAAAAAAAGTACATAAAAAATCAGTCTTACATGACATTGACATTGAGAATATGACTAGTCAGTGAATAGGTATCAAAAAAGAGAACATCTTGCAATGACAAGCCTACGTTAAATTTATTGGAAATGATCAGAATTTGCACCACTTCTGGATTACAAGTTCAGGATTTTATTGAATTCTTTAGATGTTCTTGTTTTGCTGGGCTTTTAAGAAAATTTCGCCAAATTTTCTTTTTAAGAAAATTTCGCCACATTTTCTCTTTAACAATATTTTACCAAATTTTCTTTTTATATATAAAAGTGTTATCTGTAATTCGGGGATGTGAGTACGTATGTTATCCTTTCACATACTCCCCCTTTCACCCATTAACATTAATTTTTATATAAATTTTATTTAAAAGAGAAAAAAGTATAATCATGTCTTACTTAATTATTCTTTAAACTCGATTAAATAAAAAGCAGTAAAATTTTTTTTAAAATATTCTTACTCTTAAAAGAATACATTATTATTTTACCAATTATAATTTCACAAACAAACTTAAGGTGGCACATTAAAACACACAAGGAGAAGTTCATATAAAAACGGGGTGAGATTAAGAAACCTTGATTATACACAAAAAAAAGGGGGATACAAAGGCTTTTACTTGAGTTTTGTAACAAAATAGAAATCTTCTTCTACTCTACAATTAAAATGACGTAAAAATACCACTTGGCATAAATTAACTTAAAAATTAAGCGTCCTGCAGTCGGAGAACGGATATGAAGACTTAACGAATAAAGTATTTTGTGGATTAACATGCATAAAATGTTGAAATATAAAAATAAAACAACAACATTGAAATAAAAATTTTTAAATAAAATAAAACTTGTTTAAATTGTAATGTGTATGTTGTAGAATAAAACAACGACAATTATACACATACATACACATTACTGAAATGCTCTCACACTCCTTAAATATGACAGAGGTAACTACTTTAAAATGTTCAGTTATGTAGTTAAAAGTATAAAGTTAACAGTGCATTTAAGAAGTATGACAATAGTTTATAAAATTTAGTAAAAGTAGAATGTCTGCTCTGACATTTCATATTATTTTCAGCGTTAAAAAAATTAAAAAATGTCAAAAGATATAATATCATTGGTTGGAGTATAAAACTTTTATTGCCCACTATCGCTTTACTAACTTTTACTCAACCATTCTAGTTCAGTTGAGTTGAATTCTGTTCAGTCATGTTAATCAGTTTATGATAATTATTTGTTACAAATTGTTAAGCTTGGCACGAACTTTACCAAAGGAATTAACATAAACAACATTATACGACAAAACCCACCAATACCTACACTCTTCAGGATACATTTCTTCAACTACATAAACTTTTAATTCAAACGCACACTAGAGCGAAATTCATATAAAAATGTAACATCTAAATTAAAACACAATAATGAGTGCAGGATGAAAATATAAATTCAAAGGGATAAAAAAAGTTTTAAATTATACGAGTTTGAATATAAGCCACCAACTACACACACCCCAACCCTTTTTAGAATGCTAGCACTCATATATATTCACTTGTTTAATTTTTTACAATTACAATTAAAAAACATTGTCATATTTAAGTATTTTGGAAATTTTAAATGACATTTATATTATACAGACAGTTTAGCAGAAATTAAAAGAAACTTCTTGTCTTAGTTGTTTGAAAAAAATGTTTAATGCAAAGTAGATTAAAAGAGATATTAGGTAGGGGTGGAAGTTCCATCTTGTTTTATGCAAATAAATTTTAGTGTTGTTTTTTTTAATTTTCAAAACATTCTAAATTACCAAAGAAATTGTGAGGAAGTTTGTATTAAGTATAATATTGTTTCATGTCCTTCGAGTCTTCGCACAAATACACGAAAGTTACACAGACTATAGTGTTATTACATATGAAGTGTGACATAGTTCAAATATCAGCCGATTCTTTACTCGATTGCAAGAATAGGAGAGGTCCAAGTTTCAATAACTCTATTACATAGATCTAACTACAATTAAGCTATGATGTTGCTTATGTTGATTTTCGAATCATTGATCGATTGCAACTAATCCTATTGTTCGTAAAATCCCACAAGAAAATATCTAACGGTGTCTTATCGCACGATCATGGTTGGCAATTTACATCGCCGTCGCGAGAGATAACCATACCTTTCAATCGTCTAAATTCGCTCGTTGTATTCAAATATATCTCCGCTTAAATTGAGATCCACTTCTAAAGTCTCCGGAGCCAAAACAGCGAACATAAGGTGTTGTCATAGTCTTTAATTTAGATCTTCTGGGACAGTTCAATTTTGTACGAGTGCAGACTCAACTCGAATATTTTATTAAAAAAAAAAAAAAAAAATATGAAAATGCAAAGCAACAATTTTTACAAAAATTTTATATAAAGGGAAAATTTTCACCAAAAAGAAAACTTTTTAAAATAGAATTTAAGGAAAATTTTCTATAGAAAGGAAATGTGCACGAAAATTTTCTATACCAACTAAATTTAAAGAAAAATTTCTATAAAAAGAAAAGTTGACAAAAATTTCTGTAATTTTTTTTTTCTATGAAAGGAAAACTCATAAAGAATTTTCTATAACATAAAATTTTCCAAAAAATGTTATTATAAAGAAAATTTGTATGAAAAGAAAATTTCTATAAAAAAAATATTAAAAAAGTAAAATTTATAAGAAGATTTTTTGCTAATCTATTTTCTATAAAAAGAAAATTTAACGAAAATTTTATTTAGAAACAAAATTTAATAAAAAAAATTATGGAAAATTTTTTATAAAATCAAATTTTATAGAAAACTCTATAAAATTCTACAAAAATTTTCTATAAAAAAAGCATTACAAAAATTTTCTATAAAAAAAAATATTTAACGAAAATTTTCAAAAAAAAAAAATTCTATGGAAAGAAAATTTAACGAAAATTTTCTATAAAAACCAAATTTACAGAAAATTTTCTATAAAAACCAAATTTACAGAAACTTTTCTGTAAAATTTTGAAAAAAGAAAGAAAATTTAAAGAAAATTTTCAATAAAAAGAAAATCTAATGCAAAATTTCTTTAAAAAAAAGAAATTATTAAAAACTAAATTTTAACGAAAAATCTCTGTAAAAAGTAAATTTAACGTAAAATTTCTATAAAAAGAAAATTTAATGAAAAATATCTATAAAAAGTAAATTAAAATTTTTCTGTAAAAAGTAAATTTAACGAAAATGGCCTATAAAAAGTTAATAAAATTGGAAAGTTTTAATTAAGTATCGAAAATTTTCTACAAAATCAGAATTTACCTAAAAATGTATATAAAAAAAAATTTATTGAAAATTTTCCATAAAAATAAAATTTATTGAAAAATTTTTATAAAATAAAATATATTGAAAATTTTCTATAAAAAGAAAATTTGACGATAATTTTCTATAAAATGATAAGTTATCAAAAATGTTCTATAGGAATCAATCTAAGCCTTTTATCAGCACCCATAGCTTACAGTGACATATAGCCATTCGACATTTGCACATATACAAAAAAAGCGCCAATAGAGAGCGTAAAAATTCAAAATAAACTAACAAATCTGACAAATAAAAAGCTTCGAAAAATAAAATATAAATATAAACAAATCACTCAATACTTTCTAAACTTTCCAACCTCTCTCTCCTCGATCAACGGTCTAAGCAGACAATTAATATAAAGTTCAAAGGGGCCATTCATTACATAGTTTTAGGTAAATAATCCTGGTATTAATAGGTACCAGTATGTTCTACAGACTCTTTACTACGAAATAGTTGACTTGGCATGAAATCACCCTTTCCATGACCCAATATTCTATAACCAAGGTAAGAAAAAAATTTGAAAATGTCTTTTAACATTTTACTGACAAGTAAGTCGTGTGGAAAAAACTTTAAATAAGTCTTCACATAAATATCTCAATAAAAACGGCAACAGCAAGCATTAAATGATAAAATGTTTTTCCGAATTTAAGCTTAATTATTTATGATCAGAAAACTATAAAGAAAAACAAAAATAAAGTTAAGTATTCCAAAAAGGTTCTACACACTAGCCTGTCGTGTTTACTATAAATACACAGAAAAAAAATAATAATAAAAGTGGACTTCAATTACGAAATTGCTTATATTAATTAAATTTTTGTTTAATTTTGCTCCAGTCAACAAAATGTTAATATTAATTAATTATTGTAATTGATCTGGGCTTAAATTTCAATGAATTTTTTTTTAATCAAATTAATCAGAATTATGATTGAAAATTTGCTTAAAAACAACTAAAAATTTTATTGGTTCAATTATACGATTCATTAATTCCTCCTTCAATAAAAACTCACAGAATTAAATATAATTATTTATTGAATTATTAGAAATATAATAATAAAAATAATACAATACAAGTAAAATTAAATGAAAAAAATAATAATAAAATAAAACTCCAAATTTGATTGAGGGAAACGAAACTTGGTTCATATATAGTTTCATTTTGGCGTCATATACTCGTACACCCTGTTGAAATCACCGATGATCACGTAAAAATCAGATTTTTGTAATATTTGTCCTTGAGTATCCCATGAAGCTTAGATGTGATTATTGTCGACTTTTTAAAAATATATGTCAAGTTTAGTTTCATTAAATTTTGGTGTTATACACTTATTAAATAGGTTTTGCAATAATGTATGTATGTAGTGTATGTACGAGGGCGGATCAATAAGTCTGTGACTTTTGGAACTTCCCTAGTAGTTATATGAAGTGCAACACTATTCCCATCAAGTACCACCTGTTAATAGACTATTGTCAAATTTTGAGCAAGTGTCATCATTTACTTTGCGTTTAACAGCTGTTCAAAACATACAACCTCGTGTATTTTTCTAAAAATGGAAAAAAGTGAATTTCGACTGCTCATTAAACATTATTTTTTGCGAAAAAAAAACGTTGTGGCCTCACTAGTACAAATGACGCTGAACGTTATGGACGGCCAATTGAGGTCAGTACACCCGAAAATGACGAAAAAATCCACGATATGGTGTTGGCCGACAGAAGAGTAAAAGTGCGTGAGATTGTTGATGCCATAGGCATTTCATATGGCAGTGTGGTTTCGATTTTAAATGATAAGCTGGGTTTAAGAAAGTTGTCTGCAAGATCGGTGCCGCGTTTGCTCTCAATTGACCATAAACGTAAACGTGTAACAACTTCAAAGGATAGGTGGGAGTTCTTTAACCGCAATCCGGATGAGTTTTTGCGGCGTTTTGTAACTGTGGATGAAACATGGATCCATTACTGTACTTCGGAGACCAAGCAGCAGTCTAAATAATGGGTTTCTCCGGGTGAACCTGCTCCGAAGAAGGCCAAGGTAAGTTTGTCGGCCAATAAGGTGATGGCAACAGTTTTTTGGGATGCACACGGTATAATCCACATCGATTACCTTCAAAAGGGAAAAATAATAAACGGTGAATATTATGCCAACTTATTAGACCGATTTAATGAGGATTTAAAAAGAAAACGACCCCATATAGCCAAGAAAAAAATTCTTTTTCATCAAGTTAAAGCACGAGTGCACACGTGTGCAGTCTCAATGGCAAAACTCTATGAATTGGACTACGAATTGGTACCTCATCCGCCATGTTCTCCGGATTTAGCCCCTATTGACTACTTCTAATTTCCAAATTTAAAGAAATGGCTCGGTGGAAAGAGATTCAGCTTCAACGATGAAATTATTGACCAAACAAATGCCTATTTTAAGGGCCTCGAAATATCACATTTTTAAGCAAAATAAATGACGACACTTGCTCAAAATTTGACAGTAGTCTATTAACAGGTGGTACTTGAGGGGAATAGTGTTGCATTTCATATGACGGGGATATCTACAATAGCATCGAAAGATTAATAATCTCATCAAATATTTAAAATTTCTACTTACTAAATAATTATACAATAAATACGTCACCGAAAACTAAGGAAATCATATAAATCTTTCGAAGTATTTTTTAGTAGCTGTCGATTTTAAAGCAGTTAAAAATTTAATTACATTAATTAATAATATAATTAAATTTCAACATAAAATGAATTAATTATTTTATTAAAAAAATATTTGGAATAATTTTTTCTGTGTACATAAATGTGCACAGAGAAATGGTCGAAATGTTTTGAAAACTAACAAACACTAACTGAATAGTTAAATGACAAAGTTGAAACATCTTCAAATATAAATGATATACAGTACAAAAAGCCCACTCCCAATATATTAACAACTTAATTCCAGTTACGAGTTTAATAAACATGTAAATTAACTTTGTCTTCCTACTCTTGAAGAAAGACAACCGCAAAAGTTGATTTACCTTTTATTTTGGGGAGGAAAAAATATATAATTTTCTTAATAAGTTTTTATTTTGCACTTGTTCTTAAAGAAATCTAATAGTTTTTGACAATTCTTTCTCTTTCCTAGAAAAAAGATAAAAACTTTTATTTATGTTTTATTGAAACACAAAATAAAACCTAGAGTTTTTTTTTTAAATATGTAACCAACAAACTTCTTCTTTAATTGTTAAGAAGTATTTTTTAGTGTTGGAGTAGTTTTCTCTCATACTTTCATATGCTGACAATTAAGAAATTAAGTTGCCACTTAAATTAACTGTCAGTTTGACAGTCAGACATCTTGTTTTGTACGATGAGCGAGAGTATAAAATTGTTTACATTATCAACAGTCTAACACCTTTTGAAAAGTTTTTATCTTTACTTCTGGCATTACATTTCCAAACTATTTTTATACCTGCTTAGCAAACAGTGAACCTGTTATCCTGCTGTGTTGTGTGCTCCATTATAAATGCCACTCATAATTAAATCAAATATTTGTCTGCCTCCATTAATACTCCATATACATACATATGTGTGGTAGATGTGTGTTGTTTTTGTGTACGTGGAATAAGTTTATCGTAAACTTTTAACTTTTTTACCATTAAGCCAACCTCCAAAAACAACTAACAGCAAAATTATAAACAACTACAAGTATAATGCTACCTGTAGCTAGTATTTTGCTCATAGCATTTCCTTTTTGTCATTTTCCCTGGAGGTTTGGAGAAAGAGTACTATAATATATTTGTATATTTGAATTCAAATTTATCTGCAAGTACTTGTAAGTGTAATAGTTTATATGAATATGTTTCCTGTTCCTTTTCATCTGTAAGTATCAGTAACAAATAATTACTATCATTTACTGAATTCAGTAAAAAACTTTATTTTATATCACATATCACGTCAAAGTTTAAGTGTCATTCTATAACACCAGGGGAAGTAGAATTTGTTTAAATATGTTTTTTTGGTAAATATTTTTATTACTCATATTCTTATTCAAAGAAGGAGTTTAAATTTAGGTTTCCTTTAATTAAAATATGACAAGAAAGTATTTCAAATAAAATAGTTTTTAATTAAGATAAATGGAAATGTCACAAGAAGTTAAAGTTGAATTTAATTTTCTTTTGTGATACTAAATGATTTAAAATTTATGGAATTATTAGGTTTACATACAATTGAATGACGCACTGTAGCGCACTTTTTCCGATATTTAGTTTAGTTTTAGTTAGTTTCTTCAAATAATAAGATACGTTCGATTCATTAATATGGAAAGTCCCTCTATCAAAACTCATGAATAATATAACAACTCTCTCTTCAAAAAAATGTCTATATTTCTGTTATTATTCCTTATCTTTTCATGTGTATTCATGTCTCTTATTTTTCGAAACTTTGTTGAAGTTTTTCCACTAAGTGTGGGTCTATATTAAAATGGTATAAAATAAGCTTACGGACTTAGCTTGTAATTGTTATCGCCCTGGAATATAATATCATTCAAATGTTCGCAAACACATGACTGCATAAATCCTAAAAATTCAAACTTCATTGACTCTTCGTGTAGATATGGATGAATTTTGAGCGATTTCCTAGGTTATGTCGATTTTAATATCGATTATGGTTTATTGGCACAAACATGTGACTTCTGCCGACAAGAAAAAGATTTGCAATGCCAGTTCGCACATATTGATACTCTCAAATAGTTCGGTCAGAAAATCCTTGTGGTGTTCGGTGCATGGAACGTAACGCAATCCTGCTGGAAGCACATATTGTCCTAGTCTAAAAGGTTCATTTCAGACCAAAATAAATAAAATAAATTATCAGTATTTCGCTTTCGAAAAATTATATCACTAATACGAAATCCTCATCAAACAGTGACTTATTGTAGATACAGTGTTAGCCGGTGAAACTCTTGTGAGATTGCGTCGTCCCATAAAATAGCCATTTATCCAAAAATTTACACTATAAATGGAGATAAATTTTGGCCAAAATTCGGGACTCCTTCCAAACACTCCGAATCCCAGTTTTTAAAGTTGGTTTTTATACAGGTACATGCCGAAATCTCCACGCCAAATTCGTTGAAACTTGCGAAGGTTCAAGCAATTTTGCAAAGCGAGGAAGCAACTACTTCGAGTTCTTTTGCATTGTTATCTAGCGAATCACTTGTGGGTTGGCTTCATCCCATAATATACCTCTTTACCAAAATTTATCTATAGTGATACTGGGAATTTTTATATAAATGGCTGTTTTATAACACGACACAAACTCACAAGATTTTGTGAGATATATCTACAAAAAGTTACTGTTTGAGGCGGATTTCGGATTAGGGTATCATTTTTCGAAAGCGAAGTCAATGGCTATAATTAATTTTATTTATTTTGGTTTGAATTGAACTTTTTAGACTAGGATGATATGTACTTCCAGCGGGAAGGCATTACGTTCCACACACCGAATACCACAAGGGATTTCTGACCGAACGATTTGAGAGTATCAATATGTGCGAACTGACATCGCAAAACCTTTTTTAACGGCTGAAGTTACACACAGAACCTTTCCAATTACTCCTAAGCTCACTTTGCAAACAAAGAACTTTGTTTATAGTCATTAACTCTGAGCTTCTTTCAGATTTCATATTGGAAATTATTTCCAATTACTCCAAAGCTGCGGAACAATATTAATATTTAATATTTGAAAGTCCGAGCTTTTCGGTAAGGCGAGTCAGCGACTGTCTTGCAAACTTATTTGCACAGTGGCGAGGTTCTTGGCCGATCTAGCTTTTTTTTAATATACAAGATGATGGCTTACCGCACCGTTCACAGCGAATTTACAACCAACATTGAAGAGTCGACTTCGAAGGTTCACTATCTATGCCGTAAAATAGGCATGTGCGCTTCTTAACGTTAATTTTACTAACAAAGTTTTATCATTTAGTTGCGCTACTCCATCGAGTAACTTTCCATGATGATTGGGCTTGAGGAAGTCAATTAAAGTCAATTCATAAAAATAATCTAAGGGTTTAAAATCTCAACTTTAGAGCGCTAATTGACCTCTCCCCCTATTAACATGATTTCCGAATTTAGAAAGCAAAAGTTTCATTGTTTGATTCTGACATTTGATTAAAATCATAAATCCAATATTCAGTTTCAAATCAACTAAAGGCCATTTTCGCAGCATTTTGGAAAAATATCAAATATCCAAATTTCAGTGAAACAGCTTAGTTCATATGGAACTACCGTAAACTCTGTATAAAGTCCGCTCATATCCTGAGTGCATTCAGACTCTGAGAAGAAAACTCAATAAGATACTTATGACTTTATTTCAGTAGAGTCCAACAGTGATAGAAAAGATGTTACATCAACTATTCCACCTCTTCGTTTAAACAACTTCTGCAGCAATCATTATTGAAAAACATTTATACTTCGCGATATTCGACATTAAAAGTGAAGTTGTTTCTCAGTAAAAGCCAAAAGTTCCCTGGCCTTTTTCTATTAAAGGGAAGCCTAAGGAATCCAGATATGATTCAACCTACGCGACTATTCCTCAAGTCGACCTTTCGATCATATTCGAAATTTCCTTCCAATGAAATATGAGTCAGTGTTGCTTCACCGAGACTTTTTAGGTCCTGAAAAGATTTTCCGCCAATATGTTTTCATTTCAGTAGTGTAGAACAGTAATAGAAAATATGTTGCATCGACTATTTTTTCTCTCCATTTAAACAACTTCTGCATTAATCATTATTAAAGACATCTATACTTCATGATATTTGTCATTATAAATGAAATTCTCTCCTGCTAATAATCAAAAGTTCTATTTCAATCAAGTGAAGGAATATCTATATCATTTATCCTACAAGACTATACATGAATATTTATACTACTTATGTTTGAGATTCTGTTACAATCCGTTACAACCATCAGTTATTTCGTTTCTTCTAGGGGTGTCCCTATTACCTAGACTCATGTTATTTTAGTTGAAACATAAAATTGTGAGCAGGACATTAAAAGCAACTGGACAGTTCACATAAAAGTCGATGGTCGGTCTTTCTGAAATATGTTCCACAATTTTGTCTGCAGTGAAGGAAACATTTCGAGGTAAAATCCACATGGGATAATTCACACATTGATAATTTATGATATCGACTTTTTGACACTATTCATTTACAACTTTTGATCACACGGAAACAAAGTAAATATTGTTATTTAACAAAATAATATCAATGCGGTATCAATTCCTCCTTATTGATTTGAGAACGCAAAGTACAATTTGAATACCTACAGGGTTGGTGCACTATCGACAACAAATGGTGTCATTTTGTACACGAATGTGTTCAATATTTCTCTCGGTATAGCATTTATGGACTAAATGTTTCTCATCCCAAAAATATTCAAAATGTAAACGGGTTAAAACTTCCAATTCCATTTAAAGTTTTCCCGAGAAAACAACAGCACTAACACTCATATCACAATATTGCCATTACTATGATCCGTTGCATGCATCATTTATATTTTTGTCAAACTTAATATTGCATCATATTTTTTATTAGTTTATTTTTCTTGAAAAAAAAGTCAGTCAGTCAGTAACAACAAAAACACCAACAAAGTAGTATTTTTGTTTCAACAACTGAATCCTTCCTATTCCGTAGGAGCCCAGTTCATGTTCATTTCGCACATGCAATGAAGCGTTTTGTCAGTTTATGTTGAAAACATGCCAGTGTATGTTCTTGTGTCTATATGGATTATTGGTGGTCATAAATTCAAACTGTTCAAAATCCCACTTAATAGCCTTCGTCGTTTGTCCATAACCCTGGGTGGCAGCAGCAGCAGCTACTCAACTCTTTTAGCTTTACTAGTTTAACTATAGTTGACCATGTGTTCGTCTAGAAGGCAATATATGAGCAACGATTAATTTTGCGGCTTCGTTTGGTTTTTATTGGTAGTGGTGTTTGTGAGGCCATCTGTAACAATATAAATATATTTGCATACTCAACTATCACAACACACTGTTTGTCTACATTCTACAACTCTTGTTTTAAAGCTCCCTTAAGTCATATGGAATTTGGAAAGTGTGTATCATCAATTTAACTGTTAAACAGGGGAATTCAAAAAGGGAAATTTAACCTAAGATAGTTAGTCCAAGGATTAAATCGGAGTTCCACGTTAATAAAAAATTTAAATCACGGAAAAACAAATCTGATCTGATCTTTAATACTTCGAATAATTTCAAAGCTAATCAATATAAAGTCGACAGATGAATTTGCAATTATTTTCATTCTTTCAGCTCCCTTCACAAATCTCAGCCTTATTCCAAATTTACATTTCATTAAGAAACCCCTTTTAAAATTTAACTTAATAGCAAATATTTTTCAGTCTGCTACCGCTTCATTGGAATAATTTTGAATGTGGTTGTAGTTATTCCTGATGTTCCTGCTATTTCTGTATATTGTTGTTGTTGTCGTTGTTTATGCGTTTATAGATTAATCGTTTTTCGCTTAAATGGCTTAAAAGGCAGTTAACTTTTGTCGTTGTGTTAATTTACAAATGATACCCAAAACTCGATATCGATATCAACCATTGCATTTGGGGACATTTTTATTTCCTATCAGACTACAAATATTTTTTCTTCTTCCACTTTGCCAACAATTTCTTGTGGTTGGGGTCATGTGGCATTTAAATAAATCGTTTATAGAGAAAAACCAAAAAACACCAATTTCTGTCGTTTGTTTGATTTTGCATATGAAAATACTCGACTTTCGTTTAACGAAAAATAAAAGAAAAACACTTTAGATAATGATCAGAGATTTGTTTAAATTTAAAAACTGTTTTGTTAATACGTATTGTTGCAGACCAAATGGTTATTTTTATTTCTTTACAATATATGTAAGTAATAAATAAATACAAATGGTTTTTTTAATTTATGGCCTTTGATTTTTGGATTTATTATCAAGGTGAAAATAAACGTATTTAAATGTCTGTTGCTGAAAAATAAGGATTCAGAAAGCTAATTGCTAAATAGAGGTTAAATTTATAAATTTAAGTACAATTATTTTTTTTAACCAATTATTATTTTGACACTTAAATATTACGAATTTAATTCCCAAATTGTTTTAATTTTAATCCTTAGCACTCATCATCTAAAATTTGCATGCAACAAATTTCATGAGTTTCTTGGATTATTTTTCTACGAAGTCTTGCGGTCTTATCAGTTGACAAAAAACCTCAACTCATTTTATAATCCTTAATAAACTGAATTTAGCGAAAAATAATTTTCTGCGGCGCACATTATCCATATATCTGACACAATGTCGACAGAAATATTTTTTATGACCCCAAAAATTCCCAACTTTCTCAACAAATTTTTTTAAAAGAAAATCTACTATCAAATTTAAAATATTTTCTCAAAAATTTTATAAAACGAAAAATTTTCTATAAATAAAAATGAATCCTATATAATCCATATTTATCAGCAGTCTCCTATATAATTTAATCGAAAAAATATAATTTATCGAAAATTTTATTTAAAAAAATTTTATCAAAAATACCCTATAAAAACGAAATTTATTTAAATTTTTTTTTTAAATTAACATGAATCGAAAATTTTCCATTAAAAAGAATTCAAAAGTTCACACAATAATAGAAAATTATCCTATAGAAAGAAAATTTAATGAAAATTTCCTATAAATAGAAAATTACCGAAAATATTCTATAAAAAGAAATTTTAATGAAATTTCCTATAAAAAGAAATTGTAACGCAAGATTATCGGCAATTTCTCCAATAAGAAAATTTATAGAATATTTCCTATATCAAAAATTTTCTATAAAAGAAAATTTTCTATAAAAAGAAAATTTATAAAAAATTTCCAATAAAAAAAAAATCAAAAATTTTCTCAAAAAGGAAAATTTATTGAAAATTTCCTAAAAAAGGAAATTTATTTAAAAATTAATCGAAAATTTCATGCAAAAAGAAAATTTATCGGAAATTTCCCATTAAAAAAATCCTTAAAAAAATTTTCTGAAATCTATAAAAGATATCGAAAATTTCCTATAAAAGTAGAATTTATCGAAAATTTGCTATAAAAATAGAATTTATCGAAAATTTTGTATAAAAAAAATTTATTGAAAGTTTTCTATAAAAGGAAAATTTATAGAACATTTCATATAAAAGAAATTTCCTATATCAAAAAATTTCTATAAAAAGAAAAAAATTATAAAAAATTTCCAACGAAAAAAATCGACATTTTTCTAAAAAAGGAAAATTTATTGCAAATTTCCTAAAAAAGGAAATTTATTTAAAAATTAATGGAAAATTTCATGCAGAAAGAAAATTTATCGGAAGTTTTCCATAAAAAAAATTCGAACAAATTTTTATAGGAAATTTATAAAAAAAAAAATACATAAAAAATTTCCTATAAAAGTATAATTTATCGAAAATCTATAAAAACAGAATGCATCGAAAATTTTGTATAAAAAGAAAATTTATCGAAAATTTCGTTTAAAAATAAAATTTACAGAAATTTTCCTGTAAAAAGAAAATTTATGGAAGTTTTCCCTGAAAATTTATTGAAAATTTCTTATAAAAAGGAAATTTATTGAAAATTTTCTACAAAATAGAAATTAATCGAAAATTTCGTATAAAAAGGGAATTTATCGAAAATTTCATATGAAAGGAAAATTTATTGAATCCAATTAAAACAAAAATTTATCAAAAATTTCCTATCCATATTTTTTTCTGAAAATTTATTAAAAATTTTTTCTTAAAAAAATTCTCATAAAAATAATCGAAATTATCTCATAAAAAAAACAAAATTTTTACGTGAAAAAAAAAAAAATTATCGAAAATTTCCTATGGGTAGAAAATTTATCAAAAATTTCGTATAAAAAGAAAATGTATGGAAAATTTCCTATATAATTTTCCTTTATTGAATATTTCTTATAAAAAGGAAATTTATTTAAAATTTTGTATAAAATAAAAATAATTCGAAAATTTCGTATAAAAAGGGAATTTATCGAAAATTTCATATAAAAGAAAAATTTATTGAATTCAACAATAGGAAAAATTTATCGAAAATTTCCCATAAAAAAATTTATCGAAATTTTCTCATAAATGAAATATATCGAAATTTTCCCATAAAAAAATATCGAAATTTTCTCACAAAAAAATATTGAAATTTTCACGTGAGAAGAAAATTTATCGAAAATTTCCTATGGATAGAAAATTTATCGAAAATTTAAAGAAAATTTTTCAAAAAATAAAAACTGATCGAAAATTTTCTACAAAAAAGAACTATTCAAAAATTTCATATAAAAAAATTTTATGAAAAGCTTACTATAACTAAATTTTTATTGAAAGGAAAATTTATTTTCTATAAAATGAAAATTAAAATTAATCGAAATTTTCCTACAAAAACAAAATTTATCGAAAATTTCTTATAAAAAAAAACTACTCACATCGAAAATTTTCTGCAAAAGGAAAATTTATACAAAGTTTTCCGTAAAATAAAAATACAACAAAATTTTTCTCTTAAAAGAAAATTTTATTTAAAATAAAATTTTACATAAAAATTTCTTTAATTTTATGAAAATATAAAAAAAAATTCTTTATATTTTACGAAGATCTGTCCTCAAATGAAAATTTAAATTCCTAATTTGAAGACAAATTTCATCTTCTGGCAATAGTGATTAGTGACTGAATTATAAAAAAAATATATATAGAATTAAAAATGTTCACAATTAAAACTTTTAAGTATTTTATTTTCATTTTTAATTAAAAATATTCTTTGCGTTTATTTAGCAAAGTCGAATATTTTCAGTTTCTGGTCCAAGCAAAACCAACTTGTCTTAAAGCTTTGCAAATAAATATTTTTTGTGTTAGTTTACCTTTAAATTCCAATGTACTTATATGCTCTAATATTTTATTTCTAGATTAAAGTCATGTTACTTTTTATGAATACTAATATTAAAATTTATATCTTATCTATTTGTTTCCATATTTTTTGCCTCATAATTATGCCAAGTCATTGAATTTATTATAATAGAAATAAATCATAAATCATTAATGTTTCCAGCTAAAACACAAGAAAAAAATATTTTTAAATCTATAAATTGAAAGTGGACAATGTAAAAGGCGCCATAAATCACGATTAAGGGTCAACAATGACTACGAAAGTGAAGAAATGCAACAGTGTATTTTCTTCACCATTTAATATTTAAATAAATCAATTCCTTTATTTAGCCTATAAACGATTTTTAATACCTTTTTAATAAATTACTGTTTTTTGGGGAGAAGAAAAAATAAACTTCAAAAGTGGAAACACAAAAAATGAAAAATTACCGATGAATTTTTTTTTTCTATAAAATAAGAAAAAAACTAATTTAAATTTTTTCCTTTAATGTTTAAATCAACAGGTTTTGTTCCAAAAAGTATTGGTAATAAACTGTAGACTTATTATTACTTTTTTTTTTTTTGTCATATTTTTTATTTTTTTATTTTCAGTGTTTTTTCCTTAAGAAAACCTTATTTGACCTTAAAATTTTCTTCTATTTTAAGGGATAGGGTGTTTTTTTCTAGAATTGTGTGAAAAATAAATGGTTTGTAACATCTTGTTAACATTTCCAGCCTTGGCTTGTTTGTATGTGTGTTTTTGGGAATTTATGCACGGAAACAATTTTTATTTAGCAGACAATTTACTTATTTTGTTATTTCCGCTTTTCCACTTTGTGTAAATATTTCCGGGATTTATTTTTGTTTTCTCTTATGTGTCTCTTTTATTTTAATTTTTTCCCTAGCTTTTCTTCTTGTTTTTTTTTTCCTATAAGTTTTCCCTAAGGAGTGTATTTTTTAATATATCTAGAATTCTTGTTGGCATTTTTGTTTTTTTTCTTATTATTTTTTTTTTTTTTTTGTTTTAAGAAATTCCTAAATAAACAGTGGGAAGTTAATTTTAAGAAAATAAATTTTACAATTAAATGTATAAATATGACAAATTTAGTGAAAATAAAAGTTTTTTGGGGCGCAGGAAACCTCTGAATGTTTTGTGGTATCAAATTACTTATTGTTTGTTATTACAGAAAAATATTGACAAAATAAATAAGTTTTTTTTAAGCAATTTTAACTTCATCCCAGCAAAAACTTTGCTTTCCTGGTAAGCTAGCAGGTATAATTGGAAACAAAAATAAACTACTTATTTTTTGCCTGAATAACTAGTTATTTTTGTTCGACTTGTCCACAAATTCATGGAGTTATTTTTTTTTTTTTGACTCTAGGGGTACTCAAAAATATGTACCCAAACGAAAACAAAAACAAAAAAAAAAAAAAACAAACAAATTTTGCCGTCAGTGAGACTCGAACTTGGACACAAACTAACCATTCGTTTTTAATGACTAACGTCTTAGTACACCATCTTGCACACAGCATCCTAAGCGACAAAAACTTTTTTTAAGACTTTTAATACATTTTATTGTAAAAAAAAAACTAACAGCTTCAGAACGGGATTGAACCAACAACCTTCTGGTTGTTAATTCGGCGCTCTAGCCAACTCATCCACATGATTGCAGTATTACTGTGCTATTATACTATTGAGTACTTATTAATGTAATACAGAGTAGGCAATTAATAATGACTCCTCATTACCAAGAAACTACTTTAATAAGTAGTTATCATTACCGAAAACTAAAAAGTTTTTGCTGGGATATTTCTTTTAATTTAAATAGTTTTAAAACCTTGAAGGCAGACAAACGACTTGTTTTGTAATTCATAAAGCAATAAAATTTTAAAAATAAACACTAAGTTTAATTCTCTCAAAGTAGTAATGCTGGGGGTTTCAGATCGTATGATCTCTATGTCTAGACCCCTCTAACAAACACCAAATTCAATTCCTTTTGAATTCTATCAAAGTAATATTGTTGGAGGTTTCAAGTCCTATGATAGGATTATATAAAAGTTCTGTGTCTAGACCCTTGTAAAAAATAAATTATTACATCAATTTGGATTGACATTTGTTACTGTAATTACAAAACTTTAATGTGTTCTAAATTCTTTTTAAAGGTCTTTTACGTGATCTGCATTAAATAAGAACTTTAGGGTTTGTATGAGTGAAAACACGCCTGACAAACATGGTACAATTGTACATTTCTTGCCACATTTTGATATCTGTTGGCACCGTGCTACTAACACGGCTGATTTGGTACTATTTGATATGATCTTATTTACATATTTTTGGTTACAAAATATTTCCGGAAAATATAAATTTGGGAAAAATGTATTCAATTGTTCCCCCTTCGTAAAACATTTTCCCAAATAAGAAAACAATTTTTGAATTTATAAATATTTAATATAGAGCACTAGACGGCGCACAGTGTCACATTTTGCACTTTTAGAACTACAAAAATTCAGCTTTACATATATTGGTCTGAAATAATATATTATGTTAGTAGAATCGCTGCAACTCCCATAAAAAACTATTTTTTTTCGTTTGAATTTTGGGCATATTTTAATAAATTTTATTAAAAACATTAATACTTTAAGGTAGCCGTTGCTTGATCTAACCACACCTATCTATATGCATAACAAATTTTTAAAAATTATATAGTTTTGAATTAATTCTTAATAAATTGCCAATATTTTAAAAGATCGCAAGAAATCGCAGCCAATATTTAATTTTTTTTTTTTTTTTTGTATTAGTTATATCTATTAGGGTGATCGATTATTCGATTATTATTTGAGAAACCGGTTTTCGAATAGTTCGAATAGTTGGTATTTTGAAAAAACCGGTTGCACTTTTTAAATTCAGAAAAACCCGGTTTACCGTTTTTTTTAAGAAAAAAAACATCTATTATACGTGTTTTACTTTTTTTAAATCAACAATTTATTCAAAAATCTCCTCAAGAATTAACGCACGCACATTTATGACCGTTTTTTAGTTTGTTACCGCTACCATAAAAATCAAATAACCTTTTGTTTATTACTTTTTTTTTTTTTAATTCTGACAATCATAAAAAAAAGTCATCAACGTTTTTTCCAAGGAATTTTGAGCATATCTCGAGCAAATTTTTGAAATTCATACCTTCACTTACTTAATTGTGAATAAAAGCGAAACGCGTCCATCGATTTTCTTGATATGTGTCTCATTTTGTTTAAAGGTTATGTGACTTTACGTGAAAGTAATAGGACTTGATACTTTTTTTACCATTTTGGATTTTTTATGAATTAAAAATAAAAAAATTTAATTTTTTAGGCAAAAAATAGTTTTTTTTTCATACATTTCCTTATAACTGCGAAACTGTTGCTTATGTAGCGAAACGTTGTATGAACAGATTAAAGGAATTGTAATTCCTAATTTTTTTAAATTTGCTTCAGCAAAATCGGACTGGTGGTTCTCGAGATATGTCAAAAAAAAGACCACCAAAGGTAACAATTTCCCCTATATGATAGTTACTAACTTCAAATCGATATATCTCGATTCCTAGACATGACCCAGCGAAACGCCGGGACACGTATAACTTCTTTTTTACCGATATAACTTTCCCCGGTAGTTTGAACCCTTCCCGATCACTGACCCCTACCATTTGTCGCACAGTGTAATAAAATAATATTGTATAGGTACATAAAATTAATTTCAAACTTAAAAAATTCATTTCAACAAAAAAAAATTAAATAAAAAAGTATATAAATATCAAAAAATAGGATAATAACCTATATGGCTGTTGTTTACGTATTTTGTTTAAAATGATCTCTTAAAAATAAAATATAATTTAAAATCTTTGGAGAGTATCTGTTCTTTTCTTTAGTTTTTATAAAACTACACATAGAAAACGATCTTTCTCTTAAAGTGCTAGATATACATTAATTAAAGCATTTTATAATTTCTGCAGTCTTTCAGACTTTTTATTTCATTTGTCTAAATATATAAAATCAGTTAAAATACCTCCTTGGCTTGATTTATTGCTTTTAGGATTCTGTATATTTTGAATGGTATTATTTATTACATCTTCCAAATTCTCGGAATCATTTATTGTTACATCGTCTTCTTTATTCAAACAGGAATCCTCTTCTTCGCCCAATAGTCAACAGCCAAATTCTTTGGTTCCGGTCGCAGAGGAGTATTTGAGAAAATTATCGCTTTTGGGTAACTTTCTTGTATTTAAATATAGCAATAATGCATTTAAAACTTTTATGCGACGTTCGTTAATTCGCTTTTTTTAAACGTTCAAGTAAATCTTTTGCCATGGGTTTTTAATTTTTGAAAGGCTTTTAAAGAGAAGGTTTTTAACATATGGTCTAAGGCGGTCTATAATTGTTTTTTAAACAAACATTATCGCCTAAATCAAAAATATTGTCTTCATCGACATCTTCAAAATTATTAAATAAAATGCAATGGGAGAATAAAAAAAAAAAACAGAAAATTAAATAAATCGAAAAAAAAAAACGATTTTTGGGTTAAAACCCCGATTTATTCGACATTCGAAAAAATTACATTTTGAAAAAACCGACGACATCTATCCAGGAAAAACCGGTTGCAAACCAGCATCGAACACCCTAGACATTGGAACTCGATGAAAGAATTTCCAAAATATGTATATATATTTTTTAATACTCAATATTGAATTTTTACCTAAAAATTTATAATAAAATAATATGAATACATTTATTATGTACCAAAATATCATATCATTATCTGCTGTACAAAAGTTTAAAATAAAAATAAATTTTTATTAAAAGTAGTAACCAAAGAATAAAAAGAATGGAAGGCTTGTCAAAAGAAAAAAATATATATAACTACAAGATTGTGTCAAATTTTCATCATGGTTATTATAAAAGGAAATTATAATCTCATTATGTCCATCCGAATGTCTTTCTAAGAAATCCAACATATACCACAAAGTGTTCATTTAGCATCGTTTGAATTAATTAAACTTTTCATTAGAGACATTTTAAATTAAGACAAATCATATCCTCTAAATTTCAAAAAATTTTAAAGTAATTGGATATAAAAATCAATTTCACTGAAAGATTATCGTATAATCTGCGAATGGATTTATTGATTTTTATTGAACAATGTTTTAGAAAATATTCTCAAATATTGGTGCAAAATTGTCTTCGTTTACAGAATTATGATCAGAAAAAGACAAAAATTTCCCATTGTTTGTTGCATAGCTAGCATAACATAAGGGTTTCCTTGACGACTTTCGCCAAGCCCAGTCTTGAAATTTTCCCGATTTGATGGGCTTAGATGTTGAACAATTCCTTGGTCTTGATCTCAAACTATTGTTACAGCATGCTAAAAAAAACTTATGACAGTTTATAAAAAAATAGAATATTATGTATAAGCTGGAATTTCTATGTAATTTTCACTATAGGGGTCCTCACTTAATTAATTATAAAATCAATATTTGTCCATAAATGTTTATGTTATTTTATTCGTATTAAAGCTATTTTTATGATTAAAGATTAAAAACTGAATATTTTTGACGTTTTTTTTTTGCCGATGCAAAATTTGTATAAATTTATCTAAATCGGACAAACAGTTCTCGAGTTATATTATTGTGACCACTTATTTATGGGCCATATTAGTCATGCCCATAAATACGTGATAGAAAAAAATTGAGAAGAGATTCTTATTTAAGACATTAAATTTTTATATAAATGTCTTATTTTTTTAGTCCAGAATATAAGAACTGAGCACGAAAAAATCCATGCATGCTTTAAGGTTTATAACTTCTATTACTCGTGAAAAAAGTTAGTACTGCTTACATTTGTTATTACTCTTCTATTATGAGTAAGTATGTGCTAAACTTCGTTGCAATAACATAATTAGTTTTTCTTCAAATGAAAATTTAATAAAATTCATGCAATCGCATCATTTAAATTTATAATCAAAAGACATGTCTACCATTTGAAAGAATTACTAAGAGTCAGTTGAGTTGGAAAATTTATTTTTTTTTTTTTTTTAATTAATTTATTTTTATTTGCAATCTGTTTATACAACAATAAGCAAATTTGATAATTTTTGCAAAAAATAACAGCTGCTATTGAATTATATTACAATAACAAAAACAAATATATTTATACATATTTATAATATATAATATGAAAAGAAATAAACCTTATATATATAACCTTAGCATATATTTATTTATTTTATTTATTTTTGTTTTTCTAATATTTACAAATTTGTTATTATCTAAAAGTTAAATCTATAATATGTAACCTTTTAAGTCTTCGTACTTCTTCTGTCTCATTTCTCATATGGTTACTCAGTCTTTCAATATATCTAGAATTAAATTTGGTTATGGTTTCTTTAACTAAAGGGATTTTGAGATCATTATGTATGGCCGTATTTGTTATAAACCAAGGCGCTTGAGTAATAAATCTTAGGATTTTGGATTGGTATCGTCGTAAGATTTCTACATTAGAGTTTTTAGCTGTTCCCCATATTTGTATACCATAAGTCCACACGGGCTTAAGAATAGCTTTATATAAAATAATCTTGTTATTTAAACTTAGTTCAGATTTTGGTCCTAAAACCCAATACATCTTTTTTGTTTTAATATTTAGACATTTCTGTTTAGTTTTGATGTATTCTTTCCAAGTAAGACGCTTTATCTAAATACAATCCCAATTGGAATTTGCATTCCATTAAGTTCAACAGGTGGGCAACATTTTCTTCTAAAGGAAGAAAAGTTATGTGAGAAGATTTAGTTGTATTTATTTTAATTTTCCACTTTTGCTACCATTGTTGAAGTATCCCAGCAAACACTTTTAGGTTTTCGGTAATAACAAATACTTATTAAAGTAGTTTCTTGGTAATGAGGCGTCATTATTATTTGCCTACTCTGTATTACATTAATGAGTACTCAATAGTATAATAACACAGTAATACTGCAATCACGTGGATGAGTTGACTAGATCGCCGGATTAGCAACCAGAAGGTTGTTGGTGCAACCCCATTCTGAAGTTGTTAGTTTTTTATAACAAAATGTCTAAAAAGATATTTTAAACTAAATAGAGTTTTTGTCGCTTAGGATGCTATGTGCGAGATGGTGTACTGAGTAAGACGTTAGTCAGTAAAAACGAATGGTGTGTGTCCAAGTTCGAGTCTCACTGACGGCAGAATATTTTTGTTTTTTTTTATTTTTGTTTTCGTTTAGGTACATATTTTTGAGTACCCCTAGAGTCAAAAAAAAAAAAAAAATAACTCCATGAATTTATGGACAAGTCGAACAAAAATAACTAGTTATTCAGGCAAAAAATAAGTAGTTTATTTTTGTTTCCAATTATACCTGATAGCTTACGAGGAAAGCAAAGTTTTTGATGGGATATTTAATTAATTTTGTAACAATGTAGAAGCATCAATAGGACAATCCGCTAATGCCATTAGCGCAGTATTTTGTGAATATGGTCACAAGTATATATTGAATTGGGCCTAAACACTACCCTGAGGAACACCAGCTTGTATGGGTTTTATATTAGAAAATTCCTCTTTAATATTGCCGTATTTATTTTTTGGAAATATAAAAAATACAAAAGAAACCTATTAACCGAACAAAAATTAGATTTACAGACTGTGGGATCACAAACAAAATAATACAAATTTTAAGATAAAATCTATACATCTCTGAATAGAATATGACTCATTCTTTAAATTGCGCTGTAATTTTTAATAGAAAAGTTAAAAAAGCTGATCTGAAGACCAACGAAGTAAGAAAAATCGAAATTGTCAAATAAACTTTTGGCCTAGTAAGTGATTTTGTCCACATGTACAAATGCACATATG
The DNA here is from genome assembly GCA_932274085.1 of Protocalliphora azurea. Taxonomy (NCBI): domain Eukaryota; kingdom Metazoa; phylum Arthropoda; class Insecta; order Diptera; family Calliphoridae; genus Protocalliphora; species Protocalliphora azurea. Next base: position 133,037,225 of record OW026523.1, read on the forward strand.
GGCAAAATCACTTCTTTAATAACAATTGAGATTTTCAATAGAGAAATGTACGCAAATATACACAAATGAAAGAAAATATTCCTTCTTATCATTAGAAAACACAACGAATTATAATTTGTTTGGCCTTCTCATTATTACAACAAAAAAAGTAACTAAGTGGTATCAAACAAATGGTACTGTTATATACGAAAGGACGCCAATCAACTAAACTCTGTCCATTTTAAATGTATTGGGTTATATTAAAAAATTTATTTAAAGTATACTTAGAACTGATTAAAAAATATTGCAACAAAAAAATAATCGAAAACATAATACAACTCTTATGGAGTGTATTGCAGAAACTTATTAAGTATTTTATTAAAAACGAATAAAAAATTAATTAAATTAATTAAAATCTTAATTAAATTCTTTTAAAATTAGAACTTCAATATAACAGCATTTAATAGACTAAGCTATAGACTAGTATATAGTACAGGCAAATAGACTAAACTATAGTCTAGTCTATAGTCCAGTTAGTATACTAAACTAGAGTCCAGTCAATAGGCTAAAGTATAGTTACTATGGTCTAGCCAATAAACTAGACTCTAGTCTAGTCTAGTTCAGTCTTGTCTATAGTCAAAGAATTTGATCCATTCGTTTCATTTTTATATAGTGAATTGTATGCACTAAATTTTTCGTGAGCAGTCCTTACGCTAATCTTTAGGGAAAATATAATTTTTGCTTAGAAACTGAGTTTTTATGGAAAATCGGATATTTAACGAAATATTGATTATTTGATAAAAAATCGAATTTTAAGTAAAAACCGAAATCTGATTTTCTTATATAAAAATTATGGTGATTATTTTGAACAACTTTAAGAAGGGCGTTTTCCCAAAAATGTAAGTTAATAATTTGGGGCCTAATTTTGTAAAACACTTCACCTCACTTTGAAATATTTTCCATATAAGTTGTTTTTGTTTTTCAAAAATTTGTATGGAAATTTTTTCAAAGTGAGGTGAAGCGATTTGCAAAATAAGGGGGTTAATAACTTACGAGTATTAAACAACTTTGGTGATAATTTAAATACTAAGCTTTTATATTCTCTTTACCTCTCTCGCCTATGAAGTTAGAATTGCAGAAAAATGGAAAATTGCTGTGTGTATGTGTACACCGACAAACTATAAAAGCATAAAATATTATTTTAAGATGAAAATCTAATTTTTAATAAATAATAAAAATTGTGGTAACAAATAAATTTTCAGTTAATAATATACTTTGATGAAAAATTGGATTTTTAATGAAAAAAAATAATGATTTTTGGTGCACAAGTGTATGCTCATAACTCAGTCATTTATTAAACGATTTTGGTAATTTTTAATAGCAAAACTTTTAAAAGCATTTTCGATAAATTGATGTATGGAAAAACATTTTAAGTTATTTCAACATACTTCCCTAAATATTAAGACCAAATATATTAGTACTAAATAACGCGCAAGATGAATATTGCAGAAATTACACCTATTTAATGAAATTATAGTGTTAGAAAAGAAAAAAGCAAAAATTTACAATTATATTGATTTCGTTCAAATTTCTTACTACAAATTTTCAAAAATATTCCTACTAATTAATCGTTTATTAAAATTAATTGAAATTGAATAGAAATTGAAACCATATCGGAATTCCTTTGATGTTTTAGAAAGAAAAAAAAACAATATATTTCTTGAATTTCCAAAAAAGACATAAAATTTAATAGAGTCCTTTCCAAAATGTGATTTTTCTCTTCACAAACAAGCAATTAAATTTTTTATATAGAGGTGGTGGTAATGATGATGAAAATAATGATGATACATGTTATTGAATAAAGGAATAGATGACTGGATGGGTGAATGAATATGTACATAAATAGCATAAAAATAGCTTACAGCTCATTACCTAGACATTTATACACATACCTAAACAGAGTATTTGGATAAAAATCGAACGATTTGCATACAGAAGCCAGGCACACTTTTGCCAACATAAAAAATTAAAGATACTGTTTTGAAACAATATTCATATGGAAAAGTAAAGTGAGCATAATACAGTGAGAGAGAAAAGTCTGCTACTTATGATAAAATTAACAAAGGTCAATAAATACTTTACATTAAATAAATTTAAAATCAAATTCATTTCTTAAAATAGCAATTAGTTTAAAATTGATTTCCTATATGGTTGAAAATAAATTGTTAGGTCCGATTTTATACTCTTTCCTTAGTGTATATTTAAATGCAAACATAGCGTTACGATTTTACCTTTTAAAAACTTGATTTATTTCCTTTTAAATAAACCGGATACTTTTTATTGCAAAAAAAAGCAGTTTAAAAGTTGAAACAACTCTTTATTTTATTTAAAATGTATGACAATAATAGTTTAAATAGACACTATGTGTTCTAATATACACACACTTAACATTTAGTGTTGCCATTCTTACAAACAATGATGAAAGCTTTTTATTCAATGTTGTATATTCCATAGCTATGTTAATAATTTCCACAGATATGTTAACTGCTGTTAACATAAATAGGAAGGTTGAGAAGCATAGAAATGTTGAGAAGCATTATTTAACTTTAAACCAGCCGATAAAACCGTTATATTCGAATTCAAGTACAATTTCGTAACAATAGTTAAGAAACATTTAAGTTAAAGCTCACACTTAAGTAATGTTTCGTTTTACAGTTTAAAACTTAAGTTAACAAGAAAATAAACAAGGATTTTTAAACTTATATATATGTACAATAGGGTGGTAAGAAATTTCTAAATAGTTTTCTTTAACTAAAAATCATAGATATATTTTATTTATACTAAAATGCTTTATACTAATTATGGTAATTTTTTATTGAATATCCTTTAGTTTAGATTACTATTTGCTTATGCTAATGGCAAAAAATCATTATAAATATCAAACATCTTTTTTTGGGCAAAACATTTTTTGATAACACCGTAATTTGGCACCAAAAAAAAAATAAAAAATTTTTTAAAATTTTGAAATAACTTTAAAGACGAAAAGAAATTGTGAGGTACTGACTTTCGTAATATTTTTTTAAAGTATATCTAAAGAATTTTATTTCATTATGGGTAGGGTGGGTCTAGATTGTAGCGAGGGGAAACAACAACTTACCTCCACTTATAAGTTTTATTTTCACGTTATTATTATTTTTTTTTAAATTTTTTGAATGTGGGAAATAAAGCCACTTATTTTTTTTTAAGATATTTTCATATCAAAATCTGAATATTTAGAGGCAAAAACTACCCCATATCCCTGAGCACGGCAGGATCTGCAGGTAGCCAACCTCTAAATAAGTAGAGCCTCAATGGTCGGTTTGTTACAAAATTTTAAGCTTATGGACTGTAAAATTAAAAAGGTGTTTGCGCAAAATATATAACTACAAAGAAAATATAAATTTGGAGCGTGTTTTGAAACCTTTTTAAAATTTAAAAAATATTTTATTCCATTTTTTATTTTTATTTATTTTTGTTTTTTTTTTTCAATAAATATTTTTAAAACGCCAAACAAATTTTAATTTTCAGGAAAAACAAGTGATGGAATAAGAATACTTAAGTTTTCAATCATAAAATAGTTTTAAGAACTTAAGTATGATTTTGCCACTAAGTGAGCAGTACAATGCCGGGCTTTAATATCTTTTATGTTAGACTAATTCTGTTATCAACTGTTTATCGCCCCCTTTATTTAAAATTTGATTACTGACTACTCATTCATACTTATGAGCATATATTCAGACACACGTTCAATCGAACAGAAATACTCTAATACGGGTTGTTGTTAAAAAAAAGTGGGAAGCTTCACTTTGTAAAACTCAATCGTATCATGGTATTTTGTTTAAAATACATACATATTTACATACATTTGTTTTTGTGTTATTTTTCTGGTTTATTGGGCTAATTCAATAACCAACAAAGCCATAAACAGTTACCACAAAAAGTTACAATGTGTTGCATATAAATGTTTGAATATGCAAAAATCCAAAACTAGGGGTATTATAATTTCCTTTTATAACATGGTCTAGTTATGATTTACAAAATGTAGCTATGTTTGTGTATTTGTTAGCTGGTGGCCCATAGAACTTCCGTTTTAGATCATCTTTCTCATACATTATCATTCATATACAAATAACACAATACAAAAAGAAAATCTAAGTATATAAAACGTAGCCAGTTACCTCCGGTAGTGTTCAGTTCACACTCAATCAGATAATATTGCAGAAAGACTAAAGGTATATATAGGAGAACATAGATAGGAAAACCAACATAAACACATAAGTATTTATGAATTAATGTTTGTATATTGTATCTGTCATGTATAGTATGTAAAATTCAAACATATTCATACTTTGTTACATTTCGCACTATATGCCAGAATTTTTTTTTATTTCTTTGTTTGCTTAGATAAGCAAAAAACCACAGAAACCCAACTAACCAAGGTAAAATTGAGCAATTAAACAGGGGCGTGGAAAATTAAGATTTATTTAATTTCAATATTTATTTTTTTTTTTAATATTACTCAAAATTAAGAAATTATTTTAACCTCTACAGAGGTTCACACATCAAATCATTTTTAATTCTTTTTCATATTACAACGCTTGTTACATGACTCTGGTCCATTAGATATTTGGGTATGCAACAAAAATAAACTCACATTCCTCAGTGGGGCCGAATCGAAAAATTTTGAAAATAAATCTGTAACTTCTAAACGGCTAGTTGGATTTACATAAAACACAGGCATAGCAGAGGAGTAAACAAATTTAACTTTGCAAGGGGGATCCCATAGTACTCTCAAGAGCGGAGCTAAGAGGGCTCAAAGTAGGGTGCGTTTGATATATAAAATTATAAAATTTTTAAATGCTTGCCTAATTTTTATTCCTTACCCGATTTCAAAGGTTTTTAAATCGTCTTAAAGCCTTTGTTGTACTTGTACGTGCTATCTAACCTCCACAGTTTTCGAGTTAATTTCAGTTGTCTCAATTTTGCATGATCTTGGTCCAATTTTTTCCATATATAGCCTAACATTTTCAACCGATTTAGCTTGACTTTTCTGTAATTAGTTAAAGAACAAAAGTGCCTATCGAATAAAAAAATTATAAGTCTATATCTTTTCCCAGTTCAAAAACAAACGGTTTTGAATTTGAAACTTTAAAAAATTAGGAGTTTTGGTGTTTTGCGTTCTTTTTTTTCCGAAAAAGTTTTTACACATTTTTTCCTCCGAAACAAAACATTTATAAACATTTAACAATTTTATACTTTTTTGAAAAGTATCTTCACAAAGATGATTTCAAAATTAAAAACGAGCCTAACCACGCAATAGAGCTAAGTAGAGATCCCGCGGAATTTTGTATCGAAATTTTGACTTTAGCCTATATGTTCCGAAATACCAAAATATGAATCTACAAAAAGAATACAGTTTTAGAAATTATAATATGTTGCAACGAGTTGTGCAGGTGGCTTTTTGCAGACTTGGAACAAATTTGGACTTTACAGGCAAAATTCCAAAAAATTCCATTTTTGGAATATTCGATGTTTTTTTTTTGGAATTTCAGGATTTTTTTTTAATCAAAATCTTGAATTTTTTTACACTGCATCACTTCAAATGGCCAAGTCAATAATGAGCAAAAATTTCGTAAGATATCTTGACTAACAAAGATTTTATTACAGATACAATATTTATAGTTTCTCCAAAAGCAAATATCTACAAAAATTTTACTTTAATTCCAAAAATTAAAAAAACTATGGACTACACTTTTTCAAATAAATTCACTTGTCTAGCTGACTGAATTCTTAAATATAAGCAGAAAAATTGAAGTCAATATCTTTTATAGGACCAAAACCACTCTAATTATAGTGTAATAAGTGACTCAGTTTAAAATTGAAACATCCGCGAAGATTCCTTTCAAAAAAGTATAAAATCATTATATGTTCAGAGGAATAACAGTTTAGATCGTTTATTTTTGATATATACTTATAAGATACTTATATACTTATAATAATATATACTTATAATACTTATAATAATTTTGTTCTCTAAATAATTACAGAAAAATCAAGCTAAATCGGTTAGAAATGTTTTTTTTTTAATATGGAAAAAGCTGGTTCAAGATAATGCCTAATTGAGACAGTTGAAATTTCAAATGCAAATAACTCGAAAACTGTAGATGATAAATATCACATGCAAACACATCAAGAACTTGAAGAAGATATAAAAATCTTTGAAATCGGGTAAGAAAATAAAATTTGGCAAGCGGTTAAAACTTGTCTATATTTATAGTAACCTAATTTGAGCCCATTTAGCTCCGCTCCTGAGGGTATTGTGGGATTCACCTTCCAAATTGTACACTCCTCTGCTATGCCTGTATGAAGTTTTATATAAATCCAACTAGTCGTTTAGAAGTTACAGATTTATTTCCAAAAATTTTCGATTCTGCTCCAATGTGCATTCTTGCTTACTTTAGAGGTGTCTAGAACAGAGGGACCCCCCCAACCACTAAAGGTAAAATATTCTGCAACTGTTGTGTATTTAAGCCAAAAATTATGTTTTGATTTAGTTATTTAAACATTTCATTAATTTCTATAACATTTTACAAAGAAACTTAAAATTCAGCAAATAGAAAACAAAATACCCTTTGCAAACTTTTATTATGTCTATAAAATTATGTATGAAAAAAGTGTTACCAGCAGTAGTAGAATATGTTAAATTTAAAATACAATCACTTTATAAAGTTGTTCATTGTTTCCTTACTCCTTCGAAATAATGTGCAACAGAAAAAAGTAAAATTTTAGAAATTATTTCGTTTTGAAGTTTGATAACTTTATCGTTAGTATAGCAAACATGTGAATACCAAAAAGAACAACATGTTCATCAAGGCGATAAGGAGAAAGGGTGTTCCGCATACATTCATGGCATGCCAGACATTATACACATTCCTAAGTTGTGTTAAAGGGTGAACACGATAATTAAGTAAATATTTAAAGAATATACATTAAAATTTTAAGTAAATTTTATTATATTTCCAAAGTGAGTTTCATTATTATTATTATTATTATTATTATTATTATTATTATTGTTATTATAATTTATAAAAGTTACTAACCAATTTTAGTAAAAAATATAATGTTTTCAATGTTTGATGGTGTTACTGCAAAATATTTTTAAATAAAAAAAAATAATAATAATTTTATGAAAAATTTAGCCTTTACCAAAACTACGTGTTCACACATTATGAAAAAATTTACTTTATTCATGTTTATTATAAAGAAATGTGTTTTAATATTCTGATTATTTTTTTTTAATAAGTTGTAACGTGGTTTTGTCGTCGGCTGAGGCAGTTAGTTCAGTTACGTCCAGGATCAACTTACGAGATCCACGAACCTTAAGTGAGAGCGCAATTAATTACCCTTTCTGAGGTTCAAATATATGGTATTTTTTCGAAATCGACTTGTCTGATTTGGTTCAATAAAATAAAAATTCGAATTGAAATTACCTTCAAGTTACACTCTTATTCATATCTTTAATAATTCAGCGTTTAGTTATCGGTAACAATAATTTTTTATAAATACTTTTGTGTTAGATAAATTATTAGCAGCTACGTAGGGATTAAGACGGTTACTTCACAGGTAATTCCGATCCTAACACTGGTAGGTGAGCTGTTGAAGATTCGGTTCCCTCGGGCAGCAAGGAGGATCGGTTTATGATACTTAGAGATATCTTACAAATACTGTTTTAAATAATACAATTTCTCAAAACTAGATTACAAAATTCAGACTTAATCTAAAGAAAATAATAAATAATATAATTCGCTGTGCCAAAGCCGACGACTGAAGTTTAGTGCCGAAACAGGCGACCGAAATAGCAGTGCCGAAACTAACAACCGAAGTTGCAGTGAAGAAACTAACAACTAAAGTTGTAGTGCCAAGACAGACGACTGAAATCGTAGTGCCGAAGCAAACAACAGAAGTTGCAGTGCTGAAACTAACAACCGAAGTTGCAGTGCCGAAACTAACAACCGAAGTAGTAGTGCCGAGATAGACGACCGAAGTCGCAATGCCGAGACAGGCAACCGAAACAGTAGTGCCGAAACTAACAATCGAAATTTCAGTTCCAAACTAACAACGAAAGTTGTAGTGCCGAAACAGACGATCTAAGTCGCAGTGCTGAAACAGGCAAACGATGCCGCAATGCCGAAACTAACAACCGAATTCGAAGTACCGAAACAATCGGAGCAAAGCCGCCGTGTCCGAAACAAGAAATTAAAATACTGTGTAAGTTATCCCCTGACGATCAGACTTGATCGGAGTACCAGAGAAATAGTGATTGATTTTACAATATCAGATGTCTTGGAATATGGCAAATGAAAATTATTAAAGGATGTTTACAAATAACGTAGAATAATAATAAGCTAATATAAAAAATAATCAGGATAAAAACAATAAAACGTATGCAATAACGTTTAACGATATAAATTCATTTAATACCATAAAACTTCGTTATTTTTTGATCCACAAAGTCGTCAACTTTTAGAAAATGTTGGTGCGCCTCGGGTTTTAAGTTAGAGCATTACTTGTAGTTTCAAATGATACTAACTTTTGCAAGTTCTGAACAAAAGTGTCCGTTTTCAGCTTCTAAGACTTTTTCAAATAAATTTATTATCTCAAATAATCATGTTTACCGCCACTCTCATGTCTATGTTATGGAACACTTTTATTATCTTTTTTGAATGCTCTTTTCAAATATGCCCTAAACTTATATTTTGATTTTTACATTTTTTTTTATTTTTTCCAAATATAATATAATAAATATCGACAAAATAATTATTAAGTTGTGATTTTTATTATATTTCTCATAATCGTCAGGGACGTTGATCAAAAACAAAAAAAAAAAAAAATATTTTAAAGACTTGAGATCAAAATTCGATTACACTGTCGGTAACTATCAAAAGATTGGTAGTATTACCATAATATAATTAAAGTTAATATTAGACGAATTAAAAATGTTTGATAACACAGGTTGATAAAATGAAAATATCTCAGCCAATTCGGATACATGTTATTATAACTCTATGATTTATTTTTTAATGGATACTGGTTATCGCGATAAATCGCTATTTGTAAAATTGACGAGATTGTAACATGTATTGAAGCATATCCATAAAATAGGCTTAATATCTCTATGGCTGTTGAGCGTATTAAAACATAATAAAAGTATAACTTGAAGTCAATTGTAATTCGAATTTTTGATATTTTATTGAACCAAATTAGATAAGTCGTTTTCGAGATATGCTTTAATATATGGTGCAAACTCGTCAATTTTACAAATAGCGATTTATCGCGAGAACCAAAGTCAATTTAAAACAACTGATTTATAGGCTTAGTAGTTAATAATAACATGTATCCGAATTGACTGAGATATCTCGTACCACAGAATCAGTGTTGCCCTCTGTGCGATTAATAAAATATAAATCCTTATTTATATTATAGGATGTCACGCCCATATTTTACGCCTAATTTTTTTAAACTTTCAAATGAATGAACCATAAATTAACGGAAATTTAAATATGATATTTTAATTTTTCTATCGGAGCAAAAGGAGTGGTACTTCCCATACAAAGCAAATATTCATTATGGTATATCTATGGTGAAAGCTAGATGTTTAAACTGTGAACGTCTAGGTTATCATATCGCGTTGATAAAATGAAAATAGGACGGATAGTTTAGGGAGAGAGGTAGCTCCCATGCAAAGAAAATATTAATTTTCGCACATCTAAAGGAGTATTACAATGAACATTTTAAAAAGTTGTACAAGTAATTTTCATATTAAATATCGAATAGGGCGGTTAAGTCCAGATGGAGAAGTATACCCCATTTAAAGCCCGAAAAGCTTGTTAATTTATAAAAAATAAATAAAATTAAATGAAGTAGCGAAGCACACCGGATTAAGCACTTATTTATATTTATGTTTCTATATACATTTATTTGAATCAGATCTTTTTTACCTCAAAATGTTTAATTGAAGTTTAGTTTTCACAACAGCTTGAAATAAAGTCGCTATAAAACCACACTGTCACTAATGAGTACTTTACCCTCGTCTGTACGCCTTAGAGAAGCTCCAAAATATATTATAAAATATTAAGTGTTTAATTATAAATATGTACTAGGATCAAATAGAGTGAGTATTAGCTATATCGTTATAAAAATAGTGAGACATTTAGAAACTTATTTTGACACTTGAAGTTTTGGATTCTTATGCTGAGAACAGCAAGAGTTTTTGATTCCTTAATATTAAAATCATAAATATTTCTAAAACTTTATAATTTCCAATCAGAGATTCTTGGATAACATTCATGGTGAAGAAATTGGGTTAATCACTAGCAGTTTTGCCACGCCTAAAAATTTTGAAAAAAATAACCAAATTTTAAAAATTCAAAATTATTATGTAAAAATTAATATAATCTTAATATCTGTATTCAGGTTTTAATTATTTTTCATAATAATAATAAAATTTAGTTAGTCTTTAGGAGAAAAAAGTATTTAAAATTTAACTGTTTAGAACAATGTTTATCAAAATGTGGTCCCTGCCTGATTCAATTTTGAAGGGGGTCGGGATATAAAATTTTATAATAAAAATTTAATTATTAAAATTTAGAATTGTAAAACAACTTGGTCAAGCAGTAATAAAAAATAAGGTTGACTTTTATAATTATGTGTTTACGGAAAAAGAATACAAATAAGAGCTATTTTTCATAAGGACAGCCAATCTCCGTTGGTAATATGAATTCCATTTTTTTAGAAGCGTTAAAATCTAAAGATTTAAAGTATAAGATATTTAATTGGGAGGTTTGGCAAGAAGATTCAATATAAATCGTTCATGTACCAAAGTACATACATATATTAAATTTTAATAAGTTAATTTAAAAATTGTTTACTAAATTGCGGTCCAATTGAAAATACTTCCGGACTGATAGAATACTTTTATTACAGTTATTTGTAAAATAATGGGTTGTCTTTTTAAATTCTTATTATTATTAAATTATGTTGTCTTGCACAGTTTTAATAATCAAACAAGGTACATTTTTTTATTCCCAATCGACTTAAAATTTTCTTTCTAGTCCCCAAAAAAAATTTCTCTTGGAGTAACATTTTGAAGCTAAAATATCTTAAATAGATATAAGCGTATTTCTACAGAATTCTATACAAATAAAATATCCTAAAATAATATATAAAGAATTTTGTATGCATCTACATAAAATATGGCACTCAGTTTCAAAAGAATCGCTTTAAAATTAATTGCAGCTTCTATATAGGATTCTCTCCCGAAAATGAGTTAAAAGTAAAAGAAAAAGTAATAAGATTAACCCATGCCCGTGTAATGCTCTCTCTCAAGTATATATTACTTTAAGGCGTATGTGCCTTAGTGTAAGATATCATATATTCGGTGTTCATCGAATTTACATTTCTTTTTTAATAGTAATTTATTTTGTAATTACAAGTATTTAGGTTGTTTATTACATCGTTAGAACTTTCTTACACAAATCTCCCATATCCATTTCCCTTTTTGATTGAATATTAGAAAATCTTTATATTTTCTATGGATTTAAATTTTTTCTCTTCACTGTCAGTTAAAATTTCAATGCGAAGTTATAGGAAATGTATAATGATTTTTTATTATTTTTAATAATATAATTAATAGAGTAAATGGCATTTTTAATACTAATAAAAATAAAATTTTTATTTAAAAACAAAAAATAATAAAAAAATAAGCAAAATAAAAAAACGTCATCACATTGGAAAATAAAATAACCAATTTTGATTAAAAATAACCAAAACGGCAACACTGATTACTTGTCATTACTTAGATTTTAAAGTTTTTATTTCTTTTCCAGAAACGATAAAAAAGAAGTTCAAATTTATAACAAAAATTTTTTGAATCTGACTTTCCGATCTTAAAAGTTCATTATTGTTTATGATTTTTAAATATTGTTATGTATATTTTTATAAAGATATAGAAAAATATTAAAATTAACCCATTATTTGGGGCTCAAATTAGGTGACAAATATTTAGAATATAATTCAGAAAATTTATAGCATAATATCTTATAAATTATTTTTTAAACCCACAGTTATCTAAAAAAAAATTTAGTAAACATAACAATTGACCTTTTCTGAGGAAATGCTATGTGCATAAATTCATTTTGTAAATAATTCATTATTAAATTTATAAAATTTACATTTCCACAGTAAAGGTCAGAGGTAGATTTCAATAAATTTGACTTGTTTTCTCAAAATATAACAATATATTCTATATTCATTAATTTTTAAAATTTGTTGGAAAATTTGAACCAAAACATTTATGGTTTCTTTAATAAACTAAATATTTCCTTGTATACACCCTTTTGCTTCTATTATACCCCACAAAAATTTCTCAAAATTTTAGTTGATTTTTAAGGTGATTTTTGTTTTATTTAAAAAACAAAAAACTAATGTTTAAATTTTTATCTACTAAAAAGCAAAATATAAAAAAATCCCACTTGGCAAAAAAGAATTAATAACCGAAAACATTAACGGCTTGAGGTTTAGGATGATGACTATGACGTAAGGAAAAAAATGATTTTCTAAAAAAGATAACTCAAAATGATATTGAAAACATCAAAAACATTAAATTTTTCTCTTAGCAGTTAATCGCTGAACACATTTTAATATATTAACAGTAAATTGAGCTATGTTTTTTTTAATCTCTACAAGGATATTATTTTGCCGAAAAGGATATTAAAGTATATGATTTTAATATTTACACTTCATTAGATTATGACAATCAAGATAATTCTTTAAACATTAAGCAGAAAGACAACATTAACATCATCATCAAAAAACTATGTATGAGATAGACGATGCCACATGCGGCCACTTTTTTTAAGTTAATCATGTTAATGCATTTTAGAAATTTAACAAAAAAAAAAAAAAAAAAAAAATAAAAACAACAATGACTAAACAAAAGAAAAACTTTGTGTGAAAACATTTAACCCCATTTCCCTTCAAATGACAAAAAAAAAAATAGAAAAATTCATATTTAACACAAATCACAAACTTTTGTTCAAGAAAAATAATTTTTTTATTTAAAAATTGACTTCTCAGACAAAGAACTCCAGCCATTAGTAAATAGCGGAGGGTGGGTGAATGGGAAAAAATACCAACAAATCCTCTTAAATACTCAATGATTGCCTGCAAAGTTTTAACACCCTCTGCCAAGACAAATAAGTAAAAAAAAAAAAAATACTTGAATTATTAAAAAAAAGAAAAAATATTTACAGAAAAATATATACTTTTATTCCCCAGCATCTTCATTTACAGTTTGTATAACGTAAGATGTTATGGATGTTTTTAAATTGAGATACAATGTATCTGTATCTGTTACTTTTCTAGCCTTTTTACTTAAAACAAGAAGTAAAATAAGTGAACAGTGTTTAAAAAAGTATTATAAGGCTACTAAAATTTTATTTTAATTTAAATCACAGAAAAAAGTCACCAGTCACCAAAATAATTCATCCAATTACTAATAACTGAAAATATGAAAAACTGACAAATTTTTCCAGTTAATGAATTAATGTTTAAATTAGAAAAAAAAAAAACTTACTTGAATTGCTTGAATATACAGTGCAAGCTCGATTTGCGCGTCTAATTAAAAACCAGACCTATCTCGAAAACTTAATTTTAGAGATAACATAACCCTAAACTTTATTGAAAAATTTGATGTAATTTTTAAAATTAGAATTGTTTATATTTTAAACATTTTTAAAGAAATTGAAGATTTTGAGTTGCTTTTTTGGCAAATTATTTTTTAAAATGACAGCTGAATCACTTAGTTCATATAGTGCTGTTGTCGGCTTATCATTTTCCTAAGTCCATTGTATGCGTATGTAAGTTTATCGATGTTATACAGTTCGTTCGAGCATTTCAACTGGTAACTGGCGAATGACACGCGTGATGTTTTCCTCCAAGGCCTGAATCGAAGCGGGTTTGTCCGCATAAACTTTAGACTTTACATAACGGTGTGATATCACAGGATCTTGGTGGCCAATCGACCGGTCCACCGAAGTGTTCTCTCATTAAATCCATTGATTGATGCGATGTGTGGGAAGTGGCGCCGTCTTGCTGAAACCAAATGTCGCCGAGATCACGAGTTTCAATTTCAGGCATCAAACAGTCGGTTATCAAGGCACAATAACGGTCGCCATTGACGGTTACGTTCACACCGGCATCATTTTTAAAGAAATATGGACCGATGATTCCACCGGCCCACAAACTACACCAAACCGTTGTTTTTTCTGGATGAAGTGGCAGTTCTTGAATCTCTTCAGGTTGCTCTTCGTCGCAAATGCGATGTTTGTTTACAAAATTTGTTTGAACAAAATTTGCCTCGAAAACGTCGGATCTTCTTGAAACTTTTCAAGAACTCATAGAACGAAGCGATGTGGCTTGGGAAGGTCGAGCGGTTTCAGTTGTTGCACAAGCTGTATTTCGTACACTTTCAATTTAAGATATCGACGTAAAATGCGCCAAGTCGTTCCATACGTCAGTGCGAGTTGCTGCGAACGGCGCCGAATCGGCTCTCCACGGTCTTCGTGTACACTCAGCTACAGCCGCAATATATTTTCTTCACAGCGTGCTGGACGTGGTCTATTCGGTCGAATATTATCTAATAATGAATGCTGGGTCTCAAAATGGGTGATGGTGTTGCGAATAGTACGCTCAGTAGGCCGATTATGTTGACCATAAGTTGAGCGAAGTGCACGAAACACATTCCTCGAAGAACGTTAGTTTTCGTAATAAAGTTGAACGATTTGTAAACGTTGTTCAGGCGTAAGTCTTTCCATTATGAAATGCCAAACAATACTAAACAAAAATAACATGACAGCATGACACGACTCACACGTGATCTGTCAAAAAAAAAGGCTATTGAAAAAACTATCTCTACTTGAATCACCCTTTATAAAAAAATTTTAATTAAAAAAAAAAAAAATAGAAAATTAACGAAATCAACCTTTAGGTGAAAAAATTTTAATTTATAAAATTTTGTAAAATTTTTTAAAATATTTCAATTTAATTTGCTATTTTTTATTAAAATTTTAATTTATTTATATATGAATATAATAAACCTTTTAAATAGTTTTAAAAACTTGAATTTAAATTCCGTAAAAATCTATTATTTATAGGTTAAAGGTTAAATGTAAGATTTCCTTATAAAAGGTTAAAGGTAAGCATTTTTAATGTTAATTAAATATTAATAAATTTGATGTTTTTTTTGCTAATTTTAGTGAACTGTAAGTAAGTTAATCAAAGATATATCAATTTTTATATTTTACCCTTAAAGGTCAAAGGTTGATTTATTATTTTTTTTTTAATTTGAATTTCATTTTCAATTATTAAATGCTTCATTTTCTTCGGCAATATTTATGAAGCTTAACACAATTTTTAAAACATTTAACCAAAATTTTATAAATCAAACATAAAAATGTCAATTTCGTTAATCTGTAAAATTTTTTTAACTAAAAACTTTAATTCAAATTTATAAAAAAAAAACCATAAATTTGAATTTTTCACCTCACGGTCAATAGTCAAATTTTAGTTTTCCTTATAAAAGTATAAATAATATATAAAAGAAATTAAAAAAGTACACAATTAAAATTTTATATTGGATTTTATTAATTAAACTAATTGGTCCTATTTTATTTTTAGGTCAAAGGTGAATTTTTTGAGTTCTATTAATTATACGGAAAATATTAAAAAAAAATATTTTGGACAATTTCGGATGACATATAATTACCCACTACCATAAAGAGTCTCTCTTCCTTTGCCATTAATAGGAAGCTAAAAGGTATCACCTCCATTTTAGTTCAATTTAATTGTTACCAAAATTATTTCTTGTTAAGCCCACTGTCCCTGTTCATCGAATTTCTCACTCGTTCCTGCTTAAATACTTTACCGTGCAAAATATCCTTGACGTTCATTTGAATATTTGCGCTACTTTTTTTTCTCCGTATTTCCCTAAACAAGACAAATGTTTTGTTTAATGTCTTTTTTTTTTCTTGCAAAAGACGACCCTTAAGGCAAAATAATAAAAAATACTGTAAACGTAAAAAATCTTAACATTATGTTTAGAGGATTTTATTTATTTTGTGTTTTTTATAGACCTGTTTAAGTATTTGTTAATGTTGTTCGCGCTGATTTTTTATAATGTTCGCTGGATTTTTTTCCTTAAATGTTAAATGACTATAAAAAATAAGCTTTAGAAGGAAGAAAACAGAAATAAAGTACCATCATAACAATAATGAAAAGCCTTAAATGTTACAAAAAAAATATAAAGTAAGAAAATATCAAACTCTATGCTCCAACGAAAGCAAACAGGACATTTGTTTTAAAAGCAAGAAAGAAAAATGTTTTTGTTTTTTTTTTCCTCAAGTCTAAATAAAGATTAGTTTAGAGGATTTACAAGACAACAGAGAACAACAATTTTATATCATCATTGTCATCATTTCATCTACATTATTATTATTATTACTCCTATAGCGGTAACAAGTATCCTTATTATCCTTATATACTAAGAGCATTTTATAAATACTTATAGTCTTAATGTTATTTAACGTTAAATTAGAGACAAAGTTATTTTTTAAGCTTTTTTACTCGTTTTGTTTTATTGTGTTAAGGATTTTCTTCACTTCCTGGTCCTTTAAATTGCGAGCTTATTGGATTATTTGTTAAACAAGTCATTTTGGTTGGAGCCATTTTAAAATGAGACATTTATTATTAAATCAGGTTAATTTGTTTTTTATTATATTTTGGCAAAATAAAAACAAAAATAAAATTTAAAAATAAAAGAAAAGAAAAAAACATTTAAAATAGTATATGAAAACTTAAGGAAATAATTATATAAAACAAATGCTTAAGTTGTCGGAAACACTCATCTATTTAATGTAATTATAAAAAATAAAATATTGAAGATTGGCTGGATAAAATTAGTTCTTTAGCTTTTGAAGTTTTATTGCAGAATGAGTTACATTTGAAATATTTTAATTTGACACTAGAAAAAGAATGTTCTTTTAACTCTGACTAAGAGTTTTAGTCCCTTATTTGGTAATTAAATATCTTATTGCATTACCCAGGCTGAGCTTTTTAAAGACAATTCATCATAATCTTTATTTTTACAGATTTTACGATTTAATGCTGCTTATACAAATTTTTAATATCTAAATTCCACAAAAATTATGAGAAAATCCGTGTCTTTGTCAGTAAATCAAATATGTCAGGTAACAACAGTCTTTTTAAGATAACATTTCTAGTTATCTTTGTGAATCACAAATACAAACATTTGTGAATCACAAATACAAACATTTCTAATATTTTTAATTTAATTTTAAATTTTTTCTTCAACAGGAATATTTACAAGACACTGGTATAGTTATAAAAAGATTAATTGGATTTCAAACTTAATAATATTTATATACTTCTAGAAAGAAATTTCATAGTATTTAGCCAAAATTAAAAATTAAAAAAAAATACTCTAGACGTATGATTGTTATTAATTAATGGGTTACTTCATAAAAATTTTTATAACTTTTGATAGAAGCAAGATAATATAATAGTGTAATCGAAATATGAAAGCCAACAAAGTACTTATTAAAAATATTAAACGGAAACTAATTACCAAGGCAAGCAAGAGAATGCAAAATCTTATTTTTTCTGAGCTTCAATTGAACCGACCTAATAGCTATTTATCTGTTTCAGACAATTTTAAAAACTTTGGCATTGATTTTTAACACCATATTTTTGCATATTTTTTTATAACAGCATATTTTCGCATATTTTGTAATTATTTTGCCATATTTTCATAGAAAATCCCTATTTTAAAGTATATTTCAGCAAATTAAATGTCATATTTTTGAATATTGTATACATAAGGTCATAATTTTGCATATTTTGCAGCCAATAGAATTCCTTACATATTTTGTCATTAGTAAAATATTAATTTTACTGTCACATACATTTTTGAAATCCGATTCCCTGATAATTTAAATTTCAAAAAGAAAATATTTTTTAGCAGCTGCTAAATCAAGTTATTTTTAGAATGAATTTCAAATTTAAGTAGAAAAAGCAATTTTTTTAAAATAATATCTTCCGATTTTAAGACCATTTTTTTGCGCATAAAACACTTTTTCAGAGCATATTTTTGTTTTCCCTGCATATTACATAAACAGCAAAATAAAATAAGTATCTAAAATGTGAAGGTGGTCATAATATATATATTATGATCACTTTCATATTTTAGATATTTTAATAAATTTTTGAAAAAAGAAAGTACAAAAAATAGTTATAAATAATACTGATAGAAATAAGAAAATTTACATAGGAATAATAGATTAGATACTTCGTCTTAAATAATTTCGCTAAAAACATATATTTGCTTAATTTTTTATCACAATTCTTGCAAAAAGGAAAAAAAAACAAATCATAAAAAATTTAATGGTAAAACAATAAAAATAAAAAAAATGTATTTAAAGTAACTAAATGCGCCGGAAACGGAAACTTTTTTGTTTTGACAAACAATTAAAAATAAAAACAAAACTCAAGTGGCTGTGTCAACAAAATGTCAATGGTTCTTAATGTAAATTGGTGGTTTAATACTCAAAAGAAGAAAGGAAATGAAATAAAATTATACAATGGAAGAGAAAAAAGGATTAATTTAACAGAAACATTGTGGAGGAAATTAAATAAGTTACATTTGCTTAAAATAACTGGAAATTTGTGAAATTTTTGGAATAACAAAATTAAATTAAAATTGTAACTTTAACATAAAGAAGATTTTTTTGTTTGTGTCTTTTACTGGTAAAAGACACAAAAAGAAAAATGGAAATCTGCAGATAACCCTTATTGCCCTTCTTGGTTTGTACTACAAATGTTGTCCAAATAAGAAAACGAAAAAAATTGTAATTTAACATCAGAATGAAGAAAAAAAATGGAATGATCAAGCGATTTAATGAATTTAAAATTTATTTTGAAAAATCACCTTATAATCCCTGAAAATTTGGGGACACGAAATTAAAATAATTTTTTTTAAATTATAAAGACTGATATGTTCTAGAAGAGAAGGAAATTTTTACGACTTCAAAAAGTGCATATTTGGCACTTTTATATCTCTATTCCTATTCCGTCATGTTCCGTTAGTTCTAAACCAACCCACTAAAAGTCAATCACTAAATTGTCAACCTAGGTGATCTTCTCCTACCTTTCCCCTCATTTCCTACATATATAACTATATTTAGTATCACGGGACTTTCAAAAATCAATCCCGCTTGGCATCCCTATTTATATATAAATATTGAAAGAATTTTATAGAAAACATATAAGCACCCAGAAAAAAAACTAAAAAGGAGCTGAAAAAGTCATGATTTTAACATTGTGTTGTAATTAAAAGGAAGTATTTAATGCTCACAAAGAGTTGCAGAAATACTTTTTTTAACCCAAGGTTGTCAACGTTTGTATTTTATGCTTCTTTTTCATTGCTTTTGAAGTACTCCTATAAACTACATAAATTTTTTAATAAAAATATGGTTTTAGCTTTGTTAATAAATAAAAAAAATACGTTTTAATTTATGAAATTTTAATTTTCTTAAAATACATTTATTTTCACGTTTTTGGAAGTAACATTCTTCACTTAGTTCTACTTTTGAAGTGGCGAAAAAGTTCTTTTTTGAAAGCAATTGATCGTTTGTTTTTCTTTTTGCTGGGTACACAGAAAAGAATATGGCTAACATATTTTTTTATAAATTATTATTTGGAAAATGATTTTAAAACCAATACACAAAACAGAAACAATATTTTATATTTTGAGAATTTCAATATAATAAAAAAAAAAAATTATAAAAATTATGAAATCAGAAAAATATAGAACCCAAAATTTGAAGACATTCGGAATTAAGATATCCCTATTTTTTTACAGATTTTCCTAATAACGATTAAAATTTATGTATCTTTTATTTGAGAACAAGTAATGATAAATTTATCTTATGTCATAAAATAAATATACGTAAGTAATATTGTTTTATTATTCCCTATCCATATTATTTTATGAGTTAATTTAGAAATATCCGTCCTTATAGATAGCTGCACGA
Source organism: Protocalliphora azurea (assembly GCA_932274085.1). Classification (NCBI taxonomy): domain Eukaryota; kingdom Metazoa; phylum Arthropoda; class Insecta; order Diptera; family Calliphoridae; genus Protocalliphora; species Protocalliphora azurea. The sequence goes on from OW026523.1 coordinate 133,057,408, forward strand.
ACAGTTTTTCGTTTTATGCTCTCTTCAAACGAAGCGATTTTGTTTGATATAGATCTCTCGTGATCGTTTCATCTGGATTTTGCTGGTCCGGTTTTCATAAACTATTTTTTGCGCTTTTAATTAGCATAATGTATCCACTTTTCATAGCCCGTAATAATTTGATGCAAAAACGATTTGGTTCCATGGCGCATTTCAGACATGATAATTCTCCTTACGTCGTCTTTTGGCTTCTACTCATATGGCACCTAATTTCCTTACTTTTGGATGAACGAAGTGCTTTTACATGTCTGGAAACTGTTGTTTTATTTACACGCAACAATTCTGCTAGTACTTCTTGCAGTCTTGGAGACTTTGTGCCAATTTCTAATTCTTCATTTTCAAAATTTATTTATAATATTATATAACGTGAAAGAAGCGTCAAAAGATCAGCATTTTCTTATAATTTTTACTAACTGTATAAAATACCAATATTACAATACCAATATTACAAATTTAATTGTAAAATATGCAACATTTAAAAAAAATATAAATTCTTGTTAACAATTTTATTCATTCAACAATAAATATTGTTTGAATATCTACTAAAAATTAAATGTTATTTTCATTATTTTACTTAAAAAATTTATTAAATCTTATAATGTGAAAATGTTCAAATTTATAAATATTTAAAATATTTTAATAAAAAAATTAATTTTTTTCAATAAAATATTCATGATTTCGAATATTTGATTTTACCAATACAGTGAAAAATTCAGTAAAAAAAATATAATTTAGTATTAAAATATGAAATTCTTTTTTTTCTGTGTAATTGTTATCGTTAAAAAAAGCCGGATTTCTTTATAAAAAGCGGGAAAAATATTTTAAGTGGTATCGAAGTATAAAAAGCAAGATAATTCTGTCAAAAGCGGATTGTCTTTTAGTTATGAGTCATAACTTATGGAAAAAGTTAGATAGAAAAAGTTCATAGGAACTAAACTAATAGCCTGTTTCTCTATGTAGAACGAGTGCTTTCTTTCGCCTTCTAAGCGAACGAAAACTGATATGGGTTTCTCTAACACACTTCTATGCGAACAATTAGTCGAACGAGAATGTAACTGTTTTCATACAAACTCGATTGATTACATTTCTTAATTAAAAATAAGAAAATTATTTACCAGGACATTGTTCCTCAATCATGTTTGATTTTCATTTAGAAAAACACCGCATCCTGAAATCAAGATTTAGTTTCCAATATCAATTCATAAATTAAAAATTCTTGATATAATTTTTTCTTGTTTATTTTTTCCTTTTTTTAATTTTATTTATTTGCATTATTTCATTTTCATGGTTGTATCTATAGAATACAATTAGAAGTTTATGTGAGAGGCACCTCGAACTAAATTTTCAAAAAAACTCATTTTTTTCAAAACATAAAAACAAAATATATGAGACTACATATATTTTGTTGTTACATGAATTAGGTTTTTGAAAATTTAATCATGTTTTTTTTCTCTCACATAAATATCTACCTACTAATCTATGGTTGTATCTATGTTCAAATAATTTAGTAGTATTTTTAATACTTTGGAAATTTTCTCATTGGCATTACTCAGAGAACAAAAACAATGTGCAAAGACTAATTGTTAAAAACCTAAGTCGGCTGTCAAAGACCTAACTCATGCTACAACAAAATACAAGTAATCAAAATTTTGTTGTTGCTGAAAAAAAGAGTAAAAACAAATTTTTTTATATATGAAAATTTTTTCAATTGTCAGTCGAGAGTTTCGCCTCTATACATATACTCTCTGGACTTAACCCTATGCGAACGAACGTTAAGGAAATACAGGACCCAAAAATGATTCGAATTCATTCGACTTGCTTTTGTTCGCTTAGATTTATTTGCTTTGGCTTTGTGGTGGCTTTGTATTTGATTTTTTTCCAGAATATGATCTTTGTATCTGATTTTTTTTTCTGGAATATGATCTATAAAAAATTATAAGAAACAACTGCTTAGATAGACTCCCATTGTTAATGATTATTATGCCATTAAAGAACAGAAGGTGTGACAACACATTAAACTCCTTCAATACAACATCACTATTTTGTAAAGTTAGAAGTACATAGTTATATAAACTCCTCTCTATTGTCTTGTTACTACTTTTTTGTTTTGTTTTTCATAACAGGGATGGAAAATTTTATACTAAAAAATATGAAAATTGCAAAAATATTAGCAAACAAATGAGAACGTTATATTCGGCTTAGCCGAATCTATATACCCACCATCTTCCGCTTTTTAAAATTTATCCTTATATGGGAGATGGGCGGTAAAGCGGGCAGACCATGCCCATTTTTGGTTTCCGAGTTTATATTGATCTTTGAACTATTTTTGCAAAATTTCATTGATGTACATGCTTTTCTGTAAAAGTATCGGCTAAAAATTATAAACTGGAATTACGACGGACACCTTGTTTCCTAGTTTTTGATCCATAATTTTTTTGTTTAAATATGAACCGATTTTCTTCATTTTCAATACTAATCGAACCTTATATAGATGATTATTTCAATTTGTTACACACGAAATGACAAACCCAGTATATCCTCATCATCTAATTGATGGTGGGTATAAAAAAAATACTATTTTACAAGATTTCAAAAATATGTTAAATAAGATAATTTAAGTTTTAAATGTTTAATAAGTTTTTGAAATTTACATCCCTGCATACCTAAAACAGCAATAAGTGTAAATAATACAATTTTACTATTATGAGTGCATGTGAGTACATGTAGAAAGAAATTGCTGTCGTATTTTACATCTCATCTCTTCTCTTTAAGCAACATGTTGAGGCGTTGGGTAACATCTTGTTGTGACATGAAGATGTTTTATTCTTATATTCATTTTTTTCTTGTTCCTTCCTTTATGTTTACTTGTATGAGTGTTTAGACAAAAGGAAGACATTTTAACCATGATAAAGTGTTTATGTTGTTGATATATGGTTTGTATACGAACCATATACATACATACATGTGTTACATTGTGTGTTTGTAGTTATATGATGAGGAGATAATAGTAAGACAAGTAAAAGAGGGAAAGACAACAGAGAGGGAGAGTTTAAGTATTTGTTTACATAATGAAAATGTGTTTATTTGTTTTAACAAATAAAATCTTCAAATACTCATACAAAACATATACCAGGCTTTACATAACAGTGGTAGACAGTTAGGACAGGTCCTTGTTTTGACAGTAATTTGTAGGCTTTTAATAGAGTTTAAAACATATTTATTTTCTTAGGTGTAAATGATAAATGATGCAAATATTTTAAATAGATAAAATTTATACAGAAGACAAAAAACGTTCATTTCATTATAGAAAAAAAATACAAGTGATTTCTGATAAAATTTTCGCAAAAAAATAATAATAATAAAAAATCAATTCAAAAAAGATCGAGATATGCATCAAACTACAGCCCATACACAATAAAACTACGTACTCAGTTTTTCTCCAGGACATCAAATTTTCTCTCAAAAGGACTTCAAAGTTTCAAAGAATATAAAACTTTTAAAAAATATAAAATATTTGCTAAAATTATATCAAACCAATATGGATATCAAATGAAAGCTAATCCCGGAAATATAATAAAAGTTTGTATTTAAATATTGCAGCACAAAATGTTAAATAGTGAATATATTCTTAAAGGGTTACTTTTTCAAAACGATATTTTATCAACCTTTTGTACTGCAATATTTAAATAAATAATATTATTATATTACGAGGATTCTTAACTTTCATTTCATTTCATTTGATACATATATTGGTTTGAAATAATATTCGTCAACATTTTATAAATTTTTTTTAAAAAATTTGTATCTTTCGAAACTTTCAAGTTCTTTTAAGAGGAAATTTGACGTTCTAGAGCAAAACTGAGTATGCAGTTTGTCTTCGTACACACATCGATTTCTACATGTGTCAAAATTCATAATTAAAATTTTTGTAAATCAATATAAAAACCTAATCAACAACAAAGGAACAATAGCATAAAGGAAACCAAATTTAAAGGAACATTTGTTCACAATTTAAACATTATTTAATAATAAAACAATAAAAAAAAGTCTACAAAAATTGATGTCCTAAAAAACGAAATAATCTATAGGTAAATGGTATCAAAGGAAGTGTGCAATGAATCATAATTTAACTATTAGCGTTCTCATATAATATATTGAAAATTTAAAACTTAAATTTTGTACTAAAGTTGAAATGGTGACCATTTCATTTATCTAAATTAAAAAGTTCTTTAGTAATCTATAAAAAAAATAAAGAATTTTGTTTTTGACCAAATCTCTCTTCTCGTGGTAGCTATAAATAAATTATGTATTTGTGTTATTTATTTAGCATTATAGCGTTAAAAAGGAATAAAATAACTAAACAAATGATAGTAATTATAGAAATTATTTTATACCAAAAAATAAAAACCCCCGCTAAATGTATGAATAATATTGATTATACTGCCACCAGTGATGTCAGATGGAGGTAATTTTCTCTTTTTGAGGTAATTTTTAACGAAAATTTGAAGAAAAGTGAAAAAAGGAAAGGATTTTAATTTTTGGCAAAATAAAGGGAATTTTTAAAAAGTAAAAATTTTTTTTCTCAAGAAAACTACTAAAAGTAGGAATAGAAAAGGAAAAATTCAATATTATGGTTTACATTTATATTTAATGGAAACATTAATTTGCCGAATGAATTTTGTCAATAATTACAGACATTCGATTTTTTTATCGTTTAAAAATCTTAGTATACTTATTAGTCGTGTTTAAAATATTTTTTTGAGGTTCTATACTGAATTAGAAACGAAAGCTATATTTTTATCAATTTTTTTTTAATAATAATTGCGATTTCAATTAGAAGGGAAAATTGGAGGGAAAAATTTTTATAAAATAGGGAAAAAGGCAATTTTTTACAAAACAGAGGGATTTTTCATAAATTGCCACCCATAAGTATTTATCATACGCCCTGATAACTTACCCACTAACATACATATGCTATGAATTTATTTTTAAAAACTTGAACTAATGTGGATTAAAATGAAATATTGATATAATATAAAATAATCCCCAAAATATTTCGGTTCAATTATGCCATTTTCTTGAGCAACAACATTTTTAAAATACCTCCAAAAATATAGTTTCGATAAACATTGTTCACAATTTTTAATTTTTTGTCAAAAAACATCGATCATACATATCGACTAGTATGTAATGAGCAAAAGTTTTTCTAAACTTAGTTTTCATTCTCGTGAAATGAAGATTTTAGTAAAATTTGCTAAGAATTTTTTTAAATATTATTGTATTAAAGTTTGAAGATTTCATTCATTTTTAATCGTAATTCAGATTTTAGAGCATCATTGGAAAGCTTTTATTCAGTACCAGGGACAGGAAATTCATGCATTTAAAAAGTATGCTTTAAGCGCTTAAAAAATGCACTAAATATGTTAAAATATGCCCTAAAAACAAATAAAATATGCAATTATTTCTTAACTTTTATTAAAAAAAAAAACATAAAATTTTAATTCAGAATCATATTAAATTAAAAATAAATATATATTAAAGAACTTAGACAGCTTTTATACATAGAAAATTACCTTTCGACACCAACAGATGTGATGTATGCATTTCTAAATGATGTGGAAAGACTTTATATAATGGCAACACTTCTTTCGATGGCTGGTGTTCTTAATGGATTGATTTTTCTAAAATTATATTAAGTGTGGCTCTATACAGCTTATTGTGCTCTCAGACAGAATAATATCATTGGTGGCTTCTTTAAAAAGAATTAATAAATTTTAGATGTTTTACAAAGACGTATGATAACCAAAACAAATGTTTCATATACGTAACTCGATATTAAATAAACTAGTTCTGCCTTTAGATAAATGACTGGAAATTTTACTCTGAAAATCTTTATTTACCTCTATATTTTAGGCTAACCAAAGGCTGATATACCAAAAATCTTTTTCAGTGATATTGTTTTGTCGAATATTTTAGGACAATACTTCTCCGAAACGAAATTGTTTATTCTTTGAAATTTTGCACCTTAATACGAGATAAATAAGGAACCTTCTGATTTGATTTTACAATAATCAACGTCCTTCTGTGGTTATTAGTTTTGATATTTTTAATATTTTAAAACATTTTTTAGCTTTTCTAAAAATTTTGAAATGTAGACTTAAGTCGTTTTATCAAAAGTCCACAGAATTATTTTTTTCAAGACAAAAAAAAATTTTAAATTGGGATATTGCACTAATGATACCAAAATATGCTTTTATAGCAAAATATACATAAATATGCTCTAACACATCGATGTCATTTTAAAACAAATTCTCTAATACGCAAAGATATTTAATTTACTCTGTACTAGTTGTAAAGGCAAAAAATATGTATTTGCATGAACTTCCGGTCCTTGTTCAGTACCATTGATATATGTATTCGTTTAACCCTTCAATAACAAAAGTAATATTTTCATAATTAACTTAACCTATCATAATAATAGGTTAAGTTTCATTTTTAAGGCAAATGAATGGTTAATTAAGAAAATAAATATCACAAATCTATAAATTCGTGTAAAATAGCGACTAAACTTCAAAGACTTTCTTTTATTCTATTCCCAGCTAACACGATGTCAAACGTTTGAAATATGAAGACTTTAATGTTTGATATTAAACATGTTTCTCAAACTTATTTCAAATGTAGGTAGAGTTTTGAATTTTCAGTTTGATTTCAAATTGAGAATCATTTTAGAAAAAACGTTTGAAAAACTGTACATTCTCAAATCGATATCAAATGTTATTATTGAATTATTCTCAAACCTAAAGATAATTTAAAAAATATTAAAAAAAAATGGCATTTTCTTAATTTGATATCAAAAGTTATTATCAAATCATTCTTAAACATATCTGTAACAACACAGAGAAAAAAATTCATATATTTGAACATTTTTTTCATAAATATTATGAATCGAATATGAATTTTTTTCCTAAACTTTTTTTTACAAAAAATAAAATTTTGTTCATAGATATTATAAATAAATTGTTCATAATGAAAATTTTAGGAATTTTGCAAAAAATTTGTTTAATCTCTGTTTTAATTTCATTAGATTTGACACTAACAACAATTGCCTTGAAATGGTAAAATTCCAAAGAAAAACTGTTAAAAAATAATGTTTATAAATTTGCATAATTTCGCTCGCATTCTGCAACACATCATTTTAATAATAAGCGCTTCTCTTCTGTTACTATAATGTAACTAAAAATCATTAAAAACCTAACATTTTCTGAAAAAAATTTCAAACATTTTTTTACAAATTGAAAATATAAATGAAAATTTAAACAATTTATTTTAAGTCTTCTTGACTTTTGATTCATTTCAAAAAATGTAAAAAAGTGTTATTTAATATTTAAGACATTATTCTTAAATATTATGAACTTAAATCAATGAAAGTAAATTCTTATATTTATGTACAAACTTTTTTCTGTGGGGGTACATTTGCCGACTTTTTTTTTTCTTAAGGCACTCTAAACGTATGAATAATATTAATTATTCTGCCCCTCATAAATATTAATCATACGCCCAGACAACCTATGCACTAACATATGCTATGAATTTATTTTTAAAAACTAATGTAGGTGAATGTATTAGTTATTCCGATATAAAAAAAAAAATAATATATTTTGTAAAAAATTACATTTTTTACTAAAATCTCCTACTTCTATTTATTACCACAATTTTTTCTATTAATTTCTTTACTTTTTTTCCACATCCAAAGCTCCTCCCATTTTGGCATTAAGCATTTAACATAAAACTGTAGGCAACTTGGAGTGTTTGCCAAAGGATAGATACACAAACAGTGTGTTTTTTTCTTGCTATTTTATTACTTGCTGAAAAAAGGCGTTGCCATTTTTTTTTGTATTCATTTTTTTATTATTGTAGATTATTTAAGCTCCACCTTTTTGGCATCATTTACTATTTGTAAATTTATGTGTTGAGTGGCAAAGTAGTTTTTATCTTTATTTTTAAGTAGTTGTTTTTTGTGTGTTTTGTGTGTGTTTATATGTAGCAACTTGATTTATGTCTCCATAGAGATGAAATGAAATAGGATAAGAATGACAGTTAAGGGAAAACATAAAATAAATTCAAGTGATTTAGAACCTACAGGTATATTTAAAAAAATGGAATTTATAACTTAATTAAAATACTTTTGAAGAAACCTTTTTATTTAAATAATAATTTAATGTAAACTTTATTACAATTTAAATAAAATATAATATTTTGTTGCTATATTTTATATGTACTTACTATTAAATGAAAAAAACTTTAAAGCTTTGAGATGTTCACTTAGCCTGTAACGAAAAGAGAAATATAAGTCTTCATTAATATTGCAGAAAAGCTAATATAAAGTATAAATGGAGAGAAAGTGAAGTATAGATTTTTTATTAAAAATCTACCGAAATGATATTTGAGTTAATTTAGCTTAATAAAATTATTAAATTTTAATTATCGACAAAATAACTCACAGCCTTTTTCTAACAATCCATTTTTTATAAAAAATGTTTTTCACTTTGTAAATATGTATTGAGTTTATAGAAAAAGTAACAACAACTACTAAGAATTCATAAACCGACCTAAAATGCAATTAAAAATTTTTACAGAAGCGAAAGAAAAAATAAATAAAAACATATATACGAGCATGATCATAAAATTTAAGCACTTTCATTGGAAAGCATTCAAAAATTTTTATTATATCAGTTTTTTTATTATTTAAAAATTTACTGAACTACCCAGAAAAATAAATAGAAGTCATTTTTAAGGAAATACTTTTGCATTACTTCCAAATTTTCAAAAAAAAAAAAAAAATTTCCAAAAAATGAAAAATATCGTTATGCATATCTGTTTTTAATAAAGAATATTTAGTTTATATAAAAATTAAAAGTAATCTCCTTGAATTGATAATAAAGAACACCAAAGAAATCAATTTTACATAAAATCGTGTACACGGCTTCTTACTCAATGAATAGGTATCAAAAAAGAGAACATCCTCCAATGACAAGTCTACGCTAAATTCATTGGATCACAAGTTCAGAATTTTATTGACTTATTTGGATATAGCAGATATGGTTGCATTTTATATTCCATTAACTTTTATTCTAAAAATTTTTATCAAGAAGTCAATAATAATTACTCAGTTTTAATAAAAACCCAATTCTTAAATTGAAATAAAAAGAAAATTTTTACAGCAACCGTAATTGTGTAAATTTTTAATTTATTTTAAAATTGTAATACATGAAAAATAAGGCTCTTGTTGCTATATCAAAATACAAATTATAAATTTAAGGTGCTATACATATATACATACATACGTACATACATACATACATAGATAAATACATATATACACACATATCATGCCAGCAATTAGGTGATAGTTTTATTCACTATCAGAAAAATGAACCTTTCTAGTATTCTCAAGATGTTATTTTACTGTTAGTAAACAATTTTACAAAAACAAATAACATTAATTTCAATTTTTGATCTATTCTATATTTTTTAAAAACTAAAATATCGAAAAAGTCACTTAAAAGTTAATTTTTGGATAAATATAAAATTATCAAAAACTGTCTCCCATTAGTGTTCTCAAGATGTTATTTTCCTGATAGTAAAAAATGTTACAAAAACAAATAACATTAATTTCGATTTTCGACCTTCCGAAAATAAAAAAGCATTAAATTAAAAGCAAAAAATGTGAAGAAGTCGATGGCACTTAGTTGGCGTGTTACTTTCAAAGGCAAGCATATATATATATATATATATATATATATATATATGTATATATATAAAGTGAATGTTGTTTATAATGAAGACAAAATGAAAACAAAATTGTGAAAAAAATTTTGAAATTTTAAATTAAATTAATTAAAAAATAAATATTATTCAGTAAAACGAATTCTTTTAAATAAATTTGAATTTATTTCTTGCTTTTAATAATATAAAATTTCGAAATAAATTGCGTTTCGCTCATAAAAATATGTATATTTTTTTATGAAAGTGAACCCATATATGCATGTTCATCAAACCTTTCAACTAAATTTTTAAAGTTGTTAGGCTCTTCGAAATCAAAAATATTCTGTTACAATTAATCAAAATATATCTATAATTTTTTTTACTAAAAAAGCAGTCAATTTTAAAATAAATATGGATACTATTTAATCAAAGTTTGGATAGTAATGTTGATAGTATTAAGTTAGAATTTCGACAGAAATAGTGACTTTTTCTGCTCCTCAAACTGACTCCAATGTGACACATAAAAAAAGCACTTAATAGTGTCATTAAAAAAGTATCCAAACTGCGATACAGTTTTGCCCGAAAGATGAGTCCTCTTCGATAGGAAAATAACTTCTTTTTCTTTTACTATTTTAAAATAAATATGGATACTATTTAGTTAAAGTTTGGATAGTAATGTTGATAGTATTAAGTTAGAATTTCGACAGAAATAGTGACTTTTTCTGCTCCTCAAAATGACTCCAATTTGACACATAAAAAAAGCACTTAATAGTGTCATTAAAAAAGTATTAGAACTGCTGCACACTTCTTCCCGCACGGTGACTCTTCTTGGATAAGAAAATGATATCATATTCGACTGTTAAAAACAACTTGAGGTTACTCTTTAGTGCAAATTTGGATAGAAAATGTTGGCAGGGCATATACATACATACAAACATACATATCCTGTCAGCATTTGGAAGAGAGTTTTTTCATCTATCCACTAAAAAGGGTCTTTTTTGACACTCTTGGATGTTCAAAAGTAGAAAATACATAAATTTGCAATAACAAAACACATTAATATCGAGTATTGATCTGAAAAACTTGACCTGGGCAACTATTTACATTACAGAGCAAAGAAAAATAATAAGCACGACAAAATTTTGCTCAGTAAATGTATAATTTTTAAGATGATCAATGTTATTGTTTATAGTGTTTTATAAAAAATGTGTTAATATAAATTTTTTTTAATTTTTATTTAGTGATTTTAGTTTTTAAATATCTTATATTTAATATAAAGTTATAGTGAGTTTTTACAGTGTGTTTAAATATAAGGTAAGCATTTAGCTCAATTATAATTAAAAATATTTACTAGAAATATTTCAACTTCTTTAAAAACATATTTATTATACAAAAATGATTATATTTTGATACTTTCTTGATATACTTTTTTTGAAGCCCAATGAATGCACCAAATAGTGCTATTAGAATTGCGGCATATTTCTTCACGAACGTTGACTCTTCTTCTATAAGAAAATGATATCATATTCGACTGTTATTAACTTAACGAGGTGTCACTTTAGTTAAAATTTCGATAGCAAATGTTGGCAGGATGCATATATGAATGCTCAATAAAATCAGAGAATGCACATAAAAGTTATTTAACCTTAAACTTTGTTCAGTTTTGACAAATATGTCATAGGTGGGTGTCCTAATTTAAACATCCATAAAACATGAACCGCAAAAGATATGGAATTGATTCATACGTGATAAAATGTATGATGACTAGTTTAACAAATATCCGAAATTTGCAAAAAAAAAATCGAAGATATAAAATTTTTTAAACTATAATTTTGATTCAAATTATTTGGAATTACCCAGTCCTTATCATAAGTACACTGTTTTAACCAGCACCCAAAGTTCTAATTTTTTCCTTACCAAAATATTTCTGAAAAATACTTAAATTTTTAAAAATGGTCTACGGTAACAAATTCAAGAAAAGTTAAAATAAAATAAATAAAACTATTTTTTTCACATTAGATTTACATACATAAAAAAAATTGTGGAAGTTATCAGGTAATACCAACTAAGACCAAAAAATTTAGAATAAATCTGAAATAGGTAAAACCAAAAATTACTGAAAAATAGAGAATGGAACTTTTATAGAAATAGTGGTTATAGAATATCTATTCATCATAAAATCATTTAAACATATTTGATGTACAATAATACCTCTTTATACAAAGTGATACATGACTTCAATCTGTATAAAAATTCTGAAATAATGAATTATTTAAGTTTTATTTCTTACTTATGTTTTCAAATTCTAAAAATTTCAAAATTTTAGCAAAACACATATGGACGCCATTTATTTAATGAACGAGTTTAATGAAATCAACAGACGGACGGACAGACAGATATAAATTCAATATTAATATTATATAACCTACAAACGGAATGACATATACATGAGAATAAATGTTTTATAAATAAAAGTTTTATATAAATGAAGTTTGGACTAGAAGAAGTCTGCACAATATAATTGCTTTTGCAACATCTTAATTTAATTATCCAGGCATGGATCCAGCTAAAGCATTTGGGGCAGGAATTTTTTTTTTTTTTTTTAAAAACTCGAATATATGTAAAAGAATTTAATAGCTAAAAATTCAAGTGGTGATCAAATTTTATACAAAATTTTTAAAAATGACTTTGGAACTATATTTTTTTTTTTATCTTTTGTCAACAAAAAATTTGATATTTTACTTCATTATTCTTTTTAGTTTTGATATACAAACAAAAATATGAATCTATGGTTCGTAAATTTCAGGGAATATTAAATATACTTTAATAATTTAAGATGTGTTTTTTATTTAATTGTTATCCTCTAAAGCAATTCAAATAAATGGAGTTAATTAAAAAGCATGATCTGAGAAACACGAAAAGTTGAGTTATGTAGGTTTTGATATTTAGAATATAAATTTTACTTAAATACTTTAATATTAAAAACCAACAGATGCATAAATTTGGAACTAATATGATAAAGGCCGAAAATTGATATTTTTTTACAAAAATAATATAAATACTTTATTTTTATTTGATTTCAGTTAATAGTAGCTTTACTCCATTACTTTTTACTACTAGTAAAAAGTAAAAAATTGTAAGAAAAACAACAAAATTGTCAAACGCGAAAAACTAACAAATTTTCAAATTTGTAAATTTTTAAATATTTCTAAAAAACACGTTTTGATGATAGTTAGTGCACTAAAGATACCTAAATTTTAAGTAAATTTTGAATTTAATTAAAGGAAGAAAGCAAAAGAATGTAGTTTTTCAATTTCATTTAAATCTTTAATATCTACTACAAATAAGAAATAATTTATTAAATTTTCTTTTCTATTTCAAAATATTACTAAAGATATCATGTTTTAAATATTATTTAATTTACAATAAAATAATACTTCAATCATTCAAATCATTTAAATACTCAAACAATTATTTAAAAATTTCGAAACTTTTTCAAATTATTTTTAATATATTTTTAAGCAAATCACTTTATGCTTTATATGAAACATAATTGGGGCAAAAATAAAAACGTATTAAAAGTTTAAGCAAATCATCCCATATAAAATCGAATAAATTCAAAATTTTTTGTCCAATTTAATAGAATATAAATCTTGTTATGTTTACAAAAAAAAGTTTTTAAAAAATATTACATCTTTGTATGGACTTTTTCAAAGAAAAGAGTCACCAATCACCAAATATATTTGTAAATAATTCATTCAATTAAAAACTTTTTTAAATTTGCACCTCTCACGAAAATGTTTATAACAACTACTAAATACTATAAAAAATGAAAAACAGAAACTTTTTTCCAATTAAAAAATTTATCAAAGCAATTAAGTAGATGATTGAATGAATTAAAAATTTAATTGGAAAATAAAATTTTACTTAGGACCAAATTCTCTTATGAGAATTTTTTATATTTTTTTATTCTTTAATATCTGAGTGGCTAATATCTTCAAATTAAACTGAAATTTTTTCAAAAATTCCTAATAACTTTAGACTTTCTGTTCCTCTATTTAATTATTTTTTTTTACAGCACTAAATAGTTTCACAAAATTTCAATAGCGTGAATAAAAATATTTTTTTGGTAGCCAATAAATCGCTATACATAAGTGAACTATTTTTCATTAAATTTTTCTTTAAAATATAATTTTATTACTTCTTTTTTTTAAATTGTAAAATCTTGAAAACTTTTGTTTAGAAAAAAAATTAAATTAATGTAATTATTATTGTTATTGAAGCGAATAATCCAATAAAAGTTACAAAGAAAAACAAAACCAAACAACAATAATAACAAAATAATAAAATCACAAAAATAACAAAAACATTTGGTGGTGGTTTTAATTGTCTTTTTATAGAAATCAAATGCACACACTTACTCAACAAACAGAAAATAATATACATAGAAACAAAGGGGTAGGAAAAAAATTAAGGAAATAATCTATTTTGGAAAATCTCTATAAATAAAAACAAAGTTTAATGAAGAAATAAAAAAAAGATGAGTAGAGTATTATAAAGGAACAAATAATAGCAAAATGAATACATTGAAATACATCTAAAAATATAAGTATATAAGTAAAGAAAAGTGTGTGTGTGTGTGAGCATAAACCACCCAAAGATAAATTACGTTAAGTTATGTATTCAAAAAAATACCAAACAAAAATAGCACCCTGGGGAACGATAAAAATCATATTAATAAATATTTGCATTTATACGCCTGACAAACAAATGAAAATTAACAATAGACTACTACAACTACAATAGTACAAACAATAAGAAAGACAACTTTAAAAAAATTGACGAACAGACAAACAAAGATTTCATAAGATTTCATTGAAGAAAGAAAAATGTCTTTGATTATTTGTACTTGAAGGAATTATTAGAAGACACAAAATATTTTTTTATATTAAATTAAACTAATTTGTTCATATGAGTGTTTTAACTATATTTCATATACATGCATGGATACAGGGTATTCTTTAGTAAAGTGTATTTACTTTAATATTCACATAGACCCCTATTGGTAAGGTAAGAAAGCTTTTGGTTATAAAAAGAAAAAATTCGAAACTAAAAAATGCTTGTCAAATTATCAACAAAATTCTTTTAAAATATCAAAAAATAAGAAATAGCGCAAAAAACAATTGCTAAGAAATAAAAAAATATGATTTTTTATTGATAAAAAAAATAGTTCTGAATAAAGAAAACGCTTAATTACAAAAGAAAAAAACGAGAAAGAAAGGTATAGTCGGTCAAGACCGACTATATGATACCCTATACCAACGTGCACGAGCATATTACACCTGTGGCCAATTTTACTAATTGTAAAATAAAATATACCAATGCAAAATAATGTGTTGATACAAACATCTAGATGATTTTATACAGTTTAGGGAGATTCCTGGAAGTGGGTTTATATGGTAGCTATGGTAAATTATGGACCGCTTCTCATAAAATTTAGCAATGTTATTTCTACTTATATAAAACTTATTTGTGTCGAATATTAACTTGATACTAACATTCATATGGGATTTATGCACGTTAAAGTAATTTTCGGAAAAGGGGTTTATATTTCAATACGGTCAATTGTGCACCGATCTTCATAAAATTTGGTACAAAGATTGAAACTTGTACAGAACTTTTTTGCACCGAATTTCATTAAAATATTCTTTTTTTTAAGGCACTCTTATTTTTAAGATATTTGTATGGGGGCTAGGTGAAATAATGGACTGATCACAACCAATATCAATAGTATTCGTCACTGTATCATAAAAGTCCCACGTTTCAAATTTCATTGAATTATATTTAAAATTGCGACCCGTACTTTGTGCACAAAATTTTCATTGACAGTCAGTCAGACGGACGGACAGACACTGATAAATCGATTAAAAAAGTGATTCTGAATCGATGGGTATACTTTAAGGTGGGCGTTGGATAAATTTTTCTATGCGTTATAAATATCAGCACAAACGCATAATATCCCAACCAATTATGGTGCTATAGGGTATAAAAATCACTCAAATAAAAAATCATAAAATTGTAAACAATATCAATAAAATACAAATAGAAAAATACTTATATCAAAAAAAAGCATCAAACTAAAATAGGACGTCAAAATTGAACATAATAGTTAAAAAAAAAATATAAAAATCTTAAAATTTTTAATAAAAAAAATGCTGAAATTAAAAAAAAAATCGTCAAATTGAAAAAATACATAAAATTTTAAAAACTAAAATACAATAATATTATCAAAAATCGATAAAAATACAAAAAAAAGTCGACTTAAAAAAATAAAAAACGCTACAATACCAAAGAAAAAAACAAATCACGTAAAGTTACAAAATAAAAAGACGCGCAATTGCAAAAAAATCTTTGAAACTTAAAATAACGCAAACTTAAGAACAAAATAAAAAATATTAAAAAAACGATTTAAAAAAAAAAAATGTCTAAAAAAATAAAAACGAAAATGCTTAATTAAAGAAATACACCCCTACAATAAAGCAAAAATAACAATCGCTAAAAAAAATTCTAAAAGTCTTTCAAAAACAAAAACTCATTCAAATACAAAATCGTAATTTTAAAAAAATCTTTAAAACTCAAAAAAACCCAAATAAACTACCAATGTTTTATTGATGAAAAATAAAAAATAGTTCAAATTAAAACCAAAAATGCCTAAATTACCAAAAGAAAAATCGCTAAAATAAAAAAAAAATAATCGCTAAGAAATAAAAAATTGCTAAAGCACAAAAAAAATACAAATAACTTATTACATTATGATTTTTTATTGATAATAAAAAATATTTCTAATTAAAAAGAAAAACGCTTAATTACCAAACAAAATCAGTAAAATAAAATATAATGATTTTTTATCCCTTAACTAAAAATAATAATCGCTAAAATAAAAAATACAAACATTTTTCAATTGAAAAATTTGCAAAAACAAAAAAAAAACAAAAATTTTCACAAAAAAAAGCTAAAACACTATAGCGATTTTCATATCGCTTAAAAACAAAAATACTATATTACAAATTAGAAGGATATAAACAATATACGACTAGAAAAACGTCAGTTTACAAAAAAATCACAAAATTAAAATTAAAAACAGACAATCATTAAAAAAAACGCTATATAAATAGAGAAAAATTAAATGATGAATGAGTAAAAACGAAAATTTTCTCCCTAAGAGCAGGGCAAAAATATATTTGAACATTGTCAACGCAAACATATCATGTTTAAAATTTCTTTTTTTATAATGTAATAGTCACTCATATTATGGCATATTATAGTTTTAGTAGCCAAATTTTAGAATTAGGTAGAAGAGCATAATATAAATATTGTGGCAAACATATTTTATGTTTATTACAAATATAATTTTGCTACGGAAACTAATGAGCTATAATAATATGGTTGCTGCAGTTATATAAATTAAGTTCGCTCAGCAATGCTCAAGTAATTTTTGTTTCTACAAGCATATGGATGTTAATGAATTGTATAAAAACCTAATCTATAATAATTTATATAAGCTACGATTACAACAAAAATATAATTCTATAAACATCTTTTAGAATAAATAAAGACCAGACATTTTTATATTATATATACAAATATATATGCGTATACATAGGATTAAAGCTAAACTAGAACTACATAAATGTGATATGAAATGGTATAAATATACCAAAGTCTAGGTAAAGTATTTTACTCCTAAATACTTAGAACAAAGTTTCAGTATAATTTATTTTAAAAAACACCTCCCATTGAAATACCAAATTTCTTCAAAATTTAATTAACCATTCATAGAAGCGCAAAAAAGATGAGTTATTTGTTTAAACGTCACCCGCATCTGACGAAAACCAATTGACCCTCATCACACACATTCATATTCACTACTTATGTACACAACCACTATTATGTATTCCAAAAGGATGAGAAATTTTTGTCTGTTTATGTTTGCTATGAATGCATGTGTGTCTATTTAATTATATCAACCATCATCCCCTTTTATTCATCAAAGTTGGAGTCCCTCAGTGGTATGTCTGCTTGTCTGTCCAGTTAATCGTTTGGCTTTCTGTAATTAATATATTTTGCATGTATATGACATTTCTACGCCACAGGTGTTTGCACTAATCTTTCTTAAACAAAATCGGTTTATATTATGATATTTCTGCAAACGGGAATATTGAGAAGTACTTAAAACTATAAGGAAGATATAATACCTACACCTAAAATGCTTTTAAGAGAATCACTTCAGAAGTAATTTTTGTAACCTACAAAAAAGTCTAAATAATTTTTAAAATATAAAATATTATATATTTAAAAAACTTATTTTTTAATAATCCATTTTCAGAATACCTTATAAAACTACCCACTTCCCCAATGTCCAGCATATAATCTTGTTATGAATATGTTTTAATGTTGAAAAATTATATCTAGTGGTAAGAGGTATTAAGGGCAAAAACTAATTTATATGTATTATAATCTCATATGTAGTCTAAGTAAATTATAACAAATGTCCTTGACAGATGAACAACAAAACAGGCAAACCCTTTTGCCTTTACGGCTCATTAGTAATAGTTAAATGCCAAAATAAAAATTTTGTCATAACTGCCCAAAAACAAGAAACAAAAGCAAAACAAGAAGATACGAATATCAAATTGTGGCAAAAAGATAAATGTTGGTTAAATAACCAAAAATAGAGACAATAGACCAACAGTCCAATAGTATAACTTAAATTTCATATAATTTGTTAAAAGAGAAAGAACTTCATATAGTTAATATTATATTATAGACACTAAAGTTGGAAGAGTAGAGTTTGTAAAGCAAAAACAAAAAATAAGTTAACCATTTAACACTTTACTCAGGTGCGGAAGGAAATTTCTTTCGAAAGTTTTTAAGTAAATCAATAGGTTTTAAAAAATGGCACTTGTTTAATAAATAACTTAGGTAATGCACATTTTTAAGTAATCGGTGATTCAAGTAGAGATACTTTTTTCAATAGCCTTTTTTAAGCTTCCTGTTCATTGCTTTAGAAGTACTTCTCTTAAAACTATGTTTATGATATTTTTATAAAAAATTCAGTTTTAGCCTTATTAAAAGATAATCAAAATACTTTTAAACTTTTAACCTTTTATCCTACTAAAAATACATTTAGTTTCATTTGGGAGCTATGGTCATTTGTGGACCGATCTTCATAAAATTGGATACAAAGATTGATACTTGTAAAGAACTTCTTTGCACCGAATTTCATTAAGATATTCCTATTTTTAAGGCATTTTCCGGGGGAACATTTGTATGGGGGCTAGGTGAAATAATGGACCGATCACAACAAGGCTTCCTTGTATCATAAAAGTCCCACATGCCAAATTTCATTGAATTAAAATTGCGTACTTTGTGCACAAGGTTTATATGGACAGCCGGACAGACGGACGGACATCATTAAATCGATTTAAAAAGCGATTCTGAGTAGATTGGTATACTTTAAGGTAGGTGTTGGATAACCTTTTCTATGCGTTACAAACATCAGCACAAACGCATAATACCCCAACCATATATGGTGGTGTAGGGTATAATAAAGTATTTATATTATTTTTGTAAAAAATATAGATTTTCGGTACGGTTCCCTTTATCATATTAGTTTTAAATTTTTAAATTTTTTAAGTAAAACCTTTCGTATTTTAAATCATGCATTTTATTTAATTCTATAGAAATGCATTCATTTGTTTGAAATGGTTTAGAGGATAACAGTTAAATAAAAACACACCTTAAATTATTAAAATCTATTCAATATTCTCTGGAATTTACGAAACATAGATTCATAAAAATGTTTGTTTTAATTTCAAAAACTAAAAAGAATAATGAAGTAAAATATCATGTTTCTTGGCGATACAAAAAAAATATAATTATATAATTATAATTCGAATTTTATATTATTATATAAAATTTGATCATCACTTATCAACTTAAATTTTTAACCATTTTTCAAAACAAATAAAAATCCAATCCGCACCTGCTTTACTTAAAGGATTCTTTCTCTATTTCTCAATATGTTGTAATATTGTAGGTTTGTCTATTTTCACTTTGTTATGTTCCAACAAATGTTGCCTTGTTTTGTAATTATTCAATTCAATAAATCCTTATTTCTGTTGTTGTCCTTTAGTTTGTATTTAGGCTCACACTTTTTTATTTTCGATGTATAAAATATATGACTTGTGTTGAAAAATCTGTTGAGTCTACAGATTTTTTTTTTTGCAGAGAATAAATGACATATAACATTATTTTTGTACAAGTTTCATACACTTGTGTCATAATTAATGTCCTTTGGTCATTGGAGCAATTTTTGTATTTATGTAATCTTTAAAAATTTAAGAAATTTATTTCTTGGCACAAAATTAAAAGTTTTATTAAAATTATATTTTTTTGTTTTAAATTAGAATACATTATAAGAAAAAGACGATACAATCGTTTATTTATTGCTCTTAGCAAAATTTTAAGTTCTAAATACCTTATTTTGTAGTCATAATCACTACTACCTGCATTACCTTGTAGCGATTTTCAAACAAGTTCAGTATAAAATTACAAGGTATGTGCTTAGTTCAATTTTTCTCATCATTCTAATAAAAATTACTAACTTAATTTGTAATTATGTTTGTAATTTATACAAACATAAGTCTACAACTAATATTCATGTATTTTAAATACTTTGATTCTACTCGTCTGACTAAAGATCCCAGTTAACACCGAAATGCTACTATATCCAGAAAAAAATGCTTACAAGAAACAACATTTTCACTACTTCGAAAGTAGAACTAAGTGCATAATTTGTGCTTTTTTGGAGTTATTAATAATTACTGCCAAAATAAGTGAAAATAAATGTGTTATTAGCAGGAAAAAAAGTTAAAAGTTTAAAAGTATTTTGATTATCTTTTAGTAAAGCTAAATCTAAATTTTTATTATAAAATATCATAAACATAGCTTTAAGAGAAGTGCTTCTAAAGCAACGAACAAGTAGCTTAAAAGAAGAACATCCTAACAATGATAACCATGGGTTAAAAAGAAAACTTCTGCAGCTAATTTTCAGCACTAGGTACTTCCTTCCAGTGACAACACAATGTTGAAATCATGACTTTTTCGGTTCTTTTTCAAATACTTTTTCATAAGCATACGAAATATGAACACAATTTTTCAGAAAATTTATCAAAATTATTAGACCATAAATTGATGTATTTTTCATTACTGCTACTTTAAAACCAACAACACCTTTAAATACTAACAGCGTATAAAAAATGTTGTAGATGATCCCCAGACCATACTTTTTGAAATGACCAACTTCTGGCTGGATGGTTACAAAAGTAGTCACCATGCGAAATGTATGGAAATTTATACTTTTTTTTATTATATATATACAATCAATTTATCAACAAGTTAGACCGATTAACATAAACATAAGTAAGCTTAAATGAAGAGTATACACGCAGAGAAAAAATAATGGTTACGTCGTTATCACTACAACAATATTATGTTCTCATTTTTAATTTACATTAATTTTAATAATATTGTGTTCATGATAGCAACGTTTTCGTTACAATTTTATCATTCCATGTTTACATTCAATCAATATTTTAATATAGTTGACTACAAAAATTTTATGTTTGTGGATATTTTTACCAAAAACAAAATTTTATTAATAAAAAAAGATCATTATTTCTACGACCATTTAATATTATCAATTTTTTTCCTGGTTTTAAATTATTAATCCCATAATATTATTCCCATAACAATAGAATATGCTTTTTATAAATATGGTTGAAAAACTCACTATTTATTTATTTTTGAATATATTTTGTTTTTAACGTTTGCTTTCAGCCTTCATTAAAATTCTCATTCAGTTTATACATGAATTACTATTATATATTATACTATACAAGGTTTTGTTATATTTGGTGTGATTCAAGCGATATAATAATATCAATATAATAAGATATTGATTATCTACTATTAAGCAGTTTAGTTAATAAAAAATATCTTCTATTATCTTGCATACCATATGATGGTACAAATAAATAAAATTAATTAATGCACAAATAATATGTAAATAATTATTTATAATTGATAAACACTTTTATCTATTATTTTGAAACAAATGTAATGGACTCAATAAACAATTTATAAAAATAATAATGTGTTTTGTTTTAATATATGATAAGATGGAATAATACCATGATAAAATGTAATCATAATAAGATAAGATTGTTTAACAATATGATAACCTGGGATAATAATATGAAAAAATGGAATAATAATATGATAGAATGGAATAAAATGAAATAATATTATAATAAAGTGGAGTCATATTATGATAAGATGAGATTTTAATATGATAAGATAGGATAATAATATGATAAGATGGAATAATAATATAATAAAAAGAAATCATGGTATAATAATATGAAAAACTTAAACCATAACATAAAAAAATGAACCATAAAATCGTACACAATATAATAAAATGGAATCATAACAATTATTATTAATAATCATATATATATTTTTAACTATGGCCATATATTCCAATCATAATATGTTGCTCTTAGATTATGGTCACTACAGCTATATTTTTTCTTTGTGTTTACGATTAAAGATTTCAAACACCTCTTTCAGTAGTGGAGTTAAGGAGTTTGTGTAATAAGTTTTTTTTAATGCTTAAATATCGAATAAAATATTCGATCGTTTACTTTTCCACTTTTTGCTTTGGTTTAATAATAAAATTTCCAATTATTTTTAGTTGTTATCATTTCTGAGACCAGAGATAATAAACTGAAAATATCGATTAATGTTAAAAAAAAACCATTCTTTCGTGTGCTCTTGATCTTTTATAGTTATGGCTTTTATTCATTTTTAAAAATAGAAATTTGCTGATTAAAGTTACAGATTTATATATCGTCATAGAGAAAATTTAATTACTTATTTATTGTATAATAATATCAAGAGGACAACATAGCAAAAAACCTAACGCCTATATCGAAACATCTCTTGTTCTGGTAAAGAATATATACTAATTCTATATTCCACAACTCTCAATTAAATCTGCTCAATTGAATAACTGACTTTTATTTTACATATATGATGATCATTTATTATTTCGCTCCCTTCTAAAAACAAAATAAAAAGATGAAAAATAAAAATTATATATCATTAATTTGAATAAAATATTTTGTTGAAGTTTCCATTTAAATTAATCTACCCTTCGTTTTATATGACAGCTGATAACATTATCAGCTACATATGAGTAGTGGTAGTGTCTTTCCTCTCGTACGAGTATGTTAAACGTGGAGAGCGTGTTTATTGGCTTAAGAAACTTTTTCTACTTTTTTTATCTTTAGTACTCTTCTTATAAATATTTTACGTTTATGTTGTTTAAGTTATTCAAACGATATAACTGTCAAAAAAGGACTTTAAATAATGACAAACGATTTTATGCCAAACGCAAAATATATATTTTTTTCGATGGCTGGCAAAAGTTTCTTTCGTTAAAAAAAAAAATATTCTCAAGTCAAAGGTTAAATAACATAAGATTTTCTTTATTTCTTTTTCTTATTTACTTTGTTTGGCGTGCTGGGTCCTGGCTCTTCTGGAGTGAATAACAAGTAGATTTGTTAAGAGGAAAAAATGCAAATGTTATACAAAAAATTGAGAAAAAGAAACCTGACAAGTTTATTGCGGTTTTGTTTGTTAGAGATGACTGAAAACTGATATGAGTTTGGTAAGAATAACAAATTTTAAACGCACACATGTGTGTTAGGATAACAACAACAAAAAATATCCATATATAAAAACGGGAGGCTGTTGAAAATTCTAATGTAGTCACATTTGCATGTGACTACGAGAATATGCATGAGGAGAAAAAAAAGTAAACGTGATGTATGTAAAAACTTATCACGCATGCTGAGACAAAGTTCTAATGCAGATTGCATTAGGGATTCATTTTAACATTTTATATGTGCGAAAAGTTGTAAAAAGAATTTTTTTTTGTTTTTTGAAACGAATATATTCAAAAATATTTACATTTTAACTAACCTTAAAATTCTTTTTTTATAGGATTTTTTTTTTCTTTTTTTTTGTGGGCATTGGGGGTTCTGCTTGTCACAAAAATATAAAACGTTATTTTCTTATTCTTAGATTGTATGATTTATATACAAACATCTCTAGTTTTCCAAATGCTTTAGTTTAGTTAACAACACCGGTGAGACATGAGTCCTTTTTTTTAGGTTTACAGGGTGAACCTTTAAGAGATGAACTGATAGAAAATTCCTGTATGCAGCATAAACCTAGATTTATAAGTAATCTGTATTATAGTAGAAAGAAACTCAAATTGATTCTCTCAATTTCTATACAAAATTTTAAATTTGATGAACTGAACTTTGAAGAACTTGTAAAGAACTTGTAAGAACTTATTGAGAAACTTTATCAAAAACCATAGAAAAACTATTTAATATCCTTCCTTTTAGTCTTCACAATTAACCCCTCTTTTTGTTAAACCATAAAACATTTAAGTTATTTTGTAACTTGCAGCATTTAGTTGATATTTATATTTTGTCTTCATCATGCTGAAGGATTTACTAAAAACAAAAATAACAAACATACACAACATTATCATCATTCTTTATAATATTCCCTTTCCCCAAATACACACAAAAAAAGACATAAGTAATAAAAAAATATATATACATCAACATTTGTAGTTTTAATAGAAAAATAAACGAAATAAAATTTATGGCGGAAATGATAAGGAGACCAAAAGAAAAGGATACACATATTACTAAAAAAAAAAACAAACAACTACAACACTTGTGGACAAACAACAAAATGACAAGCAGCAACCGGAACTTAAATAATTTAAAAAATTGTTTTTAATACATATGGGCCATTATCAAAAATTGTTTAACCTGGCTGAAACTGACTTAAATATTTAAAAGTTTTGTGGTAATACACGGGTTACAGATCTGAACTCACAAGACTTGAAACTACCCAGCAAAAATTGTATGTCTTTTGGTAATAACTACTACTTACTAGACTCATTACCTTGTAATGAGTTGTTATTATATTTCTCATTTCTTTAAGTAGTGGAGTTACTAGTTACCAGTAAATAACAAGTTCATTTAGTTCTGCAATTGCTCAATTACCCCAAGCTAAACCCATACTTTTTTAGGAAAATTATTTGAATGTTAAAACTATTGCAAATGTACATAAATTTAACATATATATGGCGTAGTGAGTAAGACAGTAGTCTTTGAAATAGGCACAAAAGTTTTTGCCTAGGTTCAAATCTCATAATACTCTTGTAATGGGTACCCATGTATTCTTGGACATCGCCATATAAAGGTAATGAGATTTTCACCCGAATTATAAGTAGTTACTTTCTGTTGGCAATGTAATGATAAGTAAAGTTTTTGCTGGGTAATAGAGTGCAAAATTTTAGGTTTCATTTTTTCAAAAGCTTTTAAAAAAGGGAAAAAATTAGTTAACTTTTTGTCATTCTTCTACACTTTTTGTTCGAGCGTTTATACTTTGTGATCTCATTCGATCTGATATAAACTAATCGAACTTTGTGGATAAATTCTACATCTTCTTTGTTGCTGTGCAGACTTTCAGGGTAGTCAAATTTTGATGATGAAATTTTTTAATTTTTAAGATTTTTTGTTTTTTTTTTTTTGACTGGGTCTGTGCGTCCCTCAACGGAACACAAATTTTAAAATAGAGATTAATACATGTTGTAATTATGCGTATTTTGTGCTATATCTTGTTGATGTGCCCGAAATAGCCAACTTAGTAGATAGTCTCAAAGTTCGGAAAACAAGAGCGAACATTTTTTTAATTCACAGATTCATATAGAATAACATTCACAGATTCATATAGAATAGCATGGATTACTGCGTGAACTTAGGTTTTTGTTACTTTATACAATAAAATCGGAGAGGCATTAAAAACAAATTTAATAAAACAAGTGAGAATGTTATATTCGGCTTGGCCGAATCTATATATGGAAGGTGGGTGGTAAAGTAGGTGCACCACGTCCACTTTTTGATTCCGAGTTTACATTGGATCTTGAACTATTTGTACAAAATTTAGTTGAGATTTCACCACATATGGGAGTATTTGGTACATAACTTTTTTGTTTAAGAATCGATTTCATCCCCCTAAAATGTCCGCCCCCAGCCCTATCGTACTTTCAGCAGACTGACAAACACACGGATGGACATCGTTAGATGGTCTTAGATTTTCACGAGGCACAGTGCCACATTTGTTAGTTTTACAACAACAAAAAGTCGAATTTTGGAGATATTGGTCTGAATTTTATATTCTGTTATTAGACAAGTCCCTAAATATTCCACTAAAAATGGGCAGGTAGAATTACTGTCACACTCACACAGAATAAAATTTTTTTTGTTTAAATTTCGGACATATTTTTTAAAATTGTCCCTTAATACTTTAAGGATAGGTGTGGCATAACCTAATCACACAAATCTTAGTGTACTATAACAAATTTTTAGCCAATAACGTAAAATTTTTAAATAATTTTTAACAAATTTCTAATATGAGGTACCGCACATTTTTTCTAATATTTTTAAAAATCGTAAAAAGTCGCAGCCATTATTTTCAAATATAATTTTATGTATGATTATTTCGACATGTTGCATACGAAATGATAAACCCAGTATACCCCCCATCCATTTTTTTTTTTTTTTTTTTTTTTTTTGATGGTGTTAATAAATAATAAATAATATAAATGGAGCTTTTGAAAATTACGCAAAAAATCGGGAACATAAATTTAAAACAAATGTGTTGATAGTTGAAAACGGGAAACTTTTGTTAAAATAAATCTTGCTAAAGCTCATCACATAGACAGCACAAAATTGACCACACGTGGCATTTTGTATTTGTAATGCTTAATGGAAATGTTGAACTGCATCAAAAATTTTCATAAGATATAAATTATATGGACCAAAAAAAATTTATTTGAATTACAGTGGCATTTCTCTGTAATAAATTTTAATAAAACATATTTTCGTACAATATATAAAGAAATAACTTAGACTCGATTCCCATCTTTGGCAATATTTTTAAAAATAGTGATTGTTAGTATAAATAGTTTTTTAATTTTACTAGAAAACCCCAAAATATACCAAACTAATGCCAACAAACATGAAAATATCATAAGTTTTACTTCAATAACTCAGTAGGTTTTGATATTACCATAATTTTTACCAGAATCATACATAAACTTCTAGTATATAAAAATTTATATATGTTCAATTTAAAACCGCTATAACTTTCGTTTCCTTGCACGAAATGATTAATGCGAACTGAGTTTATATGCATTCGATTCAGTTTATATTTATAAAATTTTATTTTAATATGCTATCAAAAAAATTTAAGGCCTAAAATCAAAAATTTTTGATATTGGCCCATATTTATTTTTATTTTTTATTTTTTTATTTTTTCGTTGTTTTAATAATTTTTTAATAAAACATCTTTTATATTGTTTGTTTTGGCAAAAAAAAAATATAACCGGAAGTTGTCAAAATGAGAAAGTTGGTTATATAGAAATTAATATTTATAAAGTTATATTTAATAGAAAATTGTTATAAATGCTAAAACTTCCGTATAAAGTTTATTTTCTTTATTTTATTGTTTGTTGAACAAATAAGGCGAAATTATAGAATTTATTATCATTACTTTTTTAAGCTATAAATAACTGATTTCTGTGGCAATAAGGAAAAACTACATAAGTAGTTTTTTTTAACTTTTCAGGAGAACAGTTTTTATTTTCTAATTTCCTTGCAACACTATAGAAAATTATAATTTCCAATGTAAATATCTCTTGAAATTTTTTGCCAGATTTTTACAAAAAAATTATACAGCAGAGAACTAGACATAAAGAATTAAAAGTTGAAAAAACAAGATTTTTGCATATGTTAAGTTATCTGGTTTTTCCTTGTTACCACAGATTTGTACTCTATAGAACAATTCAAATTCTTGAAGTATTTAATATTTTTAATAAAAGCTTTTTCCATTAAAAATCTTTAAATCCAGATGTTTTTAATAAAATTAAGGTGGGCTTGTTAAAGTTTGTAAAAACTGGATTCCCAGGAAACCTCGACTTGCTGTGAATGTCAACATATCACAAAATTTCCTGTCTAATAAAAAGTTTGCATACAAATCAGAAAACCACACTTAAGAATTGATGCAGTTCCGAAACATTTAAAAAATCTAAATTTAATACAAATTTAACACAATACAATTTAAAAATTTTAATTTTTATACCCACCATCCGATAAGATAGATATGTTTGCCAATGACCATTGGACCAAATTGTAAATTCACTTAGGCCAACTATTGAGCCCAGAACTCTCAAATCTATGCCACGAACTATTCCGAACTCTTCATAAAGTCCAAGATCTGCTTAACAGCCAGACCACCCAGATCAAGAGTTTCAAAGAAGAATTCACCTAGGAAATGTCTCAAATGTGACGGTGAATCGTATCAGCTCCTACAGAAATTCATGAGCCCAAGTTTGAAATCATGCCTAATATTATGACAGTGACTTTAGAGAATGTCCACTAGTAGGGAAAGTTTATATCACAAGTGTGATGACAAAATTCTAGATCGTCTTGAACTGATCTCTCGCTAGAGACTTCTATCAACTTGACAATTATTCAAACTTCTCCAACGATTGTTTGCCTCTCAAAAAATTAATTCCCTAACATGCACCTCGTAGCCATTGTCATTGCCAAAATTGCCTTATTATTTCTATAAGGGATAAGTTGGAAACAATAGTGTCATAAACCGACATCCTGTTCTAAGCACCATAAGCACTAATTACCAGAATTATTCAGTTGCAAAAATTATTCAGTACAAATAATTCTGGCTCGAAGAACCATAAACATGTTTGCAGGCACAAATTATTTTGTTATGTAACTTTTGTGTTGGGTACAATTTTGAGGGACTCTATTAGCAGCATCAGGCGTTTGGGGCAAGTCATTCTAGTTCAAAATTAAAGTCTGGGTACACAAATTTATTTTAAGAACTTTTTATACGAATATTGAATTCAAAAATCATGTTGAAAAATCTGTACAGTAACTATATAACGAGTATATGTTAATACTTGATTATACCAAGTTACGTTTCCCTCAATCAGATTTGGAGTTTTAATATTTTTTTTTTTTTTTTTCGTTAAATTTTACTTATATTGTATTCTTTAAATATTGCTAATAATAATTTAATCAATAATTATATTTATATCCGTGCGTTTTTATTAAAGGAGGCATTTAATTAATTGTAGAATTGAATCAATAAAATCTATAGTTGATTTTAGGAAAATGTACAGTCATAATTCTAATTAATTTGATTAAAAAATTAATTGAAATTTAAGCCAAAATCAATTATTCTAGTTAATTAATATTATCAATTTGGAGATTGGAGCAAAATCAAATAAAAATATAATTAATATAAGCAATTTCGTAATTGAAGGCAATTTTTATTTTTTTATTTATTTATTTATTTTTCTGTGTATATTTCTCGATATTTCATGGTAAATAAGAGTTTATAATTAACAAGCAGTTTTAATTTTTTCCATATTAATAGAAATATTTCAAACAGTCTCTGAATGCTTTTATAAAATAAAACATTTGTTACCGAAAATTTCTTATCTTAACTTTAACACATAAAACTGCAATTACAACCAAAAATACACTCATAAAAATATTGTAGACGGTTTAATGTTTCTACTCTGCAAACAGGAGAAATTAAATTCAAAAAAACATCATTATACCCAAAATCACAACCACGAAAATGTCATAAAAAACACCAACAACAGAGTAGAGAAGATAAGAAAAGTTTTTGTTAACAAGCCATGAATATTCATGGCACCAAGTAATAGGCTAAAAATGTATCTCACTTTCTGTCTGTCTATCGACAATCTCTCGGCTATGTCGAATTCTTTATCTTTACGTTTTTTATAATATTTTATTTTATATTCATAATATTTAAATAAAATTTATTTTTAATGGCAGGAGTTAAAAAAGCAGCCACAAAATGATACGAACAGAGAAAAGCACCTTTAAATAGATTTAATTGCGGATGTGTTAAACTTTTGTACTCGAAATGTAATGTGTGATGTAATGTAAGGTTTTGTTGTATAATGACGGTTGTTGGCTTTTTTTTGTTGCTGTATGTTATTTTAATGTCCTTCAAGGATGTTTTACGGTATGGACGCATTTTATTTGCGAGTATGCTCTAGAGTGTTGTTGTCAAGTATAAATATGAAGGTATATATGTTATATATGCGGTATATTTTACATTTATTTAAATGCTATTTAAGTGGCTGGTTGTTTAAATATCTCAAAAGTCCACATGGAAAATTTTAATTTGTTTGGTGTTGACATCAAGTGTTACATAAGAGGTGCTTTTATAGAGAAAATTACACACACATGGAAATGTATGCAAAAACAGATATTTACTAGAAATGTTTCTTCTAAATAGGGTAATATAAAAATTTATTACTCGTACTAAAATCGTTTTAATAAAAAGTATTTTAAATACAGTGGAACACGGTTATAATGAACTCGAAGGAACCGACAAATCTAGTTCATTATAAATGTAATTCGTTATGTTCGTAAACTACCAACAAATTTTATTTGTTAACAAAACATTTATTAACAATACATATTTGTAATTAAGGCGTATTTCTTTCCTTTAAAATGGACTGTATTTATAATTTTTAAATATGTATTAACGATTTTAATATTTCAGGAAAAAAATATTTTTTTTGCATTTATCAGTCAAATGAACATTAATAATATTTTTTTATACCAATTCAATGTTTTCATTTATTATTCAGTTTTTGAAATTGTCACGTTTTGGGATCGTTACTATTTGAGCAATGACGAATTTCTAATATTTAGTTTTTAATCCTTTTAAAATTTCAGTTTTATTTTAAAAAATTTTTCCCTTTATCCAATAATTTAAACTGAAATAAATAAAAGTTATTTCTGTTAGTTTTTTACATTTTTGAAACATTTTGAAATGTGAAAATTTATCTAAAACTAGTATTTGAGGGAGTTCCTTATAAACACAGTTTTTTATGAAATATGCTGCCTGGGATCATAAAAATGTGTTCGTTCTAAAAAAAAGTTCGTTATAACCAGGGCAAGATTTTCAAACTTTTCGCTTAACCTCTTTTGCATATTTTATAAAAAAATGCATTTTTTTTAAATTTGTACATAAATTTTCTTATAATGAATAAAAAAAATTAGTTTTTTTAACAAAAATATATAAATTTTTTTTTTTTTTGATATTTGATTAACTGATCTAAATAAATTATTTTTTACGTTTTTCTTAGTACTTCAAACATAATTGTAAAGAAAAAAATCAGAAGTAACCATAACTATGACTATCAACCTATTTGCATACATATCTTTAGTTTTTTTTTTTATAAAGAATCGAAAAAAGATAGAAAAATTCATATTTCATAGTAAATATATTCGAGGTCGGTGTTCACATGTGAATATATTAAGGTTACTATTTCTTATACAACGCTCTAACTTGTTTTCTATAAATTAAGTTTTAAAAATTAATTCCAAATTATCTTTTTTTTATTTATACTCATAAATTCATCCCTTTAAATCTCTTAACTCTCCAAAAAAAAAAAAAAAAAAAAAAACATATTCAAATGCATAATTGTCATGAATTCTTGTTATGATTATTATTCCTACCTATTCATGAAATAATAAAATACCTAAAATTATTTAAAATTTCATTTCTAACCCTTTTATATATAAAATCGTACAAAATAAAACGAATCAACATCATCATTTGCATTTGACAATTTAAGTTAGTCCTTTTTTTCTCTATTCCATCCTTTCTGCATTATACAATACATATACACGTGTTTTAGTGAACGATTTAATTATTTTGATAAATTTTATTACTGCACAAATGTGTTTATTTTTTTCATTATTATTTCGTTAAAATTTTAGATGAAACCTTCTCATTTTCATTTAAATATTTTTTGGGTCTAAAAACATTAAATTGTGTGGAAATGGTGTGTTTATATTGAAATTATTATTTTTTATATGAAATTGTAGTCCTTTTTTTCGTTTTATTTTGCATATTTTAAAGGAAAATTTGAGGAAAATGTTTAAAGCATGAAATTTAATGTTTTAATAATGCATCTAAATATTTATTCATCCCCTTTTTTCAACATGTAATTTTTAGCAGTTTGAAAAAAGGATTAATTTTATTGCTATTATTTGCTTAAGGAATTCTAAAGATAGTTTATGTTTTGTTATTGTTGTTGCTTGTAATTAATACAATCATAAATCAACACGCTAATTATTTTAATGAGACAACATTTGCAGTAAGTAAGTAGTTCAAAAATACACTTGTAGAAAATATTTAAACCCTATTTTATATTTTGCTAAACCTTTAGTATTATTGAAATGATTTTCTACTAAGACCCACACTCTTTCAAATGGACAGAGTTTGGTGGATGGCATATCAACAAACTTATTCTGATAAAACACAATTATTTTTTTGCCAGGCCAGACTAATTATGAAACCTTGTGCTTTCTAATATTAGAAAGAAATCCTTTCGAAACAAACGTGTTAGTATAACCATTTGTTATTAACAGAGCAACGAAAAATATACAAAGTCATACCAAACTGTTAGTTATTTATCCGTTTCAGATAATTTTAAAAATTTTGACATGATTTTGTTACAGGACTACAATTTCATATAAAAAAAAAAATAATACCAATATAAACACACCATTTCCACACAATTTAACAATGTGTTTGATATGTTTTTAAACCCAAAAAATATTTAGATCAGATGAGAAGATTTCATCCAAAATATATTTGTCATATGCATATTATGCATGTTTGCATATTTTATTTTATATTTCAGAGCATAATTTAGCATATATTATATTAAAGAACATAAATTTGCATATTTTATATTAAAAGCACTTAAAATAACAATTTGTTTCAATTTGTATTACAAAAAAATATTAAAATCGATAAACAAGGATTTGAGAACAATATTTTTAAATCTACAATGGCCGAAAAATCTTTTTAATTTAGAATAACTCCGTTTACGGAATATATTAAAAACAAAGCAAAAATATCAGTTTACCTAAAATACATATAAAATTTCATGTCAAAAATGTCTTATTATTTAGACATTTGTTGAAGTTTTTATTTAATAGTTAGAAAAAAGTATTAAGTGTTATACACCAATAGAAACCTTACGCGAGCTATAACCATATAGAATATATGAAATATATTTCGAAAAATTAAAATCCAATTTAAATTAGTTAGAATTTTCAAAAAGGGCAAAAAATCCGTTCTTTTATTATTGCATAATATCACACATTTACACCAAACAAAAACTAAGTGTTTTTTGTGAAAATCAAATTTTAAAAACCAGACCGTTTATATACCACTATTTTTCCCTTTGCAGCTTTTTTTAACGTATATTGTTTTCATATATGTATTTATATTTAAATGGAATTTTGTTTATATTTTATGTTAAACAAGTTTTTAACAATATTTTAAAATTAGTTCATGCATCAAGACCCAAGGACTGAGTAGTCACAGAGCACCTGTTCTGAGGTCTCATTGTGCAATTCACAAAACCTGCAGATCTTAATTCGAACGTTTCCCAAATATATTGGTAGTATCACAGCCCACAGTGTTCGGTTCAGAATCTCGTTAGTATTTTAAGATTATTTTTTTTTTGGACCTAACTTCATTGAAGGATTAAAAAAAATAAAAAATTCTCAACTTTCTCGTCCCTTCCCTCTAACTCTCTTTGTCGTAAATTTCCGACCTGTGTCACCATTAGTCTGTGTAAAGTCATCAGTAGTCCACACATAATCTGAATTTACATTACACAATTCTTTGTTTAACCACTGATCCCGTTCAGGTATTAGGAAAATGGATTATCACAATTTTTCTCTCAGTGTTTTCTTACTCATAATTTTATAATAATAAGTTAAATATTTACATGTATAAATACCTAATGTATTAAGTACAAATACATATTTACCCTCCTTATCATTTAAATACTCTCACTATACAAATACAAGACAATTAAAGGTGAAATATTAATTTATGACACTCACGCGCTCTTTCAAATGCCACTAAGTATTCCTGAACATATTTATTCGTATATAAAGTCTGTAGTTACTCGTAATACCAATTAGTATAAATTATACTAAATCCGCGTAATTAAACACACCTGATGTCGGTTATTTGCCCAAACTCTTTGGCATAACAT
The DNA here is from genome assembly GCA_932274085.1 of Protocalliphora azurea. Classification (NCBI taxonomy): domain Eukaryota; kingdom Metazoa; phylum Arthropoda; class Insecta; order Diptera; family Calliphoridae; genus Protocalliphora; species Protocalliphora azurea. The sequence continues at coordinate 133,091,588 of OW026523.1, forward strand.
TATTGTTATTATGAAACAAAGATGTCCACCAAATAATTTTATTATGGTAATAATTCATAAAAGGAATACGAGATGTGTATATAATGTATTTAATAGCATAGGTAATTTATCATAAAATGCGAGCATATATTATTAAAAGAAAGGATAGGTTTTTATACAGAAAACATGGAATTTTAGAGAAATTTTAAAAATCGTTTAATTCTTCATTTAATGAAGACTATAATCAAAAATTATGTTTATATATATAGTTTAATCTAGGACTAACAAACTCAACCTTTTGAAAATATGTGACCACCAGTTTATCTAGGAAAATATATATGTTTAATTTTGTTGTAAGCCCACGCAACACTTTCATTCCACCTAGAAATACCCAAAATACATTCCCACTATGTCCTTCTTTAGATAGACAAGATGTTGCAGCACGTAAAGTCATTACAATTATTTATGATGTTGCGAAAAAATAACAATAAAAAAAGAAAAGGATCTATTAAATAACAACTTTTACAAACAGGACTATATACATTGCACTTGTCCTGTGAAAACAACAACTACATAAAACATAAAACATAAAACAGATGGCAAAATCAAAAATAAATAAAAACAGCTACGCACGATTTATTAACTAAATAAATAAAGATTATAACAACTAATAAAGTAATATACTCGTAGCTTGTTTAAAAACAAGGAGTAGTGAAGAAAAATATGTCTAATATCCTAGCAAATTACTAAATACAATCTATGGCAGCCAAGCATATCTTTACAGTAACATTATAAATGTTTAAATTTTGCAAATTATATTCCTTGAAATTTTTAAAAAACAAAACAAAAAAAGTATTTTGCATTATTCTGATATTACCAAATAACATTATTTTGATTCAGTATTCAACTGTCGTTAATCATTAGAAAAGAAGCCCACCAATATTCATACACACACACACACACACACAATCTTCAATAAATATTTCTGTGCCAGGACACACTCTCAGGAAGATGTTACTCGCGCCTTACAAAAACATTAAAAATAATTGCAAAATATATTTTTCGCGCATTAATCGAAATTACATTGGTTAATGTCATGTTTTGCTAGAGGAAACAGGATGGTTGGTTGTTTTTTTTTTTTTGTTGGGGCGGGGTGTGATGGTAGTAGTAATTTCTACGATTTCCTTTTCTATTCGTTTTGAAATATTTGTAATGATGATGTTGTTTTCTTTAACAACTTGAAAGAAATGTTGTTTTTTCTTTATTGTCTGTGAAATTATTATTTATGGCCGGGGGTTAAGTTGGGAAAAAGGAAAATATGTAATAAAAGAGAAATACATTCATTCTATCATTGATGATGACTTGACTTAATGTTTGCGATAAATGTTGAGAAACCCAGTGGAAAATTTGAATGAAAATAGAAGCTGAAGTATAAGAAAGCAATATCGAAAATATAAGACTTTAAAAGGAAATACTACAACTTTTAAAAACATCTATTCTCAGTTAATTGGCTAACACCTAATTGGGCAATAAATTTGTTTAGTTTTACAATAACTTCGACTGAAAAAAATATATTTTAAATATCCACGCCATCCATCTGATTCTTTAATAAATCTTAATGTGAAAAAATCTCTGATTTTAAGGAAACTAATTTGCAGCACCAGTTATTTGGATCAGATTCGTACACGCAGAGAAAAAATATAGTTGTAGCGACTATATCTAAGAGCAACATATTATGACTGAAACATATGATCACAACATAAAAATAGAAATCATTTTCAGTAATAATTATTATAATTGCACTTTGTTATATTGTATTTGATTTTATGGTTTGTTTTTTTATATTATGATTATAGTTTTACATATAATTGAACAATCTTATTATATTATTATACCATATTTTCATATTATGATTCCCTTTTATCATATTATTACCTCATGTTATCATATAGTTATCCAATCTTATCATATTATAATTTCACTTTGTCATATCATATATTAATAAAAATTATGATATTTATAAAATCTAAATATATGTATATATATATATATATATATATATATATATATATATATACATATAATCTAAATATATGTATATATATATATATATATATATATATATATATACATATATTTAGATTTTATAAATATCATAATTTTTATTAATATATGATATGACAAAGTGAAATTATAATATGATAAGATTGGATAACTATATGATAACATGAGGTAATAATATGATAAAAGGGAATCATAATATGAAAATATGGTGTATGAAGTTTTCCACTAAGTTTGTGAAAAGGAAAAGTATTATATTTATTTGTAGCATTTTATTGTTATAGGAATAATAATATTAATATGGTTTAAAAACAGAATATGGTTTAAGAACAAGGAAAAAGATTGCAAATATTTAATGGTTGTAGAAGTAATGATATTTTTTATATTAATAAAATTTTTTTTCTGGTAAAAATATTTAAAAACATATAATTTTTGCAGTCAATCATATTAAAATTCTTTTTAAGTGTAAACATTAAATGACAAAATTGAATCGAAATCATTGTCATCATGAACACAAGGTTATTAAAATTCAACAAAATTAACATTGAGAACATAATATTATTGTAGTGATAATGCTGTAACCATGTGTAAGACCATAAACAAGCTGCTATCGGAAATTGCCCTCATTGACTACGTTTGACGGTACAAAAAAAAATTATGTATAAATAGCAGCGCAATTGAGTTTCATTGAAACCTACTTGCCTCTTTAAAATTTCCAGCTTTAGTAACAGGAAGATCATACTGATTAAAAAAAAAAAATTTTTGATTAATTCTAAAACTCCTTTGATAAAAAATATTCTAAACATTTACAACATTTATCTTGTTCCTTCTTTAGCATCCATAAAGTCTTTTCTCCTTGGGATTCCTTGAAACTTAAACATAGTGCCCTTCTAGTACAGGTGCTATTTTAAGTAAACTAATTTACAGCGCTAGGTGTTTGGAATAGGTTAGAGAACCGAATTTCATTTACGCTAAGTATTAAAGTGTTAGCGGCGTCATGTTTAAGCATAAAAAGTTACCATTGGCCTTGTTGCCAAGACAGAGTTTACAGGCAGCAGAATTGATTTTTGTTGACAAATGTTATGTGGATCTATTCGGTGATTTTTAGAACATTTCCTTGGTTCCAATGAAAGCTGTTGTGGCTGGTCTGCATCGATTTTGTTAATTTTGAAAAGAAAAATTCCCGATTTATATATTGGATGTATGCATTAATACAATTTATTGATTTAACCCCAAAACCACTTTTCATCTTTTGGGGCTAGAAACAAATCAAGCTAATTTATGATTCCTTATTCAGAAGTGAAGGGAATAGTCTAGGACATTCTGATTCGAACAAAATGAATAGTAGTCACAAGAAAAAGTGTCTGGGCAATAGCGTTTTTATGGATTTTCGTTCAATGCTCTCTTCAAGCAGTTGAATTGTTTTCGATTCCCGTGAACATTTCACACGATTTTAGCAGCTCATAAAAAATACAAAGAATTACCAACAAAGAATCACCCATAATAATTCGATGCTACAACTACGTTTTGTGGCGCTAAAGCAGCAATATGCACAAAAAGAGGATATAAAAATTTGAATGTGTTAGTGTATTTGGTTTTTTGCGCTGGTTGTTGTGAATATGTTTGTTAAATCTAGCACAAGAAAAAAATTTTTTATCTTACGCTCTTGGTTATGTAGGGAAATCACAAATATACAATTGCATATTTAACTCTTTTATAGCACATTTTGACATTTTAAAGATATTTTTTTATCCGCTGAAGGAATATTTTTAAATTTTAAATTGTAATATATAAAAAAGATACAAATGGAAAAAATATTTAGCATTTAAAATTAATGGTAACCTACGTGTAATATTTCGATTTTTTTTTTCTAATCATCTGAAAGCGTTTCCATTGTCCATTTCAAATTTTAATCTTTTTTCAAATATTTCAATTAGTTCAGAAGTTTTCGAAACGATTAATAAGTAATTTTATATGACTTTCATAAAAATAATTTAAAAATGCATAAGACTTTCTTCTCAACTAATACTAATATTTAGAAATAGATAAGCAAATGGAAGAATAAAAAATTGGGGAATTTAAAATAAGACATTTCGACACAGTTGATAGATGTCTTACCAAAATATCAATGAAGAACCTTTATATATATATATATATATATATATATATATATATATATATATTGTTCTCATTTTAAAAGAATATTTTTTTGTTTTTTACTTCATATTTAATGAGCTTAAAACACCTATTTTAGAACATATTTGTGGTTTCCCTGGTTATGTGTTTTCTTTTTGCTTAACCATGTGACATGAACATGTCTTGCTGAAAGCTAGAACACAACTAAATGATTTTTTGATTTTTATTCGCTTAAAACTGTTTAACTTCGTTAACTTTCGTGTTACGTATGTAAAAATGCCAAAAACCACTCGGCTCCGGAGTGCTATGGGCTTCATGCGTTTGGCACGATCGTTGATTGAAAAAAGACCCCAATTCTTCATCTTCAAAAAGATGGCTTTAAATATAGAAAATGTGTCCAAGGAATATGTGACTATTTTCTCCTATCTGGGGTCTTCACGGATATTATAGTGTCCAATTAAAGGCAGACAAATTTTATCTGTACGTTTGTAAAACGTTTCCTTGAATATTGATATACTAATATTTCACTCGTAGTTTTTAGTCTTCGAAAGTTTATTTTAACAGAAAGGCGGACGGAGATATGATAGAGACATCTTTACTTCGACTATCCAAAATATATTAAACGAGTGATTTTAATAACCGAATGAAGTTAATAGTTGTCTCAACAAATTTGTCACTGATTGCAATCATATTTGGGAATTCAAAATGAAGAACTATTTTCTCCTTTCTAGAGAAATTACACAGGTCAAAACTAAAAAAGTATCGTGAAGAATATGTTGCAGATATTTTAGGTGGGTTCACTCCAATCACCAGAAACATGTCGGTTTTTCTCCATCACGTCACATTTATAACCCATTAACGTCCAAAGAAAATATACTTCCCTGAGGAGTTTTTGGGTTATATCATTTTCTATGTAATAGGTAGAGCAAATTAGTTATTAATGTTTTATGGACAAGAAATGATGCTACAAAAATGTAGTACAAGTAGGGTTTTTATCCCGAGTTTCCGAGACGAATTTCCATTTTTTCAATTCCCGTTTACCTGCAATTTTTGTAGGGAATGCTGGGATTTATCAAAAAGGTGCATTTTTACCATTTTTTAAAATCAAAAATTCCATAAAAAATATACGACAAAATTAACTCTAAAGAGTTTATTAAAATACCGGAAAAAACAATTTTCAAACTAAGGAATTCTGAAATGACAAAACTAAAAATATTTGAAAATTCTCTATGTCCAATTCAAACACAGCAATTTTTCTTTTTGAAATTTTTATTTATTTATTTTTCTTTTTTGAACTTCCATTTACATTCACACGGAAAATTTTTGCTTGAACAATTCTTCCATCGTCTTGATTTTTTTTTTTTTCTTGTTTGAAGCATGAAAATAAATAAAAAAAATTAAATTTCGAAGTATAGGAAAGTTAGTACTCTTTCATATTACCTCTCACTCGCTCTCACACAAAATCAGAATTTCAGCAAGAAAAATTGTCTTGTTGGAACTCAGACTATGTTTGAAACCACTGCTATTAGAACACAAAACTTAGAAAACCTCGCCAATGTTAGATTAATGCACCATACAGTTTTGTAAAATTTTTTATTTTTACCTTTTGCCTTCAACAATTTTTATCCATTAGTTTTCTATATTTAAGACCAAAAAAAAAAAAATGCTTTTATTTTGTTTGATAAAAATTATTCTTGAAGACATATTTATGGTTTCTTAAAAAATGTTCTGTTGCTGTGACGGACGATATCCAAGATTTTTTCTTTAAGTTTTTAATGTCGATGATGAATAGCCAGATACTTAAATAATAAAACATGTTTAGTTTTTTTTTTATAGATGTAGATATAAATATATTTTATTTGTTACCCAACAGAAAAATTTATTAAAAAATATTTTTAATACCTATTACAATTTATATAATTGTATTAAAAAGGTGATCTTCCATATTTTTATTTCAAAGTAGATAGATATATTTGCATGCAAATTATACGCTTAGTTTTCATGCTTTTTAAATAATATTCTATATTTCACGAATACCCGAAGTGGAAAAATGTCGGGAAATTAAAAACCCTTAGTACAAGGCAAGTCTCCATTTCGCCACAGATAGCCCCTAAAAGTCTTTAAATTTATAAAAATGTAGAATTTCTCAATTAACCCTCATAAAACCAAGGAAAAATGAACATCAAAAGTTATAAAAAATTAAAAATCCAAATTTAATTAACAAAATCAACAAAAAATTAAAAAAAATTATATAATGAATAATGTTCTTATACTATATATAGTATACAAAGTGAAATAAAACATTTCCATCACGTCACACTTTTAACCCATTGACGACCAAGTAAATATGTACCTCTAAGAAATTAGTTATCCGTGTTTTATAGAGAAGTAATAGTGTAACAAAAGTGTGGAATATGCCATGTCTAAAACTTGCCCTACATAGCCCCTAGAAGTCTTTAAAATTGTCAAAATGCCCGAAAATATGAGAGCAATAAGCGATACACAAGTGGAGCTTTTTCAACAAAACACTGTTATTGAGAGATTATATCAAGTCGTATGGAATCCTACAATGCTGACAGACCATTGCTGCTTCCTAGATCTACGTTCATGTGTCAATTATATCAAATACAAATTTCCCCTCTACACCCACTCCTTACATCCCACTTTTCCGTGGGTTTATGAAGGTTAATTGAGAAATTCTTGATTTTTGCAACTTTAAAGACTTCTAAGGGCTATGTGTAGCAAATTGGAGAATTGTCTTATACTACATTTTTGTAACACCATTTCTTGACTTTATTTTCTTTGGTCGTCACACTATATCAAGTCTATATCTACACTATATCAAGTCTATGAAATAAGAATTTCGCAGAATTACTCACGATATATTTTTTTTCGATTTTGTTAATCTGTGTTATTATAGTGTCCAACTAAAAGGGTGACTGCTTCTTCCTGCATATTTGTAATCAAAATGTTGTTGATGCTTCGCAAGAAAGCACAAATTTCTGTATAAATCCGAGAAAAAAACTATGGAAAAATCCCTGTGGTAAAGGTTGTAATGAATGGTTGTGGTTAAAATGTCAAGGCTTAACTGTGTGATAAAATCCAAGATATTACCAACATAGTTATTAGACTGTTGTCTCGTTACGATAGAGTATTTCTGATCTGAATTACGAAATAACTCTTCATGTCTTAAGGGTAATTTTAAAGGGATTTTTTGTTCGGTTGTGTCCAAAATAAAGTCTTCCTAATTTTTCCTAAAGGGTCTTTAAAATGTAATCAAATGAACATTGATAAAAACTCGCGGATATTAGTTGTGTTGTGTTCCTCATTCAAACCTGCATTCAGTAAATATCTTGAAATTAAACAACAACCTGAACAACACGTCGATGGTAATAAAATTGAATTATAGCTTTTTTTACACTAGAATGTGCTACTTCATGTTTCACTCCACTGTATTAAACCATAAAAGTTAATGTTAATGGAAAATTTCATTTAAATATGCCAATAACAAAAAAGTTTAACACAAATAAAATTTTTATATTTCAAATACACTTTTCTACTCAAAGTAAACTTTAAATAGCAAAAGGAAACAAATACTCTAAATCCTTTTAATAATTATTTAAATTTCCAATTAAACAAATGCCAACAATTTCTTACATTCTTACCTTAACAATAAACATTTACATTCATATAAACATAAAACTTAATTAACTCCCAAAAGCCAGTATAATTTTCTACGCCAAAGAATTTCTCAAAATTTCTTTGGAACCACAATTAAGTTTCACAGTTATTGCTTGTATAATATTAAGTGGCCGAGATTGAACAGCAATTAATTTGCATTTTTAAATTGCAATTTAAACCAAAAGGATTATGAACAAAGAAAAAAAAAGCAACCATTTAACCCGAAACAGTTAGTAATAGGAAAAATACGCCATTAAGTTAAAATTTCAACATATTGCAAAACGGAAATAAAAATTAAAATTCTTAAATGGGATTCTACTGGCTTTATTTTGGAAAAATTTTATATTCACCACCATTAAGAAGAACGTTTTCGTATAATAATGAAAAGATTAAATGTTTGGTTTTTTTTTTTTTTTAATGGAAAAAAAATTTTAAAGTAGCATAGAAAAATGACACCTTGAATGCAAATCAAATATGTAGTAAGTGGAGGAAAAACCAGGGAATTTTTTAAAGGGTTGAAAATTATAATATCTAATTAATGAAAATAAATTGCAAAGTGCTGTGTTATTAAAACAGTAAAAAGGGTTAATTGTTGTTTATTTTTTTTATTTGGGGTACCCTACAGCCTCAACTATTAATCTTAATTGTAAAATTTCTTGCTGTAAATAAACTAATTAGCAAGGAAACCACAAATACTTATGCAATTCTGTACGCTGACTGAAGCCATCGATAAAATATTTATCCGTTTCAGAATAAATAAAGCATTTTGGCAACGATTTGTAAGTGCATATTTATGCATATTCACCCTTAATGGTATATTTTTGCATGTAGTTATTTTAAGATCATATTAATGGCATATTTTATTATTTTTACAGCATTTTAACCCTTTTAGAGCATTTTTTATTTTTTCAAGATAATTTTTTTATACCTCATGGGAACATTTTAAATTTTGACTTGTTTAGAAAAAATAAGAAATCATAAACTATTTAGTATTTAGAATTAATTTTAGGAGTTTAATTTGTAATAGCAAACCATGAAGAGTTAGAATTATTAATTGATCGTTGTTAAAACCGTTTTTGAAATATGATGTAGAGAACGTACACTGGTGCATATTCTTATAAAAGCACATCAATTTTTTTAATCAACTTACCAAAAATGGGGCTAAAAAATAACTAAGGTGCTACAAATAAATTTTTTAAATTATTTATTGACTTCACTTAAAAAATGAATAACAGAAAATTAAAAATGCACAATAAATTATTTTTATTGTAATTTTAGTAATTTAATGCTTTTTTATGGTATTTTCCTATATACTCACTTAAACTAATCAACCAATTTGTCATTATTAATAATGTGTTGATGAACCTTTGTTTTGGATAACTTCAAAACTTCGGTCTGGCATTAATTTGACTAATTTTTGAAGAAAATCACTGTCAATTTCTTCCCGGGTTTGTTTAATTTTTAGTTTTAACTCCTTTATTGTCATTATGGTTTCATTCTGTACATTTCTTGCGTAAACTTTACGGGCCATGTAATACCACAGATTCTCCATTGGATATAAATTCGGACTGCAAGCCGGCCAGTCCAATAGTGGAGTACTATGTTCATTAAACCACGATTTTGATTGGTTCGAGACATGGATTTATAAATGATAGAAGAGCATCTTCCAACAGTTCATTATAAATTGTAATATTCATTTTAGTTGGAACAAAACATATTTTTGATTTTCCTGCAGCAGAAAAGGCTTCCCAAACCATAACACTATCTCCAACGAAATTGCGTTTCTACATACGAATTTCGTTCGACCTCAAATCATGCCAATAGCAACAATGTGAATTGAGACCATCTAATTAAATTTCCTTCATTAGAAAAGATTACTTTGTTCCAATCATCTATCCATTTCATCTATTTGCGGGCAAATTTTAAACGATTTTCCTTATGATGTTGTTTTAACATTGGCTTACATTTTGGTTTCTTCCATTTTATGTTACCATCTGTTCGCAAAATGTGTACATCATGTTTAAAGGTGACAGAGGGTTCAAGTTTATTTTTTATTTGTCTAGCATTTTATTTATTGCGAGAGGCTTCTTCTTTTATTTTATTAATTTGCCTTTTTATTAATTTTTGATTACCTTTTGTTGGTTTCCGTACTCCGCACTTTCTTAAAAAAGCCTCGAATAAATCCTTCCAAACTGTTAATTTTTTGTCCAGTTTCTCTGTTAGAACAGCCTTGATCAAAAAAAAAAATTAATTTGATTTTTTTCCTGGTCTTTAAGAAGTTTGTTTAGGTATCCTTTAAGCTGATGAAATTTTTAAAATTTTTTAATATTTTTTAATATTTTTTTTTTTTTGCAAAAATTTTTTCTCGAATGCATTTATAGGAATATTCTACTGAAATGATCACCAATATATTCTGATTGCTAAATTAAAGAAAACAACAAAAGCAAGAAACAAATATTTCTTACATAAAAAATACCGTTATATTGCGAGTTATTATAACAACACAAGATTGTTTTTGGTTAAGAGAAACTAATACAACTGAAAGAAAAACAACAATTTTAAATGCGTTTATAAGAATATGCACCAGTGTATTGGCCTTTCAACTTGTACGAATAGCATCAGTTAATACTTATGAAAGCTATATACATAAAAATGTCTTTTCGAAATTTTACTGGAGAAGGAAAAAACTGAATAAAACCTAAGAAGATTAAGATACAATGAAATTAATATGCACTTTTAATTCAAAGCAAAGAGCGAAATTAATGTTGACTTTTATTTTTGGTTTTTTCTACTCCCTAGGAAATTATCTTAGATAGGGCTTTATGTTACTGAAAGTTTTGAAAATAAATGTAATGTTAGGGCCTTTTCCAGTAATTTAAAATTGGAATAAACTAATGCTATACATAATTGATGTTTTAATTAATAAAAATTAATGTTTCAATAGACTACTACAAAATAGTTCGAAAATTATATTTTATAACGTAAATTTTCATAAAAATGGTGGCAACCTGTAGCAGGATTGTTTGCAAATCGTCAAATTTTTTTTAGATCAGGCTATGTTTTCTTTAAAAATACAATCAAGCGAGATAAAATCAATAGCATATTTCGATCTTTGACGGAGTAACTAGTATTTATCAGTTTTATTACTATTGAAATAAATTATTTCTGGTGACTTCCAGTGCTTCTTCTTGAAATTTGAAATTATGTTTTTGATGAATGATGAACATGGCTCTCCAGAAACGCTCATATATTGCTCACCTTGAATTTGCTATTTTTATTTTCATTTTTCTTCCATTTGACTGTTAAAAATTTTTTTTTGTTTCGAACATTATTTGAGCCATAATTTTCTTTTGCGCAATTCCTTTTATTAAAAAACTTTAATAAGAACAAACAAAATTTCGATATGCGAATGTTTCACAAAAATTAGTTTTATTATCAATTCTAGAAAATTAAAAAAAAACATAAAAATAATAAATTAAACTTCAAATGAATATAATAATAAATGAAAATTCAAATAATAAATAAAATTTCAAAATATATTTAAAATAATTTAGGGTTTTTTTCTAAATACCTACTAATCCGTTATTTGGAGTCATAGCGCACTCAATTTAAGAGTTTTTATTTGATTTTATTTGATTAATTTAATATAGTTTTTATTTGATAAATTAGAAGGCGTTTGACAGAGTTGACAGATACATTTTCTTTATTTTATGTCTTTAAAATTTTATATAAACACTTTATTTTATTGAAAAAATCAATTTTTGCTTAAAAATTACAAAATTTTTTTATATTTTAGGAGCATATTTTCCCGTTTTTAGAGAATATTTTTTTGTTTTTTACTGCATATTTCTTTTAGCGCAAAAAAGTGATGAGCTCTGTGAGAATTAAGCGAATAAAGACAATTTTAATGATCGGATCACTTTGTTATGCTTCTCGCATAGAAATATGGAATAATAAGGATCTGTTGAATAAAAAATTTTTAAACAGACATCAAATGATTCAGCTTTTTATAACTCTGTATTTTTCCATTTAATTTTTCTTTTACTAAGTATTAACTTCGCCTCAATATAAGATACAAAAAATGTTACAAAAATGCTCGGTCGTCTCACGCACATGTTTTTCACTTTGGATTGTTTTGGTTAATCAAAAATTAATAGAGCTATCTCTCCCCACTACACTTGCGACTTGCATTTTTGCGAAGAAACACAACATAAAAAACCACCATGCGACGCCCATAAGGGTCTAAATCAATAACCAGTCCACAACGATGGCAGTTGGTGTGGTGCCATCGCTCCTAGTGACTAGTAACTCCCGTGGCATCTATTTTAAAGTCCTAGGTAAGACCTCGAACTTGTGCTCCCAGCTTCAGACTCTAGAAAAGTCTAAGGTACTAGTTTTTCATAAAAAAACTTGTTGAAAATGGTTTTTGTTTTGTATGGAAAAACTAGAAAAAATTGTTTGTAGTTTTTCAAACAAAAAACGAATGAGGCGAAAAGCTGCACTTTTTTGTTTGGTGTAAACGGCATATAAAATAATTTTAAACATATTTTAGGGTATGAAACAGTCTATCATTATATATAATGTTGTTTTTTTTCACCCATTAATAATCACTTTTTTTTCTACCAAATCATCTTAATGAAAAATTAAAATGCATTGCACATTTTCTTTTTTTTTCAGCAGGAAATCACCCAAAAAAAGATTTTAAATAGAAAATATGTACAAAAAAATAAAAGACGGCTTAAAAAAGGCTAAAAATCTACTTGGATTTTTTTTCCTAAAAAAAAAACAACCACATTAATCATATCAGACACTTTGGTGAGTTCTTAAATAACCACAGAGCCAGTAATTTCCTTTATAATTAATTTATTCTGTACTATTTTTTGTTCTTCTTTTTTACCATTTTAATTTCAATTTGCTTTGTTTTTATTTCTTTTAAGCTTTTTCTTTTTTTTATGTTAAATTAAGTTTAATAAATTATATTTATTTGTTTTATTACCAAAAGATAAGGCACATTTTACTTTCTCTGTATAGGAAGATTTACATTTAATTTATCTTCCAGGTATTTTTGAAAAAAATAAATATATTAAAATGATTTAAGAGCTTTCTTAACATTAAGGACATTTAGTTATATAAAATGGACAGTTAAACAAATTTTGTGCAAGATTTATTGAGTTTTGATAAAAGTTAAAGGTCAAGATTTTATTAAAGGTGATAAGGTTTAATGACAAAATATAATAAATTTACATGATTTTTAATAAATATTGGAATGAAGTTTCAACACAAAAGGAACAATAAATACGGATCGATTTTTTTCATATTTCAACTTTTGTGTAGCCTTTGTTTAGAGGAGACTATAGCAAAAACTTTAGTTTTAATTTTATTTTTGTATTCGCAAGAATTTCACTACTCTTTTTGAAAACGAAATTAAAAGGTTTTAAAATACGGACATATTTTAAATATTAGCTGTGTTTTGTTGCCGCCGTTGAGTTTTAACGTTGATAGCAAAAAAAAAAAAAAAGAACGATACCAAGCCGGGTGGTATCACTTAATATTAGGGTATCCAATTATTCGGGTTTTCATATTAATCGACTAATTCAATAAATAATTATTCGATATTAAAAGCTGTTCCATTAATAAACGATGAATAGTAATTTACTTGACCAATTGAATAACGTTAGTAATATATGTATAACCTATAAATAATACTAATTATAATTATGTAAAACAAATTCTTTCGCAAATGTTTAAACTTATCAAGTCTTTCGTCCATTCGTATGATAAAATTGCATTTTTTGACATAATACTAAAAAAATATTCTCTTAATTTAGCTTTATTTAATAAATCAGTCTTTATAAAGTAGCTCCCTTTATTTGCTGTGTGAGCATAGACTTTTTTATAAAAGTCAGAATTAATATGTATTAGTATTGGTAACTCGTACAATACATATACAACTTTGAATTTAATTTACTCAAAACTGTTTTCAGAATTTCTATTATCACAAGTTTAAGTATTTACAGAGCTTCGAAAGAATTAATTAAATCTAAGGCTAAATCCCTTAAATCGTAATTCTGAATTAAGAAATAATAGTTTTTCATTCCATAAAACCATTTCCAAAAACAAAATTGTATAGCTTCATTCAAAGGTTTTTGTTTGAATAGAATTAATTCTTTATTTAATTAATTCATAAAGAATTCATTCAATTTTTGTTAATTCAAATCTTCTCCAAATGAAAATATTTTTCTTCATTTAATTTTTAATATTTTGTTTTTTAATCTTTTACAAAATTTATTAAAAAATATTTTCTAAAGATAATTTGCAATATATTTTTATATAATTTTTAAGCTTGAATTGTATACTTGATTGTGAATTCTTTAAGGAATTAATTTTTATAGAATCAATTCATTTCCTATGAAGTACAAAGAATACAAGTCTATGAATGCTTTAAAAGAATAACTAGAATAATAAAATTAATTCGACTTTGTAAAGTGAATTAAAGAATTAAGTATTTCGAAACTTTGGTAATTGTAAAGTTATAAAATTATAATCTTTTCATGTCGCATTTTATTACGAGTAAATATTCTATCCCAATAAAAAGGTATGCAAAGAAGTTAATAAAGTCCTAGACTTGTGTTCGAGAAGTAGCGCAAATTATTATTGAAAAATGTTAAATTTTTTGATACCTATTCACTGAGATTTCATACAAAATTGCAAAGAACATCCACTTTTTTTATTTATTGTTTTAATTTTTATATAATTCAACATATTTTTTAATAAAAAATTATATATACCATTATTTTTCATTTTCTTAAAAGAGTTACTTTAGTAATTAGTATTTCAGAAATAACGACCGAATCTCAACGTTTTATAACAGAACAATTAATTTGGATATATTTTTAATAATACCTTTGGATACTGTTTTTATTACTTCTTAAGCACAAGATACTTTGGAAGCAGTTGAAAATTACTTCTCTAAAAATGACTTTTATTAATTTTAAAAAAGATGTGGTTGACATAAATTTATCTTAAGAATAAAATATGTTATAAATTTATAACCCCAGAAAACAAAATTTCGATTAATCGGATATTCGGTTTATTTTTGTATGAAATTGCCTATGAACATTAGCAAAAAAATACAGATATTATACAATTTTATTATATATTTTTTTGAATTGGAACTACACTGGTGCGTATTCCTGTAAACGCATTTAAAATTTTTGTTTTTCTTTGAGGTATATTCGTTTCTCTTAACCAAAAACAATCTTGTGTTGTTGCAATAACTCGAGATATAACGGTACTTTTTTATGTAAGAAATATCTGTATCTTGCTCTTGTTGTTTTCTTTAATTTAGCAAACGGTACATATTAGTGATCATATCAGTAAACGCAGTCGAGAAAAATTTGTCTAAAAGTTATTGCAAAAAAAAAAAAAAAAATATTCAAAAATTTTAACACTTTTAGTTGTTTGTTTCACTTAAGGTAAGTTTTTGATGACAACATCTCTATTTATTGAAAATATTTTTGTTTTAATTGGGAAATTTCATCAGCTTAAAGGATGTTCTAACAGAGAAATTGGACGAAAAATTTACCGTTCCGAAGGAGTTATTCGAGGCTTTCTTAAGAAAGGGCAGAAATACGGAGTGCGGAAACCAACAAAATTTAAAAAAAAAAAATAACAAAAAGTCAAATAATAAAATGAAAAAGAAGCCACCCGCAATAAACAAAATGCTACACAAATAAAAAATAAACTTGAACTTTCTGTCACTTCCAAACATGTACACATTTTGCGAACAGATGCTAACATAAAATGGAAGAAATCAAAGTTAAAACAGCATCATAAGGAAAATTCTTTAAAATTTGCCCGCAAATACATGAAATGGACAGATGTCTGGAATAAAGTAATCTTTTCTAATGAAAAGAAATTCAATTAGACGGTTTCGATTTATATTCTTGCTATTGGCATGATTTGAGGTCAAACGAAACTTGTACGTAGAAACGCAATTTCGTTGGAGATAGTGTTATGGTTTGGGAAGCCTTTTCTGCTGCAGGAAAATCAAAAATATGTTTTGTTCCAACTCAAATGAACTATGTAATTTATAATAAACTGTTGGAAGACGCTCTTTTCTCATTTATAGATTAAAAAATTGATATTGATTGCATATTCCAACAGCATAACGCTGCAATCCATGTCTCAAACCAAAATCGTGGTTTAGTAAATATAGTACCCAATGTAGTACTATTGGACTGACTGGCTTGCCATACGAATTTAAATCCAATCTGTGGGGGTACATGGCCCATAAAGTTTACGCAAGAAATGCACACAATGAAACCATAAGGACAATAATGGAGTTGAAACTCAAAATTAAGCAAGTCTGGGAAGAAATTGACACTGATTTTCTTAAAAATTAGTCGATTAATGCCAGACCGAATACTAATAAAATTACAATGAATAAAATGTAAATTTAAAGTTTTTTTATTAATTTTTTAGATGAAGTCAATAAATAATTTAAAAAATTAATTTGTAGCACCTTAGTTATTTTTAGCCTCATTTTTGGCAAGTTTTTTAAAAAAGAAATTCATGTGCGTTTATAGGAATATTCTACAAATACTGATTTCATTTCTTAAGGTAGCACATTGATTTGATCAACTTGATTTACTTTAATTAATACCAAACACAATTCTCTAAATCCTATGGTCAAATTTCTTAATATCCTTTCATCTTTCCTATGAAAAAAAAAACTAAATAATATGTATAAAACATAAGGGTATGATGCCGAGTCATGTGTATATGAAAAGCTTTACAAATTGTTAAACTGACAAGTATAGAATATATGAATACTACTCATACTATCATACGAATGTTTAAATAAATAGCTTTGTTCTCTCTATACACCTAATCACTGTCAAAAACAGGCAGAACATTACCATCGCTAGACACTAATGTTATAATACGATTAATTACAAACAATCAACACAGTGTCCGTCCAGCTGGCTAACACAAAATGACAGTAATGTTGCATGAATGTTAAATACAAGTCTGGTCTTACAAACATACAAACACATTATGTATTAAATTAAAGAAAATTTGTTAGCAAATAAAATTATCCATTGGCTAGCCTGCACAAATAAATTAATCAAGAAAATTGCCACCAAAATAAACTAAATAAAAACACCCACACACATAAAATCATGTTAAACTAGTAAAAGGGAGTAAAGGATAAAACAATCAGACTCCCCAAATAAAAATGAAACAATCGAAGAATAATGACAATGATCGATTTGCTAATATCTGTAAATATTTGTTGTTTTAACCCAAAACACATTTAAGATTTATATTGTAGTCTTTTAAGGAAATAGAAGAGAAATACGTATTTTGGATACCATGAACATGAAGTAATTTTGTGTATATTGTACAGAAGAAAGTTATTCATACAGCTGTTGCCCTTAAACATTGTTTCATAATGTCAATTAACTTTCCAACAACTTGTACAAATGAACATTTTACACACAGTTATATGTACTCGTATGTAGGAAGTAGATGCTGGATAACAATTGTATGGAATTAAATAATTGTTGTATTTAAAAGCATTTATTTATAGATTGCAAAACGATTAAGAACCATGTTACAGCTACATTTATTTTGTATTACCAATAGAGAAGGGTGAATTGATAATTACGTTTGTGAAACTATGAGTATATTAAAAATTTTTTAAAGATAGAAAATCGAGATTTATTTAATTTAATTATAAGTAATAGTTTAATTTTAACCGAGCAGAGTATCGAAGACTATTACCCTTTGTAATGAACAGACTAGAGTCTCTGGCAGGAATCGAAATCGTAATTCTCAGGTTGACAGACCAGATCACTACCAACTATCGGGGCAATCAACCCAATTTTTTGTACTCGTCGATATTGGGTATAAGATAAAAAAACGAACCTGTTAGTTATTTTAGCGGCGTCTATCAAATCTGTTGTTTATTATTCAATGTCTTATGCCAAATCACTAAGGCAAATTATGCCTTTTAATAGCACATCCAAAGGACACAACTATATTATTAAAATTTGGTTGCATATATTCATGCAGTTTCCTTCACAAAATCACCAAATTTTCTAACATCAATTTGTACATCGATAATTGTTTTAAATCTTGAAATAAGATCTACATCAACATCTGTTATTTCAGTTGCTCTTTCGGGATCTGAGAAGAACCTTCTTGCTGTGTTCCCATCATTCGTATTGCCTGATCCTTATTTCAGTTGATCTATAATCAATACATATTTCAGAAATTCGTTTTGAACATGTTTCTTTTTTTAAACTTCTTAAATCCTTATTGGTGGCGTTGTGTATGTATGTGTATGTGTTCCAGGAACAAATTTTGGGAATAATTTCATTCAAATGTAAAATGTGTTCTACAGACGAGTCCAGACAGGTACAAAAGTATACATGGGGTTAAAGAGGACACTTTCGCCTTTCTTCTGGTAATAAAATTTGTTTAATCCCTTTTCACCCTCAAGAGTTCTAATCCACTAAAATTCAAATTTAACTAAAATATAATGCCATAGAAAACATTTAGTAAAAACGCAGGTATAAACTGTACAGTAATACATCCTCCTATTTCTTAAAGACTATTATCCTATCAACATAACAAAAAAAAAATAAAATGGAGCCAATTATCGATAATACTTTGCGAGTAATTATAATTTACTTCTGAACAAATTTACAAAAATCACATTATTTTATGAAATAACATAAAATAGTTGTCTTTAACAGCATGCCTCGCTCACAATTATCAATATTTTGATCTAACTGTTTGGCCACCTTAGTTCTAATATGCATATATATTTTGGAAGTCGGTATTAAGAGAAAATGTAATGAAAAGTATTTTATTCCAACGGACATCATACTGTGTGTTGCGGAACTTAAAATATGAGTTCTATTCGAATGGTGTTTAACTACATTCCAGGACAAAATATGAGTCAATTATTAATAAGCACCTTTAGTTTCAAATTAATCTTTGAAGATCCGAGTTTTGGCCCATTTGTGTTGGGATAAAAAATTCTTTCGATCTTGAAAAATTTGTTATTCCAAAGAACATCAATTATGTGTTCATGTCCAGAAGTTAAGCAAACTGATGTGGGTTGCAAAAGAAATGTGGTCTCGTTGGGAACTGTAGAAGTTTTGAAAAAAAATATATATGTACAAATGCTTACACGCAGAGAAAAAATATAGTTGTAGTGACCATAACCTAAAAGCAACATATTATGATTGAAACATATGATCATTGCCAAAAATAGAAATGATTATAAGTAACAATTATTATGATTCTACTTTGTCATATTGTATCCGATTTTATGGTTTGTTTTTTCATGTTATGATTATAGTTTTACATATAATTGAAGAATGTTATCATGTATAATAATAATATTTACATACATTATATTATTAGCTATATTCATTTGTTTCAAATGCAATTTTCTTATATTGTATAACCAACTCTTGCCTATTTATATTTATTCATATATAAACTAAATGAGAATTTGAAGTTAGATTAAAAAAATATATATATATTTAAAAACAAACAATAATTGAAGTCTTCCACTAAGTTTCTGAAAAAGGAAAAAAAGTATTGTATTTATTTGTAACATTTTATTGTTATAGGAATAATAATATTAATATGGTTTAAAAACGGAATATGGTTTAAAAGTAAGAAAAAAGACTGCAAATATTTAATGATTGTAGAAGTAATGATATGCTTCATATTAATAAAATTTTGTTTCTGGTAAAAATATTTAAAAACATCTAATTTTTGCAGTCAATCATATTAACATTATTATGGAGTGTAAACATTAAATGGCAAAATTGAATAAAAATAATTGTTATCATGAACACAAAGTTATTAAAATTCAATAAAATTAACAATGAGAACATAATATTGTTATAGTGATAATGATGTTTTTTCTCCGCGTGTAGCTTTCAAAACTCGATTCCACTATGGAGTTTTTGAACGACTTCCGCAGGAGGAAATAAAAAATATCTTTGGCTGTTAAGTGGAACATATTAATGTCTTCATTAGGAACTCATATGTAATTTAATAAGAGTGTTCTGTTTAAATCGTGATAATAACAATAAATCAATATATTTAATTTCTTTTTTTTTCTTAATATCTAAATTGAAGTGGAACAAGAATTAAGCTCATTTCAAATCTAACTACTCTGATAAAGAAAAAACTCTTGAATAGCTCTAAACACTAGAAAGAAAAACAAATAAAACCTCATCAAAAAGCTGTTATATGCGGGAAGATTGCCAAAAAAAAAACCTTCGAATACGGTTAATAAAAACCCCTACGGCTGATAAAAATTAAGTCATTAGTTAACTCCAAGATACTAAAACGAAAGCAAAAAAAAAAAAAAGAACGCTACATTAAGCCCAGGGAAATAAAGCAAAGTCTAAATTTGTTAAGGTGGCGGGGGTTTTTTCTAGACATAGAAAATAAATTGCAAAACGTTTGTTTTGAGATTAACCACGATTAGAGAAAGTTTAACAACAACAACAAAATCTACATCAACAACCTAAACAACTGACAAACTTTGAAACAAAGCAAATGTGCGGCTGCTACATTTACAATTCCTAGGAAGGGGGCGTTTAACAAAATGTTACCAAAAACTGACAGTTACAAATATGAACAGCAGCTACGCCAGCAACAACAATGCATTTTGGTCTTTATTCTCCAAAAAGAAACAAAAAAAAAAAAGATTAACAATACAAATGCGAGAATAATTACCATGGATTAAAAGTTTTCCTTTCTAACGAACAAAAATTATAATACTAGATAAAAGAATTACTTTAATTTAAAGCAATTAGTAAAAGTTTTTCAGAGAATTCTGTTGGAAATATAATTTTTTTATTCTTATCTCATAGGTCTGTTAAAATTAGCATGCTTTCTTTAGTTTTACTGTAATTAATTATATTATTTTAAAACTTAACTGAAACAAATTGTCATATTTATTAAATTCATCTGTTTGTGTCAGTTATAAATATAAAATTTTGGTTATTTCTGTATCTGTTAAGTTTTGTAAAATAATATGAATGAAATGTTTAATATAGAAATAAAACAGATATATATATATATAATAACTTCTTTGTCATCAACAACTATTTCAAATAAATGTTATTGCGCCGAAGATGCTGCTCTTCTCTCCTTTAGTTTTATAGTACTTTTTATGTCATTCCTTTTTTGTTTATTTTACGGTTTGTCCAACGCGAGTTTCTGTGCAAATGGGTGTTGACATTTGAAACTTGGCCACTCCTTTTCTAATGACAAATAAAAAAATTATCAACTCAAAGAAGTAAATAAGATTATTTGTACGTTGAACTCTAACGACCTTTGAATCTTATTACGATGTGCACTTTATTAAAGTGAATATTGGGGATATTTTTAATAAACTCCTGTAAGTTTTTTTTTTTAATACAATTTTTCAAATTAAGTAAATTTATTGTTTTAGTTACAAAATCAGTAAAATATTTACTTTATCCTTACAAATACTTATTTAACCTAAATTCCCTCTTCATTGGCTATTAATTTCTAACTATTACTTTTAAACAAAACCGCTGCCGAAATCCATTGTATTTTAATAGAAATTTATGGGAATATTTTTTTAGTTGAAACAACTTAGCGTGAGTAGTTTAGATAACTTAAAAGTGGCGATTTTGATGTGCATGATAAGTAAGGAGTGTTCGGGCCAGCTAAAAAGTTGGAAGGTCAAGAATTAGAGGTTTTGCTCGATCAAGAGTCTTGCCAAATACAAAAAGTCCTTTCGGAATCGTTAGATATAGATCAAACAATAATTTATAAATATTTAAAAACACTAGGATTAATCCAAAAGCAAGAATATCGAGTGACACACGAACTGAAACGTATAACCTTAAATAGAAACATCTATCCCAGTAAACACATCAATATGATAGTGATGCGCCAAACGCCTGGATGAAAAATATTATTACGGCAATATTAAAATTCGTATTACAGAAAAACATCTTTCAGTAAATTTCCCGAATGTGACAAATGAATGAAGTTACAAAATGTTAATTTAATTTGGAATATAATTGACATTCTATCTTCTTGGAAGATATCTTCTATTTGCTTGAAGGGATGATTTTACATTTAAATAAAATCCGTATCGAATATCCAACTATTCCTTTTTTGAACTTTTTAAACTCCAATATCCTCGATATTTTGATACTTAAATACCTTCAAAATATAATGTGATTATTATCATATTATGTATAAATAATAATGTCACTTAAGAAGCTTCGGAAGCTTTACCAACAGGACTCGATTCGTGCTAAAAAAAATCGATTTTTGGTGAGAAATATAAGTGATCACAGATTTTTATTCTTTTTGCTCTAGCGCATAATGTAGACAATCGCTATAAGCTACAGGGTATCAAATTTGAAAGTGCTTAGTGAGATAAAGAAAAATATGCTTAATCACCTAAGTTATCTCTTACAATTAAAAAGATATGTATATACGCCTAAATTTTCAATTTTTGATTATTTTGTTTTTATTTCGTTTTTCGAGAAAATATCCTGAGGGAACATTTTTTTAAATATTCTGTAATTTCAAATGTATTCCGAAATAACATTCTGAAAAAAGTTTTTTTTTCTCAATTCGTCTAACCGTAAAAAATATTCAAAGTCTAAACTCCGAAAATAGTA
The DNA here is from genome assembly GCA_932274085.1 of Protocalliphora azurea. Taxonomy (NCBI): domain Eukaryota; kingdom Metazoa; phylum Arthropoda; class Insecta; order Diptera; family Calliphoridae; genus Protocalliphora; species Protocalliphora azurea. The sequence goes on from OW026523.1 coordinate 133,114,156, forward strand.
TCAAGAGTGGCCATTTTTTTTACAAAAATGTAGTACAATTCCTTCACTTTTTCCTCAAAGTTTTGCCAAAAAAATGTTTTTGTTAAATATTTCAAAATACAAGGCTTCATTAATGGTTAATAAAGAAACTTTAAATTGATTTAGATTTGTACCCTACATCCAGCAATGCACACTTGTCAAAAATCCAATTTTTTTGGCAGAAATTTCAAAATATTAATTTAACAAATTGTAAGAAGTAAATGTGTTATAAATATTAACATACCAAGTAATCAATAACATGTTTTAAAAACTATAATGTGGCAACGTTGACAGTTACTTAATATTATTTTTAATATTTTTATTAAAATGGAGGTAGGATTATAAAAGCTGTGGTGCAATAACAGAAAAATATATAACAATGTTGTATAATGTAAATTGCTGCCTAGATGATATGTTTTAAGAGCTTTATTCTAAATTTTGTATAAGTCGTGTATTTGTCTTTTTAAAATTTTTGAAAAGTGGACGGAGTTTTGCTTAAAAAACTTTTATTTTTTGGTTTTTAATTTTTTTAATATAATTTTTGAAAAATTGCCAAAAATTCGTTTGTAAAGCTTTTTAAATGATCTTTTCAGGAAAGAAAGACTAATATTTTTTATACATTATATAGCAAATAATAGTGAAAATATTATGCTAATTTGCTTTTTTGTGCAATTTATAAAAAGTTGTTAAAAAAATTTACATTTTTCATAAAATCTACACTCCTACATTCGTTTTTGGCCGGGTGTGAAGTAATTTAGTGTCAAATCGATCTAAATCTATTTTATGATTAAATATCGTCAATAAATTAAAAAAAAAAAAAAAAATAGCGTGACATTTTTTTTAATTAATCAATAATTACGAAACTTTTTTTAATGGTGAAGAAATACCTAAGCAAACTAATGTCAAATACTTAGGAATGACTCTCGATAGACGTCTCACATGGAAACCACACATTAAATCGAAACAGCTACAACTAAAAATTAAAACCAGCAAACTGTACTGGCTACTCGGCCCTAAATCTCAGTTAAATCTAGACAACAAATTAAGAATATATAAGGCTATACTTAAACCTGTATGGACATATGGAATTCAATTATGGGGTATATCTAGCAACTCCAATATCGACATACTGGAAAGATACCAGTCAAAGACTTTAAGATTAATAACTAATGCTCCATGGTTTGTAACAAATAAATCTATTCGCAGTGATTTAAAGATACTATCACTAAAGGAAGAAATTCAGAGACATACTGAAAATTATTTATCCAGACTAAACATGCACCCCAATCCCCTGGCTAATGCTCTCCTAGACCGTAGCAATGAAACAAGACGTCTAAAGCATGTACATATTTTAGATCTACCTTTTAGAAGCTAATAGTTTTATATATATAATATATATAATGTAATTAACAATTAAGTTTTCTTTCCTCTTATAGTTAATGCGGCTTAATGAAGCTGATTAACTCCTGTTATTTACCTATCTTAAACCAACACATTTACTTATTGTTTAATGACAGATTGTAAATAAAGAATGAATTAATAAAAAAAAAACCATTTTTGACCAATGCTATATGCATATGTATTTATGAGACTTGTCTTTCGAGATATATAAAGTAAAAATTTTTTTATTAACAAAACTTTAATAAAAAAGTGAAAGAATAGTGTATTAGTAAAATAGCTATTTTTCATACTAATTTCAGAGAGCAGATATTGAACATTTTTCACGGCTGGACGAATTGAGATAATCAAAAAATTTGTTCAGCATATTATTTCGGAATGTATTAAAAGTTAGAAAACATTTTTAGACAAATTTTCCCCCATATACCACAGCACTTATTCCCGAAAAACGAAATAAAGTCGTGGCAAAAAATCAAAAATTAAAAATTTAAGCGTAAATATCTTTCCAATTATAAGAGACAACTTAGGTGAGTACACACGTTTTTTCTTTATCTTACCAAGCACTTTACAGAAATATAAAAATCTTTGAAATCGAACTTGATTTGTAGAAGTTATGATTTTTTTTTTTTTTTTTTTTTTTTTTTGTAACTTTTACATACTCGAGATGGTCAACTTTGACACTCTGTAGCTTTTCTCGTATTAGTACAGCGTGACTACAAGATGATTTTTGTAAAAACTTAGATCTTCCTGTCTGCTATATTTCAATTCAATACGACCAGTAGTTTAGGAGATACAGATTTATTACTAAAAATTTTGAGAGTGGCCCCACTGTGTAGCTAGTCTAGTTCCTTATAAAATGCGATTTTAATTTTTCATATAAAAAACCGATTTTTGGTGTTGGATATTCGACAATCTTTAGCAGGATCATGAGATGACTGAGCCGTTAAACCTCAGAATTATGCAAGTTATCTTTAGAGTACAAAATTTCGCTGTGAAATTGACCACGGTTTTGGTCTTATTGGCAATTTACGCTGTTGCTGCTTTGACACCGTTCATATACAACTTTTGCACAATCGGAATAGAATATATAATGTTAATAATTCAAATGTGGAATCAATTCTTTGTTGTTAATCTGATCACGCAGTGTACAATTTGAACACTTAAGGCGCTAATACACTATTGACATCGAATGGTGTCATTTTATATACGAATGTGATCATAATTTCCTAGGTATAGGTATAAGCGAATACAGACTTCGGCCAATGGTTTCGAAACTACAAACCAATTGTGGTTACATCGGTATATAAAGTTTTTCGATTACGTTATTAGCCTACTTTGGTGTATAAAAAATAAGTGAAAAACATAGAACAAGAGAAAAACTCTTGAGAAAACTCTCAATTATGTTCCTTGATTTTCTAATAGAATAATAAGTGAAAAAATATTCAAGTACCACCCTAAACTAACTTTCGACACTAGTAGCAATCCAATAGGAAGTATTCTTTGGTATTTGGTAGCACCATGCATATTTTGTGATAAACTTTCAACCTCCCGCGATATTATAATGCTATTTAAAAATTATTTGTTTCTTTTTCATAATCTTTCTCATTTAAACTTCTAAACTCCTAATACATACAACAATCATTCTCATAAATGTGCTAACAAATATTTCAAATACCTCTAACAAAATCTAAACTTTTATGAAATTATGTCTAGAAACCACTTCAAAAGACAATTGTAAAGTATATCTCGCTCTTACTCATCTGTCAAACAGCTGAGCCTCCATACAGATTCCTATTTCTAACGACGAGGATTTTTGACGCATTACAAAGGAATCGTATTACAAAAGTACATGTTAGTTAGTTTGAGAAGGTAAAGGATTTATCAAAAGCATTCCAGCTAAAAATACTCAAGTTGCTAATTGCCACCGTTTATATGTAAATGTACGAAATATGTGGTGTTTCCTTTTTATGGAAACTTAAATGACAAATATGCGTTTTGTAATTAAATCACAGCAAGCCGTAGAGAAAAGGAAAGGGTTAGAATGAAAAAAGAGAAGGAGGAGAAGATAGCAGAAATTTCACTAATTTATTTAATTAATGGTAGTTACAAGAGTACAAGGAATTCTGTCAAAGTAAAATAAATAAGTAAAAATTTATAACAATTTAGCTAAATGGTTAGATTAAGAAAAAATTAAATACACAAGGGAAGGGGTTAAACGAGGATATTAAATAAATTTCTTAAATTCATTTCATCTTAAATTAAATTGTAAATTGTTTATTTTATTTAAATTCTTCTATGGAATTGTATACAAACAATAGACAGTCAATCGTAAATCCTGAATATATTTATTTATGAGCCCAGCTGGGTTTTACAAAAGTTTTTTGTTTGCTGCGCGTTTTATTTATTCTATATCAAATTTCAATAGCTTTGTAGATCTTTGTTTTCATTATTGGAGAGCTTCAAATTAAATCATTTTTGTATTTTTTCAATTCTCATATTGTTGCAACTCAATCGTCTATACAATCTCTAGTTTCCGTTTCATTTGGTATTTTTTTAGGAGTAGTTACTGTTCCCCCAGCCATACCATATTCCATAGCAAAGTTCAATTTGAGTAGTTGGCACAGCTTCGTTAGATTTGACTTTTTTTTGTGTGATTGTGTTGATAGTCATTAATCACTACTCGATGTTTTGCGTCAATTGTTGTTGCCAATTTAAAATGTGACTCAAATTGTGACGGAAAAATGAAATGGCTGGTTGACTGCCTGTTTGCTATATTTACCGCACAGCAATTTCCCTTTTCGTTTCTTTTTTTTTTATTTTTGGTAAATCCTCTTGACATTGAAGTTTTCTATTGTTACCAGTCATGTTGATTAATGACAATTCATATTTTTGTCAAATAAATATCCTATGAATAAATACATAGTATTGTGTGATATAAAGGGTGGGGGTTGGAGGAATTGATTTGATTTGGTTGGCATGAGTATCTGGCTCATTTACTTTTGTGAGAACTTTTGGAATTAACGACATTTGGACATGTACCATAAAACGTTTAAATTTTTAGAATCATAAGCAAAAAACACTTCATTCAGAATCATTAAGTCAGTTAGATGTCCTGTTGGAAATTTGTTGGTTGATTTTGTAATCCAAATAGGAATTTAGGTATTTTTTCAATCATGAAGAGCATTGCAAGCTACAGGATAGACTACGGCAAGAAGCTTATTATATATATGAATAGTGTACATTAGGGCGGCCCCAAAATGAAAAGTATTGATGTTCTCAGCTCAAATGAAAATTTACTTTATTCTAAAATACCGTCCTGTCGTTATCTTTTCGTAAGCTGGATCAAAATAAAAAAGGTCAGATATTTTTTTCGTACTTCTGCCAAAAAAAAAACTATATGAACTTTTATTATCACAAAAAAGCCCTTTGGAACGCACATTTGGTGACATAACAAAAATTTGGAACCATGTCCAAAATAGTCCGAAATTTTGCAATTTTTCACAAAAAATTCGAATATTTAAATTTGTTACACATAAATATTAAAAAAATGAGAACAAAATAATACAATATAATCTTTTAGCAGTTTTTTTCCGTTTTTGTTTTTAATTCGAACTTGTGTGAATTTTATTCGAATTTTTCTTTCATATACAAATGTTTTTATGATTTTAGCATCAAAATACGCACATTTTTGCAAGCTTTCTATAGATATATAACACTTTATAATAACAAACAATGAAATAAATTCAGTTTAAATTAAATACTCACAAAATGGATTGAATGGGATGAAATTACTTAAAAAAGGAACAGTCCAAGAGCCTATCTATACAGGGATGGATCGATAATTGGTGACCAAAATACAATATGCTGAGATAATGACTACTACAGAAGGCATTAAGTGGTGAAATAAAATCGATAATAAGCACTTATTAAAACACTAAATAATGATCCCAGCAAAAAAACTGAAAAAGTCGTGATTTGAAAACTTTTTAACCCATGGTTATTATTGTTAGGATGTTCTTTTTTAAGCTTCTTGTTTATTGCTTTTAAAGTACTTCTCTTAAAACATTTTTTAATAAAAATTCTGTTTTATCGTTTTATATAGCCTTATTAAAAGATAATAAAAATATTTTTAAATTTGTGAAACAGTGTTGTTGTTTAGCCTTTTTAAGCATAAATCTAGCCTTTTTATTTTACTTTTAATCTCATAATTTTCGATTTAGCATCTAGCATTTTTCTCGCCTTTATTGATTTTTAAAATTATCTTAAAAAGACTAAAATGTTAAAATTTCAACAAATTAATTTCTTATTTGATATTACTAATTTTATTTTTAAATAATCATCCATTTAAGGATTTCAATGTATTTATTCGCACAAAAAATTTAGATATTTAACTCAAATTTTCATTCATCACATACTTTATCGATTATTATATTGTACTTCATTAAACGTAGAATCTATTTATGAATATATTAAAAAAATACAAAAGCGAAAAATAAAAAAGGCATTATAGTTCAAAAATTACAAAAAACAAAAAAAAATAATAATAACAACATTGTTCATTGCTACTTAATAAGTGTCTAAACAATAACAAATCATATATTGCTGAGGTACTGGTAGCTTTAAGCATTTAAACAATAATAATTGAAAAAAGCTTTTTCGTAAGCCATTCGTCTTACTTAATAACAAATAAGGAAAATAAGTTACAGTTTTCACTTTCCAAAAGTTGTAAGTTAAATAGATGATGTTTACAGAGAAAACCACGGTGTTACGCTGAAGAGTGCTGATAACGATCGTGGCGGACCAGAAAATGCATTCCATTCTGCCGAGTGCCCAGTAAAATATTTACACTGTATTCTTCTAGAATTATTCAATGAACATAAGCCGAACATGCAAAAATTCAAAAAAAATCAATTTAAAACATTGGGTCGTTTTACATATGAAATATAACCCAAAATTGTATGAAAATTTTTTAAACGATTTTTTATTGCATCATTTTGTTAAATTAAAAATTTACTAATTTACTACAAAAAAATTTTAAAATTTACTTCAAGATTTAAAAAAAGAAAATATCAAAAATTAAAAAAAAAACAATTTTGAGACATTTAGCCTTTTATGGCCTTTTTTATATATCAGTTTTGCATCTTTTTTTCTCACCTCCTGGCAACATTGTTATGAAATTAGAATTTCTTGCCTTTTTTCTGACAAATATATATATATTTCACTTTTTCGGGAATTATTAATAATAACACAAAATATGCACTTAGTTCAACTTTTTAAGTCGTAAAAATGTTCTTTTTTTGGAAACACTTGATTGCATTTTTTGATGGGATAATTTTGAAATCTCGAACTATTTTACAATATAAAAACGAAATAAACTCTTATTTCAATTATGAAAACCTTGAAATATATGGAATCCGGGACACCATGGTGTCATCGGAAACGAAGAGGCAGACAAGCTATCCAAAATGGGATCATCCCTGAACTTTGGAAAATGCTAAGCCTTTTCAATAGTTAAACTAATAAGCTGGGTAATGGAATAACATCTCAGGAGATGTCAGAATTCCAATGTTAGGAGGGTGACTGACATTCTATGTGGAAACCTAAATCTAGAGAGAAAAAAAGAGATTATAAAACTAAACAAACTACCACTTAAAAGGTGTAATAATGGGCCTTACAAAGTTGTGAGCTCAAAATGAGCTCTCGCTTATCTGAAGATATAACATACAGAAAAAAGAGGACGAAACACTAAACCACTTCCTGCGTCAATGTCCAGCGAAAAACGAAGCGAAAATGTTCACATATATAATATATTTTAGGGGCACGCAAACTGGAGATTCATAAAATAACTGCATAGAAGGAATTGGCTTACTGACTTCTTAGGCGATCAGATACAAGTCATTGACACAGGAAGTAAGGGTATGGATCATCAATGCCCCACTCACAATCTAAGCTAACTTAATTGGCAAAGGCTATACTCAATAGCTCATTTAGTGCGACAGACTATATACCTTTATCTAATATCACTCACAGTACTTTTACTTGAATTAAACACTCGATTATTTCTATGATCATGGAAGCTTCAAATACACTTTATTAGAATATTACACTATATGAAAAAATTCTGGATAGATGACCGTGAAACAGTTAAAATTTCTGTTATCGCTCAAGAAAGCGTTCGGTATAAATGATCCTAGACCAGCCGCAGGTATTTTAAGCTCTAGTGCATATTGAACATCAAATTTGACAACATTAGGAAGACAACTCTTCCAGGGATCATCTATTAAGGAAACAAGTATTCAAACAAACCAAAAGTATTAACGATTTTGGTCTTATCGAGAGAAGAAAAACACGTATAAATCATTTTTAATAAAAGTGTGCTCAGATTAGGATTGTCATTCGAACAGAAATTATTTGATTATTTGAGGAACAAATTTTTGATTCTTTTCGAACGAACAAAAATTTTCCATTTAGAATAAAAAAAATATTCGATCAATTTTAACGATTAAACAAATTTCCAAAAAAGGTTTTTGTAAAATAATTATATTATACACAAATGTCTATTTTAAATTATAAGTTCAAAAAGTTTTGTTTAATTAGAAACCCTGTCCATAGAGATTTAAAATTTCCTTAGGATATATAAATTTGTAAACCACACGGGTTAAAGCCATTTAGGGACACTGAAGTCACAGTATTATTTTGAAAAAATTAGAATAGCTTTTTAAAGATTTAATGAAATGTCTTAAGATTATATTAAACGGAAGACGTATATAAGTTATTCTTAAATTATGTAAATTCTCCAGCGCATATAATTTTTATTAAATATTTAACAAAATGTAGGACAAAAGTATATGGAAATACTTTATTTTTAAGACTTTTTCATCTATTATTTACTTCAAAAATGATTTTAATATTTTAATGGTTCAAGTGATGTAGAAATAACCAAAGATTCTGAAATATATGACGATGATTTATTAACTGAACTCAATCAATGAATAAATAATGTTAAAAATTTTAAAAATAGATTTTAGCAATATTGATGATTATTGACTTTATTTAGAAAAATCTAAAATGAACAGAAAAGCTATTCTTATTGTATTGCCACCATCAAATAGTAAATGAAAGGATTTATTGCATAATCGTTTTAAAGCCAAAAAGCTTCACAGAAAAAAATATTCTCTAAAATTATTCAATTAACTTTTTAATCATTTTTATTTCAAAATATAATTAATGTATTAATTAATATAACTAACTTTTTAATTAATAGAATATTTGTTTGACAACAGCTTAAAACTTTTTAAAAAATATTTTGATAAAATCTATTTCTATGTAAAATATCTAAAATTTCTGTCTTTCGGGGCTTTATTACACCTGAAATACCGATTGTGATGAATTATTTTGATGTCAAAGGCGGCGCTGTACACAAACTTCTTCTTTCCTCAGTGAGTAAAATTGTTTAAGTTTTGTGAGATGGTTTTATCTTTCTGATGTTATTATAGATATACCCGCAATTTGTATGATGTATGAAGAAAAGTAACGACTAAGCCTATGCCCAAGTATTAAAACTGTGTACTGCACAAAGGTAAGAATTTATTTATTTTGACGATTTGTTTAAACAGTCTGTTACATGTTGTTTAATATCCATTCTGTATCATCCCCTAGATTGCAAGATCTGTGTTATTCAAAATACTTTTGATGGTACGTCCTCTTGAGATGATCAATTTGAGTCAAATAGGAATTTTTTCACAAAAATCACAAATTTGTGTCTACTATGTTTAAAACACACACCCATTACATACATTATACACATTACCCCCGCTATATTTATTCATTATACACAAACATTATATATATTTAATCTATATACATATAGTACATGTGAAATAATTTAGTTCATCATTCCATCAATTCTCGTATTGAAACAATAAATACATTATTTAGATTTATGCAATAAATACATTATTTAGATTTAATTGATACAATAAAATAATTAATTAAAATTGTTGAAAAAAAAATCAATTGTTTTCACTTAATTAAATCATTATTTTGATGATTGTAACAAAATCAAATAAAAACTTAATTCATATAAGCAATTTTGTAATTGAAATTCATTTCTACTTTTTTCTGTGTTAATTTATAATTTGTCTGTAATTCTAATATGATCTAAATTTTTATATATTTTTTTGTTCTATGTTTATGAATTGTTCTCTTTAGATTTGTTTTATGTTAATAAAATCAAAAATTGATTTAAAAGTACTATTTTTTGCATTTTTTAAACCTGTAATTAATTATTGGAACAATATCGAGCATAAAAAATGCAACGGTATGTGATGTGATCTTTGTTCGCATATATTTTTCTTATAGCGTAAACCGATGTAACCATACTATTGTAATTTTAATATTTGTGACCATAGACTCTTGTTGTATATAATTTTGTCTAATATTTTTGTACTTAAGGAAAATCATTAAACGTTTAGTGAAAACAGTTGTAAATTTGAGCGAGCAAAAAAAGTGCAACTCTAAACAAATCAACATGACATTTTAAATTCTGATAAAAATCGTTATTAGAAAAGTTTCATATAGACTAAATTACATGAAATATACAGATAATATAAATATTAGCAATTAGTCCCACTTTCTATTAAATTTTGTCAGTTTTCTTTAATATTTTGAAAAATTTTCCATAGAGATTAATATTTTTGAAATTATAATTTATTTTTCATTAGTTTGATAACTTAAAAAAATTCTCTATGAAGAAGCGATCAAATGTTCGTGATAGTTTGGCTTAATTTGATAATTAATAATTGTATAAGGGCTTTGGACCAGTTTCGATCTTTATTGTGATGGAATAAACAGCTAAATATAATCTTTTCGCAATGATACGATATTGTTTAATGAATGATAACGCAATAATGTTTAAACATACCTTGATTTTGGTTTTGGAATAGATTCTTACACAGGGAAAGATAATTGGGAATTATACTTATTTTGATACTCTTCCTATGTCAAATAATTAAAATTTCATCCTTCATGGTTATTGAACTCTTGCACTTTTCTACTATTGGAAATTAATATTTAAGGAAATATGTCTATCTAGATAGACTAAATTCGAAATATATGCGTTTAGAGTCAAATTAATTTAAGTTGTCATAATAGTATTTCATTTTCATTAAACAGTACTCGTTAAAATTATAAATGACCTGTCTCCAGAAGTAAGCATACTAGTTTGTTTGTTGGTAAATAATATGTGCTATTTTAGAAGGGTTATCCGTTACCATATTAATATCATTAAATCAACGATAGGTGGCCGTAGCAGCTTTAAATGTGTTCGAGTAATATCAAATATCTACTGTTCCATGACTTTTATCAATTTGTTCATGCATGTTCGTTTCAATATTGTGTATCTAAGATAATTTTTAAGATTTCTCATATTTGAACTATATATCAATATTATTTCAGTATCATTATCATGTTAATCAATGTGATCAAAATTCATATAGCCTAGCGTTGCATTTTTTATGCTCGATACTGTATTTCATTCTTTATTTGTTCGATTAATCGAAGAAGATTCAAATTTTATTCGATCACACAAATAATTAAAAAAAATTATTCGATCTTTTGTCGAATAATTGACAACCCTGCATCATATACTTTCTAAACATTTTGCTAATTCTACCTTTGAACTTTTAAAATAATTTTAAAAGTATTTCCAAACTCAGGGTATGAGGGTTGTTTTGTACGGCGTAAATTGTTTGAATAAAGTTATTTTAGAGAAAACAAATGCAAAAAAAAAAAACAAATAGGGTGAAATAAAATAGAAAATCTTAATCTAAATGTTTTCATTAATAAAAATATTTTTTGATTATATTTTGTTCAGAAACTAACAAACTGAAATTATTTTTATGATTTTTTTTATTTTATTTCTATGCTTTTAATGCCTATCAATTGCAAAATGCCTAAATAAAAGAAAAACAAAGTAAGTATGTCATAAAAATTTAACATTGATGATAAATTGAAACATTTTTATTTAAACAAAAACGAGAGTTTGAAAATTCTTTTAAATTGTATGTATTTTAGATAAGAAGATATAATAAATGAAGGCAGCAGCTCAGATACAGGATACCACACAAAAAACATAAGGACAGACAGATATACAGACATTGTCGTTAGTATTATACTGATTATGACACTTGCGGGTACAGGACAGAAAGACTGACTGACTGACTGACAGAAACACAATTATGTATTGTTGGGTTTCTAGGGGAGTGTGATAATGAAAAGGCTGGCGTCACTATACTCCAACTCCATAAATTCCCGTAAACTTTCAATATCTACCACATCAGCAACAACAATAATAATAACAACAACTTGACAAAAACAAGTGTAATAAAACAAAAGCTGCGTTTTTTTTTCTTTTTCTTTTTTGTTTCATTGATACTGATAAGAATAAACTTTTGTTAAGTAAGACAAAATCATATTTCGCCTTGCCATTCCTCTTCGTCATTTTGATGAAGATGTTATCAACTTTTTTCTTTTTATTTCGTTTTGAGCCTTTAGCTTGCGGTTGTTTTAGTGGGAAAACTTAGAAATATTTTATATTGTCTCAAGGATATTTTCTTTGTTATAATATTCATATGTTTTATAAGAATTTAGACATCCCCCCATTGGTTACACTTCGGCTTCTAATACTGTTCAATGATTTTTATTAGCTGGCAACACGAATCACTGGTTAGAGGGTGTTATTATGAGAGGATATCTGTATGTAGTTGGGATATCTTTTATATTTCTAATGATAGTTTTCTAATATGTTTTTATGGTTAAACACAAAGCTATAAGAAATAAAGATTTTCTTATCGCTTAGTTTAATAGAAATGTTTGCAGTTGGTTGAAAAAAATAGAGATAGAGAAATTACACTCAGAGAAATATGGACCAAAAGTAAATTTCTATCCGCAAAACTATTTAAATGCGAAAAGAGCCTTCATTTGTGTTCACTCATATTTCTGACCAAAAAATCGAATATTTTATATGAAAATTCCAAAAAATCTTTAAACCTTCATAACATTGTAAATAAGCGTTTAAATGAGAAAAGAGCCTTCATTTGTGATCACTCATATTTCTGAATAAAAATTGAATTTTTTATGTGAAAATTCCAAAAAATCTTTAAACCTTCGTAATTTTGTAAATAAGTGTAAATGAGAAAAGAGCCTTCATTTGTGATCACTCATATTTCTGACCAAAAATAGAATTTTTTATATGAAAATTCCAAAAAATCTTTAAACCTTCATAACATTGTAAATAAGCGTTTAAATGAGAAAAGAGCCTTCATTTGTGATCACTCATATTTCTGAATAAAAATTGAATTTTTTATGTGAAAATTCCAAAAAATCTTTAAACCTTCGTAATTTTGTAAATAAGTGTAAATGAGAAAAGAGCCTTCATTTGTGATCACTCATATTTCTGACCAAAAATCGAATTTTTTATATGAAAATTCCAAAAAATCTTTAAACCTTCATAACTTTGTAAATAAGAGTTTAAATGAGAAAATTGTTCATTTGTGATCACTCATATTTCTGACCAAAAATCGAATTTCTTATATGAAAATTCCAAAAAATCTTTAAACCTTCATAACTTTTTAAATAAGCGTTTAAATGAGAAAAGAGCCTTCATTTGTGATCACTCATATGTATGACCAAAAATCGAATTTTTTATATGAAAATTCCAAAAAATCTTTAAACCTTCATAACTTTGTAACTAACCGTTTAAATGAGAAAAGAGCCTTCATTTGTGATCACTCATATTTCTGACCAAAAATCGAATTTTTTATATGACAATTCCAAAAATTCTCTAAAACTTCGTAACCTTGTAAATAAGCGTTTAAATGAGAAAAGAGCCTTCATTTGTGATCACTCATATTTCGGACCAAAAATCGAATATTTTATATGAAAATTCCAAAAAATCTTTAAACCCTCGTAACTTTGTAACTAACCGTTTAAATAAGAAAAGAGCCTTCATTTGTGATCACTCATATTTCTGACCAAAAATCGAATTTTTTATATGAAAATTCCAAAAAATCTTTAAACCTTCATAACTTTGTAAATTAGCGTTTAAATGAGAAAAAAGCCTTCATTTGTGATCACTCATATTTCTGACCAAAAATCGAATTTTTTATATGAAAATTCCAAAAAATCTTTAAACCTTCATAACTTTGTAAATTAGCGTTTAAATGAGAAAAGAGCCTTCATTTGTGATCACTCATATTTCTGACCAAAAATCGAATTTTTTATATGAAAATTCCAAAAATTCTCTAAAACTTCGTAACCTTGTAAATAAGCGTTTAAATGAGAAAAGCGCCTTCATTTGTGATCACTCATATTTCTGACCAAAAATCTAATTTTTTATATGAATTTCCAAAAAATCATTAAACCTTCATAACTTTGTAAATAAGCGTTTAAATGAGAAAAGAGCCTTCATTTGTGATCACTCATATTTTTGACCAAAAATCGAATTTTTTATATGAAAATTCCAAAAAATCTTTAAACCTTCATAACTTTGTAACTAACCGTTTAAATGAGAAAAGAGCCTTCATTTGTGATCACTCATATTTCGGACCAAAAATCGAATATTTTATATGAAAATTCCAAAAAATCTTTAAACTCGTAACTTTGTAAATAAGCTTTCAAATGAGAAAAGAGCCTTCATTTGTGATCACTCAACTTTCTCGCCAAAAATCGAATTTTTTATATGAAATTTCCAAAAAATCTTTAAACCTTCGTAACTTTGTAAATAAGCGTTTAAAGGAGAAAAGAGCATTCATTTGTGATCACTCATATTTCTGACCAAAAATCGAATGTTTTATATAAAAATTCCAAAAAATCTTTAACCCTTCATAACTTTGTAAATAAGCGTTTAAATGAGAAAAGAGACATCATTTGTGATCACTCATATTTCTGACCAAAAATCGAATTTTTTATATGAAAATTCCAAAAAATCTTTAACCCTTCATAACTTTGTAAATAAGCGTTTAAATGAGAAAAGAGCCTTCATTTGTGATCACTCGTATTTCTGACCAAAAATCGAATTTTTTATATGAAAATTCCAAAAAATCTTTAACCCTTCATAACTTTGTAAATTTAAATGAGAAAAGAGCCTTCATTTGTGATCACTCGTATTTCTGACCAAAAATCGAATTTTTTATATGAAAATTCCAAAAAATCTTTAACCCTTCATAACTTTGTAAATAAGCGTTTAAATGAGAAAAGAGCATTCATTTGTGATCACTCATATTTCTGACCAAAAATCGAATGTTTTATATAAAAATTCAAAAAAATCTTTAACCCTTCATAACTTTGTAAATAAGCGTTTAAATGAGAAAAGAGACATCATTTGTGATCACTCATATTTCTAACCAAAAATCGAATTTTGTATATGAAAATTCCAAAAAATCTGTAAACCTTCATAACTTTTTAAATAAGCGTTTAAATGAGAAAAGAGAATTCATTTGTGATCACTCATATTTCTGACCAAAAATCGAATGTTTTATATAAAAATTCCAAAAAATCTTTAACCCTTCATAACTTTGTAAATAAGCGTTTAAATGAGAAAAGAGACATCATTTGTGATCACTCATATTTCTAACCAAAAATCGAATTTTGTATATGAAAATTCCAAAAAATCTGTAAACCTTCATAACTTTGTAAATAAGCGTTTAAATGAGAAAAGAGTCTTCATTTGTGATCACTCATATTTTTGACCAAAAATCGAATTTTTTATATGTAAATTCCAAAAAAATCTTTAAACCTTCATAACTTTGTAAATAAGCGTTTAAATGAGAAAAGAGCCTTCATTTGTAATCACTCATATTTCTGACCAAAAATCGAATTTTTTATATAAAAATCCAAAAAATCTTTAAGCCTTCGTAACTTTGTAAATAAGCGTTTAAATGAGGAAAGGGCCTTCATTTGTGATCACTCATATTTGTGACCAAAAATCGAATTTTTTATACGAAAATTCCAAAAAATCTGTAAACCTTCATAACTTTGTAAATAAGCGTTTAAATGAGAAAAGAGACTTCATTTGTGATCACTCATATTTTTGACCAAAAATCGAATATTTTATATGAAAATTTCAAAAAATCTTTAAACCTTCATAACTTTGTAAATAAGCGTTTAAATGAGAAAAGAGCAGTCATTTGTGATCACTCATATTTTTGACCAAAAATCGAATATTTTATATGAAAATTTCAAAAAATCTTTAAACCTTCGTAACTTTGTAAATAAGCGTTTAAATGAGGAAAGGGCCTTCATTTGTGATCACTCATATTTCTGACCAAAAATCAAATTTTTTATATGAAAATTCCAAAAAATCTGTAAACCTTCATAACTTTGTAAATAAGCGTTTAAATGAGAAAAGAGCCTTCATTTGTGATCACTCATATTTTTGACCAAAAATCGAATATTTTATATGAAAATTTCAAAAAATCTTTAAACCTTCATAACTTTGTAAATAAGCGTTTAAATGAGAAAAGAGCCTTCATTTGTGATCACTGATATTTTTGACCAAAAATCGAATTTTTTATATAAAAAATCCAAAAAATCTTTAAGCCTTCTTAACTTTGTAAATAAGCATTTAAATGAGAAAAGAGCCTTCATTTGTGATCACTCATATTTTTGACCAAAAATCGAATTTTTTACCTTCTTAACTTTGTAAATAAGCGTTTAAATGAGGAAAGGGCCTTCATTTGTGATCACTCATATTTCTGACCAAAAATCGAATTTTTCATGTGAAAATTCCAAAAAATCTTTAAACCTTCATAACTTTGTAAATAAGCGTTTAAATGAGAAAAGAGCCTTCATTTGTGATCACTGATATTTTTGACCAAAAATCGAATTTTTTATATAAAAAATCCAAAAAATCTTTAAGCCTTCTTAACTTTGTAAATAAGCATTTAAATGAGAAAAGAGCCTTCATTTGTGATCACTCATATTTTTGACCAAAAATCGAATTTTTTACCTTCTTAACTTTGTAAATAAGCGTTTAAATGAGGAAAGGGCCTTCATTTGTGATCACTCATATTTCTGACCAAAAATCGAATTTTTCATGTGAAAATTCCAAAAAATCTTTAAACCTTCATAACTTTGTAAATAAGCGTTTAAATGAGAAAAGAGCCTTCATTTGTGATCACTGATATTTTTGACCAAAAATCGAATTTTTTATATAAAAAATCCAAAAAATCTTTAAGCCTTCTTAACTTTGTAAATAAGCATTTAAATGAGAAAAGAGCCTTCATTTGTGATCACTCATATTTTTGACCAAAAATCGAATTTTTTATATGTAAATTCCAAAAAATCTTTAAACCTTCATAACTTTGTAAATAAGCGTTTAAATGAGAAAAGAGCCTTCATTTGTGATCACTCGTATTTCTGACCAAAAATCGAATTTTTTATATGAAAATTCCAAAAAATCTTTAACCCTTCATAACTCATAACTCATATTTTTGAACAAAAATCTAATTTTTTATATGTAAATTCCAAAAAATCTTTAAACCTTCATAACTTTTTAAATAAGCGTTTAAATGAGAAAAGAGCCTTCATTTGTGATCACTCATATTTCTGACCAAAAATCGAATTTTTTATATAAAAATCCAAAAAATCTTTAAGCCTTCGTAACTTTGTAAATAAGCGTTTAAATGAGAAAAGAGCCTTCATTTGTGATCACTCATATTTTTGACCAAAAATCGAAATTTTTATATAAAAATCCAAAAAATATTTAAGCCTTCGTAACTTTGTAAATAAGCGTTTAAATGAGGAAAGGGCCTTCATTTGTGATCACTCATATTTGTGACCAAAAATCGAATTTTTTATACGAAAATTCCAAAAAATCTGTAAACCTTCATAACTTTGTAAATAAGCGTTTAAATGAGAAAAGAGACTTCATTTGTGATCACTCATATTTTTGACCAAAAATCGAATATTTTATATGAAAATTTCAAAAAATCTTTAAACCTTCATAACTTTGTAAATAAGCGTTTAAATGAGAAAAGAGCCGTCATTTGTGATTACTGATATTTTTGACCAAAAATCGAATTTTTTATATAAAAAATCCAAAAAATCTTTAAGCCTTCGTAACTTTGTAAATGAGGAAAGGGCCTTCATTTGTGATCACTCATATTTCTGACCAAAAATCAAATTTTTTATATGAAAATTCCAAAAAATCTGTAAACCTTCATAACTTTGTAAATAAGCGTTTAAATGAGAAAAGAGCCTTCATTTGTGATCACTCATATTTCTGACCAAAAATCGAATTTTTTATATGAAAATTCCAAAAAATCTTTAACCCTTCATAACTTTGTAAATAAGCGTTTAAATGAGAAAAGAGCCTTCATTTGTGATCACTCGTATTTCTGACCAAAAATCGAATTTTTTATATGAAAATTCCAAAAAATCTTTAACCCTTCATAACTTTGTAAATAAGCGTTTAAATGAGAAAAGAGCCTTCATTTGTGATCACTCGTATTTCTGACCAAAAATCGAATTTTTTATATGAAAATTCCAAAAAATCTTTAACCCTTCATAACTTTGTAAATAAGCGTTTAAATGAGAAAAGAGCCTTCATTTGTGATCACTCGTATTTCTGACCAAAAATCGAATTTTTTATATGAAAATTCCAAAAATTCTTTAACCCTTCATAACTTTGTAAATAAGCGTTTAAATGAGAAAAGAGCCTTCATTTGTGATCACTCAATTTTTGACCAAAAATCGAATTTTTTATATGAAAATTTCAAAAAATCTTTAAACCTTCATAACTTTGTAAATAAGCGTTTAAATGAGAAAAGAGAATTCATTTGTGATCACTCATATTTCTGACCAAAAATCGAATTTTTTATATGAAAATTCCAAAAAATCTTTAACCCTTCATAACTTTGTAAATAAGCGTTTAAATGAGAAAAGAGCATTCATTTGTGATCACTCATATTTTTGACCAAAAATCGAATTTTTTATATGTAAATTCCAAAAAAATCTTTAAAATTTCATAACTTTGTAAATAAGCGTTTAAATGAGAAAAGAGCCTTCATTTGTAATCACTCATATTTCTGGCCAAAAATCGAATTTTTTATATGAAAATTCCAAAAAATCTTTAACCCTTCATAACTTTGTAAATAAGCGTATAAATGAGAAAATAGCCTTCATTTGTGATCTCATATTTTTGAACAAAAATCTAATTTTTTATATATATATTCCAAAAAATCTTTAAACCTTCATAACTTTGTAAATAAGCGTTTAAATGAGAAAAGAGCCTTCATTTGTGATCACTCATATTTCTGACCAAAAATCGAATTTTTTATATAAAAATCCAAAAAATCTTTAAGCCTTCGTAACTTTGTAAATAAGCGTTTAAATGAGGAAAGGGCCTTCATTTGTGATCACTCATATTTGTGACCAAAAATCGAATTTTTTATACGAAAATTCCAAAAAATCTGTAAACCTTCATAACTTTGTAAATAAGCGTTTTAATGAGAAAAGAGACTTCATTTGTGATCACTCATATTTTTGACCAAAAATCGAATATTTTATATGAAAATTTCAAAAAATCTTTAAACCTTCATAACTTTGTAAATAAGCGTTTAAATGAGAAAAGAGCCGTCATTTGTGATCACTGATATTTTTGACCAAAAATCGAATTTTTTATATAAAAAATCCAAAAAATCTTTAAGCCTTCGTAACTTTGTAAATAAGCGTTTAAATGAGGAAAGGGCCTTCATTTGTGATCACTCATATTTCTGACCAAAAATCAAATTTTTTATATGAAAATTCCAAAAAATCTGTAAACCTTCATAACTTTGTAAATAAGCGTTTAAATGAGAAAAGAGCCTTTATTTGTGATCACTCATATTTTTGACCAAAAATCGAGTATTTTATATGAAAATTTCAAAAAATCTTTAAACCTTCATTTAAATGAGAAAATAGCCTTCATTTGTGATCTCATATTTTTGAACAAAAATCTAATTTTTTATATGAAAATTCCAAAAAATCTTTAACCCTTCATAACTTTGTAAATAAGCGTTTAAATGAGAAAAGAGCCTTCATTTGTGATCACTCGTATTTCTGACCAAAAATCGAATTTTTTATATGAAAATTCCAAAAAATCTGTAAACCTTCATAACTTTGTAAATAAGCGTTTAAATGAGAAAAGAGCCTTGATTAGTGATCACTCATATTTTTGACCAAAAATCGAATTTTTTTATATGTAAATTCCAAAAAATCTTTAAACCTTCATAACTTTGTAAATAAGCAATTAAATGAGAAAAGAGCCTTCATTTGTGATCACTCATACTTCTGACCAAAAATCGAATTTTTCATGTGAAAATTCCAAAAAATCTTTAAACCTTCATAACTTTGTAAATAAGCGTTTAAATGAGAAAAGAGCCTTCATTTGTGATCACTCATATTTTTGACCAAAAATCGAATTTTTTATATAAAAAATCCAAAAAATCTTTAAGCCTTCTTAACTTTGTAAATAAGCATTTAAATGAGAAAAGAGCCTTCATTTGTGATCACTCATATTTTTGACCAAAAATCGAATTTTTTATATAAAAAATCCAAAAAATCTTTAAGCCTTCTTAACTTTGTAAATAAGCAATTAAATGAGAAAAGAGCCTTCATTTGTGATCACTCATACTTCTGACCAAAAATCGAATTTTTCATGTGAAAATTCCAAAAAATCTTTAAACCTTCATAACTTTGTAAATAAGCGTTTAAATGAGAAAAGAGCCGTCATTTGTGATCACTGATATTTTTGACCAAAAATCGAATTTTTTATATAAAAAATCCAAAACATCTTTAAGCCTTCTTAACTTTGTAAATAAGCATTTAAATGAGAAAAGAGCCTTCATTTGTGATCACTCATATTTTTGACCAAAAATCGAATTTTTTATATGTAAATTCCAAAAAATCTTTAAAACTTCATAACTTTGTAAATAAGCGTTTAAATGAGAAAAGAGCCTTCATTTGTGATCACTCATATTTCTGACCAAAAATCGAATTTTTTATATGAAAATTCCAAAAAATCTTTAACCCTTCATAACTCATAACTCATATTTTTGAACAAAAATCTAATTTTTTATATGTAAATTCCAAAAAATCTTTAAACCTTCATAACTTCGTAAATAAGCGTTTAAATGAGAAAAGAGCCTTCATTTGTGATCACTCATATTTCTGACCAAAAATCGAATTTTTTATATAAAAATCCAAAAAATCTTTAAGCCTTCGTAACTTTGTAAATAAGCGTTTAAATGAGGAAAGGGCCTTCATTTGTGATCACTCATATTTGTGACCAAAAATCGAAATTTTTATATAAAAAATCCAAAAAATCTTTAAGCCTTCGTAACTTTGTAAATAAGCGTTTAAATGAGGAAAGGGCCTTCATTTGTGATCACTCATATTTCTGACCAAAAATCAAATTTTTTATATGAAAATTCCAAAAAATCTGTAAACCTTCATAACTTTGTAAATAAGCGTTTAAATGAGAAAAGAGCCGTCATTTGTGATCACTCATATTTTTGACCAAAAGTCGAATTTTTTATATAAAAAATCCAAAAAATCTTTAAGCCTTCGTAACTTTGTAAATAAGCGTTTAAATGAGGAAAGGGCCTTCATTTGTGATCACTCATATTTCTGACCAAAAATCAAATTTTTTATATGAAAATTCCAAAAAATCTGTAAACCTTCATAACTTTGTAAATAAGCGTTTAAATGAGAAAAGAGCCTTCATTTGTGATCACTCATATTTTTGACCAAAAATCGAATATTTTATATGAAAATTTCAAAAAATCTTTAAACCTTCATAACTTTGTAAATAAGCGTTTAAATGAGAAAAGAGCCTTCATTTGTGATCACTCATATTTCTGACCAAAAATCGAATATTTTATATGAAAATTCCAAAAAATCTGTAAACCTTCATAACTTTGTAAATAAGCATTTAAATGAGAAAAGAGCCTTCATTTGTGATCACTGATATTTCTGACCAAAAATCGAATTTTTTATATAAAAAATCCAAAAAATCTTTAAGCCTTCGTAACTTTGTAAATAAGCGTTTAAATGAGGAAAGGGCCTTCATTTGTGATCACTCATATTTCTGACCAAAAATCGAATTTTTTATACGAAAATTCCAAAAAATCTGTAAACCTTCATAACTTTGTAAATAAGCGTTTAAATGAGAAAAGAGCCTTGATTTGTGATCACTCATATTTTTGACCAAAAATCGAATTTTTTTATATGTAAATTCCAAAAAATCTTTAAACCTTCATAACTTTGTAAATAAGCGTTTAAATGAGAAAAGAGCCTTCATTTGTGATCACTGATATTTTTGACCAAAAATCGAATTTTTTATATAAAAAATCCAAAAAATCTTTAAGCCTTCTTAACTTTGTAAATAAGCATTTAAATGAGAAAAGAGCCTTCATTTGTGATCACTCATATTTCTGACCAAAAATCAAATTTTTTATATGTAAATTCCAAAAAATCTTTAAACCTTCATAACTTTGTAAATAAGCGTTTAAATGAGAAAAGAGCCTTCATTTGTGATCACTCATATTTTTGACCAAAAATCGAATTTTTTATATGTAAATTCAAAAAAATCTTTAAACCTTCATAACTTTGTAAATAAGCATTTAAATGAGAAAAGAGCCTTCATTTGTGATCACTCATATTTCTGACCAAAAATCAAATTTTTTATATGTAAATTCCAAAAAATCTTTAAACCTTCATAACTTTGTAAATAAGCGTTTAAATGAGAAAAGAGCCTTGATTTGTGATCACTCATATTTCTGACCAAAAATCGAATATTTTATATGAAAATTCCAAAAAATTTGTAAACCTTCATAACTTTGTAAATAAGCAATTAAATGAGAAAAGAGCCTTCATTTGTGATCACTCATACTTCTGACCAAAAATCGAATTTTTCATGTGAAAATTCCAAAAAATCATTAAACCTTCATAACTTTGTAAATAAGCGTTTAAATGAGAAAAGAGCCTTCCTTTGTGATCACTGATATTTTTGACCAAAAATCGAATTTTTTATATAAAAAATCCAAAAAATCTTTAAGCCTTCTTAACTTTGTAAATAAGCATTTAAATGAGAAAAGAGCCTTCATTTGTGATCACTCATATTTTTGACCAAAAATCGAATTTTTTACCTTCTTAACTTTGTAAATAAGCGTTTAAATGAGGAAAGGGCCTTCATTTGTGATCACTCATATTTCTGACCAAAAATCGAATTTTTCATGTGAAAATTCCAAAAAATCTTTAAACCTTCATAACTTTGTAAATAAGCGTTTAAATGAGAAAAGAGCCTTCATTTGTGATCACTGATATTTTTGACCAAAAATCGAATTTTTTATATAAAAAATCCAAAAAATCTTTAAGCCTTCTTAACTTTGTAAATAAGCATTTAAATGAGAAAAGAGCCTTCATTTGTGATCACTCATATTTCTGACCAAAAATCAAATTTTTTATATGTAAATTCCAAAAAATCTTTAAACCTTCATAACTTTGTAAATAAGCGTTTAAATGAGAAAAGAGCCTTCATTTGTGATCACTCATATTTTTGACCAAAAATCGAATTTTTTATATGTAAATTCAAAAAAATCTTTAAACCTTCATAACTTTGTAAATAAGCGTTTAAATGAGAAAAGAGCCTTCATTTGTGATCACTCGTATTTCTGACCCAAAATCGAATTTTTTATATGAAAATTCCAAAAAATCTTTAACCCTTCATAACTTTGTAAATAAGCGTTTAAATGAGAAAAGAGCCTTCATTTGTGATCACTCATATTTTTGACCAAAAATCGAATTTTTTATATGAAAATTTCAAAAAATCTTTAAACCTTCATAACTTTGTAAATAAGCGTTTAAATGAGAAAAGAGGTTTCATTTGTGATCACTGATATTTCTGGCCAAAAATCGGATTTTTTATATGAAAATTCCAAAAAATCTTTAAACCTTCATAACTTTGTAAATAAGCGTTTAAATGAGAAAAGAGCCTTCATTTGTGATCACTCATATTTTTGACCAAAAATCGAATTTTTTATATGAAAATTTCAAAAAATCTTTAAACCTTCATAACTTTGTAAATAAGCGTTTAAATGAGAAAAGAGCCTTTATTTGTGATCACTCATATTTCTGACCAAAAATCGAATTTTTTATATGAAAATTTCAAAAAATCTTTAAACCTTCATAACTTTGTAAATAAGCGTTTAAATGAGAAAAGAGCCTTCATTTGTGATCACTCATATTTTTGACCAAAAATCGAATTTTTTATATGAAAATTTCAAAAAATCTTTAAACCTTCATAACTTTGTAAATAAGCGTTTAAATGAGAAAAGAGCCTTCATTTGTGATCACTCATATTTTTGACCAAAAATCGAATTTTTTATATGAAAATTTCAAAAAATCTTTAAACCTTCATAACTTTGTAAATAAGCGTTTAAATGAGAAAATAGCCTTCATTTGTGATCACTCATATTTTTGACCAAAAATCGAATTTTTTATATGAAAATTTCAAAAAATCTTTAAACCTTCATAACTTTGTAAATAAGCGTTTAAATGAGAAAAGAGCCTTCATTTGTGATCACTCATATTTTTGACCAAAAATCGAATTTTTTATATGAAAATTTCAAAAAATCTTTAAACCTTCATAACTTTGTAAATAAGCGTTTAAATGAGAAAAGAGCCTTTATTTGTGATCACTCATATTTCTGACCAAAAATCGAATTTTTTATATGAAAATTCCAAAAAATCTAAACCTTCATAACTTTGTAAATAAGCGTTTAAATGAGAAAAGAGCCTTCATTTGTGATCACTCATATTTCTGACCAAAAATCGTATTTTTATACGAAAATTCCAAAAAATCTGTAAACCTTCATAACTTTGTAAATAAGCATTTAAATGAGAAAAGGGCCCTCATTTGTGATCACTCATATTTCTGACCAAAAATCGAATTTTTTATATGAAAATTCCAAAAAATCTTTAAACCTTCATAACTTTGTAAATAAGCGTTTAAATGAGAAAAGGGCCTTCATTTGTGATCACTCATATTTCTGACCAAAAATCGAATTTTTTATATGAAAATTCCAAAAAATCTAAACCTTCATAACTTTGTAAATAAGCGTTTAAATGAGAAAAGAGCCTTCATTTGTGATCACTCATATTTCTGACGAATTTTTTATATGAAAATTCCAAAAAATCTTTAACCCTTCATAACTTTGTAAATAAGCGTTTAAATGAGAAAAGAGCCTTCATTTGTGATCACTCATATTTTTGACCAAAAATCAAATTTTTTATATGAAAATTTCAAAAAATCTTTAAACCTTCATAACTTTGTAAATAAGCGTTTAAATGAGAAAAGAGGTTTCATTTGTGATCACTGATATTTCTGGCCAAAAATCGGATTTTTTATATGAAAATTCCAAAAAATCTTTAAACCTTCATAACTTTGTAAATAAGCGTTTAAATGAGAAAAGAGCCTTCATTTGTGATCACTCATATTTTTGACCAAAAATCGAATTTTTTATATGAAAATTTCAAAAAATCTTTAATCCTTCATAACTTTGTAAATAAGCGTTTAAATGAGAAAAGAGAATTCATTTGTGATCACTCATATTTCTGACCAAAAATCGAATTTTTTATATGAAAATTCCAAAAAATCTAAACCTTCATAACTTTGTAAATAAGCGTTTAAATGAGAAAAGAGCCTTCATTTGTGATCACTCATATTTCTGACCAAAAATCGTATTTTTATACGAAAATTCCAAAAAATCTGTAAACCTTCATAACTTTGTAAATAAGCGTTTAAATGAGAAAAGGGCCTTCATTTGTGATCACTCATATTTCTGACCAAAAATCGAATTTTTTATATGAAAATTCCAAAAAATCTTTAAACCTTCATAACTTTGTAAATAAGCGTTTAAATGAGAAAAGGGCCTTCATTTGTGATCACTCATATTTCTGACCAAAAATCGAATTTTTTACATGAAAATTCCAAAAAATCTAAACCTTCATAACTTTGTAAATAAGCGTTTAAATGAGAAAAGAGCCTTCATTTGTGATCACTCATATTTCTGACGAATTTTTTATATGAAAATCCCAAAAAATCGTTAAACCTTCATAACTTTGTAAACAAGCGTTTAAATGAGAAAAGAGCCTTCATTTGTGATCACTGATATTTCTGACCAAAAATCGAATATTTTATATGTAAATTCCAAAAAATCTTTAAACCTTCATAACTTTATAAATAAGCGTTTAAATGAGAAAAGAGCCTTCATTTGTGATCACTCATATTTCTGACCAAAAATCAAATTTTTTATATGTAAATTCCAAAAAATCTTTAAACCTTCATAACTTTGTAAATAAGCGTTTAAATGAGAAAAGAGCCTTCATTTGTGATCACTCATATTTTTGACCAAAAATCGAATTTTTTATATGTAAATTCAAAAAAATCTTTAAACCTTCATAACTTTGTAAATAAGCGTTTAAATGAGAAAAGAGCCTTCATTTGTGATCACTCGTATTTCTGACCCAAAATCGAATTTTTTATATGAAAATTCCAAAAAATCTTTAACCCTTCATAACTTTGTAAATAAGCGTTTAAATGAGAAAAGAGCCTTCATTTGTGATCACTCATATTTTTGACCAAAAATCGAATTTTTTATATGAAAATTTCAAAAAATCTTTAAACCTTCATAACTTTGTAAATAAGCGTTTAAATGAGAAAAGAGGTTTCATTTGTGATCACTGATATTTCTGGCCAAAAATCGGATTTTTTATATGAAAATTCCAAAAAATCTTTAAACCTTCATAACTTTGTAAATAAGCGTTTAAATGAGAAAAGAGCCTTCATTTGTGATCACTCATATTTTTGACCAAAAATCGAATTTTTTATATGAAAATTTCAAAAAATCTTTAAACCTTCATAACTTTGTAAATAAGCGTTTAAATGAGAAAAGAGAATTCATTTGTGATCACTCATATTTCTGACCAAAAATCGAATTTTTTATATGAAAATTCCAAAAAATCTAAACCTTCATAACTTTGTAAATAAGCGTTTAAATGAGAAAAGAGCCTTTATTTGTGATCACTCATATTTCTGACCAAAAATCGTATTTTTATACGAAAATTCCAAAAAATCTGTAAACCTTCATAACTTTGTAAATAAGCATTTAAATGAGAAAAGGGCCCTCATTTGTGATCACTCATATTTCTGACCAAAAATCGAATTTTTTATATGAAAATTCCAAAAAATCTTTAAACCTTCATAACTTTGTAAATAAGCGTTTAAATGAGAAAAGGGCCTTCATTTGTGATCACTCATATTTCTGACCAAAAATCGAATTTTTTATATGAAAATTCCAAAAAATCTAAACCTTCATAACTTTGTAAATAAGCGTTTAAATGAGAAAAGAGCCTTCATTTGTGATCACTCATATTTCTGACGAATTTTTTATATGAAAATTCCAAAAAATCGTTAAACCTTCATAACTTTGTAAACAAGCGTTTAAATGAGAAAAGAGCCTTCATTTGTGATCACTGATATTTCTGACCAAAAATCGAATATTTTATATGTAAATTCCAAAAAATCTTTAAACCTTCATAACTTTATAAATAAGCGTTTAAATGAGAAAAGAGCCTTCATTTGTGATCACTCATATTTCTGACCAAAAATCAAATTTTTTATATGAAAATTCCAAAAACTCTTTAAACCTTCATAACTTTATAAATAAGCGTTTAAATGAGAAAAGAGCCTTCATTTGTGATCACTCATATTTTTGACCAAAAATGGAGTTTTTGATATGAAAATTCCAAAAATCTTAAACCCTCGTAACTTTGTAAATAAGCGTTTAAATGAGAAAAGAGCCTTCATTTGTGATCACTCGTATTTCTGACCCAAAATCGAATTTTTTATATGAAAATTCCAAAAAATCTTTAACCCTTCATAACTTTGTAAATAAGCGTTTAAATGAGAAAAGAGCCTTCATTTGTGATCACTGATATTTCTGGCCAAAAATCGGATTTTTTATATGAAAATTCCAAAAAATCTTTAAACCTTCATAACTTTGTAAATAAGCGTTTAAATGAGAAAAGAGCCTTCATTTGTGATCACTCATATTTTTGACCAAAAATCTAATTTTTTATATGAAAATTTCAAAAAATCTTTAATCCTTCATAACTTTGTAAATAAGCGTTTAAATGAGAAAAGAGAATTCATTTGTGATCACTCATATTTCTGACCAAAAATCGAATTTTTTATATGAAAATTCCAAAAAATCTAAACCTTCATAACTTTGTAAATAAGCGTTTAAATGAGAAAAGAGCCTTCATTTGTGATCACTCATATTTCTGACCAAAAATCGTATTTTTATACGAAAATTCCAAAAAATCTGTAAACCTTCATAACTTTGTAAATAAGCGTTTAAATGAGAAAAGGGCCTTCATTTGTGATCACTCATATTTCTGACCAAAAATCGAATTTTTTATATGAAAATTCCAAAAAATCTTTAAACCTTCATAACTTTGTAAATAAGCGTTTAAATGAGAAAAGGGCCTTCATTTGTGATCACTCATATTTCTGACCAAAAATCGAATTTTTTACATGAAAATTCCAAAAAATCTAAACCTTCATAACTTTGTAAATAAGCGTTTAAATGAGAAAAGAGCCTTCATTTGTGATCACTCATATTTCTGACGAATTTTTTATATGAAAATTCCAAAAAATCGTTAAACCTTCATAACTTTGTAAACAAGCGTTTAAATGAGAAAAGAGCCTTCATTTGTGATCACTGATATTTCTGACCAAAAATCGAATATTTTATATGTAAATTCCAAAAAATCTTTAAACCTTCATAACTTTATAAATAAGCGTTTAAATGAGAAAAGAGCCTTCATTTGTGATCACTCATATTTCTGACCAAAAATGGAGTTTTTGATATGAAAATTCCAAAAATCTTAAACCCTCGTAACTTTGTAAATAAGCGTTAAATGAGAAAAGAGCCTTCATTTGTGATCACTCATATTTCTGACGAATTTTTATATGAAAATTCCAAAAAATCGTTAAACCTTCATAACTTTGTAAACAAGCGTTTAAATGAGAAAAGAGCCTTCATTTGTGATCACTCATATTTCTGACCAAAAATCAAATTTTTTATATGAAAATTCCAAAAAATCTGTTAACCTTCATAACTTTGTAAATAAGCGTTTAAATGAGAAAAGAGCCTTCATTTGTGATCACTCATATTTCTGACCAAAAATCGAATTTTATTATATGAATATTCCAAAAAAATCTTTAAACCTTCATAACTTTGTAAATAAGCGTTTAAATGAGAAAAGCGCATTCATTTGTGATCGCTCATATTTCTGACCAAAAATCGAATTTTTTATATGAAAATTCCAAAAAATCTGTAAACCTTCATAACTTCATAAAATTCCAAAAAATCTTTAAACCTTCATAACTTTGTAAATAAGCGTTTAAATGAGAAAAGAGCCTACATTTGTGATCACTCATATTTCTGACCAAAAATCAAATTTTTTATATGAAAATTCCAAAAAATCTTTAAACTTTTATAACTGTAAATAAGCGTTTAAATGAGAAAAGAGCCTTCATTTGTGATCGCTCATATTTTTGCCCAAAAATCGAATTTTTTATATGAAAATTCCAAAAAATCTTTAAGCCTTCGTAACTTTTTAAATAAGCGTTTAAATGAGAAAAGAGCCTTCATTTGTGATCACTCATATTTTTGACCAAAAATCGAATTTTTTATATGAAAATTCCAAAAAATCTTTAAAACTTCGTAACTTTGTAAATAAGCGTTTAAATGAGAAAAGAGCCTTCATTTGTGATCACTCATATTTCTGACCAAAAATCGAATTTTTTATATGAAAATTCCAAAAAATCTTTAAACCTTCATAACTTTGTAAATAAGCGTTTAAATGAGAAAAGGGCCTTCATTTGTGATCACTCATATTTCTGACCAAAAATCGAATTTTTTATATGAAAATTCCAAAAAATCTAAACCTTCATAACTTTGTAAATAAGCGTTTAAATGAGAAAAGAGCCTTCATTTGTGATCACTCATATTTCTGACGAATTTTTTATATGAAAATTCCAAAAAATCGTTAAACCTTCATAACTTTGTAAACAAGCGTTTAAATGAGAAAAGAGCCTTCATTTGTGATCACTGATATTTCTGACCAAAAATCGAATATTTTATATGTAAATTCCAAAAAATCTTTAAACCTTCATAACTTTATAAATAAGCGTTTAAATGAGAAAAGAGCCTTCATTTGTGATCACTCATATTTCTGACCAAAAATCAAATTTTCTATATGAAAATTCCAAAAACTCTTTAAACCTTCATAACTTTATAAATAAGCGTTTAAATGAGAAAAGAGCCTTCATTTGTGATCACTCATATTTCTGACCAAAAATGGAGTTTTTGATATGAAAATTCCAAAAATCTTAAACCCTCGTAACTTTGTAAATAAGCGTTAAATGAGAAAAGAGCCTTCATTTGTGATCACTCATATTTCTGACGAATTTTTATATGAAAATTCCAAAAAATCGTTAAACCTTCATAACTTTGTAAACAAGCGTTTAAATGAGAAAAGAGCCTTCATTTGTGATCACTCATATTTCTGACCAAAAATCGAATTTTATTATATGAATATTCCAAAAAAATCTTTAAACCTTCATAACTTTGTAAATAAGCGTTTAAATGAGAAAAGCGCATTCATTTGTGATCGCTCATATTTCTGACCAAAAATCGAATTTTTTATATGAAAATTCCAAAAAATCTGTAAACCTTCATAACTTCATAAAATTCCAAAAAATCTTTAAACCTTCATAACTTTGTAAATAAGCGTTTAAATGAGAAAAGAGCCTACATTTGTGATCACTCATATTTCTGACCAAAAATCAAATTTTTTATATGAAAATTCCAAAAAATCTTTAAACTTTTATAACTGTAAATAAGCGTTTAAATGAGAAAAGAGCCTTCATTTGTGATCGCTCATATTTTTGCCCAAAAATCGAATTTTTTATATGAAAATTCCAAAAAATCTTTAAGCCTTCGTAACTTTTTAAATAAGCGTTTAAATGAGAAAAGAGCCTTCATTTGTGATCACTCATATTTTTGACCAAAAATCGAATTTTTTATATGAAAATTCCAAAAAATCTTTAAAACTTCGTAACTTTGTAAATAAGCGTTTAAATGAGAAAAGAGCCTTCATTTGTGATCACTCATATTTCTGACCAAAAATCGAATTTTTTATATGAAAATTCCAAAAAATCTTTAAACCTTCATAACTTTGTAAATAAGCGTTTAAATGAGAAAAGGGCCTTCATTTGTGATCACTCATATTTCTGACCAAAAATCGAATTTTTTATATGAAAATTCCAAAAAATCTAAACCTTCATAACTTTGTAAATAAGCGTTTAAATGAGAAAAGAGCCTTCATTTGTGATCACTCATATTTCTGACGAATTTTTTATATGAAAATTCCAAAAAATCGTTAAACCTTCATAACTTTGTAAACAAGCGTTTAAATGAGAAAAGAGCCTTCATTTGTGATCACTGATATTTCTGACCAAAAATCGAATATTTTATATGTAAATTCCAAAAAATCTTTAAACCTTCATAACTTTATAAATAAGCGTTTAAATGAGAAAAGAGCCTTCATTTGTGATCACTCATATTTCTGACCAAAAATGGAGTTTTTGATATGAAAATTCCAAAAATCTTAAACCCTCGTAACTTTGTAAATAAGCGTTTAAATGAGAAAAGGGCCTTCATTTGTGATCACTCATATTTCTGACCAAAAATCGAATTTTTTATATGAAAATTCCAAAAAATCTAAACCTTCATAACTTTGTAAATAAGCGTTTAAATGAGAAAAGAGCCTTCATTTGTGATCACTCATATTTCTGACGAATTTTTTATATGAAAATTCCAAAAAATCGTTAAACCTTCATAACTTTGTAAACAAGCGTTTAAATGAGAAAAGAGCCTTCATTTGTGATCACTGATATTTCTGACCAAAAATCGATTTTTTTATATGTAAATTCCAAAAAATCTTTAAAACTTCATAACTTTGTAAATAAGCGTTTAAATGAGAAAAGAGCCTTTATTTGTGATCACTCATATTTCTGACCAAAAATCGTATTTTTATACGAAAATTCCAAAAAATCTGTAAACCTTCATAACTTTGTAAATAAGCATTTAAATGAGAAAAGGGCCCTCATTTGTGATCACTCATATTTCTGACCAAAAATCGAATTTTTTATATGAAAATTCCAAAAAATCTTTAAACCTTCATAACTTTGTAAATAAGCGTTTAAATGAGAAAAGGGCCTTCATTTGTGATCACTCATATTTCTGACCAAAAATCGAATTTTTTATATGAAAATTCCAAAAAATCTAAACCTTCATAACTTTGTAAATAAGCGTTTAAATGAGAAAAGAGCCTTCATTTGTGATCACTCATATTTCTGACGAATTTTTTATATGAAAATTCCAAAAAATCGTTAAACCTTCATAACTTTGTAAACAAGCGTTTAAATGAGAAAAGAGCCTTCATTTGTGATCACTGATATTTCTGACCAAAAATCGAATATTTTATATGTAAATTCCAAAAAATCTTTAAACCTTCATAACTTTGTAAATAAGCGTTTAAATGAGAAAAGAGCCTTCATTTGTGATCACTCATATTTCTGACCAAAAATCAAATTTTTTATATGAAAATTCCAAAAACTCTTTAAACCTTCATAACTTTATAAATAAGCGTTTAAATGAGAAAAGAGCCTTCATTTGTGATCACTCATATTTCTGACCAAAAATGGAGTTTTTGATATGAAAATTCCAAAAATCTTAAACCCTCGTAACTTTGTAAATAAGCGTTTAAATGAGAAAAGAGCCTTCATTTGTGATCACTCGTATTTCTGACCCAAAATCGAATTTTTTATATGAAAATTCCAAAAAATCTTTAACCCTTCATAACTTTGTAAATAAGCGTTTAAATGAGAAAAGAGCCTTCATTTGTGATCACTGATATTTCTGGCCAAAAATCGGATTTTTTATATGAAAATTCCAAAAAATCTTTAAACCTTCATAACTTTGTAAATAAGCGTTTAAATGAGAAAAGAGCCTTCATTTGTGATCACTCATATTTTTGACCAAAAATCGAATTTTTTATATGAAAATTTCAAAAAATCTTTAATCCTTCATAACTTTGTAAATAAGCGTTTAAATGAGAAAAGAGAATTCATTTGTGATCACTCATATTTCTGACCAAAAATCGAATTTTTTATATGAAAATTCCAAAAAATCTAAACCTTCATAACTTTGTAAATAAGCGTTTAAATGAGAAAAGAGCCTTCATTTGTGATCACTCATATTTCTGACCAAAAATCGTATTTTTATACGAAAATTCCAAAAAATCTGTAAACCTTCATAACTTTGTAAATAAGCGTTTAAATGAGAAAAGGCCCTTCATTTGTGATCACTCATATTTCTGACCAAAAATCGAATTTTTTATATGAAAATTCCAAAAAATCTTTAAACCTTCATAACTTTGTAAATAAGCGTTTAAATGAGAAAAGGGCCTTCATTTGTGATCACTCATATTTCTGACCAAAAATCGAATTTTTTACATGAAAATTCCAAAAAATCTAAACCTTCATAACTTTGTAAATAAGCGTTTAAATGAGAAAAGAGCCTTCATTTGTGATCACTCATATTTCTGACGAATTTTTTATATGAAAATTCCAAAAAATCGTTAAACCTTCATAACTTTGTAAACAAGCGTTTAAATGAGAAAAGAGCCTTCATTTGTGATCACTGATATTTCTGACCAAAAATCGAATATTTTATATGTAAATTCCAAAAAATCTTTAAACCTTCATAACTTTATAAATAAGCGTTTAAATGAGAAAAGAGCCTTCATTTGTGATCACTCATATTTCTGACCAAAAATCAAATTTTTTATATGAAAATTCCAAAAACTCTTTAAACCTTCATAACTTTATAAATAAGCGTTTAAATGAGAAAAGAGCCTTCATTTGTGATCACTCATATTTCTGACCAAAAATGGAGTTTTTGATATGAAAATTCCAAAAATCTTAAACCCTCGTAACTTTGTAAATAAGCGTTAAATGAGAAAAGAGCCTTCATTTGTGATCACTCATATTTCTGACGAATTTTTATATGAAAATTCCAAAAAATCGTTAAACCTTCATAACTTTGTAAACAAGCGTTTAAATGAGAAAAGAGCCTTCATTTGTGATCACTCATATTTCTGACCAAAAATCAAATTTTTTATATGAAAATTCCAAAAAATCTGTTAACCTTCATAACTTTGTAAATAAGCGTTTAAATGAGAAAAGAGCCTTCATTTGTGATCACTCATATTTCTGACCAAAAATCGAATTTTATTATATGAATATTCCAAAAAAATCTTTAAACCTTCATAACTTTGTAAATAAGCGTTTAAATGAGAAAAGCGCATTCATTTGTGATCGCTCATATTTCTGACCAAAAATCGAATTTTTTATATGAAAATTCCAAAAAATCTGTAAACCTTCATAACTTCATAAAATTCCAAAAAATCTTTAAACCTTCATAACTTTGTAAATAAGCGTTTAAATGAGAAAAGAGCCTACATTTGTGATCACTCATATTTCTGACCAAAAATCAAATTTTTTATATGAAAATTCCAAAAAATCTTTAAACTTTTATAACTGTAAATAAGCGTTTAAATGAGAAAAGAGCCTTCATTTGTGATCGCTCATATTTTTGCCCAAAAATCGAATTTTTTATATGAAAATTCCAAAAAATCTTTAAGCCTTCGTAACTTTTTAAATAAGCGTTTAAATGAGAAAAGAGCCTTCATTTGTGATCACTCATATTTTTGACCAAAAATCGAATTTTTTATATGAAAATTCCAAAAAATCTTTAAAACTTCGTAACTTTGTAAATAAGCGTTTAAATGAGAAAAGAGCCTTCATTTGTGATCACTCATATTTTTGACCAAAAATCGAATTTTTTATATGAAAATTCCAAAAAATCTTTAAAACTTCGTAACTTTGTAAATAAGCGTTTAAATGAGAAAAGAGCCCTTCATTTGTTATCACTCATATTTCTGACCAAAAATCGAATTTTTTATATGAAAATTCCAAAAAATCTTTAACCCTTCATAACTTTGTAAATAAGCGGTTAAATGAGAAAAGAGCCTTCGCTCATATTTTTGAACAAAAATCTAATTTTTTATATGTAAATTCCAAAAAATCTTTAAACCTTCATAACTTTGTAAATAAGCATTTTAATGAGAAAAGAGCCTTCATTTGTGATCACTCATATTTTTGACCAAAAATCGAATTTTTTATATGAAAATTCCAAAAAATCTTTAAAACTTCGTAACTTTGTAAATAAGCGTTTAAATGAGAAAAGAGCCCTTCATTTGTTATCACTCATATTTCTGACCAAAAATCGAATTTTTTATATGAAAATTCCAAAAAATCTTTAACCCTTCATAACTTTGTAAATAAGCGGTTAAATGAGAAAAGAGCCTTCGCTCATATTTTTGAACAAAAATCTAATTTTTTATATGTAAATTCCAAAAAATCTTTAAACCTTCATAACTTTGTAAATAAGCATTTTAATGAGAAAAGAGCCTTCATTTGTGATCACTCATATTTTTGACCAAAAATCGAATTTTTTATATGAAAATTCCAAAAAATCTTTAAAACTTCGTAACTTTGTAAATAAGCGTTTAAATGAGAAAAGAGCCCTTCATTTGTTATCACTCATATTTCTGACCAAAAATCGAATTTTTTATATGAAAATTCCAAAAAATCTTTAACCCTTCATAACTTTGTAAATAAGCGGTTAAATGAGAAAAGAGCCTTCGCTCATATTTTTGAACAAAAATCTAATTTTTTATATGTAAATTCCAAAAAATCTTTAAACCTTCATAACTTTGTAAATAAGCATTTTAATGAGAAAAGAGCCTTCATTTGTGATCACTCATATTTTTGACCAAAAATCGAATTTTTTATATGAAAATTCCAAAAAATCTTTAAAACTTCGTAACTTTGTAAATAAGCGTTTAAATGAGAAAAGAGCCCTTCATTTGTTATCACTCATATTTCTGACCAAAAATCGAATTTTTTATATGAAAATTCCAAAAAATCTTTAACCCTTCATAACTTTGTAAATAAGCGGTTAAATGAGAAAAGAGCCTTCGCTCATATTTTTGAACAAAAATCTAATTTTTTATATGTAAATTCCAAAAAATCTTTAAACCTTCATAACTTTGTAAATAAGCATTTTAATGAGAAAAGAGCCTTCATTTGTGATCACTCATATTTCTGACAAAAAATAGAATTTTTTATATGAAAATTCCAAAAAATCTTTAAACTCTCGTAACTTTGGAAATAAGCGTTTAAATGAGAAAAGAGCCCTTCATTTGTGATCACTCATATTTCTGACCAAAAATCAAATTTTTATATGAAAATTCCAAAAAATCTTTACACCTTCATAACTTTGTAAATAAGCGTTTAAATAAGAAAAGAGCATTCATTTGTGATCACTCATATTTTTGACCAAAAATCGATTTTTTTATATGTAAATTCCAAAAAATCTTTAAACCTTCATAACTTTGTAAATAAGCGTTTAAATGAGAAAAGAGCCTTCATTTGTGATCACTCATATTTCTGACCAAAAATCGAATTTTTTATATGAAAATTCCAAAAACTCTAAACCTTCATAACTGTAAATAAGCGTTTAAATGAGAAAAGAGCCTTCATTTGTGATCACTCATATTTCTGACCAAAAATTGAATTTTTTATATGAAAATTCCAAAAAATTTTTAAACCTTCATAACTCTGTAAATAAGCGTTTAAATGAGAAAAAAGCCTTCATTTGTGATCACTCATATTTCTGACCAAAAATGGAATATTTTATATGAAAATTCCAAAAAATCTTTAAACTCTCGTAACTTTGTAAATAAGCGTTTAAATGAGAAAATAGCCTTCATTTGTGATCACTCATACTTTGGACCAAAAATTGAATTTTTTATATGAAAATTCCAAAAAATCTTTACTCTCGTAACTTTGTAGATAAGCGTTAAATGAGAAAAGAGCCTTCATTTGTGATCACTCATATTTCTGACGAATTTTTTATATGAAAATTCCAAAAAATCGTTAAACCTTCATAACTTTGTAAACAAGCGTTTAAATGAGAAAAGAGCCTTCATTTGTGATCACTGATATTTCTGACCAAAAATTGAATATTTTATATGTAAATTCCAAAAAATCTTTAAACCTTCATAACTTTATAAATAAGCGTTTAAATGAGAAAAGAGCCTTCATTTGTGATCACTCATATTTCTGACCAAAAATCAAATTTTTTATATGTAAATTCCAAAAACTCTTTAAACCTTCATAACTTTATAAATAAGCGTTTAAATGAAAAAACAGCCTTCATTTGTGATCACTCATATTTCTGACCAAAAATCGAGTTTTTGATATCAAAATTCCAAAAATCTTAAACCCTCGTAACTTTGTAAATAAGCGTTTAAATGAGAAGAGCCTTCATTTGTGATCACTGATATTTCTGACCAAAAATCGAGTTTTTGATATGAAAATTCCAAAAATCTTTAAACCCTCGTAACTTTGTAAATAAGCGTTAAATGAGAAAAGAGCCTTCATTTGTGATCACTGATATTTCTGACCGAAAATCGAGTTTTTGATATGAAAATTCTAAAAAATCTTTAAACCTTCGTAACTTTGTAAATAAGCGTTTAAATGAGAAGAGCCTTCATTTGTGATCACTGATATTTCTGACCAAAAATCGAGTTTTTGATATGAAAATTCCAAAAATCTTTATACCCTCGTAACTTTGTAAATAAGCGTTAAATGAGAAAAGAGCCTTCATTTGTGATCACTCATATTTCTGACGAATTTTTATATGAAAATTCCAAAAAATCGTTAAACCTTCATAACTTTGTAAACAAGCGTTTAAATGAGAAAAGAGCCTTCATTTGTGATCACTCATATTTCTGACCAAAAATCGAGTTTTTGATATGAAAATTCCAAAAATCTTTAAACCCTCGTAACTTTGTAAATAAGCGTTAAATGAGAAAAGAGCCTTCATTTGTATCACTCATATTTCTGACGAATTTTTTAAATGAAAATTCCAAAAAATCGTTAAACCTTCATAACTTTGTAAACAAGCGTTTAAATGAGAAAAGAGCCTTCATTTGTGATCACTGATATTTCTGACCAAAAATCGAATTTTTTATATGAAAATTCCAAAAAATCTGTAAACCTTCATAACTTTGTAGATAAGCGTTTAAATGAGAAAAGAGCATTCATTTGGGATCACTCATATTTCTGACCAAAAATCAAATTTTTTATATGAAAATTCTAAAAAATCTTTACTTTCATAACTTTGCAATTAAGCGTTTAAATGAGAAAAGAGCCTTCATTTGTGATCACTAATTTTTTTGACCAAAAATCGAATTTTTTATATGAAAATTCCAAAAAATCTTTAAGCCTTCGTAACTTTGTAAATAAGCGTTTAAATGAGAAAAGAGCCTTCATTTGTGATCACTGATATTTCTGACCAAAAATTGAATATTTTATATGTAAATTCCAAAAAATCTGTTAACCTTCATAACTTTGTAAATAAGCGTTTAAATGAGAAAAGAGCCTTCATTTGTGATCACTCATATTTCTGACCAAAAATCGAATTTTATTATATGAATATTCCAAAAAAATCTTTAAACCTTCATAACTTTGTAAATAAGCGTTTAAATGAGAAAAGCGCATTCATTTGTGATCGCTCATATT
Source organism: Protocalliphora azurea (assembly GCA_932274085.1). Taxonomy (NCBI): domain Eukaryota; kingdom Metazoa; phylum Arthropoda; class Insecta; order Diptera; family Calliphoridae; genus Protocalliphora; species Protocalliphora azurea. The sequence continues at coordinate 133,152,461 of OW026523.1, forward strand.
TCTGACCAAAAATCGAATTTTTTATATGAAAATTCCAAAAAATCTGTAAACCTTCATAACTTCATAAAATTCCAAAAAATCTTTAAACCTTCATAACTTTGTAAATAAGCGTTTAAATGAGAAAAGAGCCTACATTTGTGATCACTCATATTTCTGACCAAAAATCAAATTTTTTATATGAAAATTCCAAAAAATCTTTAAACTTTTATAACTGTAAATAAGCGTTTAAATGAGAAAAGAGCCTTCATTTGTGATCGCTCATATTTTTGCCCAAAAATCGAATTTTTTATATGAAAATTCCAAAAAATCTTTAAGCCTTCGTAACTTTTTAAATAAGCGTTTAAATGAGAAAAGAGCCTTCATTTGTGATCACTCATATTTTTGACCAAAAATCGAATTTTTTATATGAAAATTCCAAAAAATCTTTAAAACTTCGTAACTTTGTAAATAAGCGTTTAAATGAGAAAAGAGCCTTCATTTGTGATCACTCATATTTTTGACCAAAAATCGAATTTTTTATATGAAAATTCCAAAAAATCTTTAAAACTTCGTAACTTTGTAAATAAGCGTTTAAATGAGAAAAGAGCCCTTCATTTGTTATCACTCATATTTCTGACCAAAAATCGAATTTTTTATATGAAAATTCCAAAAAATCTTTAACCCTTCATAACTTTGTAAATAAGCGGTTAAATGAGAAAAGAGCCTTCGCTCATATTTTTGAACAAAAATCTAATTTTTTATATGTAAATTCCAAAAAATCTTTAAACCTTCATAACTTTGTAAATAAGCATTTTAATGAGAAAAGAGCCTTCATTTGTGATCACTCATATTTTTGACCAAAAATCGAATTTTTTATATGAAAATTCCAAAAAATCTTCTTTAACCCTTCATAACTTTGTAAATAGGTGTTTAAATGAGAAAAGAGCCTTCATTTGTGATCACTCATATTTCTGACCAAAAATCAAATTTTTTATATGAAAATTCCAAAAAATCTGTAAACCTTCATAACTTTGTAAATAAGCGTTTAAATGAGAAAAGAGCCTTCATTTGTGATCACTCATATTTTTGACCAAAAATCAGATTTTTTATATGAAAATCCCAAAAAATCTTTAAACTCTCGTAACTTTGGAAATAAGCGTTTAAATGAGAAAAGAGCCCTTCATTTGTGATCACTCATATTTCTGACCAAAAATCAAATTTTTATATGAAAATTCCAAAAAATCTTTACACCTTCATAACTTTGTAAATAAGCGTTTAAATAAGAAAAGAGCATTCATTTGTGATCACTCATATTTTTGACCAAAAATCGATTTTTTTATATGTAAATTCCAAAAAATCTTTAAACCTTCATAACTTTGTAAATAAGCGTTTAAATGAGAAAAGAGCCTTCATTTGTGATCACTCATATTTCTGACCAAAAATCGAATTTTTTATATGAAAATTCCAAAAACTCTAAACCTTCATAACTGTAAATAAGCGTTTAAATGAGAAAAGAGCCTTCATTTGTGATCACTCATATTTCTGACCAAAAATTGAATTTTTTATATGAAAATTCCAAAAAATTTTTAAACCTTCATAACTCTGTAAATAAGCGTTTAAATGAGAAAAAAGCCTTCATTTGTGATCACTCATATTTCTGACCAAAAATGGAATATTTTATATGAAAATTCCAAAAAATCTTTAAACTCTCGTAACTTTGTAAATAAGCGTTTAAATGAGAAAATAGCCTTCATTTGTGATCACTCATACTTTGGACCAAAAATTGAATTTTTTATATGAAAATTCCAAAAAATCTTTACTCTCGTAACTTTGTAAATAAGCGTTAAATGAGAAAAGAGCCTTCATTTGTGATCACTCATATTTCTGACGAATTTTTTATATGAAAATTCCAAAAAATCGTTAAACCTTCATAACTTTGTAAACAAGCGTTTAAATGAGAAAAGAGCCTTCATTTGTGATCACTGATATTTCTGACCAAAAATTGAATATTTTATATGTAAATTCCAAAAAATCTTTAAACCTTCATAACTTTATAAATAAGCGTTTAAATGAGAAAAGAGCCTTCATTTGTGATCACTCATATTTCTGACCAAAAATCAAATTTTTTATATGTAAATTCCAAAAACTCTTTAAACCTTCATAACTTTATAAATAAGCGTTTAAATGAAAAAAGAGCCTTCATTTGTGATCACTCATATTTCTGACCAAAAATCGAGTTTTTGATATGAAAATTCCAAAAATCTTAAACCCTCGTAACTTTGTAAATAAGCGTTTAAATGAGAAGAGCCTTCATTTGTGATCACTGATATTTCTGACCAAAAATCGAGTTTTTGATATGAAAATTCCAAAAATCTTTAAACCCTCGTAACTTTGTAAATAAGCGTTAAATGAGAAAAGAGCCTTCATTTGTGATCACTGATATTTCTGACCGAAAATCGAGTTTTTGATATGAAAATTCTAAAAAATCTTTAAACCTTCGTAACTTTGTAAATAAGCGTTTAAATGAGAAGAGCCTTCATTTGTGATCACTGATATTTCTGACCAAAAATCGAGTTTTTGATATGAAAATTCCAAAAATCTTTATACCCTCGTAACTTTGTAAATAAGCGTTAAATGAGAAAAGAGCCTTCATTTGTGATCACTCATATTTCTGACGAATTTTTATATGAAAATTCCAAAAAATCGTTAAACCTTCATAACTTTGTAAACAAGCGTTTAAATGAGAAAAGAGCCTTCATTTGTGATCACTCATATTTCTGACCAAAAATCGAGTTTTTGATATGAAAATTCCAAAAATCTTTAAACCCTCGTAACTTTGTAAATAAGCGTTAAATGAGAAAAGAGCCTTCATTTGTATCACTCATATTTCTGACGAATTTTTTAAATGAAAATTCCAAAAAATCGTTAAACCTTCATAACTTTGTAAACAAGCGTTTAAATGAGAAAAGAGCCTTCATTTGTGATCACTGATATTTCTGACCAAAAATCGAATTTTTTATATGAAAATTCCAAAAAATCTGTAAACCTTCATAACTTTGTAGATAAGCGTTTAAATGAGAAAAGAGCATTCATTTGGGATCACTCATATTTCTGACCAAAAATCAAATTTTTTATATGAAAATTCTAAAAAATCTTTACTTTCATAACTTTGCAATTAAGCGTTTAAATGAGAAAAGAGCCTTCATTTGTGATCACTAATTTTTTTGACCAAAAATCGAATTTTTTATATGAAAATTCCAAAAAATCTTTAAGCCTTCGTAACTTTGTAAATAAGCGTTTAAATGAGAAAAGAGCCTTCATTTGTGATCACTCATATTTCTGACCAAAAATCGAATTTTTTATATAAAAATTCCAAAAAATCTTTAAACCTTCATAACTTTGTAAATAAGCGTTTAAATGAGAAAAGAGCCTACATTTGCGATCACTCATATTTCTGACCACAAATCAAATTTTTTATATGAAAATTCCAAAAAATCTTTAAACTTTTATAACTGTAAATAAGCGTTTAAATGAGAAAAGAGCCTTCATTTGTGATCGCTCATATTTTTGCCCAAAAATCGAATTTTTTATATGAAAATTCCAAAAAATCTTTAAGCCTTCGTAACTTTGTATATAAGCGTTTAAATGAGAAAAGAGCCTTCATTTGTGATCACTCATATTTCTGACCAAAAATAAAATTTTTTATATGATAATTCCAAAAAATCTTTACTCTCGTAACTTTGTAAATAAGCGTTTAAATAAGAAAACAGCCTTCATTTGTGATCACTCATATTTCTGACAAAAAATAGAATTTTTTATATGAAAATTCCAAAAAATCTTTAAACTCTCGTAACTTTGGAAATAAGCGTTTAAATGAGAAAAGAGCCCTTCATTTGTGATCACTCATATTTCTGACCAAAAATCAAATTTTTATATGAAAATTCCAAAAAATCTTTAAACCTTCATAACTTTGTAAATAAGCGTTTAAATGAGAAAAGAGCCTTCATTTGTGATCACTCATACTTTGGACCAAAAATTGAATTTTTTATATGAAAATTCCAAAAAATCTTTACTCTCGTAACTTTGTAAATAAGCGTTAAATGAGAAAAGAGCCTTCATTTGTGATCACTCATATTTCTGACGAATTTTTTATATGAAAATTCCAAAAAATCGTTAAACCTTCATAACTTTGTAAACAAGCGTTTAAATGAGAAAAGAGCCTTCATTTGTGATCACTGATATTTCTGACCAAAAATCGAATATTTTATATGTAAATTCCAAAAAATCTTTAAACCTTCATAACTTTATAAATAAGCGTTTAAATGAGAAAAGAGCCTTCATTTGTGATCACTCATATTTATGACCAAAAATCAAATTTTTTATATGAAAATTCCAAAAACTCTTTAAACCTTCATAACTTTATAAATAAGCGTTTAAATGAGAAAAGAGCCTTCATTTGTGATCACTCATATTTCTGACCAAAAATCGAGTTTTTGATATGAAAATTCCAAAAATCTTAAACCCTCGTAACTTTGTAAATAAGCGTTAAATGAGAAAAGAGCCTTCATTTGTGATCACTCATATTTCTGACGAATTTTTATATGAAAATTCCAAAAACTCTTTAAACCTTCATAACTTTGTAAACAAGCGTTTAAATGAGAAAAGAGCCTTCATTTGTGATCACTGATATTTCTGACCAAAAATCGAGTTTTTGATATGAAAATTCCAAAAATCTTTAAACCCTCGTAACTTTGTAAATAAGCGTTTAAATGAGAAGAGCCTTCATTTGTGATCACTGATATTTCTCACCAAAAATCGAGTTTTTGATATGAAAATTCCAAAAATCTTTAAACCCTCGTAACTTTGTAAATAAGCGTTAACTGAGAAAAGAGCCTTCATTTGTGATCACTGATATTTCTGACCAAAAATCGAGTTTTTGATATGAAAATTCTAAAAAATCTTTAAACCTTCGTAACTTTGTAAATAAGCGTTTAAATGAGAAGAGCCTTCATTTGTGATCACTGATATTTCTGACCAAAAATCGAGTTTTTGATATGAAAATTCCAAAAATCTTTAAACCCTCGTAACTTTGTAAATAAGCGTTAAATGAGAAAAGAGCCTTCATTTGTGATCACTCATATTTCTGACGAATTTTTATATAAAAATTCCAAAAAATCGTTAAACCTTCATAACTTTGTAAACAAGCGTTTAAATGAGAAAAGAGCCTTCATTTGTGATCACTCATATTTCTGACCAAAAATCGAGTTTTTGATATGAAAATTCCAAAAATCTTTAAACCCTCGTAACTTTGTAAATAAGCGTTAAATGAGAAAAGAGCCTTCATTTGTATCACTCATATTTCTGACGAATTTTTTAAATGAAAAATCCAAAAAATCGTTAAACCTTCATAACTTTGTAAACAAGCGTTTAAATGAGAAAAGAGCCTTCATTTGTGATCACTGATATTTCTGACCAAAAATCGAATTTTTTATATGAAAATTCCAAAAAATCTGTAAACCTTCATAACTTTGTAGATAAGCGTTTAAATGAGAAAAGAGCCTTCATTTGGGATCACTCATATTTCTGACCAAAAATCAAATTTTTTATATGAAAATTCTAAAAAATCTTTACTTTCATAACTTTGCAATTAAACTTTTATAACTGTAAATAAGCGTTTAAATGAGAAAAGAGCCTTCATTTGTGATCACTCATATTTCTGACCAAAAATCAAATTTTTTATATGAAAATTCCAAAAAATCTTTACTCTCGTAACTTTGTAAATAAGCGTTTAAATAAGAAAACAGCCTTCATTTGTGATCACTCATACTTTGGACCAAAAATTGAATTTTTTATATGAAAATTCCAAAAAATCTTTAAGCCTTCGTAACTTTGTAAATAAGCGTTTAAATGAGAAACGAGCCTTCATTTGTGATCACTCATATTTTTGACCAAAAATCGAATATTTTATATGTAAATTCCAAAAAATCTTTAAACCTTCATAACTTTATAAATAAGCGTTTAAATGAGAAAAGAGCCTTCATTTGTGATCACTCATATTTCTGACCAAAAATCAAATTTTTTATATGAAAATTCCAAAAACTCTTTAAACCTTCATAACTTTATAAATAAGCGTTTAAATGAGAAAAGAGCCTTCATTTGTGATCACTCATATTTCTGACCAAAAATCGAGTTTTTGATATGAAAATTCCAAAAATCTTAAACCCTCGTAACTTTGTAAATAAGCGTTAAATGAGAAAAGAGCCTTCATTTGTGATCACTCATATTTCTGACGAATTTTTATATGAAAATTCCAAAAACTCTTTAAACCTTCATAACTTTGTAAACAAGCGTTTAAATGAGAAAAGAGCCTTCATTTGTGATCACTGATATTTCTGACCAAAAATCGAGTTTTTGATATGAAAATTCCAAAAATCTTTAAACCCTCGTAACTTTGTAAATAAGCGTTTAAATGAGAAGAGCCTTCATTTGTGATCACTGATATTTCTGACCAAAAATCGAGTTTTTGATATGAAAATTCCAAAACTCTTTAAACCCTCGTAACTTTGTAAATAAGCGTTAAATGAGAAAAGAGCCTTCATTTGTGATCACTGATATTTCTGACCAAAAATCGAGTTTTTGATATGAAAATTCTAAAAAATCTTTAAACCTTCGTAACTTTGTAAATAAGCGTTTAAATGAGAAGAGCCTTCATTTGTGATCACTGATATTTCTGACCAAAAATCGAGTTTTTGATATGAAAATTCCAAAAATCTTTAAACCCTCGTAACTTTGTAAATAAGCGTTAAATGAGAAAAGAGCCTTCATTTGTGATCACTCATATTTCTGACGAATTTTTATATGAAAATTCCAAAAAATCGTTAAACCTTCATAACTTTGTAAACAAGCGTTTAAATGAGAAAAGAGCCTTCATTTGTGATCACTCATATTTCTGACCAAAAATCGAGTTTTTGATATGAAAATTCCAAAAATCTTTAAGCCCTCGTAACTTTGTAAATAAGCGTTAAATGAGAAAAGAGCCTTCATTTGTATCACTCATATTTCTGACGAATTTTTTAAATGAAAATTCCAAAAAATCGTTAAACCTTCATAACTTTGTAAACAAGCGTTTAAATGAGAAAAGAGCCTTCATTTGTGATCACTGATATTTCTGACCAAAAATCGAATTTTTTATATGAAAATTCCAAAAAATCTGTAAACCTTCATAACTTTGTAGATAAGCGTTTAAATGAGAAAAGAGCCTTCATTTGGGATCACTCATATTTCTGACCAAAAATCAAATTTTTTATATGAAAATTCTAAAAAATCTTTACTTTCATAACTTTGCAATTAAGCGTTTAAATGAGAAAAGAGCCTTCATTTGTGATCACTAATTTTTTTGACCAAAAATCGAATTTTTTATATGAAAATTCCAAAAAATTTTTAAGCCTTCGTAACTTTGTAAATAAGCGTTTAAATGAGAAAAGAGCCTTCATTTGTGATCACTCATATTTCTGACCAAAAATCGAATTTTTTATATAAAAATTCCAAAAAATCTGTAAACCTTCATAACTTTGTAAATAAGCGTTTAAATGAGAAAAGAGCCTACATTTGTGATCACTCTTATTTCTGACCAAAAATCAAATTTTTTATATGCAAATTCCAAAAAATCTTTAAACTTTTATAACTGTAAATAAGCGTTTAAATGAGAAAAGAGCCTTCATTTGTGATCGCTCATATTTTTGCCCAAAAATCGAATTTTTTATATGAAAATTCCAAAAAATCTTTAAGCCTTCGTAACTTTGTAAATAAGCGTTTAAATGAGAAACGAGCCTTCATTTGTGATCACTCATATTTTTGACCAAAAATCGAATTTTTTATATGAAAATTCCAAAAAATCTTTAAGCCTTCGTAACTTTGTAAATAAGCGTTTAAATAAGAAAACAGCCTTCATTTGTGATCACTCATACTTTGGACCAAAAATTGAATTTTTTATATGAAAATTCCAAAAAATCTTTAAGCCTTCGTAACTTTGTAAATAAGCGTTTAAATGAGAAACGAGCCTTCATTTGTGATCACTCATATTTTTGACCAAAAATCGAATTTTTTATATGAAAATTCCAAAAAATCTTTAAGCCTTCGTAACTTTGTAAATAAGCGTTTAAATGAGAAAAGAGCCTTCATTTGTGATCACTCATATTTTTGACCAAAAATCGAATTTTTTATATGAAAATTCCAAAAAATCTTCTTTAACCCTTCATAACTTTGTAAATAAGCGTTTAAATGGGAAAAGAGCCTTCATTTGTGATCACTCATATTTCTGACCAAAAATCAAATTTTTTATATGAAAATTCCAAAAAATCTTTACTCTTGTAACTTTGTAAATAAGCGTTTAAATAAGAAAAGAGCATTCATTTGTGATCACTCATATTTTTGACCAAAAATCGATTTTTTTATATGTAAATTCCAAAAAATCTTTAAACCTTCATAACTTTGTAAATAAGCGTTTAAATGAGAAAAGAGCCTTCATTTGTGATCACTCATATTTTTGACCAAAAATCGAATTTTTTATATGAAAATTCCAAAAAATCTTCTTTAACCCTTCATAACTTTGGAAATAAGCGTTTAAATGAGAAAAGAGCCCTTCATTTGTGATCACTCATATTTCTGACCAAAAATCAAATTTTTATATGAAAATTCCAAAAAATCTTTAAACCTTCATAACTTTGTAAATAAGCGTTTAAATAAGAAAAGAGCCTTCATTTGTGATCACTCATATTTTTGACCAAAAATCGATTTTTTTATATGTAAATTCCAAAAAATCTTTAAACCTTCATAACTTTGTAAATAAGCGTTTAAATGAGAAAAGAGCCTTCATTTGTGATCACTCATATTTCTGACCAAAAATCGAATTTTTTATATGAAAATTCCAAAAAATCTAAACCTTCATAACTGTAAATAAGCGTTTAAATGAGAAAAGAGCCTTCATTTGTGATCACTCATATTTCTGACCAAAAATTGAATTTTTTATATGAAAATTCCAAAAAATTTTTAAACCTTCATAACTCTGTAAATAAGCGTTTAAATGAGAAAAAAGCCTTCATTTGTGATCACTCATATTTCTGACGAATTTTTTATATGAAAATTCCAAAAAATCGTTAAACCTTCATAACTTTGTAAACAAGCGTTTAAATGAGAAAAGAGCCTTCATTTGTGATCACTGATATTTCTGACCAAAAATCGAATATTTTATATGTAAATTCCAAAAAATCTTTAAACCTTCATAACTTTATAAATAAGCGTTTAAATGAGAAAAGAGCCTTCATTTGTGATCACTCATATTTCTGACCAAAAATCAAATTTTTTATATGAAAATTCCAAAAACTCTTTAAACCTTCATAACTTTATAAATAAGCGTTTAAATGAGAAAAGAGCCTTCATTTGTGATCACTCATATTTCTGACCAAAAATCGAGTTTTTGATATGAAAATTCCAAAAATCTTAAACCCTCGTAACTTTGTAAATAAGCGTTAAATGAGAAAAGAGCCTTCATTTGTGATCACTCATATTTCTGACGAATTTTTATATGAAAATTCCAAAAACTCTTTAAACCTTCATAACTTTGTAAACAAGCGTTTAAATGAGAAAAGAGCCTTCATTTGTGATCACTGATATTTCTGACCAAAAATCGAGTTTTTGATATGAAAATTCGAAAAATCTTTAAACCCTCGTAACTTTGTAAATAAGCGTTTAAATGAGAAGAGCCTTCATTTGTGATCACTGATATTTCTGACCAAAAATCGAGTTTTTGATATGAAAATTCCAAAAATCTTTAAACCCTCGTAACTTTGTAAATAAGCGTTAACTGAGAAAAGAGCCTTCATTTGTGATCACTGATATTTCTGACCAAAAATCGAGTTTTCGATATGAAAATTCTAAAAAATCTTTAAACCTTCGTAACTTTGTAAATAAGCGTTTAAATGAGAAGAGCCTTCATTTGTGATCACTGATATTTCTGACCAAAAATCGAGTTTTTGATATGAAAATTCCAAAAATCTTTAAACCCTCGTAACTTTGTAAATAAGCGTTAAATGAGAAAAGAGCCTTCATTTGTGATCACTCATATTTCTGACGAATTTTTATATAAAAATTCCAAAAAATCGTTAAACCTTCATAACTTTGTAAACAAGCGTTTAAATGAGAAAAGAGCCTTCATTTGTGATCACTCATATTTCTGACCAAAAATCGAGTTTTTGATATGAAAATTCCAAAAATCTTTAAACCCTCGTAACTTTGTAAATAAGCGTTAAATGAGAAAAGAGCCTTCATTTGTATCACTCATATTTCTGACGAATTTTTTAAATGAAAAATCCAAAAAATCGTTAAACCTTCATAACTTTGTAAACAAGCGTTTAAATGAGAAAAGAGCCTTCATTTGTGATCACTGATATTTCTGACCAAAAATCGAATTTTTTATATGAAAATTCCAAAAAATCTGTAAACCTTCATAACTTTGTAGATAAGCGTTTAAATGAGAAAAGAGCCTTCATTTGGGATCACTCATATTTCTGACCAAAAATCAAATTTTTTATATGAAAATTCTAAAAAATCTTTACTTTCATAACTTTGCAATTAAACTTTTATAACTGTAAATAAGCGTTTAAATGAGAAAAGAGCCTTCATTTGTGATCACTCATATTTCTGACCAAAAATCAAATTTTTTATATGAAAATTCCAAAAAATCTTTACTCTCGTAACTTTGTAAATAAGCGTTTAAATAAGAAAACAGCCTTCATTTGTGATCACTCATACTTTGGACCAAAAATTGAATTTTTTATATGAAAATTCCAAAAAATCTTTAAGCCTTCGTAACTTTGTAAATAAGCGTTTAAATGAGAAACGAGCCTTCATTTGTGATCACTCATATTTTTGACCAAAAATCGAATATTTTATATGTAAATTCCAAAAAATCTTTAAACCTTCATAACTTTATAAATAAGCGTTTAAATGAGAAAAGAGCCTTCATTTGTGATCACTTATATTTCTGACCAAAAATCAAATTTTTTATATGAAAATTCCAAAAACTCTTTAAACCTTCATAACTTTATAAATAAGCGTTTAAATGAGAAAAGAGCCTTCATTTGTGATCACTCATATTTCTGACCAAAAATCGAGTTTTTGATATGAAAATTCCAAAAATCTTAAACCCTCGTAACTTTGTAAATAAGCGTTAAATGAGAAAAGAGCCTTCATTTGTGATCACTCATATTTCTGACGAATTTTTATATGAAAATTCCAAAAACTCTTTAAACCTTCATAACTTTGTAAACAAGCGTTTAAATGAGAAAAGAGCCTTCATTTGTGATCACTGATATTTCTGACCAAAAATCGAGTTTTTGATATGAAAATTCCAAAAATCTTTAAACCCTCGTAACTTTGTAAATAAGCGTTAAATGAGAAAAGAGCCTTCATTTGTGATCACTGATATTTCTGACCAAAAATCGAGTTTTTGATATGAAAATTCTAAAAAATCTTTAAACCTTCGTAACTTTGTAAATAAGCGTTTAAATGAGAAGAGCCTTCATTTGTGATCACTGATATTTCTGACCAAAAATCGAGTTTTTGATATGAAAATTCCAAAAATCTTTAAACCCTCGTAACTTTGTAAATAAGCGTTAAATGAGAAAAGAGCCTTCATTTGTGATCACTCATATTTCTGACGAATTTTTATATGAAAATTCCAAAAAATCGTTAAACCTTCATAACTTTGTAAATAAGCGTTTAAATGAGAAAAGAGCCTTCATTTGTGATCACTCATATTTCTGACCAAAAATCGAGTTTTTGATATGAAAATTCCAAAAATCTTTAAACCCTCGTAACTTTGTAAATAAGCGTTAAATGAGAAAAGAGCCTTCATTTGTATCACTCATATTTCTGACGAATTTTTTAAATGAAAATTCCAAAAAATCGTTAAACCTTCATAACTTTGTAAACAAGCGTTTAAATGAGAAAAGAGCCTTCATTTGTGATCACTGATATTTCTGACCAAAAATCGAGTTTTTGATATGAAAATTCCAAAAATCTTTAAACCCTCGTAACTTTGTAAATAAGCGTTTAAAGGAGAAGAGCCTTCATTTGTGATCACTGATATTTCTGACCAAAAATCGAGTTTTTGATATGAAAATTCCAAAAATCTTTAAACCCTCGTAACTTTGTAAATAAGCGTTAAATGAGAAAAGAGCCTTCATTTGTGATCACTGATATTTCTGACCAAAAATCGAGTTTTTGATATGAAAATTCTAAAAAATCTTTAAACTTTCGTAACTTTGTAAATAAGCGTTTAAATGAGAAGAGCCTTCATTTGTGATCACTGATATTTCTGACCAAAAATCGAGTTTTTGATATGAAAATTCCAAAAATCTTTAAACCCTCGTAACTTTGTAAATAAGCGTTAAATGAGAAAAGAGCCTTCATTTGTGATCACTCATATTTCTGACGAATTTTTTATATGAAAATTCCAAAAAATCGTTAAACCTTCATACCTTTGTAAACAAGCGTTTAAATGAGAAAAGAGCCTTCATTTGTCATCACTCATATTTTTGACCAAAAATCAGATTTTTTATATGAAAATTCCAAAAAATCTTTAAACCTTCATAACTTTGTAAACAGTGAGAAAAGAGCCTTCATTTGTGATCACTCATATTTCTGACCAAAAATCGAGTTTTTGATATGAAAATTCCAAAAATCTTTAAACCCTCGTAACTTTGTAAATAAGCGTTTAAATGAGAAAAAAGCCTTCATTTGTGATGACTCATATTTCTGACCAAAAATCGAATATTTTATATGAAAATTCCAAAAATCTTTAAACCCTCGTAACTTTGTAAACAAGCGTTTAAATGAGAAAAGAGCCTTCATTTGTGATCACTGATATTTCTGACCAAAAATTGAGTTTTTGATATGAAAATTCCAAAAATCTTTAAACCCTCGTAACTTTGTAAATAAGCGTTTAAATGAGAAGAGCCTTCATTTGTGATCACTGATATTTCTGACCAAAAATCGAGTTTTTGATATGAAAATTCCAAAAATCTTTAAACCCTCGTAACTTTGTAAGTAAGCGTTAAATGAGAAAAGAGCCTTCATTTGTGATCACTGATATTTCTGACCAAAAATCGAGTTTTTGATATGAAAATTCTAAAAAATCTTTAAACCTTCGTAACTTTGTAAATAAGCGTTTAAATGAGAAGAGCCTTCATTTGTGATCACTGATATTTCTGACCAAAAACGAGTTTTTGATATGAAAATTCCAAAAATCTTTAAACCCTCGTAACTTTGTAAATAAGCGTTAAATGAGAAAAGAGCCTTCATTTGTGATCACTCATATTTCTGACGAATTTTTATATGAAAATTCCAAAAAATCGTTAAACCTTCATAACTTTGTAAACAAGCGTTTAAATGAGAAAAGAGCCTTCATTTGTGATCACTCATATTTCTGACCAAAAATCGAGTTTTTGATATGAAAATTCCAAAAATCTTTAAACCCTCGTAACTTTGTAAATAAGCGTTAAATGAGAAAAGAGCCTTCATTTGTATCACTCATATTTCTGACGAATTTTTTAAATGAAAATTCCAAAAAATCGTTAAACCTTCATAACTTTGTAAACAAGCGTTTAAATGAGAAAAGAGCCTTCATTTGTGATCACTGATATTTCTGACCAAAAATCGAATTTTTTATATGAAAATTCCAAAAAATCTGTAAACCTTCATAACTTTGTAGATAAGCGTTTAAATGAGAAAAGAGCCTTCATTTGGGATCACTCATATTTCTGACCAAAAATCAAATTTTTTATATGAAAATTCTAAAAAATCTTTACTTTCATAACTTTGCAATTAAGCGTTTAAATGAGAAAAGAGCCTTCATTTGTGATCACTAATTTTTTTGACCAAAAATCGAATTTTTTATATGAAAATTCCAAAAAATTTTTAAGCCTTCGTAACTTTGTAAATAAGCGTTTAAATGAGAAAAGAGCCTTCATTTGTGATCACTCATATTTCTGACCAAAAATCGAATTTTTTATATAAAAATTCCAAAAAATCTGTAAACCTTCATAACTTTGTAAATAAGCGTTTAAATGAGAAAAGAGCCTACATTTGTGATCACTCTTATTTCTGACCAAAAATCAAATTTTTTATATGCAAATTCCAAAAAATCTTTAAACTTTTATAACTGTAAATAAGCGTTTAAATGAGAAAAGAGCCTTCATTTGTGATCGCTCATATTTTTGCCCAAAAATCGAATTTTTTATATGAAAATTCCAAAAAATCTTTAAGCCTTCGTAACTTTGTAAATAAGCGTTTAAATGAGAAACGAGCCTTCATTTGTGATCACTCATATTTTTGACCAAAAATCGAATTTTTTATATGAAAATTCCAAAAAATCTTTTAGCCTTCGTAACTTTGTAAATAAGCGTTTAAATAAGAAAACAGCCTTCATTTGTGATCACTCATACTTTGGACCAAAAATTGAATTTTTTATATGAAAATTCCAAAAACTCTTTAAGCCTTCGTAACTTTGTAAATAAGCGTTTAAATGAGAAACGAGCCTTCATTTGTGATCACTCATATTTTTGACCAAAAATCGAATTTTTTATATGAAAATTCCAAAAAATCTTTAAGCCTTCGTAACTTTGTAAATAAGCGTTTAAATGAGAAAAGAGCCTTCATTTGTGATCACTCATATTTTTGACCAAAAATCGAATTTTTTATATGAAAATTCCAAAAAATCTTCTTTAACCCTTCATAACTTTGTAAATAAGCGTTTAAATGGGAAAAGAGCCTTCATTTGTGATCACTCATATTTCTGACCAAAAATCAAATTTTTTATATGAAAATTCCAAAAAATCTTTACTCTTGTAACTTTGTAAATAAGCGTTTAAATAAGAAAAGAGCATTCATTTGTGATCACTCATATTTTTGACCAAAAATCGATTTTTTTATATGTAAATTCCAAAAAATCTTTAAACCTTCATAACTTTGTAAATAAGCGTTTAAATGAGAAAAGAGCCTTCATTTGTGATCACTCATATTTTTGACCAAAAATCGAATTTTTTATATGAAAATTCCAAAAAATCTTCTTTAACCCTTCATAACTTTGGAAATAAGCGTTTAAATGAGAAAAGAGCCCTTCATTTGTGATCACTCATATTTCTGACCAAAAATCAAATTTTTATATGAAAATTCCAAAAAATCTTTAAACCTTCATAACTTTGTAAATAAGCGTTTAAATAAGAAAAGAGCCTTCATTTGTGATCACTCATATTTTTGACCAAAAATCGATTTTTTTATATGTAAATTCCAAAAAATCTTTAAACCTTCATAACTTTGTAAATAAGCGTTTAAATGAGAAAAGAGCCTTCATTTGTGATCACTCATATTTCTGACCAAAAATCGAATTTTTTATATGAAAATTCCAAAAAATCTAAACCTTCATAACTGTAAATAAGCGTTTAAATGAGAAAAGAGCCTTCATTTGTGATCACTCATATTTCTGACCAAAAATTGAATTTTTTATATGAAAATTCCAAAAAATTTTTAAACCTTCATAACTCTGTAAATAAGCGTTTAAATGAGAAAAAAGCCTTCATTTGTGATCACTCATATTTCTGACGAATTTTTTATATGAAAATTCCAAAAAATCGTTAAACCTTCATAACTTTGTAAACAAGCGTTTAAATGAGAAAAGAGCCTTCATTTGTGATCACTGATATTTCTGACCAAAAATCGAATATTTTATATGTAAATTCCAAAAAATCTTTAAACCTTCATAACTTTATAAATAAGCGTTTAAATGAGAAAAGAGCCTTCATTTGTGATCACTCATATTTCTGACCAAAAATCAAATTTTTTATATGAAAATTCCAAAAACTCTTTAAACCTTCATAACTTTATAAATAAGCGTTTAAATGAGAAAAGAGCCTTCATTTGTGATCACTCATATTTCTGACCAAAAATCGAGTTTTTGATATGAAAATTCCAAAAATCTTAAACCCTCGTAACTTTGTAAATAAGCGTTAAATGAGAAAAGAGCCTTCATTTGTGATCACTCATATTTCTGACGAATTTTTATATGAAAATTCCAAAAACTCTTTAAACCTTCATAACTTTGTAAACAAGCGTTTAAATGAGAAAAGAGCCTTCATTTGTGATCACTGATATTTCTGACCAAAAATCGAGTTTTTGATATGAAAATTCGAAAAATCTTTAAACCCTCGTAACTTTGTAAATAAGCGTTTAAATGAGAAGAGCCTTCATTTGTGATCACTGATATTTCTGACCAAAAATCGAGTTTTTGATATGAAAATTCCAAAAATCTTTAAACCCTCGTAACTTTGTAAATAAGCGTTAACTGAGAAAAGAGCCTTCATTTGTGATCACTGATATTTCTGACCAAAAATCGAGTTTTCGATATGAAAATTCTAAAAAATCTTTAAACCTTCGTAACTTTGTAAATAAGCGTTTAAATGAGAAGAGCCTTCATTTGTGATCACTGATATTTCTGACCAAAAATCGAGTTTTTGATATGAAAATTCCAAAAATCTTTAAACCCTCGTAACTTTGTAAATAAGCGTTAAATGAGAAAAGAGCCTTCATTTGTGATCACTCATATTTCTGACGAATTTTTATATAAAAATTCCAAAAAATCGTTAAACCTTCATAACTTTGTAAACAAGCGTTTAAATGAGAAAAGAGCCTTCATTTGTGATCACTCATATTTCTGACCAAAAATCGAGTTTTTGATATGAAAATTCCAAAAATCTTTAAACCCTCGTAACTTTGTAAATAAGCGTTAAATGAGAAAAGAGCCTTCATTTGTATCACTCATATTTCTGACGAATTTTTTAAATGAAAAATCCAAAAAATCGTTAAACCTTCATAACTTTGTAAACAAGCGTTTAAATGAGAAAAGAGCCTTCATTTGTGATCACTGATATTTCTGACCAAAAATCGAATTTTTTATATGAAAATTCCAAAAAATCTGTAAACCTTCATAACTTTGTAGATAAGCGTTTAAATGAGAAAAGAGCCTTCATTTGGGATCACTCATATTTCTGACCAAAAATCAAATTTTTTATATGAAAATTCTAAAAAATCTTTACTTTCATAACTTTGCAATTAAACTTTTATAACTGTAAATAAGCGTTTAAATGAGAAAAAGCCTTCATTTGTGATCACTCATATTTCTGACCAAAAATCAAATTTTTTATATGAAAATTCCAAAAAATCTTTACTCTCGTAACTTTGTAAATAAGCGTTTAAATAAGAAAACAGCCTTCATTTGTGATCACTCATACTTTGGACCAAAAATTGAATTTTTTATATGAAAATTCCAAAAAATCTTTAAGCCTTCGTAACTTTGTAAATAAGCGTTTAAATGAGAAACGAGCCTTCATTTGTGATCACTCATATTTTTGACCAAAAATCGAATATTTTATATGTAAATTCCAAAAAATCTTTAAACCTTCATAACTTTATAAATAAGCGTTTAAATGAGAAAAGAGCCTTCATTTGTGATCACTCATATTTCTGACCAAAAATCAAATTTTTATATGAAAATTCCAAAAACTCTTTAAACCTTCATAACTTTATAAATAAGCGTTTAAATGAGAAAAGAGCCTTCATTTGTGATCACTCATATTTCTGACCAAAAATCGAGTTTTTGATATGAAAATTCCAAAAATCTTAAACCCTCGTAACTTTGTAAATAAGCGTTAAATGAGAAAAGAGCCTTCATTTGTGATCACTCATATTTCTGACGAATTTTTATATGAAAATTCCAAAAACTCTTTAAACCTTCATAACTTTGTAAACAAGCGTTTAAATGAGAAAAGAGCCTTCATTTGTGATCACTGATATTTCTGACCAAAAATCGAGTTTTTGATATGAAAATTCCAAAAATCTTTAAACCCTCGTAACTTTGTAAATAAGCGTTAAATGAGAAAAGAGCCTTCATTTGTGATCACTGATATTTCTGACCAAAAATCGAGTTTTTGATATGAAAATTCTAAAAAATCTTTAAACCTTCGTAACTTTGTAAATAAGCGTTTAAATGAGAAGAGCCTTCATTTGTGATCACTGATATTTCTGACCAAAAATCGAGTTTTTGATATGAAAATTCCAAAAATCTTTAAACCCTCGTAACTTTGTAAATAAGCGTTAAATGAGAAAAGAGCCTTCATTTGTGATCACTCATATTTCTGACGAATTTTTATATGAAAATTCCAAAAAATCGTTAAACCTTCATAACTTTGTAAATAAGCGTTTAAATGAGAAAAGAGCCTTCATTTGTGATCACTCATATTTCTGACCAAAAATCGAGTTTTTGATATGAAAATTCCAAAAATCTTTAAACCCTCGTAACTTTGTAAATAAGCGTTAAATGAGAAAAGAGCCTTCATTTGTATCACTCATATTTCTGACGAATTTTTTAAATGAAAATTCCAAAAAATCGTTAAACCTTCATAACTTTGTAAACAAGCGTTTAAATGAGAAAAGAGCCTTCATTTGTGATCACTGATATTTCTGACCAAAAATCGAGTTTTTGATATGAAAATTCCAAAAATCTTTAAACCCTCGTAACTTTGTAAATAAGCGTTTAAAGGAGAAGAGCCTTCATTTGTGATCACTGATATTTCTGACGAAAAATCGAGTTTTTGATATGAAAATTCCAAAAATCTTTAAACCCTCGTAACTTTGTAAATAAGCGTTAAATGAGAAAAGAGCCTTCATTTGTGATCACTGATATTTCTGACCAAAAATCGAGTTTTTGATATGAAAATTCTAAAAAATCTTTAAACTTTCGTAACTTTGTAAATAAGCGTTTAAATGAGAAGAGCCTTCATTTGTGATCACTGATATTTCTGACCAAAAATCGAGTTTTTGATATGAAAATTCCAAAAATCTTTAAACCCTCGTAACTTTGTAAATAAGCGTTAAATGAGAAAAGAGCCTTCATTTGTGATCACTCATATTTCTGACGAATTTTTTATATGAAAATTCCAAAAAATCGTTAAACCTTCATACCTTTGTAAACAAGCGTTTAAATGAGAAAAGAGCCTTCATTTGTCATCACTCATATTTTTGACCAAAAATCAGATTTTTTATATGAAAATTCCAAAAAATCTTTAAACCTTCATAACTTTGTAAACAGTGAGAAAAGAGCCTTCATTTGTGATCACTCATATTTCTGACCAAAAATCGAGTTTTTGATATGAAAATTCCAAAAATCTTTAAACCCTCGTAACTTTGTAAATAAGCGTTTAAATGAGAAAAAAGCCTTCATTTGTGATGACTCATATTTCTGACCAAAAATCGAATATTTTATATGAAAATTCCAAAAATCTTTAAACCCTCGTAACTTTGTAAACAAGCGTTTAAATGAGAAAAGAGCCTTCATTTGTGATCACTGATATTTCTGACCAAAAATTGAGTTTTTGATATGAAAATTCCAAAAATCTTTAAACCCTCGTAACTTTGTAAATAAGCGTTTAAATGAGAAGAGCCTTCATTTGTGATCACTGATATTTCTGACCAAAAATCGAGTTTTTGATATGAAAATTCCAAAAATCTTTAAACCCTCGTAACTTTGTAAGTAAGCGTTAAATGAGAAAAGAGCCTTCATTTGTGATCACTGATATTTCTGACCAAAAATCGAGTTTTTGATATGAAAATTCTAAAAAATCTTTAAACCTTCGTAACTTTGTAAATAAGCGTTTAAATGAGAAGAGCCTTCATTTGTGATCACTGATATTTCTGACCAAAAACGAGTTTTTGATATGAAAATTCCAAAAATCTTTAAACCCTCGTAACTTTGTAAATAAGCGTTAAATGAGAAAAGAGCCTTCATTTGTGATCACTCATATTTCTGACGAATTTTTATATGAAAATTCCAAAAAATCGTTAAACCTTCATAACTTTGTAAACAAGCGTTTAAATGAGAAAAGAGCCTTCATTTGTGATCACTCATATTTCTGAGCAAAAATCGAGTTTTTGATATGAAAATTCCAAAAATCTTTAAACCCTCGTAACTTTGTAAATAAGCGTTAAATGAGAAAAGAGCCTTCATTTGTATCACTCATATTTTGTGACGAATTTTTTAAATGAAAATTCCAAAAAATCGTTAAACCTTCATAACTTTGTAAACAAGCGTTTAAATGAGAAAAGAGCCTTCATTTGTGATCACTGATATTTCTGACCAAAAATCGAATTTTTTATATGAAAATTCCAAAAAATCTGTAAACCTTCATAACTTTGTAGATAAGCGTTTAAATGAGAAAAGAGCCTTCATTTGGGATCACTCATATTTCTGACCAAAAATCAAATTTTTTATATGAAAATTCTAAAAAATCTTTACTTTCATAACTTTGCAATTAAGCGTTTAAATGAAAAAAGAGCCTTCATTTGTGATCACTAATTTTTTTGACCAAAAATCGAATTTTTTATATGAAAATGCCAAAAAATCTTTAACCCTTCATAACTTTGTAGATAAGCGTTTAAATGAGAAAAGAGCCTTCATTTGCGATCACTCATATTTCTGACCAAAAATCAAATTTTTTATATGAAAATTCTAAAAAATCTTTACTTTCATAACTTTGTAAATAAGCGTTTAAATGAGAAAAGAGCCTTCATTTGTGATCACTCATATTTCTGACCAAAAATCGAATTTTTTATATGAAGATTCCAAAAAATCTTTAAAACTTCGTAACTTTGTAAATAAGCGTTTAAATGAGAAAAGAGCCCTTCATTTGTGATCACTCATATTTCTGACCAAAAATCGAATTTTTTATATGAAAATTCCAAAAAATCTTTAACCCTTCATAACTTTGTAAATAAGCGGTTAAATGAGAAAAGAGCCTTCATTTGTGATCACTCATATTTCTGACCAAAAATCAAATTTTTTATATGAAAATTCCAAAAAATCTTTAAACCTTCATAACTTTGTAAATAAGTGTTTAAATGAGAAAAGAGCCTTCATTTGTGATCACTCATATTTCTGACCAAAAATCAAATTTTTTATATGAAAATTCCAAAAAATCTTTAAACCTTCATAACTTTGTAAATAAGTGTTTAAATGAGAAAAGAGCCTTCATTTGTGATCACTCATATTTCTGACCAAAAATTGAATTTTTTTATATGAAAATTCCAAAAAATTTTTAAACCTTCATAACTTTGTAAATAAGCGTTTAAATGAGAAAAGAGCCTTCATTTGTGATCACTCATACTTTGGACCAAAAATCGAATTTTTTATATGAAAATTCCAAAAAATCGTTAAACCTTCATAACTTTGTAAACAAGCGTTTAAATGAGAAAAGAGCCTTCATTTGTGATCACTCATATTTCTGACCAAAAATCGAGTTTTTGATATGAAAATTCCAAAAATCTTTAAACCCTCGTAACTTTGTAAATAAGCGTTAAATGAGAAAAGAGCCTTCATTTGTATCACTCATATTTCTGACGAATTTTTTAAATGAAAATTCCAAAAAATCGTTAAACCTTCATAACTTTGTAAACAAGCGTTTAAATGAGAAAAGAGCCTTCATTTGTGATCACTGATATTTCTGACCAAAAATCGAGTTTTTGATATGAAAATTCCAAAAATCTTTAAACCCTCGTAACTTTGTAAATAAGCGTTTAAATGAGAAGAGCCTTCATTTGTGATCACTGATATTTCTGACCAAAAATCGAGTTTTTGATATGAAAATTCCAAAAATCTTTAAACCCTCGTAACTTTGTAAATAAGCGTTAAATGAGAAAAGAGCCTTCATTTGTGATCACTGATATTTCTCAACAAAAATCGAGTTTTTGATATGAAAATTCTAAAAAATCTTTAAACCTTCGTAACTTTGTAAATAAGCGTTTAAATGAGAAGAGCCTTCATTTGTGATCACTGATATTTCTGACCAAAAACGAGTTTTTGATATGAAAATTCCAAAAATCTTTAAACCCTCGTAACTTTGTAAATAAGCGTTACATGAGAAAAGAGCCTTCATTTGTGATCACTCATATTTCTGACGAATTTTTATATGAAAATTCCAAAAAATCGTTAAACCTTCATAACTTTGTAAATAAGCGTTTAAATGAGAAAAGAGCCTTCATTTGTGATCACTCATATTTCTGACCAAAAATCGAGTTTTTGATATGAAAATTCCAAAAATCTTTAAACCCTCGTAACTTTGTAAATAAGCGTTAAATGAGAAAAGAGCCTTCATTTGTATCACTCATATTTCTGACGAATTTTTTAAATGAAAATTCCAAAAAATCGTTAAACCTTCATAACTTTGTAAACAAGCGTTTAAATGAGAAAAGAGCCTTCATTTGTGATCACTGATATTTCTGACCAAAAATCGAGTTTTTGATATGAAAATTCCAAAAATCTTTAAACCCTCGTAACTTTGTAAATAAGCGTTTAAAGGAGAAGAGCCTTCATTTGTGATCACTGATATTTCTGACCAAAAATCGAGTTTTTGATATGAAAATTCCAAAAATCTTTAAACCCTCGTAACTTTGTAAATAAGCGTTAAATGAGAAAAGAGCCTTCATTTGTGATCACTGATATTTCTGACCAAAAATCGAGTTTTTGATATGAAAATTCTAAAAAATCTTTAAACTTTCGTAACTTTGTAAATAAGCGTTTAAATGAGAAGAGCCTTCATTTGTGATCACTGATATTTCTGACCAAAAATCGAGTTTTTGATATGAAAATTCCAAAAATCTTTAAACCCTCGTAACTTTGTAAATAAGCGTTAAATGAGAAAAGAGCCTTCATTTGTGATCACTCATATTTCTGACGAATTTTTTATATGAAAATTCCAAAAAATCGTTAAACCTTCATACCTTTGTAAACAAGCGTTTAAATGAGAAAAGAGCCTTCATTTGTCATCACTCATATTTTTGACCAAAAATCAGATTTTTTATATGAAAATTCCAAAAAATCTTTAAACCTTCATAACTTTGTAAACAGTGAGAAAAGAGCCTTCATTTGTGATCACTCATATTTCTGACCAAAAATCGAGTTTTTGATATGAAAATTCCAAAAATCTTTAAACCCTCGTAACTTTGTAAATAAGCGTTTAAATGAGAAAAAAGCCTTCATTTGTGATGACTCATATTTCTGACCAAAAATCGAATATTTTATATGAAAATTCCAAAAATCTTTAAACCCTCGTAACTTTGTAAACAAGCGTTTAAATGAGAAAAGAGCCTTCATTTGTGATCACTGATATTTCTGACCAAAAATCGAGTTTTTGATATGAAAATTCCAAAAATCTTTAAACCCTCGTAACTTTGTAAATAAGCGTTTAAATGAGAAGAGCCTTCATTTGTGATCACTGATATTTCTGACCAAAAATCGAGTTTTTGATATGAAAATTCCAAAAATCTTTAAACCCTCGTAACTTTGTAAGTAAGCGTTAAATGAGAAAAGAGCCTTCATTTGTGATCACTGATATTTCTGACCAAAAATCGAGTTTTTGATATGAAAATTCTAAAAAATCTTTAAACCTTCGTAACTTTGTAAATAAGCGTTTAAATGAGAAGAGCCTTCATTTGTGATCACTGATATTTCTGACCAAAAACGAGTTTTTGATATGAAAATTCCAAAAATCTTTAAACCCTCGTAACTTTGTAAATAAGCGTTAAATGAGAAAAGAGCCTTCATTTGTGATCACTCATATTTCTGACGAATTTTTATATGAAAATTCCAAAAAATCGTTAAACCTTCATAACTTTGTAAACAAGCGTTTAAATGAGAAAAGAGCCTTCATTTGTGATCACTCATATTTCTGACCAAAAATCGAGTTTTTGATATGAAAATTCCAAAAATCTTTAAACCCTCGTAACTTTGTAAATAAGCGTTAAATGAGAAAAGAGCCTTCATTTGTATCACTCATATTTCTGACGAATTTTTTAAATGAAAATTCCAAAAAATCGTTAAACCTTCATAACTTTGTAAACAAGCGTTTAAATGAGAAAAGAGCCTTCATTTGTGATCACTGATATTTCTGACCAAAAATCGAATTTTTTATATGAAAATTCCAAAAAATCTGTAAACCTTCATAACTTTGTAGATAAGCGTTTAAATGAGAAAAGAGCCTTCATTTGGGATCACTCATATTTCTGACCAAAAATCAAATTTTTTATATGAAAATTCTAAAAAATCTTTACTTTCATAACTTTGCAATTAAGCGTTTAAATGAAAAAAGAGCCTTCATTTGTGATCACTAATTTTTTTGACCAAAAATCGAATTTTTTATATGAAAATGCCAAAAAATCTTTAACCCTTCATAACTTTGTAGATAAGCGTTTAAATGAGAAAAGAGCCTTCATTTGCGATCACTCATATTTCTGACCAAAAATCAAATTTTTTATATGAAAATTCTAAAAAATCTTTACTTTCATAACTTTGTAAATAAGCGTTTAAATGAGAAAAGAGCCTTCATTTGTGATCACTCATATTTCTGACCAAAAATCGAATTTTTTATATGAAAATTCCAAAAAATCTTTAAAACTTCGTAACTTTGTAAATAAGCGTTTAAATGAGAAAAGAGCCCTTCATTTGTGATCACTCATATTTCTGACCAAAAATCGAATTTTTTATATGAAAATTCCAAAAAATCTTTAACCCTTCATAACTTTGTAAATAAGCGGTTAAATGAGAAAAGAGCCTTCATTTGTGATCACTCATATTTCTGACCAAAAATCAAATTTTTTATATGAAAATTCCAAAAAATCTTTAAACCTTCATAACTTTGTAAATAAGTGTTTAAATGAGAAAAGAGCCTTCATTTGTGATCACTCATATTTCTGACCAAAAATCAAATTTTTTATATGAAAATTCCAAAAAATCTTTAAACCTTCATAACTTTGTAAATAAGTGTTTAAATGAGAAAAGAGCCTTCATTTGTGATCACTCATATTTCTGACCAAAAATTGAATTTTTTTATATGAAAATTCCAAAAAATTTTTAAACCTTCATAACTTTGTAAATAAGCGTTTAAATGAGAAAAGAGCCTTCATTTGTGATCACTCATATTTCTGACCAAAAATCAAATTTTTTATATGAAAATTCCAAAAAATCTTTACTCTCGTAACTTTGTAAATAAGTGTTTAAATGAGAAAAGAGCCTTCATTTGTGATCACTCATATTTCTGACCAAAAATCAAATTTTTTATATGAAAATTCCAAAAAATCTTTAAACCTTCATAACTTTGTAAATAAGTGTTTAAATGAGAAAAGAGCCTTCATTTGTGATCACTCATATTTCTGACCAAAAATTGAATTTTTTTATATGAAAATTCCAAAAAATTTTTAAACCTTCATAACTTTGTAAATAAGCGTTTAAATGAGAAAAGAGCCTTCATTTGTGATCACTCATATTTCTGACCAAAAATCAAATTTTTTATATGAAAATTCCAAAAAATCTTTACTCTCGTAACTTTGTAAATAAGTGTTTAAATGAGAAAAGAGCCTTCATTTGTGATCACTCATATTTCTGACCAAAAATCAAATTTTTTATATGAAAATTCCAAAAAATCTTTAAACCTTCATAACTTTGTAAATAAGCGATTAAATGAGAAAAAAGCCTTCATTTGTGATGACTCATATTTCTGACCAAAAATCGAATATTTTATATGAAAATTCCAAAAAATCTTTAAACTCTCGTAACTTTGTAAATAAGCGTTTAAATGAGAAAAGAGCCTTCATTTGTGATCACTCATACTTTGGACCAAAAATTGAATTTTTTATATGAAAATTCCAAAAAATCTTTACTCTCGTAACTTTGTAAATAAGCGTTAAATGAGAAGAGCCTTCATTTGTGATCACTGATATTTCTGACCAAAAACGAGTTTTTGATATGAAAATTCCAAAAATCTTTAAACCCTCGTAACTTTGTAAATAAGCGTTAAATGAGAAAAGAGCCTTTATTTGTGATCACTCATATTTCTGACGAATTTTTATATGAAAATTCCAAAAAATCGTTAAACCTTCATAACTTTGTAAACAAGCGTTTAAATGAGAAAAGAGCCTTCATTTGTGATCACTCATATTTCTGACCAAAAATCGAGTTTTTGATATGAAAATTCCAAAAATCTTTAAACCCTCGTAACTTTGTAAATAAGCGTTAAATGAGAAAAGAGCCTTCATTTGTATCACTCATATTTCTGACGAATTTTTTAAATGAAAATTCCAAAAAATCGTTAAACCTTCATAACTTTGTAAACAAGCGTTTAAATGAGAAAAGAGCCTTCATTTGTGATCACTGATATTTCTGACCAAAAATCGAGTTTTTGATATGAAAATTCCAAAAATCTTTAAACCCTCGTAACTTTGTAAATAAGCGTTTAAATGAGAAGAGCCTTCATTTGTGATCACTGATATTTCTGACCAAAAATCGAGTTTTTGATATGAAAATTCCAAAAATCTTTAAACCCTCGTAACTTTGTAAATAAGCGTTAAATGAGAAAAGAGCCTTCATTTGTGATCACTGATATTTCTCAACAAAAATCGAGTTTTTGATATGAAAATTCTAAAAAATCTTTAAACCTTCGTAACTTTGTAAATAAGCGTTTAAATGAGAAGAGCCTTCATTTGTGATCACTGATATTTCTGACCAAAAACGAGTTTTTGATATGAAAATTCCAAAAATCTTTAAACCCTCGTAACTTTGTAAATAAGCGTTACATGAGAAAAGAGCCTTCATTTGTGATCACTCATATTTCTGACGAATTTTTATATGAAAATTCCAAAAAATCGTTAAACCTTCATAACTTTGTAAATAAGCGTTTAAATGAGAAAAGAGCCTTCATTTGTGATCACTCATATTTCTGACCAAAAATCGAGTTTTTGATATGAAAATTCCAAAAATCTTTAAACCCTCGTAACTTTGTAAATAAGCGTTAAATGAGAAAAGAGCCTTCATTTGTATCACTCATATTTCTGACGAATTTTTTAAATGAAAATTCCAAAAAATCGTTAAACCTTCATAACTTTGTAAACAAGCGTTTAAATGAGAAAAGAGCCTTCATTTGTGATCACTGATATTTCTGACCAAAAATCGAGTTTTTGATATGAAAATTCCAAAAATCTTTAAACCCTCGTAACTTTGTAAATAAGCGTTTAAAGGAGAAGAGCCTTCATTTGTGATCACTGATATTTCTGACCAAAAATCGAGTTTTTGATATGAAAATTCCAAAAATCTTTAAACCCTCGTAACTTTGTAAATAAGCGTTAAATGAGAAAAGAGCCTTCATTTGTGATCACTGATATTTCTGACCAAAAATCGAGTTTTTGATATGAAAATTCTAAAAAATCTTTAAACTTTCGTAACTTTGTAAATAAGCGTTTAAATGAGAAGAGCCTTCATTTGTGATCACTGATATTTCTGACCAAAAATCGAGTTTTTGATATGAAAATTCCAAAAATCTTTAAACCCTCGTAACTTTGTAAATAAGCGTTAAATGAGAAAAGAGCCTTCATTTGTGATCACTCATATTTCTGACGAATTTTTTATATGAAAATTCCAAAAAATCGTTAAACCTTCATACCTTTGTAAACAAGCGTTTAAATGAGAAAAGAGCCTTCATTTGTCATCACTCATATTTTTGACCAAAAATCAGATTTTTTATATGAAAATTCCAAAAAATCTTTAAACCTTCATAACTTTGTAAACAGTGAGAAAAGAGCCTTCATTTGTGATCACTCATATTTCTGACCAAAAATCGAATTTTTATATGAAAATTCCAAAAAATCTTTAAACCTCCATAACTTTGTAAATAAGCGTTTAAATGAGAAATGATCTCTCATATTTCTGACCAAAAATCGAACTTTTTATATGAAAATTCCAAAAATCTTTAAACCCTCGTAACTTTGTAAATAAGCGTTAAATGAGAAAAGAGCCTTCATTTGTGGTCACTCATATTTCCGACGAATTTTTTATATGAAAATTCCAAAAAATCGTTAAACCTTCATAACTTTGTAAACAAGGTTTAAATGAGAAAAGAGCCTTAATTTGTGAACTCATATTTCTGACCAAAAATCGAATTTTTGATATGAAAATTCCAAAAAATCTTTAAACCTTCGTAACTTTGTAAATAAGCGTTTAAATGAGAAAAGAGCTTTCATTTGTGATCACTCATATTTTTGACCAAAAATCGAATTTTTTATATGAAATTTCCAAAAAATCTTTAAACCCTCGTAACTTTGTAAATAAGCGTTTAAATGAGAAAAGAGCCTTCAGTTGTGATCACTCATATTTCTGTCCAAAAATCGAATTTTTTATATGAAAATTCCAAAAAGTCTTTAAACCTTCGTAACTTTGTAAACAAGCGTTTAAATGAGAAAAGAGCCTTCATTTGTGATCACTCATACTTTGGACCAAAAATCGAATTTTTTATATGAAAATTCCAAAAAATCTTTAAACCTTCGTAACTTTGTAAACAAGCGTTTAAATGAGAAAAGAGCCTTCATTTGTGATCACTCATACTTTGGACCAAAAATCGAATTTTTTATATGAAAATTCCAAAAATCTTTAAACCCTCGTAACTTTGTAAATAAGCGTTAAATGAGAAAAGAGCCTTCATTTGTATCACTCATATTTCTGACGAATTTTTTAAATGAAAATTCCAAAAAATCGTTAAACCTTCATAACTTTGTAAACAAGCGTTTAAATGAGAAAAGAGCCTTCATTTGTGATCACTGATATTTCTGACCAAAAATCGAATTTTTTATATGAAAATTCCAAAAAATCTTTAAACCTTCGTAACTTTGTAAACAAGCGTTTAAATGAGAAAAGAGCCTTCATTTGTGATCACTCATATTTCTGACGAATTTTTTATATGAAAATTCCAAAAAATCGTTAAACCTTCATAACTTTGTAAACAAGGTTTAAATGAGAAAAGAGCCTTCATTTGTCATCACTCATATTTTTGACCAAAAATCAGATTTTTTATATGAAAATTCCAAAAAATCTTTAAACCTTCATAACTTTGTAAACAAGGTTTAAATGAGAAAAGAGCCTTCATTTGTGATCACTCATATTTCTGTCCAAAAATCGAATTTTTTATATGAAAATTCCAAAAAATCTTTAAACCTTCGTAACTTTGTAAATAAGCGTTTAAATGAGAAAAGAGCCTTCATTTGTGATCACTCATATTTCTGACATTTCAAATTTTATATTTTTATTACTGGAAATAATATGAATAGTGATTTATTACAAATACCCACTTTTTCTTGTTGATACATGATCAGTGTGACCAGAGTGAAAAAATTATTCAGCTAAATCGCGTTTAAAATAAGGCTAAAAAAATGCTAAAAATTATTTAAAAAAGCTAAAAAATAATGCTAAATTAATAAAATACTTTTTTCAGTGGTATATTTTTATTTATTTTTTTATAATGTTGACGTTATATAATTACCAAAACAGAACAGATTATATAAACAGAAGAAGAAAGAAAATAATATAAGATGAAGAATAGGAAAAAGTCATGCGATTCACATAATAAAGCCTTCGATATTGTTCACGACTTATTTACATCACACAGTGGGCCGAATCGATTTTTTTTTTTTTTAATAAATCTATCTATACATGTTTGGAATGGAGTCCATACTTTTTATGATTTTTGGAATTAAAGTAAGTTGTTTAAAAAAAAAAAAAAAATTGTCTTGGAAGAAACTAAATATTTTATCTGTAATATAATTTCTGTTATTTGAGATATCCTAACGAAATTTTCGGTGACAAAATCAACTTCAACTAAAGTAGTAAAGATTAAAACATTTCAGATTTTTGTATAAGAAATGCCACAAATCCCATAAAAGCGGCGAAAATCCCAAAAAAGGGATTTTTTGAATTTTGCCCATAAAGTGCACATTTGTTGCAGGTTTGGAAAAGGCCATTGGCAAACTCTCTGGAACACATTAGAGTTTTCGAAACTGCATTCGGTTTGCAGAATTTGTCTTTGCGATTTCAGATCATATAGGCTAAATTAAAAATTTTTATATAAAACAGGTCAAATTCCGGAGGGTCTGTACTTAGTCCTATTAGCTGTTTGAGTTTGCTTTAAATTTTGCAATCATTTTTGTGAAAATGAGTTTCAGAAAATTAAAAAATTAATATATGTTCTTAAAAAAATTTTTATTTTAGAGAAAAAAAGTACACACTTTTTCGGCAAAAAAAAAATTCATTATTTTTTTAAATTTTCAGTTCCAAAATCGAAAATAAAATAATTTTTTGATAGCTAATTTTGTTCTTTACCTAAAAAATTTTAGAAAATCGGATAAAAATATTGGGCTATATATTAAATAAACTGGACCGAGATTTGTCAAAATTGAGATAGTTGAATTTTCAAATGCAAATAACTTGAAAACTATAACAGATAATTAGCACATGTGAGTGTGCTTTTCATAGGCCTTATTGAAGGCTTTAAGAAGATGTAAAAATAGTTGAAATAAGATAAGAAGAAAAAATTGACAAATGATTAACCCTACTTTGATGATGTACCCTATTTTGAACCCCAATAGAACCGCTCCTGAGGGGTACGTATGGACCCCCTCAAAACTTAAAATTGTGAACTTTTATGTAAATCCAACCAGCAGATTTCCATAAAATTTCCATTCTGCACTACTGTGGATCACTCAGTTTATCGTGGCATTGGACACCGTCTAATTCAATGCGTTCTACCACTTATAGTTCCCTAATGTACTCGCGTAACCTTAAAAAAATCCGTTGTGCCGTTACCCGTATTAATAACCATTTTATTCTTAAACTTCTTTTGTTCAAGTGTTAGATTACCATGTATAGACCGATCCACAAAATCCTTGAAATATTCTTGACAACTGTTCTACTTTCCTGCTAAATAAAATGCCAAATGAAAATTTGCGCCTAAATCGGAGAAAAAAAAATTAAATTTAGCTGCAAAAATGCTCAAATGGTCACACTGTACATGATGAAGGTGGCATCTGGATTTTATTTATTTTTTGTTTTATTAATAGTGTATTAATTACCATAGCATGATTTAAGGAGCTAACTAAATTTATTTACTCTTGAAGCCTAAGATTATTCTTATGTATTTTTCTTCACTTTTTGTTGCAAAATATTAAAAAAAAAAAAAAACAAATTAATTAACCTTTTCGAAAAACAAAATAAAAACAATACATTAATACTCACAATTTTTAACAGCTACAATTTTTTCGATATTTATTAATACTTTTATTATATTCATTGTAGTTCTTCAAGAAGTCTTTATAAAAATATTGTCTTTTATATATTAACTTTTAATTTTAAAACACTTAATTTTATTGTACTTAGGAATTACTAGTTAAAACGCACACACACACTTGTTGCTAGACTCCCTTAATATGACGGAGCCACGAAGGGTGACTATTTTTTTTTTATTGAACTTTATCACTTTACTTATTAATTATGTTTCTATATGTTTATTTATTTTATTTTTGGCTAAATTCATAAATATTTAATTTAATAGTTTTTTGTTCTTATTTTGGCAATACAATTTTGCTAGAGGACAACTGATAAGTTTTTTGTTCACAAACTTTTTCATTAAATTATGTTTTAGTTATTAGAATCTTATATATATATCTTAATTCACCGTTGTTTTTTGAAAGTATAGTTAATAAATTCATTTAGTTTTTTAACTTTAACTATTATTTTCATTATTAACTGAAATCTAGAATTTCACAACGAAGTTTAACACAAACACTAACTTTAAAAACCAGAACAAAACTAAACACTTGTTGATAGTGATGCCATATTAATTGTTTTAATGTTTTCATCATGTTTGTGATGGGATTAAAAAAGTTTAAAGGATTTAGTAATTAAAATATATAACAACCATGGGAAAATTAGGACCCTGTACGAATTTTATGTGGTCCTGTGTTGCTCTTAAAAAACAATCTATTTAAAACTTTATGAATACATTATAACCTAAATAATTTATTTAAAAAGCTATTACATGCATATAAAAAAACGCTTAATTGAGCTACAATTGTTTCTAAGTTTAAAGCCCTTGTGTTACTAACTTTTTTAGTGTTTTTCTTGGATTGATGATACAGTGCAAATATACTATAATAGAAAAATTTAATAAGTGGAAAGATTACAACAATAATACAAAACTCCAAAGATGACAAATTATTTGTCGAAGTTGTCGATACATAATCTCAAGTTGTAAAAAAAAATAATTTTTAACTTACGTAGTATATGTATTAGATAATTTTTTATCACAACAAACGTCAAAATTAAATCGAAATAATGGAAAGTGGCAACAGTTGCACAAAAATAACATAGAGGTGAATTTATTAACGTTTTTTATATATACATTTGACAGCTGTAATAGCCAAAAAAAAAAATATCAGCTGTTTAACTAAAATTACCTTGAATAGATTCGCACTGATTTTGGCGTTTGTCTTGATAAAAATTTGTCTAGTATAGACAATACATTAAAATTTACATTCCGAGATTAATTCTTAAGTGTTGCCTACATTAGCGGTTCATAGATGAAATCATTTTTAAGTATATTTTTTTTATTTCGGTTTCAGCCCTTTGTTTTACGAAAATGGAGTGGACAGCATTGTGTGTTTGTTTTTATTTTGTATTGTTTTTCTCTATTTGTTTCATTCTATCATTCGATGTTTCATTCTATCAATCCAGTATCAATAAAATACAAAAAAAAGCTAGGGTCATAAGGTCTTAAACCCACACAACGGGACCAAATTGGATCCAAGTGAGCTGTCTCCTATTGATTACACAGCTGCCTACTGAAAAAAAGATCTTAAACATGGTACAATAAGTAAGGTAACGACAACTCAACAACTACAACACCAAAAGAACTCTATGTATTTTGTTTTTGCATTAAAATCTCTTATGTCAACTTTAATTTTGACATTTCACATATTTGTTTACAAAAAACAAAAACACATTTGATATTTCAGAATCAGTGCCAAGGTATACAAGATAACCTCATTTTAACAGCTTATTTTTATTTTTGGTTGTTACAGCTGTCAAACTGCATATATAAAAATTAATAATGAATTCGGCTCATTATTGTTGTACCACTGTTACCACCATAAATTCGCATTAATTTTGACATTTGTCCTAATAAAAAATTGTCTAAACTACGTAACCACAGGTCTACAACTGAGATTAACGCTGATATAATATGTGAGATAACGCCGGCAGAGGAGAGTAACCATATTGCTTATGTTATGTTAAATCTTTAATAAGGGGTACACGTATTCTAATAAATCCTATAAGATATCATTATTTTCAATCAGTCACAGAGTAAACATGTACTTTTTATATATGCAATTCGCTCTTTTTTAGCACAATTTTTATACAAATATTTTTAACATATAAAACAAACTCTAAAAGGAAACAATTTTACAAAAAAACATTGTTTTTCAGTAATTTCCAAAATATATATTCACACACACAAACATTCTTTCGTTTATGTGTATTTTTTTGAGTTCATTTTAAAAGATAGTTTTGTAGAGAAATCTCATCACAACAGTCTCATAATACATCTTATAATAGTAATATTTGAATCTACACGTGAAATAATTCTCTCAGAGAGCGAATTTGACACTCTCTGACATAAACATTTTACATATTATGTTACGTCTAGACGGGCTGTAAGACGCAATAACACAAAAGAAAATAAAAAGTGTAAACGAAGATTGTAAACAACAATTTGACACTACAGATTTTAGAATATAAACCGCTATATTGCTGGCAAAAAGAAAGAAATTCTGAGCTGTTTAAATGTCGTTACCTGGTTAATCTACCTTGGGTTTAATCCCAGGTCTACAACTGAGATTAACATTGATTAATATGTGAGATAAGGCCGGCAGAAGAGAGTAACATTTTTTTCTTATTATGTGTTATAATAAATCCTATATCATTATTTTCAATCAGTCACAGAGTAAACATGTATTTTTTTATTTAAGAAACTAGCGCTTTTTCAGCATAATTTTTATAAAAATATTTTTTTTAAATATAAAACAAACATTAAAAGGAAACAATTTTACAAAAAACATTTTTCGTAATTTCCAAATACATATGCACACACATAAACAAACTTACTTATGTGTATTTTTTAGATGGTAGTGAAGAGAAATCTCATCACAACAATCTCAAAATACTTCTTCTAATACTAATATTTGAATCTACACTTGAAATCATTCTTTCAGAAAGCGATTTTGACACTTTCTGACAGAAAAATCTTGCATATTCTGTTACGTATGGATGGGTTGTAACTTAAATAATTGGGAGAACATTTAATCTATCGATAAATTATTTACTTTTTTGCAATTTTATTGACCTGTGTAATTAATTAAGATTTTGAATTGTGCTCGTCAAAATGATTGTTTATAGTTTCCCGGAGAATGAAAAAATAAATTTTCTTATTCCTAATATTTTCAATAAAATAATATAATTTAAAATAAACGACCTAAGTCAAATTTTACATATTAATATAGAGCTGCAAATATATTTTTGGGTATTTTAAGAAAACCAGTAAAGGCTTTTAGACATTAAAAAAATATCAATGAAGCTTATTCGACAAAGGTCTGTAATCGGAATTTGATTAATTAATAGTAATTTTTTAAATTATCCAAATTATAAGTCAACAATTTTTTTGTTATTTGAGGTTCACCTTTAAAAAGCTCGCAATTTAAATAAATCGAAGTTCTAAGAGCTGGATTTTGAAAAAGTAGTATTAGAAAATCTCTCAATCCCACTTTCATTGCATATTTTATAAATCATTTATTTATGAAAATAGTTGTCCCGTTCCTCCCATTGAAATTGATGTGACATTTTAAAGCTGAAGCTAAACTTTAGTATTTTTTGCTATCGTCATTTGTCACAATTAATTTTATTTTATAATTTACACACAATAAATAATTTCTCTGTTATTTTCACCACTTATTTAAAGTGATGCCAGATTAATAGTAATTTCTTATAATCCAAAACTTACCTCTTATCATAAATTCTCTTCTTATATAATTAAAAAAAATTATTTTTTAAATTTTCTAGTTTAAATTTTATTTATTTTAATTTCTGATTTTCTTATTTTTTTTTTTTTTTGCTTTTTTGTATTTTTTAATTTTATTTTTTATTTAATAATTATAATAGTAAGAATGTAATAATACAATATTTTGATTTGACAAGTATGTTGTTGTTATGTAAGTTAAATTTATTAATACATTTATATTTATAAATATTTAATATTAATAACTTTGGTTGTTCTTGTTGTTTTTCCTTTCACTTCTTTATTTCTTTTATGGTTGTATATATTTTTAATTTTTATTCATAATTTTTGATATTTTTATAGTAAATTTTGTAGTTTTTTTTTTTTTTATATAAATTTTATAATTTTATTTTTGTAATTAATTTTTATAGAATCTTTTTAGTTTATAAAAAAATAAGAAAAGTTTTAGGGGAATTTAAATAGTATTTAATAGAAAAAAATATTTATTGATAAACAAACCTTTATTAATTTAACTTTTAAAGGAAGATCAAAAATTATTTAAATTAGCCTCACACTAAACTAAACTTAAGAAATAATCAACAATCAATCAGCTCGTTCTTTTTAAGTTATTTATAATATTTAGTTTACAGCTATCATTTTGCATTTGTTAAAGAATATTTTCTAAAGGGATTTAAAAAATAAAAAATGAAAATTAAATTATAAATAAAAATAGAAAATTATAATTGAGCATAGAAATGTTTTACTGCCAAACGCAGTTGAGTTTTTTATATAAATTTTGTTTAAAATTTAAAATAAACTATTTACAGTAGTTTCATTAAAATTAAATAAAATTATTGTTTTTAAAATTAAAATAATTATTTTACAAGTCTTTTATTTTTCCTTCTTTTTTTTAACAAAATATAACAAAACATATGATTTTTAAATTGTTATTTTTTTATTAAAAAACTGTACAGTATTAAAATACGAACATAATTATTTAAAATAAAAAATAATAATTTACATAGAAAATTATTCGGTGGGGGATGACTTTAAAATTGGAAAGTTTTATTATTTTTATTTTTTAATTTTTGGCACAATTGTTTTTCCTAGTTTTTTTTTATTTTTTTATATAAAACATTAATTGCCTGTTTAATTGTTATTTAAATTTAACTAAAATTTAAATAAAAATATTGTCCCAAAAATATTTTCTTTCCCAAAGAATATTTTAAATAACAAATCACAAAATATTTTTTTTATTTTACAAGTGTTTCGGAAAAATTAAGCCATTTTTTAAGGTTACAAAGAAAAATAAATATTCATTTAAAATTTTGGCTTTTTCACTTGATTGTTTGCCTTTTCTTAATTTTGCTTTAAAATTTTCTTTGGTAATTACCACTATTCAACCAAAAATGCCTTCTATGATAATTGGCCATTTGCATAGTTGTATTTTAGCTTGAGGCTCCTAGAGAATTCTTCATATGAGCTCCGGCCCCAGCACCAAAGGGTGAATTACCTGGTCCCGATTGCGGACCATTATTATTGAGATCCCCAGGGGTTCTAGGACTATTACCACCACCTCCCATCATATTTTGATTTTGTGCGGCATTAGCATTACCATTGGGTGTATCTTGGGCTATGGAATTAGCATGACGCTTTAGCATGGGATGATTGGCCATGGAGGCGAATACCAAACGTTCTTCGTAGTCGTATTCACATAAAATTTTATTTTCACACAAATAGAAACGGTCACCCACACAGAATCTAAAAATAGAGAAAAAGAGAGAAAAAAATGTTTACAAATTGTGAAATAAAAAAAATATATATTTAAAAATTCTTAAATTTCCGGCTGCCGGAAGCACTTCGATTTTCCAACCAAATGCATTTGAGTGGAAGCAAAAAAAAATAGCTAAAAAGTGTCCTTCTTTTGTTTTTGTGAGAAGAAAAAAATTTACATATTTTTTATTTTATTTTGCTTGACAAGAAAGTTAACAACAGCCCAGACAGCTGGTGATGAAGGTTCATTGCCTAGAAAAATGTCACATTTAAATATTTTCTCTATTTTGTTTTTTTATAACTTTGTTTTGATAAGAACATTTCAATGTAGTTTCAAATTTTTTTTTTAGAAATAATTATGTAGCTTATGAACCATAAAGATATCTAAATTAAATTTCACATGGCCAATGCTGAGATGTTTTCAAAATTATTGGAAAGTCTATAGCTATTCAGAGGGATAGTGGATGAAACTCCAAAGTTTATTATCTCAGATATGTATTTTATTTTTTTAATTACCAAAAAATTAATTTAGGAAGGGAAATAATTCTGTGATCCCTTAAAAAATATCTAGATAAAATTTCAGATGGCCATAGCTGAGGTGTTTTCAAAATGATTTGAAGGAACACAAGTCCCAAGCGCTTTAGGGATAGTAGTTTGACGTCCAAAATGGTTTACGTTAAAATTTAGCTTTAGTATTTAAATAAAAGTAATTTTTGGACTCTAAGAAAATTAAAACCCATAGATATATCCTATTTGAATTTTACGATCAGGGAATTCAAAAAATTCCCATCTTTTTATAACAAAATACCCAAAATCACAATGAGAGAAACACGTTATTTAAAAATTGGCCTTTTTAAATTAAAATGATATTTAAAGCGTGGCTTAAAAAATATTTTTTGAAAAAAATACTCAAACTTGGTGAAGTTTGTAGAAGGCTTACGTGGAGACTATTACCCCAACTGCAGTCTGTTTTACTTTAAAGATATTTACATTGAGCTTTCTTTTAGGAACACGAAAAAAAATATTATATTATAGGCAAGAAATAAAAATAGGAACATTTTTTTACAAAAATCTCCAAAAATAATAAATTTTCTTAAGCTTAAAATTCAGATTAACAAAACTTTTGACTGGACTTATATGTTTGTTGCTGTAGTATTATTTATAATTTTATTAAGAATGCACTGGATATTTTTACAAAATTCTAAGAACCAATTTTAACCCGTCAAGTTTAAACAATTAAGAAAGATATAGTCGATTAAGCCTCACCATATGATACCCTACACCATTGTGTATGTCCATCAAAATTCATGGTGGGGTCTTATATTAGACATGTGGACAATTATGTAAAATAAAAAATACGAATACAGAATATTACGTTAATACTAATATTTATATGAATTTTTGCACTTTACGGTGATTCCCGAAAGTGGGCTTATATGGTAAGATATGATAAGAGATATGGTAAATTATGAAGCGATCCTCATAAAATTTATCACTGTGATTTCTACTTATATAAAACTTATTTGTGTCGAATATAAACTTGATACTAACATGTGCATAAGATTTAAAGTGATTTTCGGAAAAGGGTTTTATATGGGAGCTATGGTCAATTATAGACCGATCTTTATGAAATTTGGCACAAAGATTGATACTTATACAAAATTTCCTTACACCTAATTTCATTAAAATATTGCTATATTTAAGACATTTATAATGGTTAAACCCCTATTCCGGGAGGACATTAGTATTGGGGCTAGGTGAAATAATGGACCGATCATAACCAATTCCTACGTGCTAAATTTCATTAAATTATCTTAAAAATTGTACTTTGTGCATAAGGTAGGTTTACAGGGACAGCCAGCCAGACGCACGGACGGACATCATTATATCGATTTAAAAAGTGATTCGGAGTCGATTAGTATAGTTTAAGGTGGGTGTTGGATGATTTTTCCTGTGCGTTACAAACATCAGCACAAACGCATAATAAAAACAAAATTAAATAAAGAGCAGGGTTGGATAGTTGGAACAAAAAGTCAACTTTTCAAATTTTTTTCAGTTTTTCGACTTTCGAAAAGCCAAATCATTTTATACGATATTTTTCGCCTCTTCTGACTATTTTTTATTGTCTTATAAAAACGCGAAAAATATAAAATATATTGACAAATAAATAGACAATCTATGAAAGTGCTGGTTATACAAAAACTATGGTTTTACGATACTATTAGAGTTTTTCACGGGAATTCCACAAAATTTTCAGTTCCATAATCTTGGGAAATCATGAGAGAATTTCCGCGATTTCGTGTGTATGCAAAAAAAAATTTTGATTTTGTTACGATTTTAAAAAATATGTTTAAAGTTTATGAGTCAGTCCTTCATGCATTTTTGATTAATAGATGGAAAATAATAAAAAAATAAAATAAAAAATTTTATTTATGGAAATATTTAAAAATTTTGATTCTGCATTGTGGTCAAAAATAATACGTTGCAAAAGATTATTTATTTGAAAGATATTTTTATTAAACTAAGGTGCGCGGCATAATTAAAAGGTGACTTTTATTTGCTCAGTGTATTAAAAAGTTCAAGGGGTATTAATGATGGTACTGCTAGCTACAATACTTATTACCGAAAAGTGTTCTTATATGCACCGTTTGGTATCATTTATTTGATATTTTATCTTTTTATAGACAAAAACACTTTGCAATGAGTCAAAATTAAAAGTGCACAATTAATCCTAAAATGATCTAAATAAGTTAACTAATACGAGTATATTGTTTTTTTTAAACCATATTCAGTTTTTCTTTAATTTTTTTTTTCTTTTTTTTTTACTCTACTTCTATACGAAGACATTTTTATTTCTTAACATTAGAAATAACGTCGCCAGAATAACGAGAAAACCATTTTATTTCCAACTTTGTGTTAACATAGTGTCTACATTAGAGATTTTTTATCAAGACAAACGTCAAACTTAACGCGAATTTGTGGAAGGTGGCCACAGTTGCACAAAAACAACAATATGGCGTATTCATTATTGTTTTTTTTTTTTTATATATAGAGTTTGACAACTGTAACAACCAAAATAATAATCAACTGCTTAACTTGTATATATTCGCACTGATTTTGACGTTTGTTTTGATATAAATTTGCCTAATGTAGACACTAGGTAAGGGGTGGAGAAAAAGTACCTGAGAAATTTAT
Source organism: Protocalliphora azurea (assembly GCA_932274085.1). Lineage (NCBI taxonomy): Eukaryota > Metazoa > Arthropoda > Insecta > Diptera > Calliphoridae > Protocalliphora > Protocalliphora azurea. Next base: position 133,192,432 of record OW026523.1, read on the forward strand.
ATGTTAAATTGTTATTTTTTTTATCGGAAATTTTACTTTATTTCGCATTTTTATTCTTTATTTACCTTTTCAAAACAAAATTAATTATTTTGAACTTTTCTTTTTGTTAAAAAAGGAAAAATTTTAAAGAGAACAATAAATTTGGCAGCTTATATTAAACATTATTGCTCAGCTTGTGTTTAAACATTTATTGCGAAATAGATTGCGCAATAGATTTCTTATTGGTCCACATGTAACATTTTATAGAGAGATAGAGAGATAGAATTAGGCAATATAAGGCCAACATAAAAATGTCTGCGTGTGGACTAGGGGTTAGTGTTGGAATACATTGGATGTTAAGTTTTTTAATTTAATTTTTATTTTTAAGATTTTTGACTAAAAATAACGGATCTATTGGAAAATAAATTTCAGTCTTTAGCTTAACTATATCTATAATCATTTCAGATTTACAAATAATGGCTTTTTTTAATTTTTGTTAGTTGGAATGAGAAGTATTTGAATGACGAATATTTTGTAATAAAATCAACATCACTACTTTATAAATTATTTGATAAATTTATTTTTATTGTCATTTTATTATTTAAAAAAAAAAATTATGCAAAAACTTGAATGAAAGTGGTAATTTGGATTAAAGGTAAACTCATTTAATTTTGATATGGCATAACGGGAAAACATTAAACACGGAGAAAACAAAAAAAAGCGATTTTGGACATCAGATTAGCGTATAGGCTAATGGTCTCTTAGTCCAAGGAAATCCAAATATGCCTTTTGTATTTATAAATTGTAATTTAAAATTAACCACATGTGGGAAACGATATCGGCTGGGCACATTCAAAAATTAAAAAATGGTTGGTTTTGTTCTAAAACTAAGTATAAGATACAATTTTCGTTTTTTCATGGACTAAATCTAAGACAAAAACCTTTAAAATAGGTTTAAAGTGGGGACAGCTACTTCAAGTTTTTTTCAATTTAACAATAGTTTACAAAATGTATTTTATGCCTAACAATGCTTTGTAAGTCTGCCTTAATTATTTTTGGATATGGACGTAAATTAATAGGTTTTTAAATTTAAAATTACTTTTCCCCTTTTATAAATAACAAGCAAATCAAATAAATCCTTTATATTTACATAAGCTTTTTGTTACATGCAAAACGTAAGGAAATAAAACAAAAATTTAACTTCCAAAATTCATTCATTATTCTTAAAAAATAAAAAAATGTTTTCATGCAAAGAACTAATTAAAAATGCATTTTTAAATGCATTTAATATGCATGCATATTGTATAAAGAGCGCAGAAATAAATGCAAAAGAAATGCACAAAATATAAATAATGGAAATTACAGTAGAGATCCTAGTGGCCTTAAGCTAACCATTGACTGAATATTTATACATTCAATATTTCAATATTGAAAATGCAAATAAATATGGCGTTCATATTGTACTGTATGGTTGAAACTAATCAATTTTTAAAAAAAATTAATTCAATTACCAAAAAATCAGTGAGGCTGACACACCGGGGGGTTGGAGGGTTAAAAAAGAACTACCTGTCCTGCTCAATATGCAGACTCCATGTATGAAAGTAAGGTACTAAATAATGTATTCCTATATGAAGGAAAAGAGTTATGTATATATGTGTAATATGTCGAGCGGAAATGTGACGTTTGTGTTTATTATTTCCAATGTTAACTGAAGGCTAAAAGGAAAAAAACAAAAGACCCGTATTTTTTCAGAGTTTTTGCATAATTTCCTGTTGATGTTGTCCCTTGTCGTCAACGTCATCATCATCATCATAGTCAACATCATCTCAGTTATTGATATCACAAGCAAAGTGTTGATAGATTTTTTTTATATTAAGAGATGTAAGAAGGTGCCGCCGTTGACTGTTAAAAAAATTTTACCACTTTGCTATTACCAAGGAAGGAAGGAGAGAGTAAGTAGTATACAAACGGAAGCACCCGCAGTTTTTTTATGCCGCAAAACAATTTTTACATGTGGTTGAGTCTCTTATTTTACACAAGGTTTTACGCAAATTTTTTTTCCCAAAATGTATCAACTGTATTTATTTGGTGGTATTGTTGTACTGAATTGTTGATCTTTTGTTTACTTTTTTTTTTTCTTCTGTTAATATAACTATAGTTTTTTTTAGTTTCTTTTTTTATGCTATCAATTTCCCCACAAGGCACAGGTGGTGTATTCAGATTTTTTTTTTAACTCTTCAGCATAAAGTTGACTTTTTCCAATTTTTTCCTCGTTGTTTTGTAAGATAAACAAACTTTTTTGTTGTATTTTTATTATTGTTTGTGTTGGGAGTTTATATCCTGGATTTTGTTGTAAAGTTAAAAGTTTTCTGTTTTTTTGTAAAATATCAAGCATAAATCATGATAGTCAAAAATAACAATTGTAAACCTTTTATAAGTCCTTGTAATGTTGATTTTTAAAACTTTGTTTATGTTTATTTATTTACAATTTATGTTATTAAAGCAATTGTTAAATATAAAAAACAATTTGCTGAAAAGCCAAAAGGAATTTAAGACTACATTTATACAAAATTGCATTTAAATTATTGAGTTTGATATTAATTTTTTTCTAAACTGACCATTTCAAAGAAAATCTATAATCCCTGATAATATTTTTATTTTTGAACAACTATTCTTTTTTACTTTATAAATAAAAATAAATTTATATCAATTTTTTCAATTCTAATTAAGTTTTCTTGATTTTATTTTTTAAATTCCCTTCTTTCCAATATTAGTTTGGCAGCTCCAAAATAAAATAACTTGGCATCACTTTTTTAACGGAAGAGCAATCTTAAACAAAGTTGCCACATCAGAGGAAAGAGATTATTCCTATTTCTGCCATAAATAAATTTAAAAATAAAAAAATAAAATAAAATTGTATTTAATAAAACTAAATCAAAATGTCTCTATTAAGCTTTTATTTTATTTTTTTAATAATGTAAATATTTAAAGTTCAAATTTTAAACTGAAATAAAATTTAAACGAATAGAAATATCTTATTTAAATATTGGGCTTCAACTATATCAACTATATTGGAACTACTACTGTGCGTCCTTAAAAAAAAAAAAAAAAAATACATATTCTCCTGTGTGATGGAAATCACGCGAGTGTCATTCCACATGCGGTTTAAAAATAGCCAATTTTTTTGCATGTGCTGAAATTCATGCGTTTTGTTTGATTTGATCCGCCATTTCTATCAAATCGTTAATTTATGAGAAAATAAATAAGAAAGAGAATGGATCAAATTTTAATTTAAATTTTTTTGCTTAAAATATTACTAGTTCTATCTAAATTAAACCAAAACAATTTTTTTAAATTTTATTTGGCAAAAGCATGCGATTTGAAATCGCCTAACTTCTTTGTACCACATCACACCTTTTATGCGCTCGTAATCACTAATTTTATGCGAAATGCTATTGTCATCACATGGAAGATTATTTTAGTTTAGGTTTTAATGAAATTATGCTGATTAATATTAGTTTTTTAGTTATTGAAACATAAAATTTCAAAATAAAAATTGTCCTCTAATACACAACATTACCCTAAAGCTAACCTATCTTTTTTATAAAACAATTTGAATTTCCCCTTTAAGGAAAGCTGCGTTTTGTTACTCCCTGAGTGTTAATGTTAACTGTTAGCAAAAAAAAACATCATTAACCCGATTTTGGAGCTTGTAAATTGCACTACGAAATTTGCACGTTTTTCTTTATAAATTAATTTTTAATCTTTTATTTGAATTTAATTTTTATATTTTTCATTTCTTGTCATTCTTATATTCATAGTTGTATTTTTGCTCATAAATTGGGAGCACTTTTATTGACGTTACGTGCATAGAAAACATTTAGAAAAAGTCCAAACATCATTGCCAATTTAGCGTTTTTTAACAACCCAAAAGTCGCATTTTTTTCTGTTAGCACTTTTTTCAAAAAAAAGGCGTTAAATTGGCGCGTTTTACTTTAGAGATATGTCGATTAGGAACATGTTTTTACGTCCCTATTAACTAATAAAAATATAATATCAGGACCTGTGTGGAACGGTAGAAAAGTATTATTTTAAGACAAATATGAGCTGAACAAAATTGTACTAGCTCATAAGGCTGGCAGAATTTTTAACAAAAGTATGTATATAAATTTTTGTCGTTTTAAAATTAATAAAGAAAAATCAATGTTGTCAAATATTTATATAGAATATTAAGGGTACTCATTTAAACACTTAAGTTTCTCATTTGTGCAATTGTGCTGATTTACGCAACCTGTTTCATGAAACCCTTCTCAAATGTTGTGCAATATTAAATAATTGAAAAATTTTGTTGAAAGCAATGATATTTATTATAATTTATAAATTTATTATAATTAACGTAACTATAATTTTTTACATTGCTTTTATTAATATTTTTTAAATATAAACAACTAATTTATATAATTAATCAGCGCAAGTTTGCGAGTCGCGCAAACTTATAAGTCCTGTGAAAATGATTTTCCATAAAATTTTTGACAGTTTATTTGCTCACATTAGACAGTTTGCAAGGGTTTTGCGCGTTTTCATGAGGACCCTAATTAACATCAAATTTTATATGTCTTACGATTTCATCACATTACGTTCTTTAAAATAATTTATATTCATTATTATATGTTCATTCCCAAGACAGATTATGAATTTCAGAATGGATTTAGGATGCAATTAAAAACTTTAAAATTTTTTCATTCATCTCGTTTTTTTTAAACTTTTTAATAATCAAATTTTAATTTGTAAATATTTCATAAAGATTTTTGGTTTCACAATAGAAGACGTTTTCTACCATAGAACATTTTTCATTATTTTTCATTAATTCTCGAATTCACCGTAAAACTAAAATGATTTTTTTCATATCATTTCGAAACGCGATTTCAGGTGTTTATCCGTTTTCCCAATCCCATTGAAACACTTTCCTATTTATTTTAGGAATTGATTTTTTTTTTTTCTGAATAAAATCGGACTGATGGTTTTGCACCAAAATTTAAAAAAAAAATCTATTTGAAAATAGCAGAGTTATGAATTTTAATTCTTGGAAAAAAGTAAATAAGGATTTTTAAATGCAATTTTAAATGCGCTTACTTCTGTAATAAAAACAGCAATTTTAAATTTGATTTGAAATATAATTCACTATTTCTGCTGAAGTTAAAATATTAAAAAAATATATATAAAAATAAATAAATATGGACCTTGTAATGTTTAGGTTGTTACTCTTAATAAAAATTATTTTTTAATTAAAAAAAAAAAAAAACGAGCTAAAAAGAGAGCTAAATTTAACCAATTCCTTTAATTTTGGATCAATTTAACGCTTTTTAGCGCGTTCTGGATTTTTCTGCGCGTTTTAGTTATAAATAGTTAACAACGCTTAGTCCAATTCTTTTAATTCGCTCAGCAAAAAAAAATACTGTCTTCATACGACTAAATTAGTTCTGAAGAAAATTCTACTAACACACAAAAGAGTTCGGTTTTTTTTTTTTGACAGCTGAACTACGTTTTTTTTTAGAAAAAGTTGGACTTCTAGTTGTTTGCTAGGAGTCCTAACGTTCTTATATTTGAATTTTGTATGAAATTACATATCTACCTAACGTTAACAACAAAGCACAACTAATATTACATAACATTTATTAAAAAATCATCTTAAAATTCAGTTAAAAAACTTAAATAAACATACAAATAAATTTATACATTATAATTTTCTCACCCCATTAACACAAAAAATAAATAAAATAACAAACAAAAAAACAAAATTTACCATATTCCCATAAAAACAAGAGAAACACAAAGGAAAGAATATAAATAACGGGTTTTCTTACAAGAAACAAATGTAAACAAAACCACTTCCAATATATTAGGAAGAAAAAAAAAACAAGAAAAATAGAATAAACAAATAAAAATTTCATATCAAGTGGCGTTTGGGGTATTAACCCTAAAAAAAGAAAAGGATTATAAAATGATTTTTTGTGTTAAAGCCATAAAACCCTTTTTTAAAAATAGAAAAAGGAAAATATTAACCGTAAAAATACATAAAACATGATGTTACAGCAATATTAGCGCATTTTATCAATATCTTAAATTTGGCATAATTGTCTTCTGGGGTATAATTTCAGGCCAATAAAAAATATTGTTTTAAAATAAAAAACAACAAATTAATAATTTATGAAATTATTTACCTGTGATTGCACTGTTGACAGGCAAAACATTCTAAATGATAGACATTAGTGCGGGCTCTCATAACCATTTCAAATGCCGGAATGACTTTACTGCAAGCAGCACAATAACCTGTATTGCCAAAAAGTCTATAAAAAGAAATATTAAATTTAACTTTAATATTTTATAGAATTTTTTATTAAAAAAATAAATTTCATTTTATTTTATTTTTTTATTTATCCCTACCTTAAATAATCTCTTTTGCATAACATTAGGTTGCCTTTAGTATACAGCGTTGAGCCCACCTCACCCAGGCGGCAATCACAACAGCCACATTTTAAACAATCCTCATGCCATAACATATCCAAAGCTCTTAATAAATAACGATCCTGTATATGTTTACCACAGCCGGCACATAACTGGCTGCCGTTATTGTTGTTATTATTGGCGGCCGCTGTTATACTATTGCCATTGGCCGTATTGGCATTGTTGCTGCTGGAATTTTGTAAATTGTTGGGACCCACATTGGGTTCAGTTTTTGTTATATCCATAGTCATCATCTAAAAAACAAAAAGAAGAATATTTGGTAAATTAGTTTTAAGGATTTAAATTAAGTAATATTTTTGTTAAATTAAAAAAAAAATATAAAATTTTATTATTTTAAAGGATTTAAATTAAATTTTTTTTAATAATTTTCTAATCCTAAATTCTTCCATTTAAAATAGTATATGGCAACTTATTTTAACGGATTCTTTTATTGAGCATTGAACAACAACCAACAAAGTTGCCACCAGAACTGATAGATTTGGTGTTTTAACCCCAAATTTGGAGAATTTTTGTTGCAAAAAAGAGTGGACATTTTGGTTTGGAGAGTGGATAATTTGTTGGGGATATCTAAAATATTTGGGGGATTTTTTCGGAGAAAGTTATAATATTGTATCCTTTGTTTAGGTAATCAAATTGGAAGTTTGGACAAAAGTATATACTTTTAAAAAATTTAAAGAGTTGCAGTGTTTTCCATTCTTATTTAAATAAGCGCCAAAATGGGATTCAAAAGTAATAAAACATTTGGGGGATATTAATGACAAATGTCAGAAAGTTGGTTGTGAATTTTCATGAAATGATCTAAACATGTCATTTGGCAATTTCTTAAGATTTCGTTTTTCTCACTTTTCGTTTCGAATTTGACTTTTTGGTAATATGATGCTTTATTTGTAAAATATATGATGTATTTCAAAAAAAATCGTTTTGGAAAATCTTATAATAAGACTCAAAATTAAATATACTTCCAAAAGAGAGCCTAATATATTTTTCAAGAATTGTTCATTTTTATACTCATATACAAACCATAGAAAAACAAAGGTTATGCACAAACAAATATATTAATATTAAAAAAATATTAATAAAATCTGTTGCATAAATTTAATCCAACATGCTGAATAATGTATAGAAATAATTCTTTTGGTTTACAAATAAATCTGAAGTTTAATACCTATATCATGTACTTATTTTTGAAAACATACATAGGTAATTATTCACCCAAAAATATATCTCTATAAAGAGAAAGCGCTAGTACTTATAAATAAATAAATAAATAAATAATATTAAAAAAATAAATAAATAATTATATTAAAAAAATAAATAAATAATTATATTGAATGATAAAATGTCTTTTGTTTGATGAGTGGGATTTTTTTTTAAATTTTGGGGTTGGCCAAAAAAGTATCTGGGAGCTCTGGTTGACACAGCAAATAAAAGTGGTAAATAAAAGCGATTTAAATTATAAATTAAAAATGTAGCAGTTTCAAGATATTTAAGATTTATATTAATTAAAAACATTAAAAATTGTATTTTTAAATAATTTTTTAAAGAAATGTAATATTATATATATTTCTTATTTTTAATTAAAACTTTGCAAAAAGAAACTCAAACTCAAAAACATTTTAAATGATAATGAAAAATCACGTAAAGGACATAAAGAAAAATATGAAAAGTTTGTAACAAAAACATTACCTCTTCTCATTCTCTAACTAAAAAAAATAAACGATTTCTCGTAAACATAAACGAATAGCCAAACATTTTAGCAAAATACTTTTAAATAACATTTACTTAAAAAAGAAATAAAACCTGTTAAAACAGCAAAATAAGGAAAAGGATAAAGACGTGAATGACCAAACAGTTAACTTGGCAGCCAACCACAGTAAACATGTTTTTTTTTATTTTTTAGAAGGGTTTAGTAGTTAAAACTACCATAAAAAACATTTAAAACAAATCACAGCAACAACAAAAACTTTAGCAAGGATATGCAATAGAAAAAATGGAGAAAAAATACATGTTCAAACGAACGATCCCTTATAAAAACAAATGAGTTGTTAGCTGTAAGCATCAGTTGGTTATTTAATAGAAAAAAAAAAAGAAAACGAGACTTTAACAAACAATTCAAATTTTTCGCCTCAGTGAAGTTGAAAAAAGAGATTTTTTTCGCAGCAACAAAAACGTGAAGAAAATTAAACCAATATTGCAAGTTTGTTAAAACTAACTCTCACTCTTAAAATCTCATAAATTTTATACAAATTAAAAAGAGATAACTGTGGGATAGTGCTTGGGAGGGAAGACACTTACTTAAACCCCACAACTTGGGCTCGTCCGGGAATTGAACCCGGGACCTCTCGCACCCGAAGCGAGAATCATACCCCTAGACCAACGAGCCGGTATTTTCTCGCCCGACTAATTGCCTCCAACAATGTCACACCACCACAAGCACTCATACCCATTTACTATTTACACATAACAACAAACACACTAAAGATAAAAAACAACAAAAATAAAAACCACTTAAAAAAACACAACACAAACCAACAACAACTACACAATGAGTCAACTGATGCTACAAGGCATGCTCTTTTATAAGTGAGAAAGAAGAGAAAAATTAAATAAAATGAGTAAGAAAATGTCTATATTTAGAAAACAAAGCAATTCTTTAAAAACGGTGGTAATAGTGTTAAGCAACAATAATAACAGCAAAATGAACACGAAAAGAATATCACATGAACTTGAGAATTCTAAAAATAAACCTAAAAGAATATTTTTGCTATAAAATAAGAAAGAACAATAAATTTTTGCACGAGGAAAAAAATAATTTGCTATATTTTTTTATTTATTTTTTTAAGAATAATTAATTATATTATTCTTAGTCTTAGACTCTTATTGGATTTTTGTCCAGCGGCATTTGGCGCCCTTTTAGCTCAGTGGTAGAGCACTGGTCTCGTAAACCAGGGGTCGTGAGTTCAAACCTCACAGAGGGCAGAACAAGTTCAACACTTTTTTTTTTTTTAAATAGAAAGATTTTATTAAAATTAAGAATTAATAACATTGATAATTAACAAATAGAAAATTAATTGGCTTTTAAAATCTGCTTAATGTTTGTTAAAAAAAAAAACAAGGACAAATGAAAGTGATAATTTAAGAAGGATTTTTCCATTTAAACAATTTTTTTGTATAATTTTGTCATCATATATTAGAATTTAGCTGATTTGGTACCCTATTTATTCCATGTTTTCTAGCTCTGATATAATATAACATCTTTTATCTTTAGTGTTCTTTAGTTGGAACAAAAAGTCAATCATTCTTCGCTCATTCGACTTTTTTCAATTTTTAAATGATCGATTTTTACAGCCGTACTCAAAAAAACTTAATACAACTTTAGTAACTATTGTTAAGCAAAATTCCTTAAAGTTGTGTTCAAAAACGATGATTCGATTAATGTACCTTTTGTAAACCATTGTTAACTTTAAATATTTTATAGTAGGTTCGACCCTACTTCAAAGCTACTTTAATATTATTTCACAAAATTGACAATATAAATGAGATAGAAAAATTGAGAATGGATGCCATAGCATACAACTAGAAGTTTATGTCTTATCCCCAAATAGCAAAATTGTATCCCCAAAAATCCCATATAACTGCTTATATTATCCCCAAAACTCCTCACTAAAATAATACCTTTATTTTAGAGATTAGTATAAACTAAATTACCTTTTTTTACTTCAATCTATTTTCTTTATAGATATGCAGGTTTTGGTAGGAAAATTTACCTAAATAGCCGACGTTGAGAAAGGAAATATTCTATGTTTTCAAAAAAAAAAAAAAAAATAGATTACATGTAAATCGTTTTAACATTTGTATCAATAAAATTTTTAAGTAAATAATTTACGTCATTTTTATAGTTAATGCAAATACCGAAGATTAAGTTTTTATGAAAGTATGATAAATCAAATTTCATTGCTTCAATTATTTTTGATATACTTTATTGAACTTTTTAATAACTAATTATAATATATAATTATTGAAGGCTTCTAAATTTTTAATTATTATTACAGCAACATTAATAGATTATCAATTGCTCAAATATTACCCTCTCAGCCAATCTGTACAATAATCATCTTGTTACAGAGATTAGTATCATATTCAGCATAACAGTTATTTTTTGTTGTCGTCATTTCCCTTCGGAATATTATGTTTTTATACCCACCACCAAAAAATGACGGGGGCTACACTGTGTTTATCATTCCGTGTGTAACATGTCGAAAAAATCATTTAAGACCCCATAAAGTATATATTAGTGTATTCCAAAAACCGACATTTTCAGAAAACCGGTTTTCGAGTTATTCGATAAATAGTTTTTTTAACCGGTTTCGGTTTTTTACGTAAAATCGTAAAAAACAGTTAACCGGTTTTTATTAAAAATAAAAACATTTAAAACTTATTTTTACTAACGAAAGAACACTTATAGCACATATCATTTGTAATTACAAGTAGTATAAAAATAAAACTTCATATCACTCTTCTGCAGCTAAAGGATAATGCTGAAGTTTTGTGTTTTTTCTTATTACGTCTGTTGCTACTCGAATCTCAAATTAGGAATTAAAAAAACTAACCTTAAAACTTTATTAGTACATAATGAAAATGAAAAATACTTTCAAATAATTAAGGGCCTGATTCAGTACAACAAGCGAATTGTTTAAAAATAAAATTTATATGTAGCTACTCCAAAAATTTTAAATTTTCATACAAATTTTATTTTTAAATAATTTGATGCTTTTAATACATAAGATCATAAATAAGTTTCAATTAGCAAATATAAAAAATGGGAAGTATAGGTTAAATTAGTAAACAAAAATAAAAGAAGGAGCATTTCATAAAAAAACCAGTTAACCGACAAAAAAAAAACCGAATTATTCAAAAATAAAAATTATTCGAAACCGGTCGGTTTTTTTAAAAAGCAAAAGCCGTTTAACCAGTTTCGGGTTTTGAATACACTAGTATATATATTTTGGGTCCTGGTATGTTTCTGAGCAGGAATCACAGGGTGTCCGTTGTAACTTCAGTTCATACTTTTCTGCTGATATCTCTTAAACAAAAGCATGACATCGAAATTTTGTAAAAATTGTTCAAGAACCAATGTAAACTCGGAAACAACGAAGGACATGGTCAGCTCACTATACCGCCCACATCTCTAAGCTTAGCCGAATATAACATCCTCACTAGTTTTTTTAATTTTTCCTAAGTTAAAAAGAAAAATTATAGAAATAAAATAAAAATTCCCAAAAATTCCTAAGACCTAATTCCTAATCGCCAAACCAAATTTTTCATTCCCATTTCCCAAAGAAATCCCAACACAACACTGGTTCTCAACTAAAATTTTTTTAAGAATTCTCTTCTTGAACAGTGAGCAACAGAATTCCACACAACGTTGCCATTATAGCACTTATAGTGCTAGATTTATATTTAGCATTTGAAAATGCATTATTTATAAAAATATGTTAAATGCTTTTTAGCACTTTTTTAAAATATTTTTGAATTTAATACTTTTTAATTTTTTAAAAGAACTTCTTAGTAAATTTTTAGTTTTAAAATGTAAGCCCTATTTTCACTTTATTTCCCAATATTACAAATAATTCTAAAGAAAAATTGTTTATAAGTTTTCATATGAACTAAAAACTAAAACTAAAAACAAGGACAACAAAAATATGAATTTTTCCTTACAAACCAATTTAGCATTGCCAGTTGCTGCTGTAGATCAATTTACTATAATTTGTTGGACGATTTAGTACTTTATCAGTTAGATCTTCTGGCAACACTGTTGCCATATCAAACAATTGGAGAATGATGTAAGAATGTTACTTTTTAGCGATTTTAGCAGCTTTTTTAAGATTATATATTTTAATTTAATTAATATGTATATATAAACATAAATATGTAATAAAGTTAAATTTGAACATGATTTAAAAAATAACATTTATAGTAAATTAATATTTAAAATTTGTTAAAGATTTTTTAAATATTCTATATAATTTTATTATTATTTCTATTCTTTTAAGGAAGAAAGATTTAATCTATCTTAACATTATTTTTTATTGGCTCATTAGTTTCAGAGTATTTCAGAAATAAGTAGCCGAAAAATAAATTTTCTTAAATTGATGTTTTTCTTTTTTTTTCTTTTTATTAAAATTATTTTTATTAAATTTATTTTTATTAATATATTGGCAACTCATAAATACAACTAAAGCTAAAGAAAACTATTTATTTAAGGGACATTCTATTTATGGGAAAATATTAATTTTATTTATGTTGCTCTAAATTTTATTTATTAAAAATTTTACTTTCTATTATAATTTATAAATCTATATTTTTTTTATTCAAACCTTTATAAAATTTTTAAAAATTTATAGGCAATTTTAGAGTTTAAAATACACGCTATTTAAAGCTCTTTGGCATTAAAGCTAATTTTTCTTTAAAAAAAAATATATTAATTGTTTATAACACATTTTATTATTTCATAATTTTCATTCAAATAATTTTCCCATATTATATTTTTCTATATAAATTATTATTATTGTTTTTTTTTTTATTGTATTTTCACCGCCAATAACTGTTCAATTACATCTTGTTAAACAATGCAATTATTCAGTTATTTGAAACCACTTTCCTACATACACATTTTTTGTGTAGTATTTTATTACCATTTTGTGGTTTTAAATATTATATTAAATAATATAATAGTACTAGCAAATAGTTATAAAAATCATCATCATAAATAAATTTTATTGTAATCATAATCCAATAATAACAGTAGCAGGCAGGAATATTTTGTTACACAATAATAAAAATGAATAAAGAGAAAAAATTTAGAAAACAATTACCAATAAATTGAGTTTGGATTTTGTCATAAATTATCCACAATTTTAAATTCATTGTATAATACAAATAAATTTGCAAATGATTTTATGACTGGCATTGTAAACAATAGAAAATGAAAGTCAGGCAACACTTACTCTCTCTCTCTTTGTTTATATGTATAAAAGGAGTGTTGTTAGTTAAACGTTTAAATATAAAATATTGTTGGGCATACATTTTTTGCAAAATACTGCAACAATTATCATATTTTAACACATTCTAACCGCATTGTAATATGCTTAGCTATAAATGGTTTTAATATTTCCTCAGTCTTTCCAATTCTTTTCAGAAATGTAAATACAAATACAGTCCGCTTGCCTGTTTTTAGAGATTATGACAAATAATTAGTTTTAATATTTTTTTTTTCCTATTTTGGTAACATAAGCTAATTTTGTAAAGAAAATGCTAGTAGTAGTAGCAGTAGTTTAAAAACTATTATGTGGACATTGAGGTTTGATAAATATCTTCCCGAACAATTGCTCGAAATGCAATTATGAAGTTTTGAATAAATAAATATTCATTTATAACAAATATTACTTTGTTTGTTAGGAAACATAGATATTTATGCAGAAAGTTTGGTAAATATGGTTTTCAATTTTAACAGGTATAGCAAAAAGCTGTAATAAATTTGGTCATTTTCTTTAAAACCTGTAATAATTATAACAGTTAAAAATTATTTCATTCCTTTTTAAAACACCCTGTTTATTTAAAAAAAATTTCAATTAAAATTTCCTATACTGTCACATGCAATTTAGAAAGTGTTTGTCTATTTTGTCAGCTAATGTTTGTCATGTGAATGGTGCAACAGAGATTCTTCATAAAAATTCAATCAAATCAATTTATGCAAATTGAATGTGTTATTGAAAACCGCGTGTAATATTATACTAGTTGATGTTGTTGCTTCACTTTTGATGGCTAAAATAAATGAATGGATGAATGTTCTAAAATGTTAGGATGGCTATGAGTTAGTTATACTCTGCTGTTGGCTATTCAATTACTAAACATTTTTCAAAACTAGAATGTTATTTTTTCGTTCTTTGGATAAGTTTTTCTTGTTTTTTAATTTTTTGTCACTATTTAATGAATTGTAACAAAAAAGTAATTTATGTATTGGCATTTAGTAATTTGCATATTATAAGTGAGTTAAAATTGAAGAAATAATTGAAAAATTTTGTCAGAAAATTTAAAATATAAAATTAATTTGTTTAAATTGTGGTTTTTGTGGGATTTTTTTAAAGGAGAAATTAGCAACATTGTAATGTTTACTACTGACAAGTCAAATAAATAAGTTACATCGTGGCCAGGTGTTGCCATATGAATGGTTTACTTAACAATGTTATAGAAAAGAAAATTGTTAAAACTTTTTAAAGATTTTAAGTAACAAATATTTAAACTTTAATGATTTTTATGTCCTCAAAGTTTCTATATTTTTATTTGTTTTTTTTTTTTTATTTAATTTTTATTTAATATTATAGAAAAATATTTAATTTTTTATTTAACTTCAAATTGAGTATTTGGTGTCTTATAAACCTTTGTAAAGAAGCGACATCTTTATATACAAATCGAATCTATTAAAATTTTACATTTCTTTACTTTTTTTATCACTTGAAATAGTTTCCTTTTTAATACATAATTTAGAAGGAATGATCATGCTTTATTAATATAAAATTAAATATTATTTATTTCTATTAAAGGATGCTTGCAACTGTATAGAGGCGCTAAGGACTGTGATTAGAGCTCCAGCAATTAAAGTTCAAATCACGTTACAACACAGGATTTGAATTACATTTTTAATGAAATTTTAAAATAAATAACTTTATTATGTAGATAATTTTTTAATAATTAGTAATTAAACATATTTGTTGTGTTCTTTTTAATATTATAATCATGTATAATTTTTTAAAATAAAATCCTTTTATTTATTTCAGAAAGATGGTTGCTGTGTTGTTTGTAGCGTTTAAAGTTCGAAAATTTTCGGTCAATTTCCTTTTAATAGAAAATTTTCATTAAATCTTTTTTTTATAGAAAATTTTCGTTAAATTTTATTTCTATAGAAATTTTTGTTTCTATAAAAAATTTTTGTTAAATTTAATTTCTATAGATAATTTTTGTTGAATTAAATTTTTATAGATAATTTTTGTTGAATTAGTGTTTTATAGATAATTTTTGTTGAATTTTCTTTTTATAAAAAATTTTCGTTCAATTTTCTTTTTGTTGAATATTTTCGTTAATTTGCCTCTTTATAGAACATTTTCGCTATTTTTTTTTTCGTTTTTTTTAGTCTTTTTTTTAATTTTTATAAAATGTTCGTTATATTTTCTTTTTATAGCAAATTCCTTTAAATTTTTGTTAAATTTCTTTAAATTCTTCAAATGGTTAAATTGACTTTTAGTTCGTGGGAGCTTGTTAAAATTGATGTGGTAAATTATGTGTCTACTTCAAAACAAAATCCCCTCATAAAAGAAACAAAAGAAAGTTAATCAAATGTTAATAGAAAGAAAACCAAGGTTAAATTTATTAATAAAACCTAAGTGACCAGATGACCAACAAAAATTAAAAAAGAAACCCTATAAAACATAAAATAAAACCTTGGCAACATATTTAAGTTTGTTTTCATTATTTTTGTACTCAAAATAAACATTAAATAATTGTTTTTATTACAATTGTTTTAAATTATTGACAGATTTTTCCTTGTTATGTCTTAAAAAGCAAGTGTTTATAAGCACTTTAAGACAATTTTGTGTGCTTTTATATATATTCTTATAAGTACCAAAAAATTACAAAAAAAAAAAAAAATATATATATATATTAGTAAAAGATGATGATAATTCGTATAAAAATGTCATAAAAAATGTGAAAAGAAATCACTGTTTTTTCCCCTGTCATGGTGTTCAAGTGTTGCCACTTCAGATGTTTATAACATTTCATAAACACTCGGTGTTATAACGGGATTTATGAGCCATTATTTATTGTTAACATGAAAATTATTGAGTACATAAGAGTAATATTATTGGGTGGGAGAGTTTGGCTCTAAGTATTTGTATGAGTGTGTGTTAATAAAAGTATAACATTCCCTATTGGTATTCTACTGATTTGTATTGTAGCAACAAACTTTGTTATGAACATCATTTGGAGCAAAAAATAGTAATAGGAGTAGAATATAGTATGTATTACTAGTAGTCAATACTCAACTTATGGTGTTGATTGGTATTTATGGTTGTTTAAGTGTTACGTACGTGTTCTCCATGCAATTGACAGTCAAACGTCAATTGTTGAGCAAATGAAAGAAGAAAGAAAGCTTGAGTGTAAAAAAGTATGTAAACAGTAAAGGAAAAAAATTATTACTCAGAAAACAAAACACCGTGTAAAATTGTTAACGCTTTTCAAGCCAGAAACATTTTTACTATGTGTGTCCATATCAAAATACGAGGGTGGCTATTAAAGAAATAGAAAAAACTACTTTTGACTGTAAATTTTTTTAGAATATTATAGCTGTGACATTAGAGTTTGTAAAATTAAAACAAAAAAAAAAAAAAAACATTTTTTTTTTGAGAGCAACGTATAAAACAAACTATATTTAATTTTTGAACAAAGTTATAATTTTTGCAAAGCTTTAAAAATTTTGTTTCGTTGTTCACTTTACAAACTTTAAATACCTATTGATTTTTCTAGATGATCGCAATAGTGTACCGTTATTAAGCAATTGAAAAATAAGAGAAAAGGAATAAACATAAGCATGCAATTTTAGATAACTTTAAATGTATGCTTATGTTTTAACTGAATTAGGAAATAAGAAATTAAATAAATATGCAAATAAAATATGAATAAATAAGGCAGTGGCGGTGGTAACACTAGCTAACCCTCGCACATTACACATATGGTGTGTGCTTTTAACAACTTTATTACAATGCTACCAGAATTGTGTTTTTTTTTTCAACGTGTTTTTTTTTCCTTTCGGTGGCTTCAAGTAAATTCTTGCCGTTTGTTGTTGAAATCCTGTTTGGTGCTCCACCCTCAGAGTTTGAAATTCTTGGTGTATGTATAGTATTGTTAAATAAATTGTAAATGTTTTTGATTTTATTGGATTTTTTTCAAACGTTTATTGGACGAGTCTTTGGTGTGGCCTGCTAGTGCCGCTGCTAAAAATGTTATGCTTTTTAAATCGTGAATGTTTTCTTTTTTTCTTGAAATTGTAAACAATTTATAGATTAGTGTTAAACAAGTTGACGGCATATTTTTTATTTTTATACATTTCTTTTATAGTTATTTTAAATAAAAAAGGAAAATAATGAGAACTAACTAAATAAGTTATATTAATAAAAAGAGGCAAGATATTTTATTACAACTTATTTTAAAATTGTTAGAAACCTGATTTTAAGCGCAAAAGGAAAATTCATTTCACTTCAATTTAGGTTATATGGAAGTGTTGCCAAAACGACGATTTACCCGCTAGATCTTGTGATAGTTTGTTGTTCTCCGCGGATACTTTCCATAAAACCGATAAGTGATTTTTCTGGTTGTATTTTTTTCAGGTGGCGGTTTCTAGCGACTTTTCCCTTAAAAGGTTTGAAACAGAAAGAAGAAAATTCAAAGACATTTTTTCCTTCTACAACTACCTAATTTATCTAAGGTATCAAGTTATCAGAAACCAGGTAATTTTATATGAAATCAACTGTTTAAATCACAATATTATTACATGAAAAAATCTGTCAAAAACTGGAGAGTTATAGTGTAATTCGATTCAAAAGGAAGAATTTTCGAGAATCAATGTATTTAAAATACAATTTCGAATGATGTACTCGTCGAATCGAAATATACAATATTTGAGATTTTGTAGTATGAAGAATTATATAGGTGATATTTATTGCAAATGTTTAGAATATAAACAAAAACAGATTACAATCTGAGCTTTGGAATACATCTACGTAGCAAGTATTGCATCCCAAAAAAAAGTTTTCCAATGTGACTGCAAATTCTGAAATGCATCCAATTTTTCAAAATGAAGATTTTAAAATAATGGATATTCATTTTTTAACATGTTTCCTACTTAAAAATTAACAATTTATCGGATTCCTTTATAAGAAATATTTTAGCGAGGAAGATCAGCTATTTTATTAAAAGTGTAGGCGGTTTCTACCGGTGTTTCAAGCACAATCTGATGGGACATAGACTTACTCTGATATACGGTCACCTTATTAATTAATAACATAACGGATATACTTGAGTATTATTCCTCTCTCTCTCTCTCTCTCTCTCTCTCTCTATCTATCTTTTGTTGCCAAAAATTTCCAAAAACAAAAATAAAATACTGAAATGTCTATAATTACAGTTAGTCACTCAATAAGTCAAATTGTTACTATTATTTTTTTAATTTGTCTGTTTCATTTACAATGAAAACAATTTAACCACAATCAAAAATTACCACAAAAAAAAACTGTTGTGCTGCCATTCAATTCATTCAATTGCCATTTATCCGTTTTGTTAATTGCTCATTATATTGCAAAAATATTGTTTAAAATTGTTTTATGATTTACTCCAAACTCCATCAACCAAGCTCTAAAGCCGGCTATAGTCAGATGGACGGACGGACAGACATATGTACATATAGACATCCATACATAGTGGTTGTTGGTGGTAGATAGATAGACAAAATACTGCTGTGAGTGTAGTGTGGAGTTACTTTTTAGCTTTAGTTATACTACTACTGCCACTGCCAGTGCTGCTTTTGGCATTATTATCGTTGAAATCTGTCAAAATCGCGTTTGTTCAATTATAAATCTGCTGACAATTACCACACAACAACAACTACTATAATAATAGCAACAATTGTAATAATGCCTTATGCATTTTTCAGCACACGGTGGCTTCACAACAACAGTAACAAAAAATAACAATATAAAAATGTCCATGTGTGATTTTATAGCAGACATATACCAACCTACCCATTCACCCAAATGTGGGTAACCTACCGAAGAGTTTGGTTTTAAAAATATGTATTTTATTAATATTCGGTTAAATTTCAAAATAATATCAAGATGTTGCCATATTTTCTTTTCAAAGAAAATTTTCGTTAAATTTTCTTTTCATAAAAAATTTTCGGTAAATTTTCTTTTCTTTGAAAATTTTCGGTAAATTTTCTTTTCATGAATATTTTCATAAAATTTTCCTTTTATAGAAAATTTTCGTAAATTTTCTTTTTATAAAAAATGGTCGCTATATTTTCTTTTTATTAAAAATGTTCACTATATTTTTTTTTATACCAAATGTTCCTTAAATTTTCTTTTTACAGAAAATTTTCGTTAAATTTTTCTATTTATAGAAAATTTTACTTAAATTTTCTTTTTATGGAAGATTTTCACTAAATTTTCTTTTTATGGAAAATTTTCGTTAAATTTTCTTTTTATGGAAAATTTTCGTTAAATTTTCTTTTTATGGAAAATTTTCGTTAAATTTTCTTTTTACTGAAAATTTTCCCTAAATTTTATATTTTTTTTTTATTAAAATTTTTGTTAAATTTTCTTCATGGAAAATTTTTTGTTAAATTTTCTTTTTAATAGAAATTTTCGTTAAATATTATTCAAAATAAATAAATAAATTTTCCTTTCTAGAGAAAAGTTTTGTTTAATTTTCGATAAATTTTCTTTCTATAAAAAATTTTCGATAAATTTTCTTTTTATAGAAAATTTTCGATAAATTCTCTTTTTATAGAAAATTTTCTTTCCTTTCGATAAATTTTCTTTTCTTTTTATAGAAAATATATCGTTAAATTTTCTTTTTATAGACAATTTTCGTTAAATTTTCTTTTTATAAAAATTTTTCGTTAAATTTTCTTTTAATATAAAATTTTCGTTAAATTGAAAATTTTGTCCAAATGGTGAGTTAAAATTATATTTACCAGCTAGTAACTCACGAAAGCTAATCGTGATTAGTCAAACTAATTGTAAATAAAGCGTACGTTGCCACTTCCTTTTACGTTCGTAGAATTTTCAGTGATAATAGTTGTATTTTTCCCATCCGGCAAAACAAATAAGAAAATATATTTCTTTATACAATTTGCCATGGTGAGTTAATTATTTCTAACTTATTTTTATTTGAAAATAATGGACGTATAAAATAACAATAGAAAATTTTAAAAATTTTAATATCAAAGGCATTGCCATATTTTCTAAGTGGTAAAGTTGCCAGATGTAAATTTTTGTTTTATAGAAAAATTTTCTTAAAATTAAAGTCGCTAAATTTTCTTATTATAAAATTTTTAGGACGAGTTTTAGCTTTAAAACTTGATATACATTTTTTAGCAACACTGGTTGTGACAGTTAAACTGTCATATGTCGCCGAGCTGAAAGATGAAATATACTAAGAAAATATTTAGTTCTCACGATTTTATGATGAACAAAAATTCAATAAATTTATTAATTTGTCAACATTAAGGCCATAATTCAATATTTTATTAGTTAGAAAAAGATAATTTAAAACAAATTTATACTTTTTAAAATCCCCTTAAACTTGCCTTTTACTTTTTCCAAATAATTCGGTTTGAAACAATTACTTCGGTTTTTCATTATTACCCATATGTAGTATTTTATATTGGTATCTGTATTTCAATACCTAGAGTGAAATAAGCATTTTTTTCTTTTTTTTATATTTCGGTTGCAGCTTTTGATAATGGTATTGGCATTTTAAGCAAGTTTGACAATGAATATGAAAAGTTAGTGTTAAATTGAAAATAACTGTTATTTATGTTAATTAATTGTTTTCAACAATTTGGCATGCAGAGCGGTATTATTTTAATTATTTTGTAATAAATATACTATAAATTTTTTTATAACAAGTGTTAATACAATTAAGGTTTTTTCTTAATTCAATTGGTAAAATTAGGTAATTGGTTAGAAAAAATACTTTCAAATTGATATAAAAAATAGTTTATTTTTAAAATTATTACTACTATTTATAAATATGAAAAGGATTTTTTAAGAGAATTTTTATATAAAGTTGAAATGTTAAGTACGTAAACATTTGTAGAATTTCAGTAAGACATTGTACTTCTTAATCTTTTATTCTCCTTTTTTAATGCAAAATTACGTTTATCACATTTGTTTAGGGTAAAATTCACCATTTTTATTTAATAAAAATGTGCTGGTAACTTTGTGTAGTAGCTGTTTTTTTATCCAACACACTTCATCTGGTAGCACTGCTAGTTAAATATCTTTTGAAAAGAAAGTTGCCCATTTTTTAATCAAAAACAAGTTAGATCACTATATTCGGCGTATTCATTATTGTTTTTTATATTTGCAGTTTGGCAACTGTAACAACCAAAATAATAATCAGCTGCTTAACTAAGATTACCTTGTATATATTGGCACTGATTTTGACGTTTGTTTCGATAAAAATTTGCCTAATGTAGACACTATGTTACCGACAGATAATAAAATTTTCCAAACTACAAAAATGTAAACACAAAATTAAAGTATCATAGTGAGCGTTTCTTCCTTAAAAAAACAACAACAAAGATAGCTTCTGATGACTACTAAATTTATATACATATGTTTATATGTAGATGCACGCTTATACAAAAAACAACAAACCAAAAAAACGTCCAAACATATATATAAAAAATGATTGTGTATATGTAAATATATATACAATCAACAACTACTGCTTGCTTATACAAAAATAACACTGAAAGTCATCGCAATGCTTTTTATATATGTTTGTTTGTGTATATTTTTAATATTTTTTTCGGATTTTTGCCTATAACTGGGTTGTTTATGGATCGATATGGTTAATTCAAAAAACGGAAAATTTAGAAAAATATTTACAACGGATTTGTACAAAAATGAACTCTGAAGCTTATATAGCTTCACAAAGTCGAAAAATGAGTTTTGACTGATATCTCAGTTACTAATGAACCGATTTTGTTCATTCCAATTTTGAACATTCCAAAAAAAAAAAAAAAAGATTCCGAATTTTCTGTGCAAAAACGAAGTCGCTAGCATATATAAGGGCTTAGAAAATTCGAAAGCAAGCACGTTTAGAGGTCTTTTCGGTTTTTTGGCGATATATCAGCCATTAATGGACCGATTTTGTTGATTTTTACTAGTACCATTCCAAGGAACATTCCTTATAAATTAATGACTGGGACTTTGTAAAAATTGATTTCAACAGACAGACGGACATCGTTATATCGATCTCCCTATAAGTATCCAGAAAATATATACTTTTTAGGGTCTTACATGAATATTGTAGAAATTAAAAGCGGATTGACAAATTTATATATATCCTTTACATCTGTGGTGAAAATATTTTTAAAGATTTGATTTTTTTTAATAAAAATATACGTTGTTAACTGATGAAGGTCCTATTTGAAATATTTAACCACTTATTAACAATTTATAAACTTAAACTTTGCAAAAATATTATTTAAATTATTTAAATGAAGAGATTTATAAAATTAGGTCTTAAAAGTATATTTTAAATCACATATTATTTAATATACCTTAAATTTCTTTTAAATTATTTATATAAAAATATTAAAAAAGTTAATTTTAATTTCTTCTCATTGCTGTAGTAATAGTTTTTCTATATTTTTCCTTCTTTTCTTTCTTCAAATGAATAGTTTTTTATAATAAATAAAAAAAACAATTATTTTTTCGTTCTGCGTTTAAATTGTTTTTTTTTAACATTGTTCTAATAACAAGTTTGTTGTTTGTTATTTAACAATTTTATTCAGATTTTTTCCACTAGCTTTGCTCTCCAGAAGCCCTTCATATGTTTGAAACAAAAAAAAAAAAAAAAAAATTCAAATAACTTTTAATGTTTCATAGGCCACATATTTTCATGATTAATACAGAAAAAGGCAACGAAAAAAAGAATAATCTTTTATAAAACCCAAAGAAAGAAATAAATAAACCAACAGCATGACTGACCATTTGACGTGACGTTTCATAACTTTTACTTAAACTCAACAAATAATAATTTACAAAAAAAAAAAAAAAAAAAAACAAAAAATCATTGTTATATAACAAAATTTAAGTCCTTATTGTTTCTACAATCCTTCAAAAATAATAAATAAAAAATCCTAAAGAATTCAATTTACATTTTTATATTCTTCGAATTAATTAACAACCTAAAAAAAGCGAACAAAATAATTTCATTTTTTATTAAAAAAGAAGAAAAACGTGTATATTTTAAATAAATACATTTGTATGTATAGGACAGTCATTCAGTTGTTTCATTTGGCCCAGTGGTTGGCGCGTTTGGATTTCCGTTTCCGTTGGTAACTTCCTTTTGGACGAGGACAAGAACATATTCATGGCTGGCAAGTCATTAAGGCTTGATCAATATTCTAGCATTACGTGGTTTCATTCTTAAAAAAAAAAAGAAAAATAAATATAAAATTGCTTGAGATTTCTGTTTTAAACCCTTTCACGTCAATTTAATCCTCTAAAAAAATGACCAAGTGTAAAATTACCATTAGACACGCTATTTTTGAACGGATATTTAGTAATAAGGGTTTGTAAGCCCACAAACAAGGTAAGCAAGAAAAAACCATTATAACACAACATTTACATATTACTCGTACATAGTTATTTCCAAAAGTCTAAGTTTTAAATCTATTTAGCGTAAGCATAACGGAAAAAAGGGAGGAGGTGGTGTTAATATGGTAATTGTTGCTTTGCTTAACTCTTTGACACATGATCATGGGGAGGTGTAGGTGTGTAATATGGCAACCCCCTAAACACAGTGGTTGATAGCACAAAAAAAATTTTAATCTTGATTTCCTACTTTAGGTTACCATTTTTTGCGATCAGTAGCACTGTGCCCCCTCTTTTCACAATTTCAAAAATATTTCTTTCATTTTCTTTTTGCCTCTCAGCATTATGTGTCACCCATTTTTGTACAAGTTGGCAATCTTGTTTTTCTTTATCTTATTAAACTCCTCTAAAACATCGTCTTTAATTTTGAGAAAATTTTTTTCATGCATGATGTGGTCAATTTTGACAGCCTATAACTCATCCTGTATTATAACAGGGTATATACAAAATTATTTTTATTAAAGCTTAGGTCCTTCGCTACAACTTCCCTATACATTTCAATGATCCGACAAAAAGTTTAGGAGTTTATTTCAATTGTTTTTTTTTTTATACTATCCTCCTCACTGTGTTACTTCTCTCCTTACCTAATTTAAAAAGTATTTCTCTCTGTCTTTGCTTATCAACGGTATGTGTTTTTGGAAAATGTTTACATAAAATGAATATAAATCTGACTAGTAGAGTGACCGGCATAAAATTTATTTATTACTTAATGTTATATTTTTATATTTTCCCATAAAACCCATAATTTTTAATGCAAAATTATTATTTTCAATCAAAAGCAACTGGTGTCATTGTTTAATCTAACCTTTGCTAATCAACAATCGTCTGGTAGCACTGTCTAAGTGTTGCCCATTTAATTTAGCAAAAAAAAAAGTTGCTAAATTTAAAAGATATAAACACGTTCAACTTTTCCCCCAACATTAAAGAAGGTGGTCACCTTAAAAAAAGCTCTTTAACAGCTGTTTAAAAAATGCGGTTGTTGTTATTATTGTCCTGTAACATTTTACTGCAAAAATGAGTAGTAGTTAGAGAATTTCAACTTCACTGAATGTCGACAACGTATGCATTTGATGTTAAAAATTTCATGTTATGTCGTTCCTGTTGTTGCATTGTGTTTGATGACCATGCAACAGTATTGCACACAAAATAGGCTTAACAAACACGAAAGCCCTTACCTCAAAACAACAAGCATACGAAACATAACAAATTTAATTATTTTTACACAATGTTGACGTGCCTCATGTCACATGTATGGTGGTAAAAAAATTTTTTATAACTAAGTATTGTAGACATAAGTATTTAAAAAATAATTTTGAATATATATATATATATATATATATATATATATATATATATATATATATATATATATATATATATATATATATCTATTAAAATTAAAAATATGTTTTGGTAACCTGGCTTCTTACACATTTTTGATGTGTAAATATTTTTTAAACTAAAAAACGATTTTCCAAATAAGCATATCTTTTATAATTTTATTATAATCTTTAGATTATTTTTAATAAAAAAAATATTTACAAGACTTTTTTCTGGTTTATTCCTTTTTATTGGCCATATTGTGTATAAAATGTGTCAATAATGTTTATAAACGATTAAATGCCCATAAAATCTGACTTGGCAGCAAAATGTTGTTGCAATTCACTTTGAGTTTACGTTAAATTAACGAACGTTTAAATTGACAATGCGTTAATGACATTTAAAACAGCAACAACAAACAAAAAACATAAAAAGACAGCAGTAAACACACATACACACATACATACAGACAAATCCCAAAGAGAAAGATGATGGAAGAACTGGGAGAGGAGTTCAAAAGAAAAAACTGGTATAAAAATAGCGGTTCAAAAAAAGGATAACAAAAACAGAAAACACTGAGAAAAAATTGTAGGAAAATTTTAAAGAAAATGTAAAGGTATAAAAACAGTGTTGCCAAATAGTTTACAATACTTTTAAATAAAAAATATTTTGTGATATGGAGAAGCTAGATATTTTAGATAGAAAACAGGAAATTTTATATATATATATATATATATATATATATATATATATATATGACCATTAAATACAAAAATACTGATTTTAGCGAATTTCATAAAAAAAAAACAGTTTGTGTCTCTGTTTGTTAAAAATAAAAAATCTTTGCAGAATTTAGATAAAAAATACCAAATTTTAGTGTTTACCATAAAAGAGGCTTTTAAATTAGCTTTTTAATACTGTCAGATGATTAAAATAGTAAATTGGCAATTTTAGCGATAAATTTTAAACTTTATTTTGATTTTACCAATTTTCCAAAGAACGTAAAGTAATATAAAAATAAACATAATAGATAGATACTTATAGCAAAAAAAAAAAGACGTTGTTATTATAAAACTATAATAAAAAGCTTGTAAACCGCCTGATTATTTAGATACAAATTAACAATTATAGCGATTTTCATTAAAAAAAATCTAATAACAATTTATTTTTGAGCGTAAGCTGTCAGATGAGTTACGACGAAAAAATAATATATATATATATATATATATATATATATATATATATATATATATATATATATATATATATACATATATATATATATATATATATATATATATATATATATATATATATATATATATATTTTTTTTTTTGGCAAATATATACGTAAGACCAAAATTGTCTTATAAAAATCTTTTTATATTTCTACACCAAGAAAGTTATTTTCCACCTTAAAAAAAAAACGATTTTTTCCAAAACCTACAAATAACCGATTTTTCCCCAAAACTTAAAAACAATTATTTTTCCAAAACTAAAAAATCGCTTTTTTGTAAATAAAAAAAAAATTGGCTTTTGGTCAATCATATCTCAATTGGGTTTAGACGCTTTTATGGGTTTTTTAAAATCACTTTTTTCGTAAAAAATCGGTTTATTTAATCGGTTTTTTTTTAACAAAAACTTTTCATAGAAGGAATGATTTTTCACCACAAATAAAAGATAGACATTCTGCAAAAAATAAAAACATCTTTTTAACAGCGATTTTCATCATAACAATAGTGTTTTCTTTAAAATAAAAAAGCGATGTTTATTCAAAATTGCTATTTTTACGTAAGAAATTGTTTTTCATCCAAAATGCAAAAAAATAAATTGCATTTTAAGCAAATAATTGAGTTTAATTGAGTCATTTAAAAGGTTTTTAAAACGATTTTTTAGCTTAAAAAATCGTTTTACAACCCAAAAAAGAATTTTACACAAAAAATTAGCCTTGAGCAAAATAGGAATTAATTTTTTTTAACCAAAAAAGAAATTTTTTAAGAAAAGCTTTTTTTTTTGTTAAAAAAAATATCGGTTTTTAATAAGAATCGACTCTAACCTTAAAAAATATTTTTGCTTAACTTTTGCAAAACAATTTTTCAGCTATGAAATGATTCTCACCCAAAAAACGATTTTATACAAAGCAAAACATACTAAATTTCCATACAGGGAAGAAATTTTTAGTACATAGAAATTTGTAAAAATTGTCAAACAGTTAAAAAAAAAAAATTAAAAATTATGACTGAAATTTATATTTGTTCATAAAATTTATATGTTTGAAAATTGTATTTTTTGAATTAAGAAGTGGTAGTGTGTGAAATTTTTATTTAAACCAAAAATTTGCGAAAATATTTTTGCAAACGAAAAACAGTCCAAAAGGAAAAATTATATGTGAACAGTGATGTTTAAGCTCATTGTGATTTTCAAAAAACAAGTCCAAAATTGATGTGTGTGAACATAATATTAGAGTCGACCTAAAAACAGTTTGACATTTCTAAAAAAAAAAATAGTTTTCCATAAAGGATAAAATCGGTATTCCGCCAAAGTTAAGTTCTAGCGTTTTTTAAAAAGATTTTTATATAAAAATTCGTTTCGATTTTTCTTTTTAAGAAAATAGTGACTTTCATATAAAACTAATAAATCGTTTCTCTCTATCGGTATTACACGAAATAAATTTTTTTTATTATTATGATTAAGTAATAGATTTTAAAATTCTTTTAAATAAAAAGCGTTTTTATATAAAAATTTTACATTCAGCAATTATGTATATATATATATATATATATATATATATATATATATATATATATATATATATATATAACAAGAAAAGCTATTTTTATTACATAAAAGCAAGCCATTATCACAAAATAAATTTCATTCGAAGGTAATTTTTATAAAAGAGCGATTTTTATTTAATAAAATGCATCTTTTTTAACTAAGAAAACCATTTCACGAAAGACATTTTTCATCAAAAAGCTAATTTTATAAATAAAGCAATATTCATGAAACAAGCTTTTGATAAAAAAAAAACGCATTTTTCAAAAAAGCGATTTTCACCAAAATCAAAAAAAATATCTATTATTAAAGAAGCGATTTTTACAAAAAAAAAATCTTACACCATAAAAACTATTTTTTCTCTATAAAATAAATCATAAACATTTTTTTAACCGTTTCAAATTTCTTTCAGTTTATTAAATTAATCGTATTTACACTGCACATTCAACTCATACTTTAGCAAAAAATAAAATGCATCACTGGGTAATGATGTGCATATGATGGTCATATTTAAATATCTATCCGTATCTTGTGGCTGAATATTTTCCTGATCTTTTTTTTCTTTTTCGTTTATAAATGAATCATTTTCATTATCAGCGGTTTACACTTTATTTACTTTATATACACATCATTTTTTCCCATTTTTTTTTTTTTTATTTTTATTTTTAGTATATGTAATAAACTTTCATGAGATTTTAAAGGTAATTTTTATTTTAATGTTAAACCGTGTGGAAACCACATACAGATTCTGTTTTACGTTTCTTTTTTCTGATGTTGGAAGCTGCATTTGGAATCTCAATTTAATTCAATTGAAAATCTTGGTGATGGGGTTTTTATTTAAATACGGATGTATTTACTTTACAACAACAATAGAAAAGGGGAGTTTGAAAATTGCACAAAAAGTCACTGATATGGAAATTATTTTACTTATATATATATATATATATTTTTTTTTTTTTTTTTTTTTTTTTTGATAAAAATTAGTTTACAAGAAAAAAAAGCAACTCTATTAATAATTGAAGAAAAACAATTTGCGCCTATTAATATCCTGGTTTGTTAGTTAAGATTATTTATTAATAAAGTGAGTTGTTGTTTAATATCTACCTTAATAAACCGCTAAAAAGTGCACTCAAGTGCATTTGCAGATTTAAAAAAAGAAAATATTAAAATAAAAGAAATTAAAAAATGAGCATAAGCAAATTTTTAAAGTAAAATGGTAGCTTTTGCTACAATTTCAAAAACTTTTTTCTTAATGAAATTGTATTTGTTTTTTTTTTTTTTTTTGCAAAAAGTTAATTGAATTTTAATATTATTACTTCGCACGCATACTTTCCATATATTTACAAATACGCTGCTGCACCGGAGTAACCATAAGAAACAAACGTACAAAAATTGATCATGTCCATGCCAAATAAGTAAAAAATAAATTAAAAAAAAAAACAACTCCGGTATAAATCACCACCACAAGTGGTAAAATACGATAATTACCCACAGTAATTGCAAAAAAAAAACCAGAACACTGTTGTATATCGCGGTGTTAAATTTACAATCATCACACATTGTTGGAAATAAATATTTGCGTGAAGAATTTAAAGCCAACAAAATTTATTGAAACTTAACCAAATATAGCTTGAGTTGCTAAGATTTTTGCGCAATTTATTTTATTTTCGTTACAAATTCAAAGCTTGATAAATATGTAACTGTTTTAATTAGTTAATTAATTACATTTCTCTTCTGTTTTGTTTGTGTTTGAGGTTTGTTAACTATGCTTTGTACCTCGTAGACAGCCCCCATTTAACAAATATAGTTATTGTATATGCATTTAGTTGGCATGTTGGGAAAACACGATTAGATTCCTTTAAATTACATTTTACTTTTCCCCACATTGTAATGCATACTTTTGTTAACATATAAGGCCATTTTCCACACTTTACGTCAATTACAAGTTAATTAAACCCAATTGAAGACGATAGAAAAAAAGAAGGAAAATAGATTGTTAAACTTTAAAATTATGGCCTAAACGATTTTCAATGGTGAACTGTTTATCAAACGCGTCGTGAGAAACTTTGCAATGATTTAGTTTAAAAAAGTTATTTAATTTCATTTTACTTTATTTAATGTAATTTAAAAATATAAATTAAAAATTAAGGTTAGGTTTATATACAGTTTTATCAAATGAGAAAACTTGACCTCGAATTTGGGATTTAAAATTTCATTTGGGTATAGATTTTCGAGAGAAGGAATTTAGGGATTTTCTATCAAATAAAGAAAGCTCGATAAATTTTCTGTAAATAATACAATTTTCATTAAATTTTCTTGTTATACAAAATTTTCGATAATTTTTTTTTTTTTTTATAGAAAATTTTCGTTCAATTGTCTCTTTATAGGAAATTTTCGATAAATTTTATTTTTATAGGAAATTTTCGGTAAATTTTCTTTTTATAGCAAATGTTCGATAAATTTTCTTTTTATAGGAAATTTTCGATAAATTTTGTTTTTATAAGAAATTTTCGATAAATTTTCTTTTTATAGGAAATTTTCAATAAATTTTCTTTTTATAGGAAATTTTCAATAAATTTTCTTTTTATAAGAAATTTTCCATAAATTTTCTTTTTATAGGAAATTTTCGATAAATTTTCTTTTTATAGGAAATTTTCAATAAATTTTCTTTTTATAGGAAATTTTTGATAAATTTTGAACAAATTTTCTTTTTATAGAAAATTTTCTATAAATTTTTTTATAGGAAATTTTTGATAAATTTTCTTTTTATAGGAAATTTTTGATAAATTTTCTTTTTATAGGAAATTTTCGATAAATTTTCTTTTTATAGGAAATTTTCAATAAATTTTCTTTTTATAGGAAATTTTCAATAAATTTTCTTTTTATAGGAAATTTTCGATAAATTTTCTTTTTATAGGAAATTTTCGATAAATTTTCTTTTTATAGGAAATTTTCGATAAATTTTCTTTTTATGGGAAATTTTCGATAAATTTTCTTTTTATAGGAAATTTTCGATAAATTTTCTTTTTATAGGAAATTTTCGATAAATTTTCTTTTTATAGGAAATTTTCGATAAATTTTCTTTTTATAGGAAATTTTCGATAAATTTTCTTTTTATAGGAAATTTTCGATAAATTTTCTTTTTATAGGAAATTTTCGATAAATTTTCTTTTTATAGGAAATTTTCGATAAATTTTCTTTTTATAAGAAATTTTCGATAAATTTTCTTTTTATAAGAAATTTTTATTATAGAAAATTTTTTTTGAATTTTTTGTTGACAATTTTCCTTAAATTTTCTTTTTACAAAAAAAAAATCGTTGACTTTTCACAGAAAATTTTCGATAAAATTTCTTTTTATAAAAGATTTTCTTCAGTTTTTATTAAAGAATAATTTCCTAATTTCCCTTAAGAAACGTAATAAGAATATTTTAAACATTTTTAAAACAAGCTGATAATTTTTTGTTCTAATTCTAATATTTATGTTATTAAAAAATTACCAGCTGTAGCACGCTTAAGGGGCACAGTGTTTAAAATTAAATGAACGTGACCAAAAACTTATTAAAAACCAACCATATGACAAAGAAATACAGCAAAGTTTTTTTTAAATAAACAAAAAAAAAATAATAAAAACAATTTGTCCATCTATTTTATTTATTTGTCTTTCAATTTCTTATAATTCTGTTTCTCTAGAAATATTTTTTGACATATTTAATAAGTTGCGT
Organism: Protocalliphora azurea; assembly: GCA_932274085.1. NCBI lineage: Eukaryota > Metazoa > Arthropoda > Insecta > Diptera > Calliphoridae > Protocalliphora > Protocalliphora azurea. The sequence goes on from OW026523.1 coordinate 133,224,257, forward strand.
TTGAGTTCACTTTAATCCTGTAACAATATCATGTTTTTGACATTTCTGTTTGTTTACGCAAATTTAAATACAAACGTTTTATAACTACATTTCCTTTAATGTCTTACACAAATGATTATACTCTTCTCAGACAAGAAAATAAAAGCAATAAAAAACAAAACAAATGTAAATAAACATTACAATTGAATGAATGCATTTCCGTTATTAAACAGACAATTCATACATACACACAAACAGATAAACAACACATACACCCAACCGAACAAAAAAATTTATATGCATACAAGAAAAGGTAAACAAAAAGTGGGTGGAAGATTTTTTTTAATAAAAAATGTAAACAGAGATTAGATTAAGCAAAGGAGAGAGGCAGAATTAATATTAGACTAAATCACTGATCACTGATTTAACTAAAACATTCGTTAAATTTATAATTTCAAGTTATTTATTTTTTATTTAAAATAATATTAAACCTCTTTTATAATAGCTCTTATTATTGTTTTGTTTACAAATTAATTATTTCCTTTATGGTATCGATAATTGTTTTAAAACCTAGGAATGTTGTTTTTCATCATCAATTATTTTATTTATTTTTTTCTTTGCTTTCATTTTACACTTTGTCTAATGCTTTGTGCCTGTGGTTCTGCTGTTTATTTTTATAAAACCATTAAACGCTAATGGCTGGTTAATTGTAATTATTGCATTATAAACGTAAGAAAAATAACTAAAAAGCAAAAAATAAAAAATACATTTGAAATGTTAAAACATCTATTTATATGGATTAAAAAGCAACTTAACGAAACACTCGAAAGAAAAACAATTAGCAAAAATATAAAAAAAGCCGGAAAAGTACTAACAACTCGTGCCGGTAATGGTTTTTTAAGGAAACTGTAGAATAAACTAATAAAGAGAAATTAAAAGAAAAAAAATTTTAAACAAAACAATAACGTTGTATATTTGTTTATTTTAATGATGGCATAAAAGCCGCAATTATATTGTTGTTCTCTTTTATCGAATAACAACATTATGTTGGTACCTATACTATATATTACTAGTCTCTTAAACCTTTTCTTTGGTCGACTTTAATGGTAAAACAAATAAACAAACATGTGAAAATTAAAACGACAAAAAATGTAAATAAACATGTTAAAAGAAAAAAGCTTTAACTCTGGGAAACGCTTAAATCGCTACGGCAAGTGGTAATAAAATTTTGATGGGAATTAAAAGAATATTATGAAGAAGAAATATGTATCGTTAGCTACGAAAAACTCTAGCTGACAGTGAGGCTTATTTGGCGTTTAAATCCTAGAACATAAATAAACGTTTAAGAAATGTTCAGATTTTTACACAATTGCTAACCTTGACCTTAAACATTCACAAATAGCCACCTTTTTAGTGATACAGTTGAGGTGAAAGTAATGAAAATATACCTCCAATATCTAATCCTCCTCTCTCACACGCCAAACAATAACGAATGCAATATTACAATGTTGCCAGATCACTTAAAAAAAACAAATACTAAAAAAATTAGCAAAAACATTAGTTTTTTTTTAATTTTAGGTTTAAATACTAATAATTTTTAATAAAAAAAATCTCTACTATGACAACACTATTATTAAGGTTCTGATTCTCTCACTTAATTAAAAGCAACAACATGAACATTAACATCAAAAAAAAAAACAAAAAAATTAAAAAAAATATTAAATGAAATGCAAGACATCATTAAACAGAAAACAATTACGAAACTCATTGAAGCCAATTATTGCATTGAGTAAAAGGATAGACAAACAGACAGACAAAAAATAATACTGAAAACTGTGTTTGGGCTGTAGCTAATAAAGCTGCTGCAACCAGCAACAACAAATAATACATGTCAGAACAGCAAAAAGAAAAAAGTGCAAAACTAACGCACATGTTGCAAGTTCTTCGTTGCTGATTTTTTTTTTTTTTTTTGTATGCACCATACAATTTAGGCCTGAATAACATGAAAGGAAAAAAACTTCATTTAATGAAATAAGGGCAACAATTGCTACGTTAATGAAGCTAAAAATGTTATAAAACACACACATAAACAGTAACACTAAGTAGCATATACAAAAAACAATTCAAGAGTAGCAGCAACAAAAAAACCTCAAGAATTTTACTGACACTCAAATGGAGCACAATTGCTACAAGCTTGTACGACTTCATATACAGACGAAGCAGTGTGTGTATTTTTTTAAGAGAAGGAGTTCCCATTTTCAGGCATTATTCTTATTTTTGTTGCTTTTACGAGAACAGTATGAAAAAGTTACTATTAAAAGGTTGCCATTTTTTTATTTTCTAAAAATACATTTATTTATGCAGCGTGCGGTCACAATAAGCTATTTTTTTTTTTTTTTTTTTTTTTTTGCAAAATTCTCAGACCATAGCAAAGAGAGAACAAATCTGGAACTTCTTATTTGAAAATTTTCGATAAATTTTCTTTCTATATAGAAAATTTTCGATAAATTTTCTTTCTATATAGAAAATTTTCGATAAATTTTCTTTCTATATAGAAAATTTTCGATAAATTTTCTTTCTATATAGAAAATTTTCGATAAATTTTATTTCTATATAGAAAATTTTCGATAAATTTTCTTTCTATATAGAAAATTTTCGATAAATTTTCTTTCTATATAGAAAATTTTCGATAAATTTTCTTTCTATATAGAAAATTTTCGATAAATTTTCTTTCTATATAGAAAATTTTCGATAAATTTTCTTTCAATATAGAAAATTTTCGATAAATTTTCTTTCTATATAGAAAATTTTCGATAAATTTTCTATCTATATAGAAAATTTTCGATAATTTTTCTTTTTATAGAAAATTTTCGATACATTTTCTTTTTATAGAATATTTTCGATAAATTTTCTTTTTATAGAATATTTTCGATAAATTTTCCGTTCATAGAAATTTTTCGATAAATTTTCCGTTTATAGAAAATTTTTCGATAAATTTTATTTTTATAGAAAATTTTTCGATAAATTTTATTTTTATAGAAAATTTTTCGATAAATTTTATTTTTATAGAAAATTTTAGATAAATTTTCTTTTTATTATTTATTTTCGTTAATTTTTTTTTTATTGGAAATTTTCGTTAAATTTTCTTTTATTGGAAATTTTCGTTAAAATTTCTTTTTATAGGAAATTTTCGTTAAAATTTCTTTGTATAGGAAATTTTCGTTAAAATTTCTTTTTATAGGAAATTTTCGTTAAAATTTCTTTTTATAGGAAATTTTCGTTAAATTTTCTTTTTATTGGAAATTTTCGTTAATTTCTTTTTATAGATATTTTTTTCCAAATAATAAAAAAAAATAGTTGTTTGTTTTAGGGTTGATATTATTTTAGTAACACAAAAGTTCCAAAGAACTAAATCCAAAGAAAAAATTAATATAAAAAATTTTCGATAAATTTTCTTTCTATATAGAAAATTTTCGATAAATTTGCTTTCTATATAGAAAATTTTCGATAAATTTTCTTTCTATATAGAAAATTTTCGATAAATTTTCTTTCTATATAGAAAATTTTCGATAAATTTTCTTTCTATATAGAAAATTTTCGATAAATTTTCTTTCTATATAGAAAATTTTCGATAAATTTTCTTTCTATATAGAAAATTTTCGATAAATTTTCTTTCTATATAGAAAATTTTCGATAAATTTTCTTTCTATATAGAAAATTTTCGATAAATTTTCTTTCTATATAGAAAATTTTCGATAAATTTTCTTTCTATATAGAAAATTTTCGATAAATTTTCTTTCTATATAGAAAATTTTCGATAAATTTTCTTTCTATATAGAAAATTTTCGATAAATTTTCTTTCTATACAGAAAATTTTAGATAAAATTTCCTTCTATATAGAAAATTTTCGATAAATTTTCTTTCTATATAGAAAATTTTCGATAAATTTTCTTTCTATATAGAAAATTTTCGATAAATTTTCTTTCTATATAGAAAATTTTCAATAAATTTTCTTTCTATATAGAAAATTTTCAATAAATTTTCTTTCTATATAGAAAATTTTCAATTAATTTTCTTTCTATATAGAAAATTTTCAATAAATTTTCTTTCTATATAGAAAATTTTCAATTAATTTTCTTTCTATATAGAAAATTTTCAATAAATTTTCTTTCTATATAGAAAATTTTCAATAAATTTTCTTTCGATATAGAAAATTTTCGATAAATTTTCTGTTCATAGAAATTTTTCGATAAATTTTCCGTTCATAGAAATTTTTCGATAAATTTTCCGTTTATAGAAAATTTTTCCATAAATTTTATTTTTATAGAAAATTTTTCGATAAATTTTATTTTTATAGAAAATTTTAGATAAATTTTCTTTTTATTATTTATTTTCGTTAATTTTTTTTTTTTTTTTTATTGGAAATTTTCGTTAATATTTTTTTTATTGGAAATTTTCGTTAATTTTTTTTTTATTGAAAATTTTCGTTAAATTTTCTTTTATTGGAAATTTTCGTTAAAATTTCTTTTTATAGGAAATTTTCGTTAAAATTTCTTTTTATAGGAAATGTTCGTTAAAATTTCTTTGTATAGGAAATTTTCGTTAAAATTTCTTTTTATAGGAAATTTTCGTTAACATTTCTTTTTATAGGATATTTTCGTTAAATTTTCTTTTTATTGGAAATTTTCGTTAATTTCTTTTTATAGATATTTTTTTACAAATAATAAAAAAAAATAGTCGTTTGTTTTAGGGTTGATTTTATTTTAGTAACACAAAAGTTCCAAAGAACTAAATCGTTTAATATAGCGAACTCGAAAATAACGTTGCCAGATGGCAAAATCACATTTCGCTTTAAGACAGAAAAGTGTTTCCAAAAATTATAATTATTTAAACATTTGAACATATTTCTTGAAACCCGTTTTAAGATTAACCTCGTATTGCAACATAGTAAATGTGCTTGTGAGATAAATTATTGTTTACAATGATATTTGTTACTTATTTATATTTTATTTATTTTTTTATTTAGTTGTGTACTTACATAGTTGACAATTGGCAATTATGTCTTTATGTGGAGCATATTTGCAGCATTAACAATAACAAGCGATTCTAATGAATGTTAAACATACAAATATGTATGTGTTTTTTTTTATTTCATTAATTGAACAGTTTTTTTTTTTTTTTTTTTTTTTTGTAAATATGCCATTAGGAATAGAAAAAAAAAAACGGGAAAAGAACAAGCTAAAATTAATAAAAGTTGACAAACAATAACATGGTATATTTGAAAGATGCTGATTGGCAACTCACGGAATGGAAAAAACTATATATACTTTATAAGGTAAATGAAAGAAAATAATGGGTGTAGTAGGATTTTTAATAACATTTCAGAGAAATAAAATTGTATTTTTTATATTATGGCAATTCCTTTAATAAACTGAACATCAGTTAGATATTTGAAGTAATTACATTATAAAGAGATTTTTTGTCTTATAAAAATAATTTAAAATTACTGAAAACAATTACTTAAATACTATGTTCTATAATTGATATTTATATCTAAACAGTTAATGTTAAATTGTTAAAATTTTTGTTTTGTTATCAATTAAATTTCTTTAATTCTCAGCTGGAATAGAAAATTTTGCTATAAAATTTTCCTTATGCTATTCAATTGAATTTCTTTCTTAATTAAAAAAAAAATCTAGCATTTTTTCTTCAATTTAATTTGTTAAATACAAGTGATCATGTTTTATATTTTTTTTTACACGATCATTTAACTTATGTCTAATAGCACAGCTTTATGTGCCTGTCTGCCCGTTTGCCTTTCGGTGTTTTGCTTAATGCGACATTTCTCTTTGTTGTTGTGCCAAATGACACTAGAGCGGCAATTAATTTGAATCAAAACAACACAACAAATGGCAATCAAGAAAATCGTATTTATGCGAAGAAAGAAATTACAGAATCAATTAAAAACATTTAAATGATTTTCAATTAATAATGATTGACAAAGTTAAAATTAAAATATACAAAAAAAATTTAAATATCAGGGTAAATAATTTTAAAAAGACTTACAAAGTTGCCGTCATAGAATAAAACTAGAAATTTAATTGAGAGGCAGTTGAAACTAAATTTTCAAAAAATTTACTCATTTTTTTCAAAAGACAAAAACAAAATATATGTGACTACATTTATTTTGTTGTTACATTAATTAGGTTTTTGACAATAGAATTAGGTTTTGTCTCTCATATAAACTTATAGTTCTATAAATTATAGTTATACATATATATTCTGTGGTTGCCATATTAATTAAAAATTTGGTGTTTTATATAAAGATTTCTATAGTTTACCGGATTAATAATTGGGGGAAAAAAATAGATTAACTTTTCTACGCTTATACACAGTTCTTATTTGCAAAAAAAGGTGTAAAATGTTGGCATTTTTTTCTTAATTTTTTGTGTTTTTGAAAATCTGACAAAATATTAAAAAATATTATGGAAAAAAGAAAATTATTTATAAAAGAAAAAAAGTTTTTTTTATTTACCATCTACTATCGGCGTATAAAGAGTGAGTTTAGTACTCACAAATTTATTTGTAAATAAAAAGTGTGTACAAACACAAATACTTAGTGTATTAAGGAAATTTTAATAATTTAAACAAACTTAAGTTTGTTTCCTTTACAAACTTCTTAACCTTAAGAGAAATGAAAATTTATCGCATATTTCGTATAAAAGGAAAAGTTTTCGAAATTTTCCTATAAAAGGAAAATTTATTGGAAATTTCATATAAAAAAAGAAAATTTATCGCATATTTCGTATAAAAAGAAAATTTATCGAAAATAACCTATAAAAAGGTAATTTATCGAAAATTTCGTATAAAAAGAAAAATTATCGAAATTTTCTTATAAAATCAAAATTTATCGAACATTTCGTATATATATTTCGTATATATATAGAAAGAAAATTTACCCAAATTTCCTGCAAAAATTTCGAAAATTTCCTGTAAAAATTTATCGAACATTTTAAATAAAAAGAAAATTTATCGAAAAATTTCTATAAAAAGAAAACATCTAAAATTTTAATTAAAAGCTGCTTGTCGATAATTTTCTATAAAAAAAAAAAATTTCCTATAAACAGAAAATTTTCTATAAAAAGAAAATTTATGAAAAATTTCCTATAAAAATAAAAAGTACAGCAAATTTAGTAGGAAGAAACTTTACTGAAATTGTTCTACGCAAGAAAATTTTCTATGAAAAAAAATTTCCCATATTGTACAAAAATAGCCAATTTATTTTCTCAGAAATCTGTCCCCATGTAAAAATTAAAATCCATAAATAAAATTCATAGTTTGTAGACAATTCACTTTGCCTGGCTACGTTTATTTTCATATGACATTGAGTTTTTTGAAAATCTAAAGCAAAAAATCCTCTCTCACGAATATATTTCTCCCAGTGAAAGTTAAAATTCCCAATTTGAGAACAAAACTCCGCATCTGGTTACACTAAAGAACAACAAAGTGAATATAATAATGTTGCCACACAATTTTCAAGAAATAAATAGAAAAGGGCAAAAAAAACTTAATTCATATAGTTTTTATCACCAAAATCCCAAGTCATAAAGAAAGACATTTTTTCTATTTAACAAAGTTTGTCCCCAAATGAAAGTTTAAATGCCGAATTTGAGGTTAAGGGAACTGACAACACTGAACAACCACAAAAGGAGTGTTACCAGATTATTTTCAAACAAAAAAAAAAGAGCAAAAATATTAAAAACAAAAATCTTGGAAATTTTAATTCAAACCTCATCACTACAAAACCCCATATGTTTACATGTCAATATTATTCGCAATTATTCACTAGGAATCTTACAAATTAAAATTGTCAATTAAATTAAGCTTAATGAAACCAAAATATTTAGAAAAAAATCTATAAATACCAGCAAGAAAAAAAATATTTATTAAAAGACAGGTTTTCTCGATTACTTTTGTAATTTTGTAATAAATCCAATTACTGAATTGCGGCAAAACAAAAAACTAGTTTAAGCCAAGTTTAATTAATAAAAAAAAAAAAAAATAGATAATTATTCTTAACTAGTTACAGACACAGGCAAACATAGTTCAAGACTTAACAAACATTTTTTCTAGCTGTTTTTGCAACTTTACTTAATGACAAATTACTTTAGTAATTTACGGTTTTTGTTAATAAATTGTTTATAGTTTTTTTTTTTTTTTTATTATTTATCTAATATTATTACTTTTTGAAAAAGTGTGTTTGCTCAAACGGTTGTTTGTAATTATATTGTATTAACAAAAAGAAATGAAAAATCTCAGTAAATATAATTTTATGATTAATAATAATTTTGTATTTTTTCTGCCTTAAATTATATTTTACTCGTATTATGCTGCTGCTATAGTATGTAAGACGGTATTTTTCTTTTCATTTGAAATTTCTTGGTGATACGGCAGCAACTAATTAAAAATTAACAACGATATCGACAACAAAACCAACATGATAATTACAGATTTTTTTAATTAACAGACCAAAAGTAAATGAATAACTGAATGAATGAATTGCAACAAACAAGTTGAAAGAAAAACGGCAAAAATAAAAATAAAACATAAAAGTCAACATGCGACAAGGTGGTTGGTTGCTTACTTTACTTGCTGCTGTTTTCATATGATATTCTTTTATATATATATATATCTTTTATATTTTTGCAACTTTTTGTGTTGTTCTCATTTTATATTTTTAATTACTTGTATCATGATTCCCTTTTTTCATTATTACTATTACATATTAATGATCTTGTTTTTTTATTACATTTTTAAAATTGTAAGTACTTGTAGATAAAAAAAGTCAGTAGTCAGTCAAGAGCGTTTTCTTTCATTTTTTAAGAATAATTCTTAAGTTATACAGTTAACAATCATATTCAGTACAATCTTATGAGTAATGCTGCTAATTAAGTTTTTTTTTAAATAGTTAATTAGGGTTTTAATTAATACTATTTGGGTTTTAAATTAAACTTATCTTTATTTATTTACATTAAGTTTTAAAATAGGAGAAATGTTATTTCATAATTTTAAACATCTTGCAATTGGTACATTTATAGCACAGTCAGTTCTATTAAAAGCATCATTAGGTCTCCTGGTGGATTATAAAAATTGACATAATCGTTCAAATTAGAACAGGTTACTTGACCAGACAAAATATTATAAACAAACATGATACAACTTTAAGATCTACCGTCATGTAATGTCTGAAGACCAAATAACTTTCTCCTACCATCATAAGAGGGAACATTAGGTCATAATAATAATTAAAAGGTCATTTTTGTAAACATTTTTTGAATGTGCGCTAAACGATCCGATTCTTTTTCATAAAATTGCATTGTTTTAATTGCATTAATGCTTAACAAAAATAATTCTAAGAATATTAAATAAATAATTAGTAAATAAACAAAAAGATTTAATTTCATATGTAGAGGTTTTTTTTGGCAATAATGGTTTACCTTTCAAATCTAATATTTTTTTTTTTTATATACACTTCAAAGGTGTTACCAACAAATTCCTTCTAAATATTGCCAACTCTTGCTAACTCTCTTTCTCACTTCAATAGACCAGTGTGGCCATATTTTAAAAACTATAATAAATATATGGGCCTGTGTCAAACGGTGGGAAAGTTCTATGGTAAAAAAATATTCTCTCTATAGTAAGAAAAATTTTTATTTCTGCTGTTTGAAATGAAAGCTTTGTAAAATATTGACAAATTAAATTTGTATTATTAAAAAATAAATGTACAAACAGAAAAAAAAAAATAAAAAATAAAAGAAAAAAACACAAAATATTTTGTTTCAATTTCAAATACTTTTAGTAAGCAAAACTTCTCTTTGGGGTCATTTTATGTGCATGTCCATATAATATATAAATAAATTCTTAAAATTAAATAAAAAATTTTTAAATATATACTCGTATATATATATACACTGCCTGCCACTTGAATAAGGAATAATATTTTTTTTAACTTTAATTAAGTATATCTCCTAAACTAAAGTTCAGAAGGAAATAATTTTTTGCATAACCAAATTTCAAAGTGTTGGCTTTAGTTCCCTGAAGAAATAAAAAATATACATATTTTGTTATACTAAAATTATGCATTTATTTAAAGACATGTATTTCTGTGGTACTATTCCGTGTGTTATTATTATTATTATTATTATTATTATTATTATTATTATTATTATTGTTATTATTGTTATTATTATCATTATTATTATTATTATTATTATTATTATTATTATTGTTATTATTATTATTATTATTATTATTATTATTATTATTATTATTATTATTATTATTTTTAATATTATTATTATTATTATGTAAAATTATGTGTGTTTTTGTTTTAAGTGAATTTAAAAATTAAAGATCGAATTTTTATATACATTTATTTATATTTCAGTTAATGCATTGTTTTGCGCCAATACCTTAAAACTTTTGGCGTTAAATTTGAATTTAATGTGATAAGTTTTCTAATACGGTGATTTATAAAATTCTATTTCAATACTTTTTAATTAAAATAACGTAACATTGAATATTTCTATCACGAGCAAACACTTCAAATTTCCGGTGATTTACAAAATACGAAATGCGTAAAAGTGTGGTGATTTATAAAATAAGGGCATTAATTTATTTTATAAAAGTAACTTTTAACAATATTTTAACTCATTACCTTTAAAATTAAACAAAATTGCCCTATTCACCTCAAAGGCCTCAAAGGGTTGCCCATAATTTCCTTCTAAATATTGCCAACTCTTCCCTTTTGTTCTCTCACTAACCTCAATACACCACTAAACTTGACAGTTGTTACAAATTTATTTACAATGTTTAGCAAATGTTTAAAAAAGGAAACATCGAAAAAAAAAAAAAACACAAACAATGTAAGATATTTTAATTAAATTGGTTTTTATCTGTTTAGAGTTTGTGTTTTTTCTCCGTACTCAAGTCAAGTCACATTAAAAAAATAATAAAATGTTAAGAATTTTCATATGAAAACTTTTTGAGGTAAATTAAGTTTAAATCATCATATCCTGATCTCATTTATTTCACTTATTTTTTCTCAGTTTTAATTTTAAATTGTAACAACAATTTCCTTCTTTAAACTGACATTTACTGGTTTATTTTGTTATTATTGGAATGATATGGTTTGCTAGAGCAGTAATGGTTAAGGTGCGCAAACATTAACAACAAAAACAACAAATAAGAAGTAGCAATTTGCTAATTTTTTTTTGTTTTATTACAATACAAAGCCAGAGAAGATGAAGACGATCTAAAAAGAAACTCATACGAAATGAGCATTTTATATGTAATTAGTGAAGACACATTACTTTTGCCCCGTTTTTTTAAGGCTACCAGCAGTAAGTAAATGGTAGGTAGTTCTACTTCATCATTATTATTATCATCGTCATCTCCATAATCATCATTATTACGTTCTGCTTCTTTTGGTTCGTTTATGTCACTTGAGGAATTTTAATGATCTCCAATTGTGTGCAGTTTCTGTTGCTGCTGCTATTTTAGCTTTAGCTCTTGTTGTGTGTAGGAAGAAGCTATAATGACATTGATGTTTTGCTCGCGATTTTTTTTCTTAAGTTTTATTCGTTTAGTTATATAAAGTCTTGTTTGTTACAAAAAAAAAATCATATGTTTTGTTTTCTTTTAGTAAGGGATAATGTTTGCAAGTAAGACAAACGATTTATATTTGTATTATGATGTTAAGAAAAAACAGAACATACAATTGACACCATGGGCAGTTATTAATATTTATTTTGTAACAAAAAATTGATTACAGCTTTTGAAGGCTTCAATCATCTGGCAGATGTCAAAATTAATAAATAAGGCGGTTTTAGAAACTGTAATTGGCCACACTGTTGATTGTGGATTAGACTATAGACTAAACTATAAACTAGACTATAGAGTAAACTATAGAATCCACTATCGACTGCACTACAAAGTAAAGTAAATACTAAACTATAGACTACACTATATTATAGGCAAGACTGTTATAGACTAGACCATAGACTAAATTATAGACTATGTTATAGGTAAAACTATAGGTCAGACTATAGACTAAATTATAGACTAAAATGTAACTATAGACCACACTATAGCTCAGACTATAGGCCAGACCATAGACTAGAATAGAATATACTCCAGGCTATAGAAAAGGCTATAAAATAGACCATAGCGCAGATTATAGGCTAAACTATAGTCTAGGCAATCAACCAGACCATACACTAGATTGTAAACCATACTATAGACTGAACTGCAAACAAAAGACCTAACTCTGGACTATTTATAAACAAGACAATAGACCAAACTATATACAAGACTATAGACTAGACTATAGACTAGACTATAAACTAGACTATAGACTAGGCTAAATACTATACTAGAGACTATACTCTAGGCTATTCTATAGACTAGACTATAGGCTATTCTGTAGACTAGACTATAGGCTATTCTGTAGACTAGACTATAGGCTATTCTATAGACTATATACTAGACTACAGATTATACTATAGACTAGCCTACGAACTGGACTATAGACTACACTATAGAATAGACTATAGACTAAACTATAGTCTAAACTATAGACTATAATAGACTATACCCATGGCTATAAACAAGACTGTAGACTAGACTGTAGATTAAAATATAGACTAAGCTATAGATTAAACTACAGACTAGATTATAAATTAAAGTATAACTCATTACACCCCAAAATGAAAACAAGTTTATAAGCAAAACTATTGCCAAAATTATAGACCAGACTTTAGACTAATCTGTACACTAAAATATACCTGCTATATCCCATGCTATAAGCCAGACTATTGCATAGACAATAGTCCACATTATATACTAAACTATATATACTAAACTATATATATAAATTAGACTACAGTTTAAATTATACACTAAACTATAGACTGGACTGAACGGAACTTATTTAACTTTTTTACCCTACCAACCCCATGGTGCAATCTACAAGGATTTCAATTTCAATTTTTTTTTTTTTTTTTATCTTCAATTCTTACGCTTTAGCACAAATCGTAAAATAACAAAGTGCTTAATGAGTTTAAAAATGTTTGTTTAAAGTCAGATTAGTTTCCTATTTAAGTTGATGTCAACAGTATTAGCAGGTTGTTGCTGTTATTGCATATATTCTAAAACTCATTAAAACTATTCAAGTGTATTTTTTGCATTAATAAGAGTGTGTGATTTTTTTTTTTTTTCTTATAATACAGAATAATGATCAATTTTATGGCTATGCAAAAAACAATTAAAATATTTAATTTGCATCATTCTACATAGCAAGAATAGCAACAACAACAAATTCTACATAAGAAAAGAAATATAAACTTATAAATTAATTAAAAGATTTGCCATCGTTGGCAGTTGAGATTTTTTGCACATATTCAACGTACATACATTTTTATTTTTTATTTATATTTTTTTCATATAATTAAAATAGAAAAACTAACTAATTAGCGTTTTTTTTTTTTTTTTTTTTTTGTAAATGTTGTTAAAAAGCGCACGACTTGCAAACGATCGAGTAAGTCCGACCACTGTGTCATACACATTGCAAACACACATCCACACATACATATTCTTAATGGTTGTCAGTTTGTGTGTCAGTCTTTGCATTTGTCTGTCTTTTTTGTGACTCTCTGCCTACGTTTGGCGTTAAGTGTAGTATTTTTTCATTAAAATAATTTTAATTAAAATGTTTTTATATTTATTTTCTCTTTTTCTTTTCATTTGTATTGGTATGTATGTGTATGTACGATTATACAACTAAAGTAGAGGCAGAAAATAATAAAAAAAATGCACAACCACGGCAAGAGATTGATTTATTAATTCATCGAAGAAAAACATATTAATGGGAGTTGCCAGATTAAGGAAATATTTAAGCAGATAAAATGTGTAAAGACACTACTGTGGAACATAATGTATAATGAAGTTCTTACTCTTAATATCCCGGAAGAAGCAAATATAATAGGGCTTGCTGATGATATTGCTGTAACAGTTTCGGAAGACACATAGATGTAGTCGAATTGATCTCAAACGAGGTGGTATGGATCATAAAAAACTGGATGAAAAAGCGAGAAAATACCTATAAAGACATCAGTAGGAGAAGTTATCTAAATTGCCTTGAAGTTATAATCGATGCGAGTATTAATTTCAAAGCACATATTGACTACGTTTCCAATAAGGCTTCAAACGTCCGAGCAGCTCTTGAAAGAATCATGACGAATATAGGTGGACCTACGCAGGACAAGAGAAAGATTATATCCACAGTGGTTAGTTCAGTGATTCTCTACGCTTCACCTATATGGTAAAGAGCTCCGAAAATAAAATGCACAGCCAGGAAATTGGACCCACACACATATAAGTATGCTCGAGAGAGAAGTGTCAATAAGACAATGGTAGTGTAGATGAGAAAATAGCCGCAAAGGAAGGTGGACTTCCAAGCTAATTCCAAGAATATAAATACGGTTAAATCGGAAACATGGTGAAGTGAACTATCAAGAAGGACCTTCAAGCTAATTCCAAGAATAGATATATGGTTAAATCGAAAACATGGTGAAGTGAACTACAGAAGCTATCTGTATAAATTTAGGCCGGATGACACCCCTGAGTGCTCTCGCTGCCTAAACCAAGAATACTCTGAACGCATCATCTTTTATTGTCCACGTTTCTCGCAAGATCGACAGAAGGCAGTAGAAGTAATTGGGAAACAACTAAAATATTGTTCATATCATACTCAATAAGATGGAATACTAGAAGATAATATGTAAAATGTGTCAACGACAAACTAAGAATCGAGGAGAAACTGCGAAGAGACTCACAAGTAACAGCCGTAAACGCCGTCCACTCCTGCGATGAAATATCCAAACCGACAGTTCCCCAGAGAGTATGGATGACGAACGAAGGTGGTGTTTTTAGTCGGTAAAAATTCAACATAACCCGTAGCTAGTACCAAACTGCGAGTAATGAAAAAAAGACTAGACTATATACCATATATATAGACTACACTATGTACGTGACTTTAAACTAGACTATATTTTAGACTATAGACTAAATTTATGAATAGTTAAGATATTAAACTAGACTATAGTTCTCACAAGCAACAGGTTTACGACCCCTTTGAGATAATACAAATCAAGAACGACCCACCACAATATTTGTTAACATGAAGTCAAAGATTTGAGATATGATTTAAATGTTTGAAATGAAGTATTTTTTGCTAACAATGTTTCAACATAGACGTTATTAAATAAAAGTTTTAAGTCATTTTCATATTCTATTTACATATATTACAAAAGGCGGTAACTATTTATAATTCGGGTGAAAAATTCATTACCTTTATATGGCGATGTACCCGAATTCATGGGTACCCATTACTTATTTTAAACAATAAAATACTACAAAACTACGAAATTGCTAAAAAAAAAAAAAACAACAAGTTTGCTCAACTGAGATTTGAACCCAGGCAAAAATCTTATTTAATGATTTAAAGACTACGGTCTTACTTTCTATGCCACGCATACGTTAAATTTGTGTGCGTTGTTAATGCTAATAGAAATTCAAATAATTTTCTAAAAAAAAGAATATGGGTTTAGTTTGAGGTAGAACCGGCAACCTTCTGAGTGCTACGCAGTTACTCTAGCAAACTGAGCCATTGCAGAACTAAATGAAATTGTTATTTACTGGCAATTAGATATTCCAATACTCAAAGAAGTGAGAAAAATAACACATTAGCAGGTAATGAATCTAGTAATTAATAATCATTAACAAAAGGCAACAAATTTTTGCTGGTATTAAGCATGTAAGATTCAGTGCAATTTTTAAAATAAGAGAAACAAGCTATTTGCTTTAATAACATTAATTCCTTATAAGAAATATATAAACCTACAACTAAGTAAGCCCTGTGCCAGTATTAGTCAGAAAGTGTTGTCCAAATTTTTCTGTATTTTGTAGTTTTTCTGACAATTTCTGTCAGAAATTCTGTAAATCTGACTAATGCTATAACAAAGCTATAGATCTATATTTCTAAGTATGAGCGTCACATTTAAAATATCTAAATTTAAAAATTAGGTTTAACACAATTTTTATAATGAATATATTTTTTTAATTTGAGAATAAATTTCTAAATTTATTTACGAAGTTTTTATTTATTCTCAAGACATTGACATTTGAGAAGATGTTTAATTATATATTTCAATTTGAGATAAAGATTTCGTTAAAAAATAATAACAAAATAAAGAAAAAGAAAACGTGATTAAATAATGTCTGCCTAGCTGTCCTGTTTTCCATTTGGAATGAAGGGTCACACATTTTAAGTCACAAAATATAAGTATAACCAAAAACAGAATGTTTCCGCTAAAGTGTGAAGATCGACGTATAACTGAATTAATTTCTCAACTAGATATAATTACAATTTAGTATAGATTCGGCCTCTATATTTTACTAAATTTCAATTTTTTTTGTTTTTGTTTTTTTTTTTTTTTTTTGTGAGAACATAAAAAGAAGTGAATTTTTAATATTAATCTTTAAATAAAAAAAAAAAAGATTTTAAAATGTTTGTATGAACCCGTTTTGGGTCGCGGACCCACATTTGAGCATCGCGACCCAATCTATATATAGACTATGGACTACGCTATACACTGTTGTCTAGACTATAGTTTAGTTTATAGTCAAGACTATACTAAGTTTTTATTTTTTAATAAAAATTTTTCTAATATTTAAGAGCTTTATTATTCTTTTTTATTCTATGATATGGCATCCCTGTTCATAACACATCATAAACAAACTACTAGCAGTAATAATAATGAAAAATACAAAACAACCCACCTCACCATATCAACAACAACAATGTAAGAATATAATTTTGGTGGTGATGATGTCGTTGTTGTTATTATGGATTTACCGAGACACACCAAGCAAGTGAGGTGTGATCACACCAAAAAAAAATTATTCATATTAATATTTAACTTTGTATTTTTTTTTTTTTTTTTTGTGGCAAGAAATAAATTTAAAACAACATAAAAATTACTAATTAAAAATAAATTAAGAAAAAACTAAAATAAAATTGAATTTAATAATACAATCACATTTTAACTAACAATATTTCAATATAAACCAAAAGAAAATAAAAATTTTAATTAATTAATAGCAAAAAATAAATGTTAGCAGACAACAACAAAATAAAGCTTAATTAAATGCAGTTTATTAATAAATAATTGTTTAATATTTGCAACTAGCTAGTTCAATTAATGAATTAAAAAAAACTATTACTAATATTAATAAGTAAACAAACTTGTATGCAATTATTTTTTTTTTTCCAATTGCAAAGAAACTTGCGGCCAGCCAGCCAGTCAACCAGACCCACAGACGATAATTATTATTTTTCATTATATTAAAATTGTTAAATTGAATATTCAATATTTTTAAACAAGTATTGAGAATTGTATTGCCCACTTATATTTTAACCAGCAGCAGCAGCAACAACAACAACAACAGTTGCAACCAATTAAGCATCTTTTTTTATTATTTTTTGTGTTAATCATTATGGATTTTTAATAAGGAAACTATCGCATAATCTTACAATCGTTTTTATTTTTATTAATAAATAAATTAATTAAATTTAATAATAAATATGTTTTGTTTCGTTTCACTGGCGTTTTGTGTTTATTTTATTTATTAATTAAAATGTGTTTACAATTAACAATTCGCAAAAAAAAAATACATAAGCAAAATGAAACGAAGCAAAATGTACGAGTATGAAATAAAAAATTATTATAAATCATAGAATTAGGCAAAAATATTTTAATGACTTTTTTTAGTAGAAATAATAGAATGTATATATATATATATATATATATATATATATATATATATATAATTTATGAAACATGACAAACAAGTAGATATTAAGGCGTAATGTTAAGCATCTTTTAATGAAATAAGAAAAAGAAACCCGATTGAAAATACCAGCTAAAAAGAAACATATGAATTATAAATTACGTATTCTGAAAGCCGCCTAATTGTTCATTAAACAAGATCGGTAGTTTTATACTAGATAGGAAACTTCTGACAAAAAAAAAAAAAAAAAAAAAAAACTACAGTAATAGCCTTCTTAGGTTTCTTTTGCTTCAAAATACTTGCTCTGTTTTGAAGAAAATTTAATGAATGAGCAGAACGCAAGAATAAAATTTAATTTCCAAAATGATTACCTATTCGTTAGTGCAAACTTTGATGCCCTTTGAAGTCGGCACTCTAATGTTAATGAACTTTCAAGTCGACTCAAATTTGAAACGATCTGTAAGGTAAACAATCAAATATCAACAGAGACCATCCATGAAAATATATACAAAAATTCGGTTTTCACAGACTTGAACTCAGCGAATTTTGTGTCGGGATTTGGGATTGTCTGGATACTAGATCCAACTGATCCAGAAGCTTAAAGTTTATGATTATAGACATGCTTTGTTCGCATACTGAGTTTCGGAGCTTTCGGAAGAGAACCACAATTTTGGCGGAAATATTATCTCTAGTGGCATAATTTATGACTTTTTCAGACCTCAACTTGGCGAATATTGAGTTTGTGGCTTAAATTGAGACAATAGGCCAATCAGTCAAAGGGCGGTGGTATAGATATCGGTACAAGAGGAACATCAGATCGGCAGAGAATATCATCATTGCAAGTAAAAATGTGAAGGAGAATCCGAGCTAGTCGAATCCTGGATGTGCTTTTGGAGACTTCAACTTTATGAATTACAATATCCAATTGATCCATAAATTCAAAGATGATTATTAATATTTTATCTGATTGAATTTTGGAGCATACGGAAAAGAGAAGCACATTGGTAAATACTTGTTAGTCAAGGAAACACCTGATCGGCCTAAAACATAACCGCTGTCCATAAAAGTTTGCAGGAGAACCCGATGCTGTCGATACCTCACTCGAAATAAGAGCTCATTAGTGCAAACTTTGCGAATATTTTACACTATGCATGTTAGATACTTAAGTCAATAATCAAATATTTGGTGGCCAAATTCCAGACAATAGGTTTAGTAAACAAATTAACAACACTCGCAATATTTTACACCAAGCACGAAAGATTCTCAATCAAATGTTTGCTGGCCCAATTCGAGACGAATGGTTTGGTAAACATATTGGCAGCACTCGTACATCAAAATAACGCCAGAAATCGGTTGAGAACATTTCAGCAGCAAAAGTCTGCAGGAGAATCCGACTCAGTCGATTCCTCGCCGAACGCAAGAACTCGTACTTTTACAGATTTTAAATTGGGGAATTTTGTATCGGGAATTGGATCTGCGTCAGTACAGGATCGAACTGATCCAGTAGCTAAAAATTACTGACTATAAGCACCGTTTCCATGGTGACTTGGCGTTTGGAAAAGTTGACCGATTCACTAAACACCCTTAGGTCAAAGAAACGCTACATCGGACGAAAACATTGTCTTTCAAAGTGAAATTGTGCACAAGGACTCTAACTTCGGCAGCTTTTAGCTTGGTGAATTTCGCGTCGCAATTTGAGCCTGCAACTATATAAGATTCAACTGACCCAGTACCTTAAAGTTAATGACTATTTATATCGCCGTTTGGTTGCTATCTAGTCTTTGGAGCATTTGAAAGAGGATCCCAATTTTGTCTACAAAATCTGCTAGCAGACTTAACGCTACGTGCTAGACAGCGAACGCCGCAATGGACATGCTCCTCGAACTATTTGAGGGTGTTATGTTTTTTTTTTTTTTTTTTTGGGGGGGGGTAAAATCTCTAAGTTAATATAACTCATACCGTTACTCAAATTCCGATGGATCTAAGTGGTGGAATTGGTATACTGGCCCCACAAGCAGCTTATTTTATTCTATTTCGATCGATCCGCCTGTTATTTTCCTTTTTTTGAAGAAACCTTCGATTTTTCCAAAGTCGCAGGTAGTTTCCAATAGGTCACAAACGACTATTGTAACCAACACTTGCATTTGTTCAAATTCATTCCGATCTGTGTTCCAGAGCAATCCCAGGATGATCGAAACCCAGCGAAGACTGAGTGGGTAATTATAGCCAAAACATTCGCTAATGTTCGTACGGAGCTTTCTTCAATAAAATTTAATTGGTTTTAATTGGATAACCTTATATTTAATTTCCTTTTAGAGCATTCGAAATGAAAAAAGTTTCACGAAATATTCCAATAAAACAATTCACTATTCTATTCTCTTTGGAGAAACTTTTCTTATGTGGAATACCAAAAAATACTAATATTCCAATAAAACAATTGAGTGTTTCACTATTATTAAAGAAGACCTTCTTCATTTGGTATACAGCTGAATATATGAGGATGTTTTTACTTCATTATTGCCTTCTTCTCTTGAAACATAGGACAATAATACAAGTCAGTTTAGGCAGATTTGGTCGACGTGCTATCATACCACTGGCAGCTGTGCAGCTAAGAAATTTTCCTACACAATTTATGTACAATTAACCAAATTAAAAAAAGAAATAATAATGAATTTTTGATTTTCAAAAACAAGCACATTTCAACAATTAGCATATCAAACAAAAAGGCAATTTCATTGTCAATGACTTACCGCTACACGAAAGTCATATAAGTTGCTCTTATTAATTCATCATTAGAACGACTGAAAAAGCAATTAATTGAAAAACATAAACCAATTAGAATTATAAATAAAAAATTTCCATAAAAATACTCTTCAATATTCCTCTTTTTTTAATGACAATGAACAGTGTTCTCAACAAGAGATTGCCAACGTTAACGCACTCATTAGGAGAGGGTAAATTTTTGTTTTTGCCACAAACTTGATAAGTATACGAATGAACGTATGGATGTTTAAAATGTCAAACAGCAAGTGCAACATGTTGCTAATGATAGTCATTATTATTGTTGTTGTGTCTTGTTTAGTGGTTAATTAATTCTGTAGATTTTAATTAGACAAAATCTCACAAAGACAGTGCAGTACAGTTCCACCCACTTAGACAAAAATACCAAAAAGAAGATTTTTTTTCTTGTTTTAAAACCTTAGGAGAAGAGAGAAAAATTTATTTATTTTTCTTTAAAAAAATCTTGTGTTGATTTGAAATTCCCGGTCTTTTGTTGTATCTTTTTTATTTATTTCATAGTTATGTTGTTGTATATTTTTTGGAATTTTAACAAGCTTGAGTTAAGTTTAAGTAAAGTTTTTTTTAACCGGAATATTCCCACAAGAATTCATAAAAATCACCGTGATAACATGGACATCATTAAAACACATTCATACGTAATTAGCTTTGGGGAGTGGTACAGGAGGTATATAAAACATAAAAAAAATATCATATAGAGTAAAAGGAACTTTTTTGAAAAATAAAAAAATGTTTTAAATAAGGGCAAAATGAAATAAATGAAGCGAAAAAGAATAACAAAGTCAAATAAAACAATTTCTAGAAGTGTATAAGATCATGTAAGACAAAAGGATCTGGGTTTTCATATAATGAACACAACATAAAAAAACGAAGCTCATTAAAAAATACCAACAACCTAAAACGAAAATGTGACAAAATTTTTAAATCATCATCAGCATGGTCGTCAATACAGTCATCGAGCCATCCAGCCAAGCAGTCTTAAGGAACTCCTGCTTAAATTGTAATAAGCTGTACTCAAAATAAAAATAATAATAAAATAAAAGAGAGAGAGTGAAGAAAAAAATCAAATAAACTAAACTAAGTTTATTCATCTTCATCTCAAAACTCCTTTCTTTTTATTTTCCTTTCATTGTTTATTTAGTTAAAGCGGCTTTTAAAGCTTAGTTCAGAGTTCCTCTTAGAGCAATTTCAGTTGATTGCAGGCAATAACTAGCAGTAGAAGCAGTGTGCTTATGGTTTTAATGAGGCTCTAATTGACATCTGCATTTATTTGAGCGCGCGCGCACACTTTAGCTTTAACATACTCCAATATATTTATATATGTAGTACATATAAAAAGAACCATTAAAACCGGCCAAATACAATAACAAAAGCAAAAGCTTAGTTAGTCAAAATCATACCAACCAACCAACCAGCCAGCCACATAGTCGGTCGGTCGGTCTAAACATAATAATAACAAAAAAAAAAAAAAAAAAAAACTGAAATAAAAAAGACAAGTAAAAACGACCGACACGAAAGATTCTCGTTGAATACAACAGCTCATCGATCACACACAGCAAACAACAGTTGAGGAGTTCAGTTGCCAAAACTCTGAAAGTAAAACGAACAGAGTAGAGTTAAAAAAATAACACTTGGCCAAGACTAATTGCCGTTAAGCCCTACACTCCAATAGAGAGAAAATAATGTTTAATAGATAAAGTAACTAAAGTGAATTTAAATGGCATCAGGAATAGGATGTTCGTACTAAATTTATGTTATGAAATGGAAGATAAATTACTTCAATTTTCCTTTTAGCATCTAGCTGATTTTAAGTTCCTTCAATTCGCCTTCAAAATTTGTAGTATCCTGAACAATATCTATATTTTCAAATAGAAAATGATATTCTACATATTTCACTCATTTCAATTAGATTACATTTTTTATAAAAATTGTATATTGTACCTCTATCCTTATGAAAATAATATTGTTTTTAAATAATCCACATTTTCAATCGATTTAATCCAATTCAAAGCGCTTAAAGTCTAAAGAACTGTTTCAACGAACAGTCTACATTAACTGACCATCAGATAGTAATGTTAAATCCCGTTAAACTCTTTTCATTCTATAGTATTCCAAAGTCACAGATCTACGCCAATAAGCTACAAAGTCCAAAGAATTCGAAGTCAAAATTTTCCGTGTCATTGCTGAAAATCGCTCTAATCTATGTGGCCATAAAACGATGTCATACATTGTTAAATATTCGTTGATAAGCAATTTAAAAATTCTTTATTTGATATATTTCTTGGACTATTTAATGTGAAAGAATTTCCGCCCAATATTCCTATATAACAATTCAGTGTTCTTTTCACTTTGAGGAACAGCTTCTTCTTTTGGAATACAGATGAATGAATGAGGATACTCTTCATTCGATTTCAATATCTACTAATTTAAAATCATTTACTAATTTTCCTTTTAGAATATTTGATGTGGAAGTAGATCAAATTAAACTATTTAGTTCTACATTCTCTAAGGAATATATTTATCTTTTTATTTGAAAATTCTTTTGGATCCAGTTAAAATTATAAGTAAGAATCGAACGCAAATTCCTTTATAAATTATAAGATCTATTCGTCTTATTGGAATTAAAATTCAGCTGGATATCATTGAAGTGATAAGCTTGGATCTTTAATTCTAATAATCACTATTTGAAAACCTTATAGTACTTTTTCTCTTAGGAAGTTTGATGTGGGAGAAGTTCGATTCTAACAATTTAATGTTACATTAAACTTGAGTAATACTTTCTTCATTTGAAATTCAGGGTAATAAATATGTATATTGATTTTCCTCTATATAATTGTAGTGCTAAGTTGAAGTTGTACGAAACTTATTTTCATATATTTCATCATCTATATTTTCCTATTGAAAAAACAGTTCACTTGAGGTCAAATAATTTCCACTAAATACTTCAATAAAGAAATGAGTGCTCCATACTCTTTAAGGGAGACCTTACTCTTCTGGAATGCGTGAGGATACTCGTGGATCTCATTAATTTATACGAAGTTTATTTTGTTATTTTAATATCTACTAATTAAAAATCCTTTACTAATTTTCCTATTTAGTGCTCCATTCTCTGAGGAATGCTGATAAAGGCATGAGGGTTCTGTTGGATCACATTGGATTGGTGTGTAGGAATTGAACACAGCTTTATTGAATAATTTTAAGATATTCCCATCCCTATTAAAATTAGGATTCACCTGGATATCGTTGAAGTGATAAGTTTGGATCTTTAATTTTATCAGTTCCTATTTAGAAATTTTTCTCTTAATGTATTTGTTGTGGATAAAGTTCAGTGCTACATTTTCTAAAGAATATTATTTCCCTTTGGAGTGATAATTTCGAATTGAACGCAGCCTCTTTGGATAATTGGAAAATCTTCTAATTTTCAGTGCTAAGTATTGCAATAAAACAGTTTATTTAAAGAAGAGCTTGTTTTGATATATAGACGAATGCATCAGATACTCCTCGATACAAAGAAAAGACTGGATTCTACTTTTGGAAACTTTAAGATTTCGCAACAAAACAAAGTTGATTGAAGTTAATCACATTAGGAATGCATACCTTATCCTGGTTAGAACTCATCGTCCATTTTTAATTTAATTTGGAACACAAGGAAACCGCTAACATTACTTCCTGAAACATATTCCTGGATGTCATCAAAAAAACTCTCATTCAAGTCATGCTTCCACAAATCAATATGAAATATATTAAACACTACATTCTTCTCTTGGAACTCTAGATCACAATCTAGAGTTTTATTTCCTCAGAATTCTCTTTTTTTTTAACCATTAAGGTTTACAATAATTATAACTAAACGTTTGTACTCAATTTTCTTTGAAGGAGATGTTCTTCTATTGAAAACTTTGTAGTTATTTCGGAAACATATTCCCGAATCTCAAAGGAAGTAAAATCGGAAAATAATATATTTATGAACGATAATATATTTATGAGAAACTTTTGGGCAATATATTTAGAACTCGAACATCTTGGAACTTTGATGGTTTAAAATCTTCATACTTTTCGGATTTAACAATCCACAATAAAATATTGGTTAAGTTAACATGATTTTTTGAATGAGCTCGGCGCATTTTTATTAGGTGTGAACCCTTTTTCGATGAGAATTCACTAGCCAATTAGAAACAATATCGTATTCAGCAAAATGTTATATTTCGGAGTGTATCCCAATTTGGATTAATAAATTTTCTTATCAATATATTATAACAAAAAAAGGTTCTCTTTTAAATTTTCCTTAAAACCCAAACGATTTTTAATTAATTTTGTAAGAAATTCTTTTAAGCAACTATTTTCAATCCTTATGAAGAAATACTCAAGTCAAAGATGGAAATCAGTTCATAATCTGAAAGTCAATTTATAGAAATTTAAACTAAAGTAATTTTCATAAAGTCGAATTAGAAATGAATTATATATCGGAAAACTTTACTAAGATTTCCTGTTAAAAAGTATTCGAGGAAGAAATAATATAATTGCAGTTATATAATAAATACAATAAACTAGAAGTCGCATTTAAATATTAAGTATTAAGAGGAGAGAATTTAAACATCATCATCATAATCTTTAAGAAATACATTCACTCTCATTCTCCTTTTGGCATCTAAATGTATCAAAAGTCGATTTTTAAGGACTTAATTCTTAAGTTAGTAAGTTGGAAAAAGATATCATGTTACAAAGATGATATGAATTTCAACAATATCTAAAATTTTCAATAAAGTACTTTCAAAATAAAACAAGCCAAAGAGCTAAGATGAGAGTTGACGTTTGTTGTTCAATTGCCATATTCTTCACTAGGTCTGGAATATAAGAGCACAAGGAGAACAAACACATTCAACGATGGTTGATGATGATGACGACAAACGAAGATGATGATGCTGCTGTTGTTGTTCTTTATTTTTATTTTTTTGTGGCACACAGAAATATTTTAATTGGCTTCTTAACTGAAAGTGTTTAGGCCGCAGTTAAAATCGTATAATGACGCGAATAAGCATCATTAGTACAACGATTCGTCGTCATCATCATCGTCATCGTTGTTGTAGTTTTTGTAATAGCAGTGGTAATACGAATAAAAGAACTGTAGTAGTCCATTTAAAACAAAAAGATCGTGTACGTTCAACCCAATTAACAGAAATGTTTATGCTACAATTTGCGGTTAGAATTAAGCGAAAGAAAAAAACTAAATAAATAAAAAAAGAAATATATACTCTCTATACGGCATATTAACTTAAAGATTTTTTTTGCTTTTAATTTTGTTACCTTTTTTTGGGTTGAGCCTCCAAAAAAATAAATCTGAAGAAAATGTTTTAAAGGAAGGGGGTTATAGAGTTTGTATGTGCGTAACTAAAAAATGCATACTTGCATTTCGGGTTCTTTAAGTATGAAAAACCGAAATATAAAAAGATTTTTGTTTTTAAGTTGAATGTACCACATAGTGTGGCAAATCAATTAAATAAAAGGTTGATTTTTATAACGGAGCGATGCAATTGATACAACACCAGGCAGCCACTATACAGACACAGAAAATCTCTCTACACACTCTTATTTAGTTGCAAATACAAGCATACAGACGGACATATGCTCAAAAGAGAGAGAGAGAGAGAGGCATAAGGACGTCAGCAATCAGAGCTATAATTTAGGGGAAGGTACACTAAGGATTATAGGAATAATGAACTAATTGTTAAGATGTGGAAAGATGTAAGTATGAATTTCTCTTTGGTTAGCGGGAGCTAGAAATAAAGCCATTGATCTGTTTTGGAATTAAATGAAACAGAAGTCAAGTTTTGATAAAAAATCAGACGTCTTTCTTTAATTTTAATATTGTTGGATCTATTGGAAATTCGAATAAAGCAAATATTTTCAAGAGTTCCATGATAAAATTAAATGTTAAAAACTTTTAAGTTGATGAAAGTTATTAAGCTCAAAATAGCTTTGCATTAAAAATAATATTGAATAAAGAGAATATTGCAAACGGAAAATGTTGTAGAGAGATTGAGATTGATATTAAATAAAAATGATTTTTGAAATCAGTATTTATATCATACCTTTCGATCAGGATATACAAATGGTCTCTCCTTTTGGAAATTAGACGGTTAAATTCTAGTTTTCGAGAAGATAATTTAAAATTAATTATAATTTTCCTAGAGGATAAAATTCAATCTAAAAGTCATCATGATAATGACAAATTTAATTTTTCCCTTCTATAAAATTAAATTCTTTCCATCAAGGAAATGTATACTCTAGAAACGTTTAATTTTAAAATTCCTAAAAAGATTAAAATTCGTCTTCAAAATTTTATCTAGAAGATGCTATAAGAAAATATTTCAAAGAGAATGAGGACCATTGATCTCAAATTCAAAACCTGAAAACTATTTCCAGATCATCATGTCCATGTTTGGTATCCAATTAAGAATAATACGATCTTTCAAAACCAGAGTTTAGATCCATAAGTTTCCATCAGGATATCCAAATGCAAAGGTACACATTACCTTTCTTCTTCAGGGAAAGAGTAAACTATATTTTGTTCGTCCAAATATATACCAAAGTAGAGGTTTACTGCCAGTTTTTGCGCTCGTGTTATAAAAACAAGCAGTTAGAATTAAACTTCCTAGAAGAGAATAAATAATAATTCGTTTTCAATATTGAATTCAAAGAATAAGAACTTCAGCTTCAAATTCGAAACCTCTACTGAGAACAAATTTTAGTACCATAATTTTTTTTTTTTTTAATAATTAATATATGGCATAATTATTTATAAGGAAGTGTTAGAAGAACAGCTAATTATTATTATTATTTGCTGGTTAAAACTGACAAACTTTTTGTAAAAACTAATTAAAAATTAATAAAAAAAAAAAAATTAATTCCTCTCTCTTAACAGTTGCTAATAACGTCAAACTCCATATATAAAAAATGTGAGCAAAAAATCCTCTCCGAACTGTCACTACCTTTTTAAATGTGTCTTAAAGAAAAATTCACACATTACCTTTCTTCTAGGAAGGAATTTAATTTTTCCCTGAATTTTTACATCACAATATTTAAGTTTCTTAGAAGATAATGAATAAGAATTCGTCTTTAAAATTTGATCCAGAAAATGCGATAACTAAGAAAATATTTTAAAGAGAACGGGAACCTCTGCAAAAACAAAGCTTAAGATAGAAAACTACTTCGAGATCATTGATTAATTACCAATTAAGAGGATGCTATAACGAAGAATATATTCTGAAGGGGTTGAAGATGCTTTCAAATACATATGATCTTTTGGAACAAATATTTAAATTCGTAACTTTCCATCAGGATATTCAAAACGAAAGATATTAATTATCTCTCTCCTTCAAGAAAGGTAAAGGTCATATTTAAGTCATCCTACTACATAATAAACTAAACTTTTAAATTTAAGTTTTCTAGAAGAAAATGGTGATAGGATTGCAGACACTTGACCTTAAATTCAAAGCCTCAGTTTAACTTAAAGTTTAGGACGAATAATCATTTCGCGATCATTATGATTAATAAAGAAATTAATTTTCCTTGAAGATTTACTACAGAAGTCATATTTCATGTCAATTAGATAATAAGATAACAAAGAAAATATTACAAAAAAAGTTCAAGATAATTTGAAATACAAGTGATGTTCAAAACTCTTCTGAGAACAATTAAAGATCATCAAGCCAAGTAAAATATATTTTGAAGCAAAAGTAGGTAAATCTTTATCACAATTCTCTCATGTAAATAAATTCCTAAATCATTTACCAAACAGAGCGGCTACCTTCCCCTAACACACTCACAGCATGAAATCTTTCTGACAATCCATTAAAACAAAAAGGCGATCCACGCAGTTTTGGTAGGAATAAGCAAAAACCAAAAGGAAACTCCAATTAAATTGTGCAATCGTGTAATTCGCAAATTAATTTCAACGCTATTATAAAATTTAACACAGCAACAAAAAACCAACAACAACCAAACAAAAAAAAAAAAAGAAAAAATTAAACGAAATAACAAACATAAAAAGAAGAAACGCAAGAGTAACACTCTGCTTTGTATAGAATTTAAAAACGAAAACATGAAGTTGCATAAAAAATATTTCTTATTGAGAAGGCCAGCTGATAATGGTCTAAGAAAAAATTTCACGTGTATTTAATTTCATTAGAACTAAAGTAGAGCAGGCATACACAAACAACCACCAACAGCAGCATCAACAACATCATCATCATCAGATTCAGAAGAACGGGAGTAAATATGAATGCATGAGTTTTTTTTTTTCTTTTTTAGACATCGAGTGCCTTAATGCGTATTAAAAATTAATTCCAATATTGTTAACTGGTATAAGTAAAAAAAGAAAGAAAATTTTATTTTGAACCACTAACAAATCAAAAATCAACCCCATTTTTGAAGCATTAGAATAAATATTGAAAATGACACAAAAATAATATTCATTAGAGAAGCTGCCACCACCACACAACAGACTTACAACTGATTTTAATTATTTAGATTATGGAAATAAAAGGAATATGATGATGATTGTATGAGATGATGTGCACTTTGTTAAATGAAATCATGTGAAAATTATAATTAAATAAATCTTTTTTTTATTTCCAAAATTAATTGTTTTGGTATGAACATTTTTGGTTTAAAAAAAATCTTGTTTTTTTAGTAAATGAGTTCTTGTTTTTTTACTTAAATAGTTTCTTGTTTTTTTTTTTTTTTTTTTTTTTTTTTTAATTAAAATATTTTCAGTTTATTTTAGTTATTTTATTTTAATTCAAGTATTTTTATTTAACATATGCAAAATATATGTACTAAACAACTTCTCTTAAAAATTCCTAACATACAAAAAGAACTGTGGGAATACACTTCATTTAAAAAGTTCGTTTAAAACTGTTTAAATTTCTTTTAAAAGATTCTTTAAGAATTCTTTTCAGTTTTAAGACAAATAAAACACAATTAATGATGTCGCTTTTTCAAATATTTGAAGAAAATGTTGTTAATTAAATTAAAAGCAAACGATTTAAAAAAGTGGAAAGAAATTAAATAAAATAAACAAATTTTAAAACAGTATTAGTTGGAATTATAAAACATTTATATATTAAAAACTACAAAAAACCCAAAATTGATTACAATGTTGTCAATTTTTCTTTGAAAGTATACTTAAGACACATACTGCGTTTACACGTTAGGTTTTATAATAATTAACTTTTTGTTTATACAGTAGACGTACCGAATGTCAAAAATGCAACTACTATGTCAAAACTCTATGAAATTTAAAAGAGTTGGCAACGTCACAAGTTATATTTGTAAATAATTTTACTATTTAATAATTCTTAACTCAGCATTTACATATATGTGTGAAAGTAATAACAGAGAAATAAAAAAATAAAATAAAAAAAACATTTGTATTGAAATTCAAGTTAAAACCAAATATAATTGTAATTTAAGTTTTCAATCCAGTGCCAATCTAAATATGTTTTCTAATACCTCGTTTTGTAACTATAACTACGTTTATACGTCAAGTTTTTGGAAATAAAAATAGTTTTCTAAATAATAAAATTTTTTATTTTGTGTTGAAAATTGATACTTTTGGAATAGTAATTTTTTTAATTTATGCATATTTTATAAATTTGTATATTTTTAAGCTTTTTTTCTGAGATTAGTAAATTTTTATAAACTAGTATTTATTTGGAAAAATAGTAATTTTTAAATTGAAATATACTTTTTAGTATATTTCAAATTGTATACTGATTTTTTAATTTGTACTCTTTTTGAAAATTGGATTTTTGGTTTTTTTTGAAAAAAAAAAAAAATAAATAAATAAAAAATGATAACTTAATTTCTTAAATCATTATTAATTTTTTAATGGTACTTTTTCCCAAATTAGTACTTTTTAAATTACTACTTTTTTGGTACTTTTTTCTAAATAAACATATTTTTTTATTATTGTTTTTTTTTCTTTTTGAAATTTATATATTTTTCTGTTGATTATTGAGTTTTTTCTCGAAAATTAATTTTGGTAATAGGTATTTTTGATCTTTTTTTTTTTTTTTTTGAAAAATTGTACTTTTTTCCAAAATTTTTTTTAAATTTATTTATTTATTTAAATTTGTATATATATATATATATATTTTGTATTTGTATATATATATATATATATATATGTATTTGTTTTGAAAATTGTAAATTTTTAATTATTAGAAATTATAATATTAAAAAAATTAATTTTGGCATTTTTTTCCAAATAGGTAATTTTTTAAATTATTGTTATTTTTTTTTAAATTTACATTTTCCAAAATTAATACTTTTTTAAGTTGGTACATCTTGTTAAATATTAGTACTTATTGAATATTAAAACTTTTTCCATCAGTTTTTCTAAAAATTTATTTATTTACTTTTTTTTATTGAAAAGGATTACTTTTGTCTTTTTCGAAAATTAGTTCTTTCTAAATTGGCCATTTTTTAGAAATATATTTAAAAAGTCCTTATAAGTTGACATGCCTAGAATCTCACCACGATATTTATGTTATATTGATCTGGTAGCACTAACACTCTGGTAACTCTATTATTCAAGTAAATTTTTCGTTTTAAAAAATGTTTTAAATTTTAAAAACGTCCATTGTACTTTAACCTGTTTTCTGGTATAATTAAACAATTTAGTTAAAAAAGTGCATATATTTCTTTAAATTAATATGATTTTAATATTTTTAAGAAATCTTTTTTCTTTTCGATTTAGAATCATCAGCGTTTTATGATTACATTGTGCTCGAAACTGAGATTTATATAAATTAAAAATTGGCCTTATTTTGATTTCATTATTGATTGGAATATATATTGAATCGATTTGTTGTTTAATTTACATAAATAATGTCCATTTTATTTCTAATTTTGTATTATTTGTGCTACTTCTATAATAAAGTTTAAACTCGTATATCTCGGGTACGAGCGCTAACTTCGAAAAACACCTGCCACCAATGAATTCAGCATACTCGAATCACCAGTGGGGTACCCAGGTTGTTAAAATTTGTGACAAGCACAGTGTTATTATATAGAATTTTGTAATATGGTAGCACCAAAAACGTTTTTTAGGAATTTAATACGGCAACTTTAAAGAGAATATAAATATAACTGTATTATTAAAATGGGAAGGTTTATTTAAACTAAAAGGGAAAAGTTTCAATACAAAATTATAAAGAAGTCTATTATTTGTGTTGGTAAATTATATTTTACTTTATTATTAAAAATTATAACAAATTATAAATATGCCAATATTAAAAATCTGACATTTTATATATGGTAACTTTTAATATAATATTAAAATTAGGTTGGTCATAACGTAGTGTCTATATTAGACAAATTTTTATGAAGACAAACGCTAAAGTCAACTCGAATTTATGGAAGGTGGCAACGGTTGTACAAAAACAACAATAAAAGAATTCATTAATGTTTCTTACATATGCAGTTTAACACTATGGACACTACGTAACATCAGTTAATTTCTTTTTTTTTTAATAAAAACTATAGAAAAAAAATTGATTAATTTAAACAATTAATTCATTTAATTTGCAAATTATATTTTTCTAATCAAATTAATTTTCTATATTTCCCCTTATTTGTCTAAAGTAATTAAATATTTCCTTAGAACTAGCTAAATGATTATTAATTAAGTTTTATTTCATTCCTTTAACAATGTTTTTTTAGCAATTCATTTAAGAGTAAGTTGCTGTTCATATACGTTTTTGTATGTTTTTATGAATAATTTAATTATTGTTTAAATGTTAATTAATACACCTCGTTGTAGTAAAAATTAAACATTTTGCATTTAAATGCAACAAACTGCACACAAAGGAGAGGCGTTCAGCCCCACCAAGAAGTACATAAAAAAGAAAACTAAAACAGCAAGAAGATAAAGTTTGTAGCAACAAATATGTACTAACAAACGGTAGGCTATAAGCTTAAAAATAAAACGGCACAAAAACGGAGGGGGGGGGGGGGGGGGTATTTTTGAGAAAAAAATGAAGCAGAAGAAAAACAAAAACAGCAAAAGATACTTTATAACTTGACAGACACGCATTTGGCACTAATTGCATAAAAATAAAAATATTATAAAAAAAATTAAATTAAAAAAAAACAACAACAACAGCAAACACAATTTAAAGGAACGTGCATTATTGACGCTCTACACATGGCAAAAACGAGCAGAAACTCAATTTAGCAAAAAAAAAAAAAGTAATATAGCTTTTTTGTTGCTGCTTGTTGTTGTTGTCTTTTTTGCTTTCAAGTTAAAGAAAAGTCGTTAATTAGTGGAAAAGGCTTGCTTAAGCGTTAATTAAGTTTTGCTTCTTTTAGCAGCGTTTGAGTGCTGTAGTAGTATCAGTTGTTGTACTTAGTATTCACTAACAATTTAGTTATTTATTTGTTTGTTTGTTACCGGCCAAGTAAACGGAAAATACCAACATATGTCTGTAGTACATAATAGCAATAACAACTAACATTTTAACAACATTAAGAAAATAATTATACATACTAAACATACGTACATATGTATGCCGGATACGTGGCATAATTGTTAAGAAACTGAAGCAAAACTCATTCTCACAATCGATTCAATGATTCTCATCGCAAGTGACGATATGGTAGCACCATAAATATCATGTACGTATCTGACATGGCAACTTTGAAAGGAATGTCAAAGGTGGCCAGATTTTTAAAAATAACAAAAATGGAAAACGTTTTAACATAAATAGCAGCATTTTAAATTTGTTAAAATTTTTTTCGTAATTCCCATTTAACCCACGTTACCAAATAACAACATATTTATTTAATTCCACGCCACAATCATTGTAAGTGTAAGGAGTTCGCATAAATGATTTTTTTCTACACTTTCTGTATTTTTAATTAAAATGCAATTCTTTGTTAGTTGAAATATAGTTGTACGTACATACATGTAGTGTATTTTTTTATGATTAAGTTTTTTCTTTTTATTTTATTCATGCATGTTGCACGAGTATCATAAACAACACATAAATCCAGTTTAGTTAATTTGTTTTCTAATTAATCATTTATAAAAAAAAGAGAATTCCAATACATTTTTAATTTCTAAACATCCTTTCAATTATGCATCGTGCATAAATTGACACTACGGGAATGAGAATTGAAAAAGTCTTCAAACATGAAAATATTTCAGATCAATGTAACGGAAGCAGTAAACGATCTACATAAAGAAAATTTTAAAAAGAAAAAATAAAATGTTATAAAAAACGAGATTAATGGTTAGAGGATGTTTAAAAAACTATCCAACTGATAATTTTGACAAATTTGTATTTAAATTAAATTTTTAAAATTTTATTTTATTAAAAACTAAAAGACTAATGAACAAAAATTTTATTTCAAATAAGACACAAATATGATTTCTATTTTTTTTTTTTTTTTTATCACGAAATGTTTCTGAGTGGTTCAGGTAATTTTCTTAATCGCTCTTCC
The DNA here is from genome assembly GCA_932274085.1 of Protocalliphora azurea. Taxonomy (NCBI): domain Eukaryota; kingdom Metazoa; phylum Arthropoda; class Insecta; order Diptera; family Calliphoridae; genus Protocalliphora; species Protocalliphora azurea. The sequence continues at coordinate 133,258,454 of OW026523.1, forward strand.
TTTACCTAGTGTCTACATTAGGCAAATTTATATCAAAACAAACGTCAAAATCAGTGAGAATATATACAAGGTAACCTTAGTTAAACAGTTGATTATTTTTTTGTTTGTTACAGTTATCAAACTGCATATATAAAAAACAATAATGAATACGCCATATTGTTGTTTTTGTGCAACTGTTGCCACCTTCCACAAATTCGCGTTAAGTTTGACGTTTGTCTTGATAAAAAAATCTCTAATGTAGACACTATGTTATATAAGAACATTAGACGCTTCTCTCTTCATGCTACCTTCATTTGTTTTTTAAATGCGAGATTATTGTGATTTAAGGCTTTAAACTGTTCGCTAATCTATAAAGAAAAAACTTTTTAAAGATTTTCAGAAGAAAGATTCTTAAAAGGAATTTTGAAATACTATTCAAAGGCCTTCAAACAGAGGCCAAATTAAAGGACTTTTTCAAGCATTGTTTTCTTTTGGAATCGGATTATATTTTTTGTATATTTTTGCAACTTTACACCAAAAAAGGAAAAAATACGGTTTGAAATAAGAAGTAAATTTGGAATGTGTATCGGATTTTTTATAAGGTAGAGGTAAGTTCGTACTATAGGTGTCAGTCTTGAATGAATAAAGGATCTTGAATAAGGTTTGATTAGGTCTTTTACAAAGTAGAGGTCATTTTATTTATATCGTTGTGTTTTAAAATCTTGTGCTAGTTTTTTTAATCTATTCATTAATATATTCTCGTACACAGATAAGACTAAGGTGTGCGTTTAAATAAAATATAACATATTTATTTTTAAATTAAAAAAAATTAATTTATTTGTAGTATTTTTTTGCAGATTTTAATGACGTATCATTTTATATAACTAACTAGATTTCTGTTTTTTTTTTTTAATTTTTTGGTACGACTTTCACCTAATTTTAAAAATTTTCCTGGAAAAATGAGAAATATCAGAAATAACGTATGTTTTATAGGCTAATGCTAATAATAAAAAATTATTACTTTTGAGGAGCTTTAATCATTTTGGACCTCAGAGTTCTTCTTAGCATTGTTTAAATTTTTTTTTAGCTTTGATTGACTAAAGCTTAAGTTTAGCTTCATCTTTGCTCACATTGGATTTTGAAAAAAAAACACAACGACCTATTACGCGTCTAAACATATAATCCTTAAGAGCGCTTCTTTACTTTTTGGGATTGTAATTTATTCTTTTATCTCATTCTTTAAGTCTTTGTTAAGCTTTTTAATTACCCCGAAATCTAATATTTTTGTCAAAAGTTATTTAATAGACATTTTCTTACAACTTCGAAATAAAAATTCAAATTTAATTTTGTGCATTTTTCTTTGATTGCACTCTGCAAGCAGACATTCGATGTGTTGTTAAATCTGACATATCTCTATGATCAAGAAAAATATTTAAAAATAACAGGAATAGGAGTTATTTCGAAAATTATTTGTCATATTTTATTTAAACGCACATCTTAAAATTATTTTGGAAGCGTTCTTTATCGTTGTACCTCTTGTACGGAAAAAGATTTCCTGTAAAATGTGTTTTTGCGAGTTCATCAGCTTCTCCAACTTACCACAATGTTCTTGAAATAATATAGATTGATAGTTAATAAATTTTGTCATCCAAAAACTTTATTATTATATATTGGACCTTAACCGATTGGTAATTGAAATTATAATAATAATAATGTTAATTTCTTGGCCAGGGTAGCAAATTTTGGATCGTATGAAATCCGCTGTTCACTTTTCAAGACCTTAATTAAATCAAAATGAATATCTTTTATTACAAAAAATCATTAATATTCAAAAAAAATTCAAATATAAATAAAATAATGTTTTCTTTACAGGCTTAAAATTTACTTAATGAAATCTGGTGGAGGGCAAAAATGTCACTTAATGTGCGTTCAGACTAGGCAAATTTTCGATATAAATAAAATAGCCTCTACTTTGTAAATGACCTAATCAAACCTTATGCAAGATCCTTTATTCATCCAAGACTGACACCTATAGTACGAACTTACCTCTACCTTATAAAAAATCCGATACACATTCCAAATTTACTTCTTATTTCAAACCGTATTTTTTTCCTTTTTTGGTGTAAAGTTGCAAAAATATACAAAAATATAATCAGATTCCAAAAGAAAAACAATGCTTGAAAAAGTCCTTTAATTTTGCATCTGTTTGAAGGCCTTTAAATAGTATTTCAAAATTCCTTTTAAGAATCTTTCTGAAGATCTTTATAGATCAGCGGACAGTTTAAAGCCTTAAATCACAATAATCTCGAATTTAAAAAACAAATGAAGATGGCATGAAAAGAGAAGCGTTTGTAGCACCCAGAATTTTATAAATTCTGATACCTGGTAAACTGAAATTGGTAAAGTAAATCATGTTTCATCAGCTATTAACTAAAATACCCCTAGAATGTTCTTAATAAAACACAATAAAGCAAAACGAAAATATTTCATAGAAAAATCTATAATTTGTAATCGACTGGGCGAATTTAAAAAAAAAATCAAACAGCCTTAGTCGAGGCATATGAGAGATTAAGTTTTGAAGGTAAACTCCTCAGACTTCTCATAAGAGAAGCTAAGAGGCCTTAATTTTTTTAACTTTTACCAATTCTTTTTTTCTTATTAAAGATTCTTATATTGTCCTAATTAAGACCCTTAAAAACATTATATTTATAGATTAGTAAGTTCAAATTAAAAAAAAAATCGATTTCCTAATTAAAAAAACAGTGGAATTCGGCCAAGACCGACTATAAAATACCCTACACCATTGAGTACGAGCATAAAAATTCGGGAAGGGGACTTATATTACACATGTGGCCAATTTTACTAAATTTAAAATAAAATATATAAATACAAAATAATGCGTTGATACTAACATCTAGATGATTTTCTGCAACTTAGGATGATTCCTAGAAAGTGATGGGAGCTGTCGTCAATGCGGACCGATCTACATAAAATTTGGTACAAAGATTGATACTTGTACAGAACTTCTTTGCACCGAATTTCATTAAAATATACTTATTTTTAAGGTATTTTTGAATATTTAAACTCTAATGGACCGATCACAACCAATTTCAACCAATTTGTCCTTGTATCATAAAAAATTTTATTGAATTATCTTTAAAATTGCGACCCGTTCTTTGTGCACAAGGTTTAAATGGACAATCAGCCAGCCGTCTAGCCAGCCAGACGGATGGACGGACATCGTTAGATCGATTTAAAAAAGTGATTCTGAGTCGATTGGTATACTTTAAATTGGGTGTTGCATAACTTTTTCTATGCGTTACAAATATCAGCACAAACGCATAATACGCCAGCCGCCTATGGTGGTGTAGGGTGTAACTAGTTATCAAACTTTTATTTTTGACAACTGAGTTAATTATATATAAATTAATCTATGTCTTAACCCATAATATTAGTTATTGTGGACCTTTGCAACATTCGGAATTTATGTAAAGAAAATTTCTGACTTTCTTTTAAACTTGTCTAAAATCTTAAATCTCCTTAACAAAAATATTTTCTCAAAAAAGTCTGAATGATTTCAAGTCATATTTTAATTGTTTGATGTTATGATCAGATTTCTCAGATTAAGTTTCAGGTATTTTACTAATTTAAAAAGTTGGTAGATATATGTAAATCTTAAAAATCTAGATCGTTTATTTTCTCAATAAACTAAACTACTTATTACTATTACCTTGTAAAGATACTGTGAAAGATATCGTTGCCTACTCCGACTCCAGAAATAAATAATTTTTAATCGGAAATTTGAAAATTATAATTTTTTTGTTAGTATTTTTTTTTTTTTTTTTTTTAATCATAGAAGGGGAAAATCATTAGCACTTTCCCTTTTGAATAAAAAATATATAATATATATATATATATATATATTTTCAGAAATTATAGGATTTTGTCCAAAGCTGGGATTAGCAAACGGAATACAGTTTCAAAATCGTTAATGTATACCAAATTCGTTGTTAACATCTTTTACCATGGTAGAAACCAAATTCTAATTGTTTTTATATTATTTTGCTATTTTGAATAACTGGGGCGATATTGAACGAAAATTTCATTAGGAGATCTTTACAAACAAAAATTAAATATTAAAATTTCTTTTAATTTTAACAAAATCTTATAATTTTCATTTATGGAAATATAATACTCGATCCTACAGAAAGAGATTTTAGAGAATATATTTTTTAGATTCTCTTAAGCATTTAAGTTTAATATTTCGTAAAAATTGCAAATGGAGAAGTCTTTTAAAATCTTAATACAGAAATAAACAACTGGATATTATATTTGAACTTTTAACAATTAAAGAGTTTAATTATCTATTTATTTATCTATGTCTTAATCCATTTTTTAAGAAAAATATTAGTTTAGACCTTTGAAACATTCGAGATCTATTCGACTTTTTTCGAACTTTTTTTTACATATTTAACGTTTTAAATATTTTTTCAGAAAAGTCTGTGTGATTTCAAGGACCTCATTTTGTAAAACAAAAATTCATGGCGAAATTTTATATTAAAATTCTCTTTGTATTTGTCAAACCGAATTTTCATTTCATTTTATAAAATCAGAAATTCTAAAAAATTCTTTTTTAATTAACTGCTGTAATGATCATTTTTTTAAGTTAGGTTAAGTTTCTGTAATTTTTCTAATTTTGGATTAAATTCCAATTCAAAAATTATCTTCTGAACAAACTAATCTATTTAAATTTGTCTCAGAAACAATTTTAATGGAAGAGTAAGTAATTTGGTTCGGCAGAAATAATTTCTTTAAAAACCCTCGAATATTATCGTAGATTCAAACTTTTAATAAAGAGATTATAATAAATATCTGGATAATAAAGAATTTAATTTAAAAGAAAATATAAAAATTATTTCAGAGGATATTTGTGGAAAATTAAAATACTTTGAGAATAATATAAGATATTAAATATCTATGAATGATTAAGAGACTTTGACAAAAAATATTTAAGATAAATATTTAACAAAAAAGAAAGCTAAAACACTTTTTAACTCTCAAAAGTCCCAAGCTAATTTTGATTAAAACTATGAAACTAATAAAAATAGTTTTTATATTTTTTTAATCCCCCATTAGAGAACCATAAAGGTTTAATAATAATTTATTTATTGCAAATTTTTAATTAATATTTATATATAAAATTATTTAGATTCAAACATTTTCAAATACTTACATAGAAAAGTTAGACCGTTAAAGCAAACTGTCTAAATATATAATCGATGAACTTTTCTTTTCAGATTTCTAAAAGGATTCTTTTAATTTTCTTATTAAAACGAATCAGCTGTTTTCAATTTCACTTGTTATACGTGTTGAGAAAATTTGTTAATAAACAATTTATTATTATTTATTATTATTATTATTATTATTTTTTTTTTCAATTATTATTTAAATAATTAAGCACAAATTTTCAATTTATATTTATGTATATTTAATACAATTTATTTTTCTTATTTTTACATTAACTAAAAACTTTTGCACACAACAATTAATAGTTGTATAAAATATTTTTCTTTTTTCTTTCAAAACGATTTTGAATTTGTTTTTCTGCTTTCGAATAGTTGTGTGTATTTAATAGACGAATCGATTGAATGCCTGAATGGATAATAAGATTGTAGTTGTTGTTTTCTTGTATTGTATTTTTAACGCACGTTAATTGAGATGTTGTTTATTTGCTTTATTTGTTATTTTTTTTTTCTTTCCTTTTGATTTTTGATTTGCAGACAATTTGCAATTTGCTGGCAACTATGAGGTAAACAAAAAATCTAATATGGTAACGTCACTCAACAGTAGCCAATTGATGCAGGAGTAGAAAGAGAAGAGGAAGGAAGTAAGGTAACGTTATTATTAAGCGTTAACTGCTAAATAACACATGTACATTTATTTGTGTGTTTTTGTTTGAAAATTTTAACGAATTAACAAGAATTTTTTCACGTTTTTGGTATAATTTGTTGATTTTCCAAATATTTTTCTATGTGTGTGTTTATTTTTTTGGTTTGTATGTAATTAAATTTATTTTTTATTTTTTGCCGAGTTTAAGTAGACTAAAATATTTTTGCACACTAATCTTTTTCACACTTGTACGCCAAGAACAAAAAATAACATATAGAAACACTTTAAGTGATTCTACTAGAATATTTGATGATGGATCACTAATGACTTTGAGTTGTTGTTATTATTTTTGTTGTTGTTTTTAATTTTATTTAGAACAAGCGAGTGAGATAATGACACTGACACTTTCGTAGCAATACTGCATGAACACAAAAACAAAATGTCAATTTAAAATTTTTGTTTTTATTTTTGTTTACGTTTAAAGTGATTTGTTGTTCTTTTTTTCTTTGTGTTTGTTTGAATTCTCATAAATTTCTTTTAATTTTAATTCTTATTGGTATTTATTAATTTGTTTATATTTTTTTTTTTTTTTTTTGTCGCTACAAGAATTTTAAATTTAATGCACAATTTATTTTTACCGTAATTTCAACCGCTCAAACGTCTGTTGGCGCCGACTATACTTCGACGAATGAATTGTATGTGTCTACAAAACATTTATGTTGCCAATGCAGTTTTCATTCATTTCTACGTTTCATTTGAAAGGAGAGTGTGATGAAAATTAAATAAAATAAAAATAAACAAATGCAAACAGAGTCATCTATCTATATCTCAGAGTATTTTTTTCTCTGGTGAGACCGGCTTTTTATGTATGTGGTTGTTTCCTTCGCTCTCTTTATAATTTAACTTTTGCTTATGTATTTGTTTTGGGGGAGCTAAAAATTTTACACCATGCTGTTTCACTTCCACCGGGTTAATAGTTGTGTGCGTGTTTAATTTAATGTTGGCTTGTTGAATATATTCCAGTAGCAAATATTCATTTGAAAAATTCATTTGGTTTAAAAATATCCTTTAATAGGATAATAAAGAATAAAATTTAGCTAAATAGCTTAATTAGCAGTTTTCGAGAAATATCTTAATCTCATCTTTAGAAAACTTCTCTTAAAAGACAGTCTAATATTCCGATACCCTTCGCATAGATTTCGTGCAAGTATCAAGAATAAACATACAATTTTGTTTGTAAAATAGTTTCGTTAATCTGATCTATAGGAAATAATTATTTAGTTAATCAAAATCGTGCACAATATTTTGAATGTCCTCCTCCTTCAAAACCTCATAAATAGGTACTTTTGAAAAACGCTCAAAAGACCCTTTTTTAGCAAGAGTTTGAGTTTGGAAACTTGTTTACTCCGAAAACGTAAAGCCAAAAAGATATTTTTGGCTTTAGCAAGTACTTGGATGTTGCTTTTGTGAAAGCATCGTAAGTTAGTTGGCTTTGTTTCAACGTTTGCGTTTAATGAAAATATGGAAATAGAGAATATACTGTTCACAGAGTAGACGAGGTTGAGGTTATAGAAAACAAAAGTCATGGTCCCTGAATTTGGTGTGCAACGCACACCATCGATAACCCTTAGACTTAATGTAAAAACAACAACTTGTCATAAATACCTCAATATTTTATAATAAACGCTTTCAGCCATATCTTCGCCTTTAGCTTATTTCCTTTCACGGTCAAATTGATTCAGTACTTAAAGGCAAATATATCGTGAGACCTGTCTCCTAATAGAGTACAGTCAATGATAACTTCATCAATCGTAATGTTCCGATAAGAATATGTCGGTATACGAGCCAATCCAATATCATTGTTGTCTTAGAACAACCAATAGTCATCGTTCTCAAGAACTTAACATTTCCCAGAGTATTCTGACAAACATTTTGGATTAAGATCTCTGATTTTTCGCTTACAAAGTCCATTTGAGGAAGCAATCAAACGTACAATATTCATGACATTCGCTGGCATTTTAATCAATCAAACAACTTAGACGAGAGTGAACGACTCAATTCAGGAAAATCGAAAATTATAGAACATTCTGCGAACAATATAAACGAAAGTGTGCGACTCAGTATTGAAACAGCGATCTGTCATCGTTCGATAATTATTTAGTTCATTCATCATTAATCATTAAACACAGTAGACTGACTGTTATCAGTTTAAGTAGAATTTTACTCAATTATCCCGAAATATTCTTTACAAGCTGCTCAATCAACAACTTCAATTGACGTTGAATTTCTTCGCGAGCAGCATTTTCATCTCGACAAACTGGGGTCAGAAACCCCGTAAATAATTGTGGAGAAGCCAATATCCAATGTTTGTTGGAAACGAGAGTTTGGGGTTCAATTCAGGAATTTTTTAACTAGGATGTTGACGAATTAATTTACAAAACCCAGCTTATACAGAAGTTGAAAGCAAACAACTATGCTCTTCGTTCCAACGACATTTGGAGTCGAGTCACATTCGGCATACAATCAATATTTCACACTCGTGTTCTAAGCGGAGCTTCCATTTGCCTTGGCTAAACCTTTTATCCTCAAACTTTCTTGTCTACAGAACCCATGACATCTCTAAAGTTTTAAAAATTTTTTACATTATTTCAACAAATTAAATTTCTTCACTGAGGTCCCGGAATCTTGAGCATCTTTACGTGGTATTGAAGACCACACTTGGTTAAAAGGAATATTCAAAACTAAATCGAAGTGTTTTCTTCGGAGCTGCAGTTTGATTCTTGGGCTTTTGTGAGTGAAAGTTTGGTGAACATTTGGAATTAGCTCGACTGATGACGAACCATGAGAAACAGCTTTCATCTCAGCATATCAAATAATTAATGTTTCTTTGGAGTATACTTGGGTAAAATTAATATTCAAAATTGTTATCACTCGAAGTGTTGGAACCGGATCTTCAATTTGACTTAATTAGACCTTTTAAAGTTTCAAAAGTTTTTTACATTAATTTAACAAATGAAATGAAACACCATCCTGGTGTAAAATAAGAAGGATTAAATGGAAAGAGAATGAAATATAATATTCACAAATCCCAAACAACTTAAAGACATGGCTACTTGTCTTAAGCAATTTAGTTATAATCAGTCGAGATATGTTGGAATGCAATTTTTTTCCAAATTCTCGGATCACCATCTTTTTAAGGGATATAAAAAAGAAACTAGCTAAATTTGGCTTATTCTCAACATTCACAAATTGGATCTGAAGCGTCAACGATCGGTGAAATTTGTTTACACTCCACTTTAAATTAAACTGATGTTTCTTGAGGTAAATTGATATAAAATGCCGCTGGACTTCTAGAACTTAATTTCTGTAACTATAATATAAAAACACAATATCGTGACCCTATCTAGCAGCACATGCCGACAATCTTATTGAACATTTATGTTTACACGAATCTCACGAATATTTCGAACGATATTTCTGACATATTCATATATCATGGAATTCTAACAACAGCTTTATGGAAGCAACAATTTACGTGTTTTAATTACACGACATCATCAAGATGAGTTTAACAAGATGCATTTGTTTAAAATCAGCTTTTCAGAGATTCTCGGATGATATCTTATTTTTCATAATATTTATTTTCTAGTTTAATTAAATGAATAAGTTTATTCATCATTCTCTTGTGATAATTTCCATTAGAGAGACTACTCAAACATATTCTAATGAGAAAATGAACCCTCAACACGTGTTAAAAAAAAATACTCTCTCCTTTAATTTCAAATTTAAAACAAACACTCCCTCTCTCACACTTTTTTCACTCTCTTTACATATTAATATACTTTCCTAAAACTGTTTTTTATTAGGGGTTGTTCTTTATTAAGCAATTTATATGTGTGCGTGTGTTTGCGTCTATGCTAGTCATCTAAGTATGAGTGAAAGGAAATAAAACTTCATTGGTTGTTGACTAAAAAGGAAAACAACCATAATTATATATTTGCTAACAAAAGAGCCTACACTACAGGGGCAACGTATTAAAAGAGATGCGCAAATACTATTAACAAGCACCTAATATGTAGGAGGAGCAAAAGTAATACAAACACATAGAAAGAAAACTGTATATAAACAGTTATATACTTTTATAGAGGTAAATAAATGTTTATACACATGATGTTGACAAAAAAGAAGAAAAAGGTGACAAATAAAAAGGTATGCATTATGTAGTTAAAAAAAGGTGAAATTATATAAGTTACTTTGTTACAGGACTTCTCTTTTTATATTATTGTTATTGCTGTACTTTAATCAATCATTTATTTAAGCTTTTAATTAATAGCTTTTACCAACAAGAAAAAAGGAAAAACAAAATAAATATTTTTTCCTTTGAAAATAAAAAATCTACTTAAGCATTTAGAAATTAACCCTTTAACACAAAAAAAAAAACAAGGGTGGTTAGTTATTTTTTAACTAGATTATCATTTATCTGTGCTAACGTCAAAAGCAAAAAAAAAAAAAAATCTGATTATGGAATTTAATAATTGCATTTGCTGTTAGGCTACAGCCAACAACATCCACTACTATCACTCACTTTGTGGTCTGACTTAACTAATGAGCTGTCAAAATGATGTAAACACTGAGATTTCATTTCACACCATGAGTTTCAGAATATAAAAAAAAACAACTTTTGCCATTTTCTTTTATATTTTCCCATGTAACTAATTTTATTAAATTTGTTTTTTTCAACGAGAGTTTATGGAAATGTTTGAAAATTATTTTTTAATATATCAAGAACAATGTTCGACATTATTATATATATATATATATATATATATATATATATATATATATATATATATATATTTGCTTTGCTTTGCTCACCTTTAATTACATTTAAAATAAATGTAAACTCATTACATGTGTAGTTTTTCACAACTACTTACAGTTTTTTGTTTTATCGAGTATTAAAAAGCATTTCTTTTGCTTTTTTTTTTTTGCTTAGTTGGTTGGATAAATGAAAGAACGACTGGCGTACAAATAAATGGATGGATGGTTCGTTGGTTAGCCAAAGTAGCTGTGGTGGTATCCCATCAGTTGTATACACCGTCATTTATCTTTACTAATTTGCCACAATCTAATACATTAAATGATCATCATAAAGAACATTTCAATTAAAATAATTAACAGCAAAAAATATATAAATACACGTATGGCAGCACTGTGGTTTGGATGTGTATGAAATTAAGACAAATTTTTAACTAATGACAAATTTTTATTTCTTATTTTTTAAAATGCGATTCCAATCAAAAAAGTTGAGATATATTTTTAATAACATCCCTCAATAGAGTGTGAGGCGTCCTATTGACCTCGCCACACGATTTACTTTTGACATGGAATAAAAGGTTCATATTTAAATCTCCATCAAATTGCCACTCTATGCAATCAACATGTCTGATTAAATTCTTGGCAACAGATTTTATTAATATTAACACATTAACATAACAGATCCAATTGTCCTGCGCTCCTTAAATACAAAAAGGCAAGACAATTCGAGGAATTTGTTATCGTGAACAAATTTCTTTAACTTTTGCAATACAAAAAACCCTAAGATGAGTTACAATTTTACCTTAATATGACTTACTATTCATTCAGAATGCTTCTCGTGTTGTCTTCATTGGGTTAGGCGCAAATAGACAACACAACAAGTGATATTTCTGTTACTATTTCATTGCTCCCAGTGCTCTAAGGATCAGTACCACCTATTGTTTTAACTGAGTTACGAAACTAGTCAAGTCTAATTCTTATAATTCCCTAGCTTTAGTTGTCACACTATCTACTTGTTAATTTTCAATCTAGACTTGGCACCCAAATTATGCTCAGTTGATCATGTGCCGTCTAATTGTTAATCACTCTCTTGCAATCTTAGAATTGGTTTTCTCGAAATGTATTTCTTTTATTGACAATTGTTAGCTCTCCGCCAGTTGAAACACTTCTAGATTGCAGGAACATCCGCCCGGAATATTGTGTTATATTCCGGAAGACGAAGTAAAATATTGATCTTTGGTTTTTCAATAAGGAAACACAGACCCATTATATGCTCTAGTCTAGGTTCATTCGTGGGGCAACAAGTTGCCAAGGATTTCCTTCAAATCTAATGGAAATGTTCTCTAAATATTTTCTAAATTGATAGTTTTTTGCTATAATTTTTAATAATGAAAATTCTTTTAAGATTTAGCTCTCCCCTGCACAGTGTCACATTTGGCAGTTTTAGAACGACAAAAATACAGTTTTGGAGATATTGGACTGAAATGTTACATTCTATTAGTAGACAAGGGCGTAAACATCACTGCCACTACCATACTGATTATTATTTTTTTTTTTTAATTTCTGATATATTTTTATAAATTTTATTATAATAAAGAATACTTTAAAAGTAGGCGTGGCAGAATCCAATCACGCCAATATTGGTGTAATATTTGGATAATAAATTTTTAGCCTACACCCTAAAATTGCGGTACCTCATATTAAGATGGCAAAAAGTCGTAGCCAATATTCTAAAAATATAGTTTTAAGGATGTTCTTTTATATACAATTCATATTTTTAAATTGAAACTCATATGAACTTTTCAGTTTTAATCCATTACAAACAGAATTTCTAAAAAAAATATTTTTCTTTATATTAGAATTTCTGTTAAATAAAGAAAATAATTTCAATATTAATTTTTTAACTTAACAAATTATACACAGAGAAAAAAAATCATATATTTGAAAATTAAAAATAATTTATTTTAAGTTTTCTTGACTTTTGATTCATTTTAAAAAATGTAAAAAATTGTTATTATTTAAGACATTATTCTTAAATAATATGAACTAAAATCAATGAAAGTAAATTATTATATTTATGCACAAACTTTTTTCTGTGTAATAAAATAATTTGGATACATTTATTAACTATTATATACCGAAAGAAAAAATCATATCAATATCTGTATTGATATGAGATGCAGTTAAGTTTAACATACATCTTTACAAAACGTTTAGATAAAATTAAAATATTTTTTTTAAAGTAGCAACTTTGAAAATCTATAATTTGCGCTATAGATACTTTCCAATATTCTAAGTGCTTTCTTCATAATATATGAAATGTTTACTAGTAAATGCGATTAAATGACTTCAATTAATAAGCTTTTATTTTCGCGCTGGTTTAAACTTTTGTAAGATATCTTCCTGGAAGAAATTTACGCAATATCTTCTAGTATTGCATTTTTATCAGTTTAAAGAACAATAAACAACAAAAAATATATAAAACTTTAACTATGTTTATTATTTTTATCCTCAAAATATCGCCGTTTTTTCAGTAAAGTGATTGATGATATCTCTTGGAGATCATCTGGAAGAAATTAATGCAATACTTTTATTTTTCGGTCACAATTTTTTCAGTTGTCGAAAAATTGTTCAAAAAAGGAAAAATATTAAAGAAATTTGTTTGTCTTTTAGCAAAAAATGGATATTTTATGTGATATTTTATGGATATTTTCGTGCTTTATGATGTTAAAATTTATTGCATGCATGCTTTAGAAGATGTAAAAGATTTCTTTATTATATTATTTCCAGATTGATTTAGTGATAATTTTTCAATATATTTATTACATCTTCCAGAAGATAATCTGGCGGTATCTTCTTTTTTTCACCTAGATAATTATCTAGCAATATTGCCTATTTTTCTTCCAGGCGTATTGATTTTTTTATTGCTAAGGTGTATCGCCTGTGATGGACAATCTCTCCCGATGGGGGAAATTTCCGCAATACGAATATGATTATTGCGGCAGTAAAATTTTTCTCCTAAGCAATATGAATGCGAATCACTTTCGTATTATTTTGCTTGTAGGATAGTTGATTGCATTGACAGTATAACAGTTTGGAAGGCAGAAGTAGAGAGAGAGAGAGAGAGAGCTTGGTCGACTGTCATTCTTTTCTCTTGCTTAGAGGCATGCGAGTGGTAAGCACTTGGGCTAGGGCTCCCTTTAAATCAAACGGGAATTTTCTCTAAACATTTTCTAAATGAAATGTTTCTTGCAATCATTTTATATTAATCATATTTTATCAATCATATTTTTGCAATATTTTAATTATGATGATTTCTTCTTAAGGATCTCTATTAAATTATTCCAATTTTTATTGAATATTCGTTTACTATAAATGTCTCTAAACCCAGTGTGCCATTAGCTCAAAAAGCATTAATAAATGAAGCCTTTTGAAAACAAACGCATTTGAGCACTCAATTAAGCGCAATATATAATTATCTTTTAACCCAAAAGAGTAACAAACAAGCAACAATCAGCTACAACAACAATACTTGTGCAACATACATACAGCCAGCCTATCACTCTGCCACAGATATAGAACAAGAAATTATGCCCTGATGCCAAACTGACTGAGAAATACTCACATCTAAGTACGAAAAATATTTATAATGAAAATAATGATGATAATTTGAATTGGAATGATGTTGATGAAGATGATGCGGCGGAGGGTTGGTTAGTTGAGAACAAAAAAAGAAAAAAGAAAACAAAGTCTTGCCTAATTACAATTAAACATGCCAACAAATAATGTTTGGAAAATCTACCAGAAAAAGAAATCAGAGGAAAAAAACTTAGGGAAGCAACAACTTTTAGAAAAAAGAAATAAAAACGCATTATTTTAATTCATCCGCGTGTATAAAAAAATGCATGATGAGAGTAAAAAAGAAATTATATGAAGAATCATAAATGAAAAAGTCACCAAATACTTCAACAACTGTTGCCAGATAATTATAGTATAAAATCGTCAAAATTCAACGAAAAAATCGTCAAAATCGGCATAATATTTTTAAAATCGTAAAAAAAAATCGGAAAAATTAAAATGCATATACTTTTGGCTTTATATTAAATTTTGAAGCTATTTGATTATTAAATAAACTTCCAGAACTGTTTTATATTATAGAAAATTTTAAAAATAAGAACAAATTAAGATTAAGGGTCCAGTTAAAATAAAAATATTTTCTTTTTAACGTTTTAACGTAGCCGACCTTTGGCCGGGTTCAGGGACTTTCTCCTATATTTATTCGTCGAATAAAATTTTTCTTAGAAATAAAATTTTGTAAGTTCTAGTGTATCAATAAAAAATGAAAATTTCATAAATTCTCTTAAGGATTTAATGAATATAATCATATTATATATCATTTAGAAGGTATTTGAATTTAAAACATATATATATATATATATATATATATATATATATATATATATATATATGTCAATTAAATTTTTTACTATTTAACACATTCTTAAACTTTTGAACTTACATACGTATATATATAAAATAAAATTTTTCTTTTCACACAAAAAATTTGTTTCAAGTAAAAGTTTAGGCTTATTATAGACCTTTTCTCTCTCTATATATATATCTACTACAATACAAAATTAGATTTAAAGAAGAAATCGTAATTTTTTTAACAAAAATCGTCAAATCGCACTTTGGAATTTTTAAAATAAAAGTAAAAAAATCGTTAAAATGCAGATAAATCGGCAAATCTGGCAACAGTGCCTTCAACTCTCAAGCAAGAGTAAAAGAAGTAACGGCAAAAAAAGAAGACAATTGCAGGTTTGTTGTTGCTGTCTTCTATATGAAAATTGAAACATTTAAAAATTAATTCCAACTCAAGTACGAGTGCGTTTTATTTTTTGTATTTTTTTTTTTTTTTTTCAATGCCACATACAACACGTGCCAGCATGTAATCAAGCTCATCACATGATTGAATTTTTATATTTCCTTTTTTAGTTGGCATTTTTAAAAAGGAGTTTGTTGGAAAACAATTGTTTTAGATTATTCGGTGAATTAAAATATACATATATATTTTTTTTCAATTAAACCAGCAAAAGCAGTCAGCCACCCATCATCCATCCCTTCTTTCCCTTATGAAACTAAAGCTCAAGAAGCAATTAATTTAGAAACTAATTAAATGCCATCATTTTATTTCTTTTAGATTTTTTCGGCCGGATTTTTGCAATTTACTTTGGATGTTGCACGTGGATGTTGGAAATTAATTATTAGATTATGTATTTAGAAGAAGAAAAAAAAACTAATTACTAATTCATTAAAATAAAAGTTTCAATTATGTTAAAGTGTGTTAATGTTAATTTAAAACCACGCCTATTGGGAAGGAAATTGTTTTTATTTTCTTTAATTAATGCTAAACACTGTAGCCAGATTTGTTAATTTATTTTATTCGTTTGTTTGATTTTAAATTTCCCCAAGTAGGGGATTTATTTGGTAACGGAAATTTCCAGAGCGCCAACACCAATTACGGCAATGAGCCTTCAGGGGTCTTCTTTAGGGAAGTCCTCGACCTAAACCTTGGTATAGGAAGCTAATGCCTCATAGTTGAATCCTGATTTCAAATCCAATCTTATAAAAAGTTAGGTGATCCAAATCAAATACATATGACAAATGCTAGCCTCGAAAAACCGTAACGCGGTGCAGTTATACGACGCCAAACATTCAGTCAATGCGGGGTGAGACGCGAAATTCTCGAAGGCCAAACAACAAAAACCCGCCTGAATGTACTTAAGAAATAATTACGGTGACGACTGATAATTTACTTTGAAAATATCAGAGTGCTCTAATAATACTAGCTTTGTTCCTGTACTCTAATTGGGGGATCCCAATGTTACCCTACTCGAAAATTGGGCAAATGAGTGTTATTTTGAGAGAATAATGTTTTTATTCTTGCACGAAGCAGCCCTGAATACAATGTTGCCAAATTTGCCGATTTATCTGCATTTTGACGATTTTTATTGTAAAAATTCCGAGGTACGATTTGACGATTTTTGTTCAAAAAATGACGATTTCACGGAATGTTCACACACGCCAATTTTTCTTGTTTAAATCTCATTTTATATTGTAGTAGATAGAGAGAGAAAAGGTCTATAATAAGCCTAAACTTTTACTTCGAAAATCGTTTGCAATTTAACCAGTATTGGTGAAATAAAATTTTTGTGTGAAAAGAAAAATATTATTTTATATACATACGTATGTTAGTAATACAGTTTTGATCATAGATAAAAACGTTTAAGTAATAAAAATTTTAATTGAAAATTAAATCAATATACTTGAATTTTAGACAATTTTTATGATTCAGAAATAGTTTCAATTGTGATTAAAGAAATGTAAAAAATTTTGGCCGCTCGCACTTAGTTTACGAGTTATGTATCTCTAAAGTTTTGATATATTTTTCTTAATATCTTTATTAATATAGTGATCTTAATTTGTTCCTACTTTCCAAATTTTATATAATATAAAACAATGCTAGAAGTTTATTTAACAAACAAATAGTTTCAAAACTTAATATTATAAATTTTTCCGATTTTTTGACGATTTTAAAAATATTATGCCGATTTTTTCGTCGAAGTTTGACGATTTTGTGCTATAATTATCTGGCAACAGTGCTTGAATATTTCTTCGGGTAGATTATTTAAATTGTCAAATAATAATATAAAAATAATATACAATACAAATTTTGAACGAAAATGAATATAAAATTATTAGTTTCATTTAAAAAAATTAAAAACATTCAAAAAATGCTGAAAAATAAAATTACATTCACATACGTATTTTTAAAACAGTTTGATGTGTTATTTCTGGATAAACCATTTTGATTTTATTTATTTATTTATAGGGTGATCCATTTCAAGGTTCCCTACTTTAAAAAAAAAAACACAGAAAATTCAAATTTAATGGGGAATGTTTATTATCATTTGAAAGAACATTCTTTGGCATTTATTTTTTGAAGATCATGTCTATCAAATGTTGGCCGTTGCTACGTCACAGAAGGTCCATCCGTTAAGTCCAATTTTCCATGACACATTCGAGCATTTCGACTGGTAACTGGCGAATGACACGCGTGATGTTTTCCTCCAAGGCCTGAATCGAAGCGGGTTTGTCCTCATAAACTTTAGACTTTACATATCCCCACAGGAAAAGTCTAACGGTATGATATCACACGATTTTGGTGGCCAATCGACCGGCCCAAAACGTGAAATTATGTGCTCACCGAAGTGTTCTCTCAATAAATTCATTGATTGATGTGTTGTGTAGGAAATGGCGCCGTCTTGCTGAAACCAAATGTCGCCGAGATCACGAGCTTCAATTTCAAGCATCAAATAATCGGTTATCATGGCACGATAACGTTCGCACCGTCATCATTTTTAAAGAAATATGGACCGATGATTCCACCGGCCCAGAAACCACAACAAACCGTTGTTTTTTCTGGCAGTTCTTGAATCTCTTCAGGTTGCTCTTCGTCCCAAATGCGGCAATTTTGTTTGTTTACATACCCATTGAGCCAGAAATGGGTCTCACCGCTGAACAAAATTTGCCTCGAAAATGTCGGATTTTCTTGGAACTTTTCAAGAGCCCATAGAGCGAAGCGATGTCGCTTGGGAAGGTCGAGCGGCTGCAGTTGTTGCACAAGCTGTATTTTGTACGCTTTCAATTTAAGATCTCGACGTACAATACGCCAAGTCGTTCTATACGTCAGTCCGTGTTGTTGCGAACGGCGCCGAATCGACTCTCCACGGTCTTCGTGTACACTCTCAGCTACGGCCGCTATATTTTTTCACAGCGAGCTGGACGTAGTCTATTCGGTCGAATATTATCCAATAATGAATGCTGGGTCTCAAAATGGGTGATGGTGTTGCGAATAGTACGCTCAGTATTCCGATTATGTTGACCATAAGTTGAGCGAAGTGCACGAAACACATTCCTCACAGAACGTAAATTTTCGTAATAAAGTTGAACAATTTTTAAATGTTGTTGAGGCGTAACTCTTTCCATTATGAAATGCCAAGCAATACTAAACAAAAATAACATGACAGCATGACACGACTCACACGTGATCTGTCAAAAAAAGGCTATTGAAAAAAGTATCTCTACTTGAATCACCCTTTATTTTTATTAGCTGTTTCTCATTTAACCGCACTTTATCCAAAAACTACGGAAAGTGCGTTCGTTTACCCAAAAATTTGTACTGTCCAGTAAAAACTTTTACCTAAAATCCAGTAAAGAGGGAGAAAGAAAAAGACAACTGAGTATTTACTAGCTTTATTTTTGCGTGAAAATCGAAGAAATCATATGGTTGTAAAAAGTAAGCAAGCAAATGGTAAAAACTCTGATGATTTTTGTTTTATGTTTATTTGTTTGCAACCAACTGTCATAGATATTTTACCGAATTTTACAAAATTTCCGTTCGCGTACTTTTTGGTTTACAAGTTTTTTTGAGAATAAAATCTTAAATTTACTCAGTAAATATTCAGTTTACTGGATTTTACTGGAAAAGTAAAAGAACAAACCTATTATGAAGTTTAAATTTGTGGACTTTTCATAAAACAACTTAAGTATAATTTAAAAACTTTTCAAAAGTAAAAACTGTTTAAAAAGTCAACAAATATTAAGAAAATTTTGTTTTTCTGTGAGTTATATTTCCAAAAGTAACAAAAATGATGACAATTAGTATAAATGTTGCGCCTTCTAAATTATTTATTTTATGACTGAAAAAACACCAAATTACACTACCTCAATACTTTGAAAAGCTTGTCTGCGTCATCAGAACATTTTTAAATTTTTTAAAAATTCCGTAAATTACAGACTTTTTGCTTTTTTATAAAAAATTTTAATACTGTAAAAACTCGAAAATGTGGATAATTGATTGCAGAGCCTAATGAGAATTATCTAGGTTTTCCTGCTGGTCCTCTATTATTAAAAAAAACTATTCAAAAATGTTATTTTTTTAATATGTATATCGAGGACTTATAATCAAAAAGGGCTATATGCAAAACCCTGATTGTAAAGGAGAGCATTAAAACTATTTTACTCATTTTTCAAAATTTTGCCATCAGGTCTTCTACGATTTATTAATAACACGTTTGTTAAACCTCGCACAGAAAAAAAAAATGTTTTAAGTTCATTATTCGTGAAGTTATGGTAGATAGCCCTTTTTTTCTTCGTATATTATCAATGTGTGTTATATAATGTTCTGATAGGCCTCTTTTGTTTACCGAAAATTAAAGATGTTAAAGATAAAATTTTTGTAAATATTAGACAATATATTGAATTTATGATATCTTACAAATCAAGACATAAAAAATAGAAGTTTAGTGGTTAGCTGGACCATGTTCATAATAAAAATTATAAATAAATATTGCAAAAAAAATTTTAGCTGATTAAAATAGTACTAAATTTCTTATCAACAACTCAATTGTAACTAAAACGTTCAAAAACCCAGTTTATATAGTTTCAACATGACAATCCTTCGAAAATCAAATAAAAACATGGAGATAGGCCATTTTTCCTAAAAAATATGTATGTTTTGTAGATAGTCCAAAAATAAAAAAGTTTTTGAATTAATTTTTCTTTTCAAAATTGATACTACTGATTAAGGACACAATATATATATATATATATATATATATATTTGGCGTCAAAAAATATATATATATATATATTTGGAAATCTGCAGATAGCCATTATTGAATATAAGTGATATGAAACTATCAGGATTACAAAGTCGTAATTAATTCGAATTATAGAGTATGTAATGAATTGAGGAATTCCATCCGGATTACAAAATAATCTGGATTTCGAGGTCTGGATATCGAGTTTATTCTATATGTAAACGGTTTATCTAAACAATTTTTTTATGAAAAATTTTTTTATAAGCCTCTGATAAATTCAAAAAAAAAAAAAAAAAATATACAGTTGATTTTTCAAATGTTATTAAATTACACAAATTTTAAGGAAAAAAATAGAAATTATTTTTTTTTTAAATTTATACTTTTTTATGTACATTTTTCCGCAGATTTCATGGATTATTTCATTAAAATCGTGAAGTAAAAATCAATTTTTTCATTATTGTAGTTCTGCCTTTTTTGTATTTAAGCATTTATTATTAATTTTAAAGATTTTTTAATTTAGCCATCTTTATAAAATATTTATATTATATTATTTATATATATTTATAAGTGTTTTTTGTTTTTTTTTTTTTTTTTTCTTGTAAATTGGCGACTTATCTTCTAGTTCTAGCGATTTTTATAATTTCAATATTTATTTTCCGATTTGTCTGGAGAATTTTCGTATTTAATATATTAATAAGTGTTTTTTTTTTAATTTGGAGACTTATCTTTGTAGTTCTAGCGATTTTTATAATTTCAATATTTATTTTTCGATTTTTCTGGAGATTTTTCGTATTTAAGCGTTTTTTTGTTTTTTTTTTTTTTTTTGTAATTTAAAGATTTTTAGGTATTTTTTTTTTTTTTTTTTTGATGTTTTTTAATTTGTACTTAATTTTTCTCTAATTTTGGTAACATTTTGTATTTAAGCGTTTTTTTAGTTTTTATGTAATTTTAATTTTTTTATTTGTACTTAATTTAATTTGTTACATTTTTTCCTTTAATTGGCATTTTGCATTCAACTTTTTTTAATATGGCGATTTTTTGTAATCTTTATGATTTGGCAGTGTGTGTTTGATTAGAATTTTTGCATTAGGATTTTTATTAATATGGCGATTTTTTAAAATTTGTATTTAATTTTTTAATAAAATGGCGATTATTTGACAATCTATATTTTTTCGAATTAAAGGGTCATTCGGGTATAAAACGATATTTTTTATATCACCTATATTTCTTTTTGTTGTTGATTTTTTTTCCACGTAATTTGATCATTTGCTTTGTAATGGATATTTTTGGGATTTCAGTGTTTTTTTTTTCAGATTTTTAGCAATTTTTTGTAATTAGAATATTTTTTTATATTTTCTTTTTTTAATTTGATGTTTTTTTTTTTTTGTATTTACAAGATTTTTTGACCTTTTTAAGTAATTTGGTGATTTTATTTTTTTAATATGGTTAATTTTTTTCATTTCTTTTCATTATCATTTCATTAAATACATATGGCGGTTTATTATATATTTTATTATATATATATATATATATATATATATATATATATATATATTAGAGTGCACCAAAATTGACCGACTTTTGAAATTTGAACGTAACTCCCCTAGAATTGTTCATTGGGTTGCAAAAAGATATTGTGCGAAATATTAGTGAAATCGGATATCGTAAACCCGTGCCGCATCGAACCTGAAATTTGTATAGTGCTTCTTATAGTTTCTAGAATAATTATCTATCAAAAAGACGTAGGGAGAAAAACTCGGTTAAAAAATGTTAAAGTTATTACGAATTCCCCAAACCATTATGTGTTTTACACCACTTGTGTAAGGAGTGAGCAAACAAATTTATATTTTTTGAAATGTTTAAATGAAATGCTATTTTTGATTTAATTTAAACCATTATTGCTAAAAATAAGTTTTTGTTTCCGCAGGATAATCTAAACGCCTTTCCATGCATGATTAAAAAATTTTGATTTTTTTCAAAGCTGTTTTAAAACTCCAATTTCAAACTTTTAAAAATTTTGTTAAACAAGTTTCAAAAAAGTTTAAATAAAACTATGCAGGTTTATAGACAACACTACAAGAAATAAAACTGAAAAAGAATTGGTTAAAAAAAACATTTAATTTTATGTTTTGAAGATTTTTTAATTCGGAGAATTTTTTAATATTATATATATTTTTGGCAATTTTAGCAATGTTTTTTTTTAATTTGGCGGTTTTATTTTGTATATTGATGATTTTTTTTATTTGTTGAATTTTCTATTTTATGGACTTTTTTTAAATTCTTAAAATTTTTTAAAGGACTTTTTGAATTATGGCGATTTTTTATATTTTAAGGATTTTTGCAATTATAATAATGTAATTTGCCTGTTTTTAATTTGACGAATTTTTGTAATTTTGGGATTATTGTATTTTTGCAATTTTTGTAAAATATGCGATTTTTTGTAATTTGGAAATTAATTGGCGATTTTTTAACTACTTTTTTTTTGTAATTTGACGATTATTTTTATTTGATCGATTGGTTGGGTTTTAGCGATTTTTTAATATTTTGTTGGAAATTTGGAAATTTTATAAAAAACGGAAATTTTACAAGAAAATTTAATTATTTGCCGATTGTTGCAATATTTTTTGTAACATGACGACTCTTTAGATTTAATCAATTTTATTTTTTTATTTATTTATTTATTTTGAATAATATTTCAAAATGGCCTTTTGGCCATAATCGGTCACAAATTTCTACTAACAGATAAATTTAAAATACAATTCATAAATAAAAATTTAAATATATAATAACATAAAATAAAAGGTAAAAAATACATTTAAGAAGTTATTGCGAAAAAACAAATATAAAATTTTACAAAAAGTTTAAAAAAATTTCAAAATTTATAAAAAAAAATAATTGTGATGTTTTTTATAATTTCAATATTATTAAATTTGTTGTATACCAAAACGTTTTTCTTATTTTATCTTTTTAGCTAATATAAAGATACGTTAATTGATCATTTTTTTTTTTTTTTTTTTTTTATTTGTAAAAAAAATAAAATCGAAAATTTTACAACCAAGAATCTTAAGGTTTACTTTTGTAATTTGAACATTAATTGGTAGTTTTCTTTTTTAATTTTTGGTATTTTTTTCACGATTTTATTAATGATTTTGAAATTTTTAAGTCGCAAATTTTACAACAACGTAATTTAAAAAAGAGCAGTTTTTAATGAGTAATAATTAAACAAAAAAAATCGCCAATTTCAACATATCTACAAAAAATATAATTTAATAATATAAAAAAAACTAAACTAAAATCCTCTATATTGCAACAAAGTTTTTAAATTGTATAAAAACCCAAAAAAAAAATGTGTAATAAAAAATCTCCATTTTCACAAAAAAAAAAAAAAAAACTAAATAAATAAAATGGCTTTTATTAATATCAAAATCAATAAAATTCTCAATTTTTATTAAAAAAACGTAAAATTAAAATAAATATTAAACTAGTCTTTTATATTGCAACAAAAATTTAAAATTTAAAAAAGTGAAAAAGGTTATAATAAAAAAATTTATTATTATTTTTTTATTTTCAAGTAATACAAAGCCTTTAAATCCAAAAAATACATATTACTTAGTACAAAAAATTATTTTTTTATTAAAAATCAAAATCAATAAAAATAATAAAAAAATCTGCTCAAACCAATTTCCTAAAAATAAAAATCGCTTATTTCATAATAAAAACACTATTTAGAAAAATCGCAAAATTTTTTAAAATTTTGAAAAAATGCAATTTTTGCAAAAAAGAAGAAATGTCACAATGTTAAAAAAACACAGATTAATTTTATAAAAAAAAATCTTTAATTTTATCGTTTAATGGCTATTGTTTCAAAATCTCGAATTTCATTACAAGGTTATGTATGGGCGCCTCTCTAAAATATATTGAAAAAAGTTTTTTTTTACGCGTTTTGGCTCATCCAAATATTACCCTCTCCTTTCAAATTATAAACAACTAATAAAAAAAACTTTAAAATTTTTATTAATAATTTATTCGATTTATACAAAAAAAAAACATAAATTCATGGTTCTATAACTTGTTAATAAAATAACAAATAAATATTTTTTTTTTTGGAAATTCTTTTTTAAACAATTCCATTATACCTCTGACTTCAAAGTGTATGATTTTCATACAATTCTATTTCTCTAGATATCAATGTCATGACTAATCATCTTCATCGGCTTCTATATCATCATCATCGTACTCCTCATCATCAGAACCGTCGACCAACATACTAAGAAATTCTTGTTGATTTTCACTAATTAAATTTAATAGAGCTGGATTTGTTTCTCCTAATCGTTGTATGGCAGCATCTAAAAGTTCTGGATGTTGTTGTAAAGCATTGCGTAAAGTTTGAAACGTGGGATCACCACGAAACACCTCAAAGGGTGTCATCGATAAGTCAGCATCTGTATCAGAATAACTTTCTCCCTCGGGTGTGGAAGGTGAGGTAGGAATGCCATCTATTAGATATTCTACAGCACGTTCTGGATTGTAAAAACTGGCTGCTAAAGCTCTTCGTACTTCAGTCTCTGGATAACCCATGCCTACGATTTGTTTAACTAAATCTTCTTTTTTACTATCCAACGGAGCTGTAGGTGTTTTAAATTCAGTTTCTGATGCTGCTGTTGGTGTTGCTGGCGAGGTAGTGGCTGTATCATTTTCTTTGGATGTTTCTTTTTTATCCTCCTCTACGACTTTGGCTGCTTCCTCTTTAACTGTTTCTTGTTTTTCTGCACCTGCTTTTGGTGGTTCTTCCAGTGGCTGTTTTAATATCATTATTACCAAAAATTTCTTTACATCTATATTATAGGTACTCAGTTTATCTTCATTGACGAGTATTTTACCGGCATAGATAAGTTTTTGCAATTCTGGTTTAACACCAATGTCTGGATAGAGTGACAGCTCCTTTTTCAATTCATAAACTGTTTTTGTTTCTTCTATATCAACCAGTAGAGATTTTTGGTTTAGCATTTTGATTTGTAATTTCATTTTGTTTGTTTTCTTTGGAATAAATTAATTATTTAACTACTAAATTTCACAATATTAATTCGAATGGGATAAATAAACGAAAAACATGCGTGCAAGTCCTTACAATTACACAAACACACTTACATACGTATAGTCAAATGATATTTTGACAGTTTTTTAGCACGTTTTATTATTCTTTGCAGAGTTGTATTTTTTGTTCGTCTAAGGAGTACTTATGTACTTAAAAAGGTGGTGGAATTTGGTGAATATAGAAGTATAAAGATATATGTAAATATAAGTTACAATAAATTTTAACAAATATTTATTATAGAATTAAAATAAACTTTATTTATATATGTTTTTTTTATTTACCGTTTTAGACATTTTTAGATGAGCACACAAAGTATTTTGATCGGTATGTCAAAAAATTTGATAGAAAAAATACTTAAGTGATTCAGACGGTAATACACAAATTTTGTAGTTAATTTTGTTTTTATTTTTCTGTTAAAAAAAAAATCATAAATATTTTTTTCAAAATCAAACAATTTATGTTTAGGCGATAAAATTATATTATGATATTCGAATACTTGACAAATGTTAATACAAATACTACTATGTATGTAAAAATAACTTTACTGTCAGTCATTGCTAAAAAATACTTTGTTTGGCAAAGTTACTCTCAAAATAGCCTTACTAAAATAATTCTAAATATCGTAAAAGATGCTTTGTAATGAATTCGAGATTTAAACTAACTTTATTTATAAATCAAAATATTAAAATCGTAGAGCATTTTAAGAAATTAATCTAGACAAAATTATTTATCTTCTATCTACTAGATGAAGTTGGCAGCACACCCATGAACATTAAAAAAAATTCCATTTTTTTTCCTTTTTCTCAAAAAATGTTTCCCTCTAATTTTTCCTCTTCAATAAAATCGTTGTTTTTAATAAGAAATATTTTATAGTTATATGAATAAAAAAATATTAATTAAAAGCTATTTATACAAATATATTATGTTGGTATAGGTGGATTAAGGCATTTTGAATCTAGTACATATAATTACTCAGAACATTTACTTCATGGAGTTTCAGATAAATGCTGTAGAAATTAAAAAAGGAATAAACTTATGTACTCTATGGTGAGGGATATAAAAAAAAAATATAATACAATTTAATATAAATCATTTTTAAATTCATTCATTCATTCATTCATTAAAATATAGTTTTAATACTAAATTAATTCGGAGTTTTTACTTTTACTTATGATTTGTTGAATTGTTTTTGAGGAATATTTTAAGCATTAAAAAAATGGCTTCATATCCACAAAAATTTAAATTCCCACAAAAAAGAATATTACCTCCATCTAATAACATCACTGTCCATCAATTAAATTTTTGGAATTTCGACCCTCATTTCGGTCAGAGTTCAGAATTCAGGAGGAAGTGTTTAGTATCATTTCTCTTATTTATGAAAATTAATGCTCTTGAAGTATCGAACATATTCATATTCATATTTATGACATGAAACCCGAAAAACATATCCGATAATTCAAAAATAATTTCATCTAAAAACTTGTGTCAATATATCACAAATTTGAATTTGTTTTACAATTAGGACTAAACATAAACATTTTCTAATATTAGAGACAAACTACCTCTACGCAACATTTATCATTTACCTATAAAGAGTTGCTTAGCAGTAATCAATCAAATGGTTGCATACCCAAAAACCCAGTTTTTAGTATGCTCCCATCCCACCAATATATATATGACTAATGGTTAAGATAATTTCCAGACAGTTATTGAACACACCAAAAAGTACTATTGAAATTTGAAAAACTCTTTAAAAGAACTTAAAAATTCTTCCCATTTCCTTATGAAGAATAAATGTATTCAATGTTGTCAAAACTTACCTTTAAAATACCGATGATCTTCGTTCCTATTTAACATTATCGAAAATATCTTACACATTTCTATCATATCTAGGTTTGAAGTAAACAATCTTGTGACATATGGAGTCCCATCTAAGAACTTAAAAATTAATTTTGAAGTTCTTTCTCCTTCACTCTTTTGGATTTTTATGGACGACTTGTTGGGGGTGACCACTAATCCAATCTATTCCTATACCGATACCTTTCGACTTTTGCCTATTTATACTTCCTGAAACCAGTGTTGTTTGCTAACATACAAGAGACTCGGTATCTCTCCTACCTCTAAAAATTGAACATATGGGAGTTATGTTTGGGCAACAAATCCACTTGTTAAAATCACCGATAATTACGTATAAATAAAATTTTTTAAATTTTTGAATTTGTTCCAATAAAGATTTTCATATAATCCTATCCTATGATGAGATACCAATAAAAATATTAAGGAATATGACAGATGTCTGAACAAATCGTTAAAAATAATCAATTTAAAATTACCTTTTACATACAAATAATCTTTCATAGGAAATCTTTAACACATACTTGGATCTTGAAAATAAATATAACGAGAACAACATCTACAAAAGCATCGAAACGATTAAAAATCTTATAATATATTTAAAACTTATATTATACATTAAACAGGTCTCCAAAAACTGAGCAAGGTCTTTATATTTCGTATTACAGTTTTTTAAACAATACAATGAGCCAAAATAGTTGAAAATGGTTGAAATTTGATTTTATGTTATTTTATTTTTTTATATTAAATAAATTATTAATTTTATTAAAAAATTATTTGGAATATTTTTTTTCTGTGTATCAACATGTACCACAGGCAACTCAAAATGGTGCGATTTGTTGTAGATATTATATACCTTTCTATCTGACTTGGACCATCACGTAAAAACCTTTAGAGGAATCTCATAACTTTTGTAAAGAATGGTAGTCATCAATATTGCAGAAATATTCCATAGTTAGCCCTAAATGCCATTTAAATATTCACATTTTTATATTTAACTATTCTTTGGTTTTACTTGCAAATCCTAAATATTTTCTAACAACATAAACAACATTAATATAATCTTTTCAATCACAGACAAAAAAAAAATCCCTTTCTATATTTTTTAACAAGAAAATACACTTTTAACTAAGATTTATTTCCACAAAAAAGTGTTATTTTTTAACCCAAAAAAAAAAAAAAAAAAAAAAAAGACAAGAAAATTGTATGATTTTATATTGTTTTAATTCAAATTCTTTAGCAAATAAATGAAGAAATGAAAATTCATTAATGGGACTTTGGTATGAATTTATATATTCAGCTGCTTACAATTTTAACTTATCACTCCTTTGGGAAATTCACAACAAAACCCTTTTACCATGAAACTAACAACCAACACTGATACAAACGAAAAATTATAACAAGAATACTGATTTATTGCAGTTGGTCACTTTCTATAACAAAAATAAATAGCAGACGTGACTTACGATGTAAGCAAAATGTATTCACGAGTGTTTAGCATTTCAAACACATTAAAAGGACATTGAGAAAAAGCTAACCCTTTCCCTTTTTTATATTAGTATCAAGCAAAATGCAATAGTTTTGTTCTTGGGGAATATAAAGAAAGCCCTTACATTAATTAACATATTAGTTAGAACCTAAAAAGGATTTAATGATTTTTTAGAAAAAAAAAACAGTATGTATTAAGATAAATGGGTTCATTAAATAAAATTAAGAAAAAAGATTTTGTTACTTATTTTCAAAATTAAAAAACATTATAAATATTTAACCCTTGTTATATATATTTTTTATTTTTATGTGTTGAAAGATTTATTTCTTAAATTTCTTTTAGAAAATAAAATAACAAAAAGAAACGGAAATTAGTTGATTTTTCTTTTTCTTTAAAATTCTTTTTTAAACTTTAAACCGGAAATCAAAAGCCGTTTATTTAGCACGTGTTTTATTAAATTCTTTATTTTTCGTTTTATGTGAATGTGTTTCAAGTAAAATTATTGAATTCAATGAGTGTTAATCATATGAAATATATATATGAATAAACGTGCGCTAGATTTTTATCTTCAAACACTTTAGGATGAATGCTTCAACACCCATTTTCGATGCTCATAATAAAATCGCGGTATTAAATACTATTAATATAATGACTTTTTTTCTCTCACATCTAATAACTAATGTTAGAAAATATTATTGTATTGGAAAAATGTTAAAAGATTGATATTATGTTTCAACCCTTATAGATGCATTTCCAATTAGACAGAGAACTAAAGTTGTTATTTCGTTTAATTCATGATAAATGATATTAGAAATCATAAAAATTAAATTTTTTAAAAATAATCATCTAAAGAATTCACTTAGGAGATTATATAATAAAGTCCGAAATCCCTCTCATATGTCTAAATTTTGATATTGATAATGTCCGTGATATCATATGGAAGATAAACTAGTGAAAAGTAAGAAATTTAGAAAAGCATCACCTAAGGCTATTATATTATCGAAATATCATCTACGTTTTGAATAATCTCCACATGTTCTACACACGGATCAAATTGATCTCATTTCCAAAATTTTTCAGATGATATGTCTTCACGGGTATTGGACATAATTCTAAATTCACCAACAATTGGGTTCATTGTGGTACCGCAAATACTGAGCAAGAAAATCCCAAATCTATGGCACAAATTATCCCGAACTTTTAATAAAGTCCAAGATTAGGTTAGCATGCAAACTACCCAGATCGTCAAGACCTTCAAAGAAGGGTTCTCCTAGGAAACATTTCCTTTTCTGCGACAATCTGTGAGCATGCCAAGCCAAGAAAATGGCCACCATAAAGAAGGATTTAATCTCTAGAGATCGTTTGCCTGTCGAAGAATCAATTCCCAAACATTCAACTTACTCGTAGACATTAATATAGCTACATTCTTCATATCTTAAAGAATCTGTGCGGCAGTCATGGACAACTCTGGACGACGTAATATTAGCCATAAAGTCCTTGATAGTCGCTTGGCTATCCGAGTAGATATTAATATCTTGCCTAGTAGGAGCGACCTCATGTATAGCCATTTCCTAGAAGACATTGCAATGGTGGGGTAGGCGACAATTAATTTCTCTAGAGTAAACCTCACCATTGTTTTCTTCGTAAATTCAGCATTACCTATCCTCGACCGACATTCCTAGATCTTCCCATTGATAAGATACAAGAACGCCTCCAGGGGGAAAAACACAATACTAGCTGGTGGACTTTCAGTGAATATTACACACAAAATATGACCCCGGTTCGAATTCGGCTATATTGTAAACATTGAAAACCCTTCTATCCGACTTAGAGTGTGAAGTTCTCGCTGTGTTAACAACCCTTGGTCGAGTCATTCCGGTGCATAGAACCGGTTATTAAGGGAGACAAAAGTACTATCGGTTAAGGAACTTAGAGAAGACATTAAAACTTCAACAAAATATAATTAAAGACTCTTGCATTTGGACAATAGCTAGTATATGGCAGCTTTGAAGGATTCTGCAGTTGCAGGTTACCATCTCCGATATCTCGTATCATTTCGGTGCATGGAACTAGTAGCCGTGGGAATCGAAATCACTACCGGTTAACGAAAATTACGCTAACTAAATAGTTCCACCTGGGATGTCATCGAAGAATGCATCCAAACTTCAGCTTCATACAGTTGTAGTCTTTCTCGAGGCATGTTAGGAATGTTTTATACGTATATGCGAGTAAAACATTAAGGGATATGTTGAGGATCTTTTCGACTATAGTTCGCATATGATAACTTTGAACGATATTCATAAAGATGCCATAAATTCCGCGGTTGCAGTTTGTCGAATGAATGTTGTATTAGGAGCCTGTTCATTGCTTGGTTTCCAGTTGCCTCTAATTCGGTCGGGATGAAGCAATTTCTGCCAAGTATGTGGAGAGGACCTTTATGATGCCCCCTCACATTCAACTGCCCAGCTAACCCTATTTCACTTTATTCAACCCTTCAGAAATTGCTCAATTTCTTGGACTTGATCTCTATGTAGAAAGACCAAACTGAAAATTGAAATATGGAGAAAATCTATTATCGAATGATCATCTGCATTTTAAGTAAACACTATGTTCAACAATAGTTCATAGATATCACAAAACGTCTACATGTCTCAAATGTTTTCGATTGTCATTATCAATAATTTGGTATAATGCCAAATTTGACAATTAAGAAGGTACTGAAAATTATTTATCTAAATATATACGATCTTTACATTGTGTGCAAAATTTATGGTTGTCAAAAAATATTCAAACTAAGTTTACCAGAATTTCTAAGTGCCACATCAATTCTAAAAAAAATGCCTGAATTCTTATAGAGCTGGAAAATTACAAAGGAAGTATTAAACTGAATCTGAATTTTAACGCTTCGACTTGCGTTCAATCGAAGTGATTGTCTTAACAAAAACATGATCAAATCCTCACAAAATTCAGAAAACACATTGTTTTGTTCTTAAAAGAAAGAATCTTTAAATTTTTAAGAACATATGTGCGATTTGGTACCCATAACAGTTAAATATAGGAGATTGATCGTTTCTACTGTTTAAAATAAGCTTATTCCAAAATAAGTTCGTACTTTGCAGCTCTTGACCTCTTTCTTAAATGTTTTCTTACATATAAACACACAGAGTCCTACTCTCCACTTTAATATAGTTTCGAGTTTAAATATTGACTTATAGACTATATTACATAAATTTTTGTATTTATTTTAAAAGTATTAATTAATAGTATTGTACTGTAATTGAAGAAAATAAAAAAAAAGAATTCGCACTTTTAAATCTCCAGTGATCCAGTGAACCCTTTGTGCAAAATTTTGAATACATTTTTCGACTTTGAAAACGAATTTTAAAGCATTAAATTGACGATGCTGGCAATGAAATCAAGACAATAGATTTACAGTTTTGAAAAAAAATTAACAAATTAAATCTGAAGCAAACAAGAGTATTTTTGTTACAAATTTTAAATCACATAAAATTATGGGTACTTGCAATCTACTACACATATATAGTATAAGACAACAAATTTGCTGCCTATAAATGTCATTCATATGACACGTGTCATTGCCCCTGCAAACTTTGGTCAACCAAGATAAGTGAGAAAAAAATTATTAGATTTTAACAATAAATTCATATCTAGTGATTATCGATATTTAGGTTTTATTTCTAAATCAGATCTAAAATAAAATTATTAAAATAAGACTAGCACAAACTCCCTTTTAAGAGTTATTAGATCTTTTCATCACAATCATAAATTATTAACTTATGAAATAGTTATCTTGTGTTTAAAAACCTACTCCAACATTAGCTTATTAACTGTCAATCTTAAAATTCTTTTTATTTCATTTTTGTTTTTTTTTAGTGCTTGCTTTTTTATTCATATATGTAACTTCTCGTGTGATTTTTATTATCAACCCCTAATTAGAAAAGGTCGAAATTCATTGGTTTTTTTTTTTTTTTTTTTTTTTTTTTTTTGATGAGAAGGGATAATTTTTTTCTTTTTTTTTTTTTTTTTGTATAATGAATGCAGTGGTTTGTCAACGACAAACAAACTGTAAAATAAAATTAATGTCTAAATTCGGATTAAACGTTTTACTCTGCAGGACCAGTTATGTACTTGGTATTGTTTTATGTTTGGTTTTTATAAAATGACAAATGCATATTTTTATAAAAGTAAAAAATTATTTGAATAGTGCATACGTTTTTTGTGCTACTGTTAGGAAAACTTCACCCCATTTAAATTTTAACTAGAAATTTTCTTAACGAAATTGAATAGATTATAGATAACATAATTCGATTTGTGGTCAGCGAAAAGACAAGTAGGATTAGCTTGTATCGAAAATGTAATTAGAAAGTCACTTTAAAGCCTGCAAATGAAGACATTTCGTATAAGAAACAGTACCTTCTATATTCTCGTAGGGGAGTTGCGGATTCTTTAGTAATGACTTCTACTTACTATTGGCTGGAGCTGAATTTAGAATCAGGCATGGTGGCATAAATATGCTGTTCAAGTTTATTACAGTAACGTTTCCATACTGAGACTAACTATTACCCAAAATTTTTAGTTTTCAATCAATCTTCGATGGTGATATGTAAGTAGGATCTGAGTTTGGCTAAGAAAATATAAATACAACAACTCAACTTTTACAGTGTTACAATATTCCGATTAGTGCAAAACCGATTTAATGTAAGAGAAATCTGTATATTTATAGTGATGTTAAGTACAATACGGAGGTAAGGAATTGGGCTACTTTTGATACTTGGAGGGCATATTGTAAGTACAGGAATAAAGTTATGATTTTCGTTAAGAGGGTACATATTCATAAATCCTTAGATCAGTATTATAATTTACGTTTAAATTAAGGTACGTTGAACTTCAATATTATTTATCATTGTTAAGATCAAATGCATTAGGTTCAGATTGAATCTCTTTGAAATTTGTGAAAAAAAAAAAAATATATATATATATATATTCATTTAAAGTAATTTGTTTTTCATCTTCAATAAAATTTGAACAACATTCAAATATTCTCCGGTATTGGAAAATTTCACGTATAATGCAAATCGGTGACGAATTCAGTGGACGTCTTTGGATCAATTAGCAGATTATGGATCATGGTAATTCTGCACTATTACTATCTCTAACGAATAACATTCGCATATTGAGAGTAAAAAAGTTTTCCTCTATTTAAATAAAGCCTTTGACATGGAGACCAACAGGTTGGTAAACTAGGATAAGCGCAAAATATGATTGATGGATTGAACTTGAACACAGGAGTTGGCAAGTTATGGTCGACAGGCAGGTTTCTACCCAAACCGACGAAGGAGGATGACAGTCCGAGATTATGTCACAACTCTACCCACTAACTGAAGTTGCAAAGCCTATCAATGGTGCCAAAGCATCCAAGACGTTTGACTCATACGATATATCCATGCTGATGTTAAAACACCTAAGTAACAGGGCCCGAGTAACTTGCTACGGTTTTTAACGTACAAAGCAGGTGCTTAATTTTAACCCATATCTCGAAAATGGGACAAGTGGTCCTCATTTTAAAACTTGTGAAGAACACAAGCGATGGACCACTTTACAGGGCGATATCCACCCTGCCACCAACTTCGAAAGCATTAAAAACTCTACTCCTCCACCATCTGACCCACGAAATGCCAGCGTAGATTCCACTCGGACTTCACATGCCTTAAATCAGCAGAGGAGTTGTGAAAGAACTGTTCTCGTTCCGCTAGACTTGTCCATGGCTTTTGACACAGCCTGTCATGCCAAAACAAAGTCTTCAGCTACATTATTCACCAACTGGACAAAGGAAGTAAAACTCGAGCTTATCGATGGTGTACAAATTCCGACAATGAACCACCTAAATGTTCTTTTCACATACTCAGCTCGTGCTACTGCAATCATGCACAAGTTGCGAAGTAAAAATATAATTCTCAAAGCGCTAGCCGGCAGCACTTTGGGTATGGAAAAAGAAACCTTGTTAGCTATTGTACATACAAAACGATTGGTGGGTCAGTAGTCAAATACGCTGCTCCAGTGCAGACTACTTTATTTACCTTGTGAAGTAATATTCAAATCCGCCAAAATACAGACTTAACGACCGCCATCGGCTACCTACACCTCTTTCCCACTACACTTACATGAGGAGACGAAGATACTACCGAAGAACATCAAGAGATATGATTAAGATCCTTTGAATGTCCCATTGCAGACAAAGGGGAGAATCTGCCGATGAAAACAAGAATATTTAGGCTCAACTAAGTTCGGGATGGCGTAATAGGCTAAATGCTTACTTTTCCGCATATTAGGGGCCTCATAATACCCCCACATATTCAACTGTTCAGCTAATCCTACTTCTCTTTGTCCAATGGATATATGAACTCACACAGTAGAAGTAGCTCAATTTCTTTTAAAGAATATGCCTGAAGATGTCCCAGACTTAAAATTAATATTCTAAACTCTTTCCTTTAAGAATTTCGTTTAATGAAGACCGGAATATAGAAATCTTTATATAATTCGAGAGATCATTTTTGATAATTATATACACATTTTAACGTAACTAAAATTATGAAAGGAGCATCATTTAGAACATCTTGGTCAAATTTCAACTTCCTGCGATGTTTGCAATAGAATAATTTTTCATAATTTTAGGTGCATTTAAATGTGCGTTACTCTTTGGTTTTCTTCATACAATATATCGTACACCTGGACTCCATTAATTTGGAGAATTCCAATTACTCTATTTCAAAATACTATAAAGATCATGAATTAGAACATAATTTAGAGTTTTAATCTTTGATATATATTTTTATAAGCACTACCTAATACGCCGTATAAATCATATAGATCTTCTCGGCTCGAATTAATAAAATGGATTAATACATAAAAAGCAAGTTATAAATATTTCAATATCGACTATTTTTCCCAGTGCATTAACGAACTTAATAAATTCACCACAATATTTTAACATGGCAATGCTATTAATATTTATACACATTCTTCACATCACCAATCCGAAAACAAAAAATCTCTGTTGTACTTTTGTTTTTGCAATAAAACGCAAAATAAATCTATAACCGTACATTCTAGTGTTGGAAAAAAATACTGTTTTAAAGTATTCTCTTTGTGTTCGGCTATCTTCCGGAAATAAAAGTCGATGTCATTAAAGTGGGCGTCGGCGCGCCGCCGGTTAGAAATTTTCATCTTTTCCGATGGATTAAAATCAGCAGCCGACATTTTAAAAATATCATTCAAATTCAGAAAGAAACATGATTCTACGTCTTCTATTTATTTCTAATACCAAGCATATCTCTTACTATTGTTATTTTTGTTCTTACAGATGATAAATTTGTTCGAATTATTTAAATAAATACTTAATAGACAATGAAAACAACAATTTGATTTAAATTTATTTTTTACTAGGGCACTTCCGGAAGGTACAATATTAATCTAAAAAAAAAACCCAACAATTAACCGACCCCGATTTTGTTTAACATCCACCGCCATTGCCAATTAAAAATGCCGCGATACCGGCGCCAAAAATTTGACGACGGCTTGTTTCTCTGGTGTGTTTATGTGCCAAAAACCAACAAAACAAGAAAATTGTCAAAAACATATGTTTTTAAACAATTGCTGACACATCGTCCCTATTTAAGCTGCCGTCATTTTTGTGTGAAAATTCATTGGAAAAAATCGTTTATTTGTGAAAATAGCGAAAAATAATTTATCATATACTAAAAAACGAGTGTATTATTAGCGTCGATTCATTATTTTTCAAAAATAAGTTGTTCTAAAAGCAAATAAAATCTAAGAATTTACAAAAAGAAAACGATTTTAAAGTTCAAGTAAAAAAGGCTGCAATCATGAAATTGACTATCAAAACACTCGACCAAAAAACTTTTTATGTTGAATTTGATGATACCAAAACAGTTTGGGATCTAAAGGCACATTTGCAAAAAATGCCTGAAGTGGGTGTGCAGCCAGAATTACAACAATTGATTTATGCCGGACGTGTGCTGGACAATGATAATGTCTTGAAAACGTATAGTATCGATGAGAGGAAATTCTTAGTTGTTATGGCTAAGAAAATACCAGCAGCCGCTGCAGCCACAACAACACCAGCAGCAACAACAACTGCTGCTGCTGCACCACAACCAACAGCCAAAGCTGCCGAGCCAGATGTAGCTAAAACTACTACATCAACAACCACAAGCTCGAAATCAAGTGAACAGAGTACAGCAGCAGCTACAGCCTCTGCCTCACAACCAAAGACTGAAGAAAAAGCCCCCGAGAAGGAAAAAGAAACTACCGCTACTGCTGCCAGTACTGGCACTACAACCGCTAGCAGTGCTCCCCAACCGCCAGGAATTGGCAATGTTTTAGATGTGTTGGATGTTTCACCCACGGCAGCTGCTAACGAAGATATGGTACGTGAAATTATGAGCATGGGTTACCCAGAGTCGGAAGTACGTCGCGCTTTAATGGCCAGTTTTAATAATCCAGATCGCGCCATTGAATATTTGATTGAGGGTATACCCGATATACCAGATATGATTAGTATGCCACAATCTAATGCTGCTCAGCCAGCAGCTACCGTACCAGCACCAGGGGCACCTACAGGCGGCGCAAATCCTCTCAACTTTTTACGTGAAGATCCACGTTTCAACCAAATGCGTCGTGTTATACGCCAACGTCCCGAATTGTTAAGCAGTGTTTTAGCTCGCATTGAAGAAACCAATCCCGCCCTTTTGGCTGTTATAAGAGAACATCAAGATGAATTTGTCGCCATGATCAACGAGGAAGCTGGCGTAGATGCTACTGAAGGAGGAGGTGCCGAACCCCGAGAAGATGTTGTGGAAATTGTACTAACCGAAGATGAAAGACAAGCTGTTGATCGTTTAGAGGCCTTAGGATTTCCACGACAGCTAGTCTTGCAAGCCTACATAGCCTGCGAAAAGAATGAAGAACAGACTGCTGACTTTTTGTGTCGACACATGGAAGATTAGAGCGTTAGTCAAGGGCAGGGAGAGAGATTGAGCGAGATAAGGATATAACGTAAAACAGCAGTAGTATTTGTTGGTTTTACAAAAAATATATATTCTTACACATGTTGTAAAAATATAATAATCTATATATAATATTTGAAAATTTAATTTAACATCAAACAATTGATAAAATTCGTAATAATTCTTGAGATTTAAATCAACATTTCATTATGATTTTCTTTTTAAACAGAAACAATCAATTCTTGTTTTCAATAAATATTCTTCAAGTACTTACCTTAGTAATACCTGCTATATCTTCGTAGCCTAAACTATATTGTGTTGCTATTTGATATGGTATTTGTTGATGATATTCGTTAACATAATCGTTGTAAAGTTGTGTTGGTGGTGGCACTAATTGTGTTTGATTAAAAGAAGTTTGTGGTGCAGGATCATACATTACCGTTGCTGGGGGCTGTTTTTTAGCTTTAGGTTTCCTGCCTCTAGGTTTACCACGCTTTTTGGGCGGGTTCAAAAGCCTTGAAGCATTTACGAATGTATTTACAAATAAGTCTGGCATTTTTTGTTCTCACAAAATTCTAAATGACGAATTAAATCTACAATAAACTGAAAATAAAAGAAAAATTTATTGTTTAAATGATTTTTATTGAAAATTTTGGATTAACGTTTGATTAAAAAAAAGATATATATATATATATATATATATATATATATATATACTAACGAGGGTTTACTTTAGAAAATTTTAAGCTAATAATAGATTTCTTTAGAAGATTTTAAGATAAGGACTTTAATTTGGAAAATTCAAGCTAGTAAAGTATTTTAAGTCAATAGTTTAAAAAAAGATTTCTGTCTAAAATTAAAAAAAATTTTATTTTATGTTTGCTATTTATTTTCCATCTTGTATTTTTAATAAAACAACAACTAAACATTATATTTCTTTGAATTATAAATTTATTTCATATTATTTTTAATATTGATTTTCTGGTTTGGTAAAGTTTATTTTTAAAAGCATTCTCAGCTTCTTAAAGGCGCTACAAACTAATGCCTTTAGCCAATCATCAATCCATTTCTATCAAGCGGTGCCACAATAAATATATTAAAAACAAAATAAATAAAAGAAAAACTGTTGAAAAGTTGTGTATGCATCAAGTCAGTCATGAGTCATTCGATATATTTAGTTTCGTAATCTTTTTTTAATTTCATCAGCCAAATTGGCCAATGGAATGTCTTCTTCTTTGCGACTGTTAACTTCACGCAACTTTACAATGCCCTTGGCCAATTCAGAATCTCCAAATACCACGGCCAAAGGAATTTGTTGTTCTTCGCAGTGTTGGAGTTGTACCAAAAGTTTGGGATTCAATTTGTAGGAATGTTCAGCCTGCAATGAAATGTTTAAATATTTTATTTTCAAAGAAATATATTTATGTTACTCTACCTTAACACCTTGATTCCACAAATCATTTAAAATGCTTAAACGTTTCTCGTGCAAACCCTTATGGGCCGATGCCACATAGACCTCTATATCATTGGTGCGCTGCTTAACACCCGAAGCAGCTGCTTTAGCTTCCAGTACGGAAAATATACGTTCCACACCTATGGAAACACCCACACAGGGTACTTGTTTGCCTTTAGAATCAAACATGCCCACCAAATTGTCATAACGACCACCACCAGCTACAGAGCCCACAGCACCCTGCTCCTCAGCAGCACCATTGGCTACAATTTTTGGTTCAGCCTTAAGTACACATTCATAAATAACACCCGTGTAATAATCCAAACCACGAGCCAAACTTAAATCAAAACTAATTTTATTCGAAAGACCCATAGCATCGCAGTATTTAAGCAAAAGCTGCATGCCTTCTAAACCCTTAACGGCTGCACTAACCGCCTTTAGTTTGGGATCAGTCAAAAGTTTTCCAACCAATTCTACGCTACCGCTTAATTGTACATATTCACCAATTTGATCGGCAGCTGCAGCATCTAAACCTTTTTCATCAATCATTTCACGGCGCACTTCAGACCAGGGAGACTGTAAATATTAATGGTAAAACGAAGAAAATTAAGTGAAATTTTTAGAATTTAATTAAATTATCACTTTATCCAATTTATCAACAGCAGAACAGATTGAACGGAATTTGTCGGCTGGTACACCACAGGCTTCAAACATGCCATCCAATAATTGTCGGTGGTTTAGTTTAATCACATAATCTCCAATATCTAGAGTGTCCAAAATCTCAGAAACAATTTTAACACATTCAGCATCGGGTAACATGGGATCATAAGAACCGGCGATATCAAAATCCTACAAAGGTTAAAGAAAATATTTAGAAGATATATAAAAGATTTTGTTATTAGGGAAGAAGCCATGAGAGATTTCTTTAGAATATCTTTAGAATACCTTGAGCTAGCGAGAGAGATTTCTTTAGAATACCTTGAGCTAGCGAGAGAGATTTCTTTAGAATACCTTGAGCTAGCGAGAGAGATTTCTTTAGAATACCTTGAGCTAGCGAGAGAGATTTCTTTAGAATACCTTGAGCTAGCGAGAGAGATTTCTTTAGAATACCTTGAGCTAGCGAGAGAGATTTCTTTAGAATACCTTGAGCTAGCGAGAGAGATTTCTTTAGAATACCTTGAGCTAGCGAGAGAGATTTCTTTAGAATACCTTGAGCTAGCAAGAGAGATTTCTTTAGAATACCTTGAGCTAGCGAGAGAGATTTCTTTAGAATACCTTGAGCTAGCGAGAGAGATTTCTTTAGAATACCTTGAGCTAGCGAGAGAGATTTCTTTAGAATACCTTGA
Source organism: Protocalliphora azurea (assembly GCA_932274085.1). NCBI lineage: Eukaryota > Metazoa > Arthropoda > Insecta > Diptera > Calliphoridae > Protocalliphora > Protocalliphora azurea. The sequence goes on from OW026523.1 coordinate 133,299,089, forward strand.
GCTAGCGAGAGAGATTTCTTTAGAATACCTTGAGCTAGCGAGAGAGATTTCTTTAGAATACCTTGAGCTAGCGAGAGAGATTTCTTTAGAATACCTTGAGCTAGCGAGAGAGATTTCTTTAGAATACCTTGAGCTAGCGAGAGAGATTTCTTTAGAATACCTTGAGCTAGCGAGAGAGATTTCTTTAGAATACCTTGAGCTAGCGAGAGAGATTTCTTTAGAATACCTTGAGCTAGCGAGAGAGATTTCTTTAGAATACCTTGAGCTAGCGAGAGAGATTTCTTTAGAATACCTTGAGCTAGCGAGAGAGATTTCTTTAGAATACCTTGAGCTAGCGAGAGAGATTTCTTTAGAATACCTTGAGCTAGCGAGAGAGATTTCTTTAGAATACCTTGAGCTAGCGAGAGAGATTTCTTTAGAATACCTTGAGCTAGCGAGAGAGATTTCTTTAGAATACCTTGAGCTAGCGAGAGAGATTTCTTTAGAATACCTTGATATACCTTATATATAATTCATTTAGTATTAAAATTTTTAATCATTAATAATAATAATATATATTTAAAACTCTTAAGCAATTAAATCATACTTACACATTGATAAAACTCCCTATAACGACCGCGTGTCATGGCGGGATTATCTCTACGATAAACTTTGGCAATGTGATAACGTTTAATGCTCGATATCTTATTCATGGCTAAATATCTGGCCAAAGGAACTGTTAGATCATAACGAAGTGATAGAATTTCACCTCCCTGATCTTTGAGATCATAAATCAATTTGGAATCTTCACCATATTTACCAGTCAAAACTTCCTACATATAAACAAAGAAATTTATATTAAAGAATTTATTTAAAAATAATCCCTTTACCTTCAATTCAAATACTGGTGTATCAATAGCTTCACCACCATGTTTTTTAAATACAGCAATAATTTTGTCCAAGACATTTTGACGCAGCATCATTTGCTGGGGACCATAATCTCTTGTACCCTTGGGAGTCTTTAAGGTAAACCTTTGATTTTGTTGAGGTTCATCACCCAATTTGGCTTTAAGGGCCAATAAACGTGCCACTTCCTCATCGATCTGTAAAAATTTTTTAAACAAAAATGCATTCTTTATTTAAAAATATCTTCTTCAAAACAAATTTTATTAAAAATTAATTTAATGCTAACCTTGTCCAATTCCAGTTGCCGATGTTTTATGGTACCACTAACACCATTATTACCAACTCCATCATCAGTATCATTATTATTGTTTTGAGATTTCAAATCAACTTTGGATGACAACAAGCGGCAATTAATTTGAATTTTTGCAAAATTATTAAAGTTATAACGCGTGGTGGTTTTTATAAATGAACGTAACATTTTTATTTTTTAATATTAGTAAAATATTACTTTAGATGAAATTTTAAGGAAGTTTTTATGAATTTTTATTTATTTTTAAGATTTATATATTTTTTTTTTAATTACTAGTAGATTGTTGATTGATCTTTATAGTTTTTTGTGGTAATTTTTTGTTTGTTTTTAGTGGCCTTAGACCTAAACGACAACAACAATAATGAAACTGAATTAGAAGTGGCTTGAACTTTTTTTGGGGGTATTTGATTTTTTATTGTTTATTAATTAAAAATGTTTTAATTGTTCTTTCCTTTTTTTTTTTTTTTGGATTATAATACTATGAGCACAACACTATTGACAAATGCACAAAAAACTATAACAAAAATTAATGTAAAAGCTGCAATGCAATTTGGTGAAGTTGTTTGTTAGTAATAAATAAATGTTTCTAATTTTATTAAATTTATAAGAAAAAGTTTTAAAAGCTTAAGCATAATAATTGTTAGTAAATATTTCCAAAACAATTTATTTTAAAGTGATAGGGAACTACATATAATTTTGTTAAAAAAAAAAGTTTTTTTTTTCCTCTTGACATTTTAAAATATTTAAAGTAAAGATCTGAATAAATATAAATAAATATAACATTTCTTAAATATTACCCCTACCCTCACAAAGAGTTACGTTTTTTATGATACAAAACAAAAAAATGTGAGCACAATTCTGTTAATGTGCTCTTTCTTAAAGTATTTATGAAGAAAAATTTTAAATGTGTATTCAAAAAAAGCAAAATTATTGATATTTTGTAAAATGTTTAATTTTTTATGAAATTTTAAATTTTTGGTAAATTTTCTAATTTTTGGTGAAATGCTAAAATTTTGTTAAAATATTAGAATTTTGTTGAAATTTTTAATTTTTGGAAATTGTTGTCGAACTAAAAATTTGGTGAAGCAATTCGAAAATACTAAAATTTTAATATTGAATGAAATATTAAATTTTTAGAGAAAATTTGCATTTGTGGTGAAATATTGGTAAAATACTAAAATAAAGTATTTTGAATTTTAAACGAAATTCTAAATTTTTGGTGAAATTTAGAATTTTGATAATACATTAGAATTTTTATGAAATTTTGAATTTTTCGTGAATTTTCAAAAAAAAAAATGGCGAAGCATTTCCAAAATCTATCGAAATTGAATTTAAAATACATGAATACATGAATTGGATTAAAAATAAAATAAACCAAATTTGAACTGGAATATTCTTCCACTAAAATTTTGTAGGAATTTTTCGTTCATATGCGACCAATCAATATATTTAATTAAGGTATATTATTAATTTTGGTCTATTATTCGAAATCGTAAGCCACTTACATAAGTACCAAAATACTGTACAGTGTTCCACAAATTCATTGGAATTGGTCATAATTTAAAATCAACGATGACAACGAAGCCCAGGAAAATAAAACGAAAAAATGGCTCAAGCTCGGAATATAAGGGAGGGGAGTGAATTGTTACATATTGCTTCGTCTCGGGGTCTTATATATGCTGTTAAATGTCATCAATAATCACGTGTACGTTACCCGAGTTATTCGCGGTTAAAAGCGATTTTTTGCATATCTCACTTATTATGCATTTCACGTAAAGAAATCCTGGGAAATATTTTTTAAAAAATCTTGGAAAATGTATGTCGGGAATTAAAATTTTATTTTTTACGTAAAAATTAAAATTTCAAAAAAATTTGGTGGAAAATAATTTATATAATACAGTACTATTATCTTAAAATAAAAACTTTGTTAAGATTAAGGAACAGCTTTAAAATCACAACAAATAAGAGAAAATATTAAATATTTATAAGATGACCATTCACTAAAAGACAAACATTTATATAAAATGCGAATATATTTTTGTTGCAGACTATTTACCAAGAAATATCGGAAGCATAGCATTTATTGAATATGTATCGAATACTTTAACCTGTTTGTCGACACAAACGTTTTTTAAATTTTAAATTTGCAATATTTATCGATTATTAATTATATCCGTATGTCATAAATTATGAAAAATTATAAACAAAAATTACTTAAAATATGACGGTCTCTATAATTTCGTTCCTACTTTGGAAACCAAGTTCAAGTTAAAATAAAATTGAAATTGAACGAAATCTTCAAAAATTCTTAAAAGTGATTAATACTGTATTAAATTTTTTGAATATTCTACGAGTTTAATTGGTTGCTATAATAGAAACTTTTAAGCGAAAAGCATTCCGACCAAATAACTTTACACATCAACGCTTTATTAATAACATATTTAATTTTAACTCGCTTAGCTTCGATTATATCAATGTACTAAAATTCCCAGGAATTTTCTGAAATTTATATTTTATTTGCCGGTAACAAAAAAATATGGCAAATTAAGAAATCTAATTGCACGTGCTTTAATGTTATTTAAATATTTATTGGCTACAAAATTTTCCACAATATTGTTGCAGTATAATTTTATGTATCATCACTTTTGGAGTTATTTTAAATACCATTTAATGTTTTTTTTTTTATTCCGCGCTACATTTTAGAGCATTTATTAAAGTTAGTAAAATTATATATTATAAAAGCCTAAAAGGAATTTAAAATTGTCATATGCAAAAATACATTTGGTTAGAAATATATTTACCGTTTTAACATTATATTATATTTTGTTGTTGCATGAATTAGGTTTTTGACAATCATCATTGAGATCATTTTCTCTCACATAAATATATAGTTATTAGTCTATATCATATATTAATAACAAGATATTTATGTGAGAGAAAAAACCTGATTCAGTTGTCAAAAACCTAATTCATGCAACAACAAAATACATATAGTCAGATATATTTTGTTTTTGTATTTTGAAAAAAATTAGTTTTTTTTTTTTTTTTTTGAAAATTTAGTTCGAAGTGCCTCTCACAAAAACTTTTTCTTGTGAAAAAATGTTTAACATTTTCTTTGAAAATTTTTAATATTTAATGTGTTTCAGCCACATATTGGAGCCGGAATAATGATTTTTAGTCATTTTATGAAAATGATGTCCAATGGTTCCAAAATTACGCATAATTTCAGTTATTCTTTTTTGCAGATTTTTTTCTTGTAAAATCAACATTTTAATGCATTTATCGTTAATATTTATGTATATACCTATTTTTATTTAGCTTCTGCAATTAAATCAAAAAAAAATTAACTAAAATTTTCAATAAATTCTTAGTTATCGTTATCAAAAATTTTATATTTATAAAAGTAATTATACTTTGTTTGAAGAAAGTTTGGGAATAAAAACATACAGTTTATGTTAAAATGCATTCCAGAAATGTCGAAATGTTTTCTGTGCGACATGTCTGAAATTTCTTACTGTGATTTACATTTAAACGAAATACATTTGTGCCAAATTTTTTGTTGCTATAAACATGTATGTGGAATTTTAGCACATTTAGAGACATTTATGAGCGAAACCGAGAGGACATTTGTATAGAGGCTAGGTGAAAAAGTAAACTGATTATAACTAATTTCAGTAGACTTTGTCCTTGTATCATAAAAATCTCACGTGCCAAATTTCATTGAATTATCTTCAAAACTGCAATCTGTATTTTGTGCACAAGGTTTACATGGATAGCTAGCCATACGAACGATTGGCATAATTTAAGGTGATTGTTGGATAGTATTTTCTATGCGTTAGCACAACCACCTACATTATAAAAAGATGAAAATGTTTTAATATTATTACATTTCGTCTATGTATTTAATTGTATTTATTGTAATTTAATTAATTTAAAAAAAGAGACTCATATTAAATTTGGCCATTTGAGCGTATGAGTAATATTAATAAATTATAATAAGTATAATACATTTATGACAAATATTGCTATTTTTAATTTTTGAACTCTTGCACCGATTTTTCCCAAACTTTTATTTTTTATATAATTTCATAAGTTTAAGACAACTTCCAGGTACTACAATTTTGCTGTTTAGGTACAAATAAAGTTAATGAATCAGCTTTTTTATTTATGCATATTTTTTCTATTGATAATTTATTTAAACTATTAAATAAAAAATCATAAGTAAATGAGATGATACTTTCATTAAAAAAATCAAAAAAAGTCAAGGCCATCAAAAACGAAAAAAAAACCGCTTAGTGATAAAATAAAACCACCATGTGCGTAAACAAAACAACAAAAAAGTGCCGTCATAGTGCTATCTTTACTATCCATAGTATATTTGTTTATATTATGCCATAGATTAAAAAGTAATAGTTGAAAAAAAAAACAGGTAAATTACAAAGTGGTAAACAACAGCTGATTGTCTTGAAAAGTTACAACCACAATTTGCAAATAACGGTATACAGTGCAACAGCAAGCCTAAATGTTGCCAACTAATGAATTAGAACTTAAGGCATTCCCAAACAAAACTGAAGGTTTTAAAACTGGTTTTACTAACACTTTCTTGTTATACTCTTTGCCATAGAAACTCAAACAAAGAAATGAATGGGCAAAAATAATAATTAGCTTAAAAAATGTAGACCAAAAAAATTGTTAAATGTTTAACAATTTCAAACAAAATGTGAAAGTTAAAAAATATACTTTATGTATTGAAATATTTTGTGTACATATATTATTTGTATGTGGCTGCAATTGCTGAAGATATACCAGTAACCAATAACTATAACTTTAAATAAGTTTTACAAGAAATAAAAAAATACTAATAAAATGGTTGGTGCAAGTAATTTTAATGAATAAAGGAGTTTTAATTGAATAATAATGCAAGTAATGATTTATGGTAAAAGATATTTAAATAAAGATGTTAGATGTTTTACGATGATGAAATCGTTTAACGATGTTGCTATTTTTTTCCCTAAACTTTATGATACACACATTTTTCACAATGAATCCACAACACACACATTGGCACATAAATAAACCTTATGATGGCGCTGGCCAATAGGTGAAAGGGTTAGTACTGTTAGTACTTTTTAGCTATCATTATCCCACCATCTCCTTACAACACCCACCATAATAAATATTCTTTGCAATGGTTTTAAATGCTAGACATGCAGTTTTTTATAAATGTTTACTTTACATTATTTTATTTTTCTTTACACTTACCCTTTCTTTGGGTTCCTTGGCCGCTTTCAATTTTCGTACCAAATCACCTTGTATTTTAATTTCTTCCAAAATTTGTTCACGCGTTTCACTCATTCCTATAAAACAATTTGCAAACACACACACTAAAACACGAAATTGTTTATATTTATTTTTTACACTTTATTTGCTTTTAAATACTAAATTTAGTATTTTTAATTGAAAGATTTATAATTTTTATACAGAAATTATTTTTGTTTTTAAGTTTTCTTTCAGTTTTTTCAAGAATTCCTACGGAAAAAAACCACACGCGGCGCACTCCATAAAAAATTGTCTAAAAAAAGTGACAGCTATGAATAATTTATAGCGTTGCCAGCATGATTTGTGGTAAACTTTGCAGGGTTGTAATTTTATACGTGACAAATAGTAGCACTGGTAGAACTTTTTGATGTATGAACACACATATAATTCAGTTAGAAAACAAACAAAAACTTAAACGTTTCAGGAGAATATGCGAATTAACAACAGAAATCGATAGGAATGCATAAATATAAATTAAAATAAAAAAATTTAAGCTATTTTTAGAAAATATATTGTATATAGAAATTTAAAAAGTAAAAGTTTATATTAAAAATAAATACCGGAACTAAAAAAAGTTAAGTTAGAAAGAAGCAAATACATATGCATATAATTCTTACCTATTAATTAAATTTATGATTTTTATTTGACTACTTCAGCAGGTAAATTTCAATAGTATCTAGTTGCTCAGTAACCAAGGGCTCACTTCCATCAGTTACCAATCATGCTATCATGGATAGCAATTGCCAATTAACTGATCCTATGGAAGAAGACGGAAAGAAGATAACAAAAATGTTTTTTTTTTACTGACTCATTGTAACCAGTAAAATGATTGTGTGTGGAAAAATATGCCACTTGGTGTTTGTGAATATGGCAAGGTACTTTTTTAAACAAAATCTTAAAATTAAACAATGATAAGTGATAAGAGCACCTACTGTTAATTGCTAAGAAGTCTCATTAACATAGTGTGTACATTAGAGATGTTTTTATCAAGACAAACGTCAAACTTAACGCGAATTTATGGAAAGTGGCAACAGTTGCCCCAAAACAACAATATGACGTATTCCTTATTATTTTTTATATATGCAGTTTGATAATTGTAACAGCCAAAATAATAATCAGCTGTTTAACTAAGGTTACTTTGTATATATTCGCACTGATTTTGACGTTTGTTTTGATAAAAAATTGCCTAATGTAGACACTAGGTAATGCGACTGAAAAAACACCTAGTAATATTGCTACAATCTGTCGCCCCAATTAGCAATTGCTGTTAGCTCAGTGACAAATGCTAGATTTCTATTTTAAATCGTCGTTAGCAGCTGATCCATGGTGGAAAAAAGTAAAAATGACATGGATGCCTTGGTAAAATAATTTATTTAGGTTAATATTAAATGTGTACATTTATTTTAGCCCTTTTAGGCACAAGCTGTAAAAACGTTATAACTCAACAAATCAAAAAACGATGCAGTATTTTATTATAATTTATTTCCGTTCGATTTTTTATTAAAGAAAGCTACTAGCACTATGTTTTATTGTAAAATCGGGTTACAACTATAAAATATATTTTTAAAGAAATTTAAAGAAATATTAAAAGCAGACTTTACATGGTTTTGGCATTATTTATAAAAAAAGTATATATAAATTTTGGAAAAAATCAAATATTTTCAGACGTAGTATCAGAAAGAAATACGTGTAGGTAGAACTTTACCTAATTCTGGCTATATAACATTACAGTTTTTTTCCATATAGTTTAAAAAGACGTAAGATATTCTCTAATAATATTTAAAAGTTAAAATCGGTTAGAATTCGAGATAAAAATTTTTAAGTCCGAAGTTCCGATTTGAACATTTTATGGAGTAATAATCTACTCAACAATATATAAAACTAACCTAAGTTACATTATGAATGTATTTAAAATTTTGTATTTTGTAGCACATTCTTATAGATTGTCTTAAATCATTATAAAGGCAATAAAAGTTTTAATTTGTCCAACGAATTAATCATACTTCATTTTGAATTATTTTCTTTTAAATAGATTCAATTTTTTGAATACCCAATTTAGAATGGAAATGAAAATATTTCAATTTTCAAATCCAATTATTGAATTTTATAAACCCATTTTTCCCTTATCGAATGAAAAGTTTCTATTTTATTTCCTTCGGAATTGGAAACGAAATTCACTTAATAACTTAATGGATGATTTTTCAATATAAAATATTAAAACTTTTTTTCTTGTAACAAAGTTGTAAATTTAGCTATTATAAAGCACATAGGGATTGAAAAAAAAATGCTATAAAAAGGAAAAATAATGAAATTTAGACAAAAATAAATATAAGAAAAAAAAAAAAAAAAAAAAAAAAAAAGAGAAGAGAAGAGGAAAATTTAAGCAATTAAAAACGATTTTTCCGTATTGCAAATTATTTTATTATAAAATATATATATTTATGGGTATTTTTTAAAACTAAATTGTAACTATATAACATTGGTATATATATCAAATAATTAATAAAAAAAAATTATGAATAATTTTAAAAAAGCGTTGGCTAAGTTTAATCCGAAACTAATAGAGCAAAAAATTAAGATATACTAAAGGATTAAAAACAGTTAGAGGGCTATATTCGGCTGTGCCGAATCTTATACACCCTTCACCCGTGTTTAGATGTTATATGAAAAATTAATATATTTTAAAGTTGATGAAACAAGAACAATATCAAATTAATGACATTAATTAAAAAGGGGTATTTTGAAAATTTATGGACCGATTAGATTGATTTAAAAATTCGAAATTCGAGAAAAATATTTGTAATTTGCGGAATATTGTAGGGGCTTCAAAAATCAAAAACGCGTTTTGGCCGATATCTCGGATACTAGTGGACCGATTAAGTTCATTGCTTTAGCACAAAAATTCTAAAAAAAGAACGTAATTTTAGATAAATATTTATGATCAATCTATATAAGAAGCCCATAACTTGTATAGGAGCTTCAAAAAGTCTAAAAATGCGTTTTTACCAATATATCGGATACTAATGGACCGATTTTGTTCATTTCTTCCGAATTTTTTGTGCAAGAGCGAAGTCGCTAGCTTATATAAGGGCTTAGAAAAGTCGAAAACAAAAACGTTTTTTGGAGGTATCTTCGGTTTTTTTTGGCGATATCTCGGCTATTTATGAACCGATTTTGCTCATTTTTATTAAGGTTCATCTAAGGAAAATTCCCCATAAAAATCCGATATCTGGGGCTTTCTAAAAACTGATTTAAAAACATCGTTATATCGACTTCCCTATCAATAAGTATCCAGAATATATATACTTTTTGGGATCCTAGATGAATATTGTAGAAATTACAAACGGAATGACAAACTTATATATACCCTTTACACCTTTGGTGAAGGGTATAAAAAGTAAATAGGAATTTATTTAGTTAAGACGACGTTTTTTCATCATCATTTTTCGTTTCTTTTCCATAGCTTCTTGTTTCATATCCTCTAAATCTTCCTTGATACCTACAATAATTAAAAATAAAATTATATTTAAACAAATACCAAAGAAATTTTAAACAAAACTTTACCTATTTTTTTACTAATATATTCTTCTCTCTGTACTTGAGCGAAATTAGATTCCATATCACGATCATCGAAATCTTCATCCCGATATCTAAAAAATTTAAAATTTTTAATTTAAATTATTTGTTTATAACTTCTCATTTATAGAAATCATACTTAGATTTATCATAACCAAAAATAGCTTTAATATGTGAAGAATAATCTTCTTCCTCATCGCCATCATCAATGAAATCATCCAACTCAGAATCATATTCTGAATCGTCATCATCATAAATGCGTCCTGTGATAAAATTTATAAAAAAAAAAAAAATTGTTTAAATTTTTTTAATATTTATGTTTCACACTCACTTTTAGAGGCAGCCGTTTTTTTACTATCACCATGTTTACTGGAAGAAGGTCCCGGCCCCTTACGCACATCTGGTGGTGGAAATTGTCTAGTTTTTTGCACCTCACGCGGTGGAAATTCTCTGGCTTTAACGGAATTATTATCACGGGGAGGAAATTCTCTAGCAGGACCACTATATGCTTGCTTACTAGAGCTATAGGGATTTTTACTGGTTACTGAACTACTGGCACTGCTACTTGAAGATGATTTACTGCTAGATGAAGAAGAGGTGGTGGAGGAAGAAGAGGCACTTAACTTACTACTAGATTTAGCACTTGATGATTGTGACGCATATGAAGAAAATGATTTGCCATTTGTGGATGAAGAAGTTGAATTTGTTGAGGGTTTTGCAAAGTTAGCGGAAGATGAGGTAGAGGATTTCTTATCCAACGATGTGATTGAGGACTTTTTGTCAGTTGACGACGATGAACTAGATGATGTTTTACTACCACTATTACATGAACTACTTGTTTGATTTAATTTTGGTATTCTACCGTTAGGTTCCATCCGCTGTGTAGACCCTGTTGATACTGAGGAGGAACCCTTCTCCTTGTCGGGTTTCTTGCCCTTAGCAAACACTTCATTACGTTCTCTTTCCCTACGCTCTCTAGCCTCTTTGGCTCTTTGACGTTCTTCCATTTCTTGCTTCTCCTTCATAGTCATAAGTCTTTCGGGTTCTTTTTTCTTTTTCACCTCCACTGGCAGATCAATAGGTTCATGCTGTTTTTTCTCTGCTAGTTTTAGTAAAGCCTGAAAATCCATGGGAGGTGGTGGTGGCTTTTTATTTTTTAATTTTCTTTTTTCGTCTTCACGCTTCTTTCGTTCCTCTTCTTCTTGTCGTTTTTCTGCTTCTGGATCATATAACGGTTTTGATGATGTATGATATGTACGAGCAACAGTTGGCCCACTAGAACTTGATGATGATTCTTTAACATGACTGATACGCTGTCTAGTATGACTATTTTTTTCTTCAATTTCTCGTGTTATGGCGGCTTTGACACGCTCTTTTGTACCTGTGAGATCTTTAAGTGATTGTGGTCTACTGGGAGCAAAACCTTTGTCTTCTTTGACGTCTTTTACCTAATTTAATGAAAGTAATATTGAAAGGTTCGTTCGATTCAACTAAAATCCCAAAAAAAAAAAAAAAAAAATAAAAGTTTTCCAAATTCTATATTTTCCTAAAGATTAAAAATGAATTTATTTTTTATTTTTAGAATTTATTTTATTTTTTAATTTAAAAAATTGGTAAAATCTGTAGAAAACATTTTTCTCTAAAAAAAAAAAGCTTAACTGCCTTCTTATATACTTTACGGTTTTCTACACAAATTTTAAGTTTTCTGTAAAAAAAAAAAAAACTACAAAATTTATAATTGCAAAAATCTTAATAGAATATGGATTTAAATATTGGGATTTGATTTATTTTTTTGTAATTTTAAAATTCTTTGTGGCTGGGGAGCCAAGAAATTTAATTCAGATTTAGTTTTATATTTATACTTAGTACCTATTTTTTACCTATGTAATATTGTTTATTGGCCTTGAAAGCTTCTATATTACTTTGATTGGATAAATAAAATAAAAAAATATTAACAGAATAAAAAACTATCAAGTTCAAAGACAGTTTTCTATAGAAAAGACATTCTCTACATTGTTCAGTAGAAAACTTAGCAGATTCTGTTACGATTTTTCTATAAACAACAAATCTGTAAAAATCCTAAAAGTTTAGAAGTAAACAAACCTACCTTCTCTATATATTTCTGATAAAATGAATTAGCCTCCGTTGAAACGTAACCATAATCATCCTGATCCGGTTGATCAGGTCCTTGCATTGTTACAGCAGTGTGTTCCGTATTCACAGCATCCTCTAAAACCGAACGATTGGCAGATTTTGTTACTTTCAACATTTTACGAATTTTATTCTTAGATTTTTCATCTCTCATCGATAAAAGTTGATTGAGTTTTTCTTGTGCTTCTTGCTGTTTACGTTTCTCTTCTTGTTCTTTCTTCTGTAAGAATTTTTGTATGTTTTCCGATAATTTTTTCTCCTTTGACTCCTTTTTAGGAGGAGCAAATTTTGTGCTGTAATACTTGCCCTATTAAATAAAAAGAAAAACAAAGTGTCAATAATAAAGAATAATTTAAGTACTTTTGTAACATATGGGGGTTATCATCATAACTCAATGGATATGTCAGTTCAGTGTCATTGTACTATAAGATTTTCTTATATTGGGGTAAAATATGTTGTATTGTAACTTTTTTCTTTCTTTACTTACATCATTTTTGCAATCTTCACTGTTTTTCTTAGCCATATGCAGTAGAGTACCGAAATCCATTTTGTTGGGGTTTGTTTTTAAATGGTGAACAAAAATATATTGTAAAATAAGATAAATTTTGTCTGTAAATAAAAAGCACTACGTTTTCGAGACTTCTTTAGAAATGAATACGTGCAGCCATATTGGAAAATTAATAAAGACTGAATCCAGCTGATTAGCAATGATGATAATTATAAGATTTTCTAGGTGAATTCAGCGATTTGTTATTCAGCACCATTTCATAAAATCCAGCGATTTTGAAGCAATTATTAATAATAAAAAACCTAGAGTCGGCATTAGACAAATTTTTATCAAAACAAACGTCAAAATTAGTGTGAATATATACAAGGTAACCTTAAATAAACAATTGATTATTATTTTGGTGGTTACAGTTGTCAAACTGCATATATAAAAAACAATAATGAATACACCATATTGTTGTTTTTGTGCAACTGTTGCCACCCTTAACAAATTCGCGTTAAGTTTGACGTTTGTCTTGATAAAAAAGTCTCTAATGTAGACACTATGTAAACTGTTCCGAAATCAATTGAACAGGCTGTATCATAAATTGTTAACTTAGTAGTTTTTATAATGTAAAAAATAACATATCAAAAATAAAAATTATTAAGAAACAGTTTTTTTTAGAAATAATTATTATTAGATAACGTAAAAAAAATGAAAATAAAAATTGTAAGCAACGAAAACAAATTGTATCTATTATAACTGTTACAAGGAGGCGAAAATTTATATTTGTTAAAAATAACTGTTACTTAAAGACAAAATAGATTTTTTTCACTTTATAACATACGACACAGGGGGGTTGCTTTAAAAATACTGTAAATTAAATCGAGCGGTGTTTATAAATAAATATTGTATGCAAATAAATCCATTTTCAAATAAATTAAAAATTAATAAAAATTTTTCCGATATCTTTCAATTATTTTTCCTTTTTTAATTTTGCTTTCGGAAGATTTACATTTCAATAAAATTTCTAAATAAATAAAATGTTATCTTTAAATTTTGCAATTTTAATGCCGGATTGTGTATTATCATTTACATCTGGCCATCCCATTACAAATCTCTTACAGCTGGCAGCACATTTTTGTGCGTTTTTAACAATGTATCAATGTCAGAAGGCAAGAGTCCTGCGCCGATCAGATTCTTTGATAGCTGAGGCGAGCCGCCACCGAGACATTTGATTATGTGCCTAAAAACCCGGCAAGCGGTTTAGCTGTTTTCGGTTTGGAATACCCTTTCCAATACGATACAAAAACAAGAAAATAACAAATTTTTTGATGTTGATTTTCAACGGTTTGAGGCGCCGCCGAAGAACGCCGGCGATATTTTAAATTGTTTGGCACAGGTCTCTGATTAACACTTGAATTTGTTGGTTTAGTGGTATTTTTTTCTTTCTTTATATCAGGTAGATTGACGAAATATTTTATGAAGAAAGAAAAAAGAAGACAATTAAAGTCGTTAAACTTTTATACCCCATGCAAAGGGCGTTGCTCGTAGTGTATAAAAAGTTATTAAATAATTAGTTTTTAATAAAAGAAATTAGATAAATTAATATAAAAAACTATGGCTTTAAGACCACACACGTCTAATGAGTCGGATTATGAGACTTTAATGCAACGTTTGCATATAAGTGGCAATAGTAATGGTAACAATAGTGTGGCAACTAGTTCGGCATCTCCAACAATACTAAATGATTCCCGACAAAGAACCCATCAGCAACAACAGGCCCAACAGCAGCACCACCAACAAATGGGTGAAGAATATCGCATGTATGAACGTAACAATATAATAGCGGCCTCAAAATATGCCACACCTAAGCAAATTGAACAATTGCATTTGCAGCAGCAACAACAACATCATCAGCAACACCACTCATCCCGTTTGAATGCGGAAATACCATTGAATGGTATTCATAGTGGTGGTAATGATCATTATGAGATAACAACAGCAAAACGTCATTCACCGGTTTATGAAAATTTAGATTTCTATCAAAGTGCTTCTCCCGGGGCATTGAGTGCCAACTCCAAACATTTTGATTCTATCAATAGACGTGCACAACCGCAAAGTCCGGCTGCTATGGGTCAACCTACTCCCATACAACGTGGGCATTATATGGTAATGCAATCTCAACTTCCACCTCATGCTAATGTTCTGTCCGGCGGTGGTCATATCTTAAGATATGCTCATACCCCGGTACCCGATCCTGATTCGGCACCTATATATGAAAATATGCGCATCATTCCAAATTCTGGCCAGAGGGCCCAACCTCAGGCTTCACCAGCCACTGCAACCATTTATCAACATCATAATATTGATATTTTATCTTCGCCTCAACATCACAGTAGTCTAACACCACGTGCTTTACAACAACAGCAGCAACAACACAAATCTCAACTAATTGCTGAACATTCTAATGATTTACAAAATAGTGCTGCAAATTTAGATTTATTAGCTTCGCCCATGCATAGACGCAGTACTTCCAATTCATCTTTGAAAAATTCTTCTGCTTCTGGTGTTAGTGGTTTATCCGGTGTCGGTGAACCAAATTCACCCACTCAACGTTATCGTAATCTCTCATTACCCAGTCATATGACTAATACTCCTGTGTCGCCCTCAAAATCTTATGCTAGTTCAGTAGCAAGTTCCAATGATTATAAACTACATCAGCATACTCCTCTCAAAACAATGGTAAGGTGTTTTTTTAATCGCTCTATGCGCCGATTCTAAAAAAATCTTATTTTCTTTAGCATCATGCCGCCGGCATTAATGTTTCAGTTAATCCAAATTATATTGAAGAAATTAATAGTTCCGATTACGTATGCATGACAGCTAATCTAAACAATACGTCCATGATGATACCACAAAAACCTTTGCCCTCATATTGTGCAGAAAATCCACAACAAAAATCCAGTTTAGCGGCTGCCATTGAGGCACGTAGAATATCACCCACGGGATCAGCAACTAATAGTAAATTATTTACACCAATACAGCAAGCGAATAACAATAATATTGCCACTGGCAACAGCAATGCTATATCGCCAACACCCTCACAAACCAGTAGTACAGGTAAGATAATTTCTTTTGCTATTAAATTTAAATTATCTGAATGTTTTTTTTTTTTTTTTTTTTTTCTAAATTCTTTTAGGCGGCTTAGCTAAAAATCTTTTGCCCTATAGTGTTACACCACCACGTCCTGCTGGTCCGTCTGAGGCTCAACGTAAAATAGAAGAATTAACACGCCAGTTGGAAGAAGAAATCGAACAAAGCGAAGAACAGGGAGAATATTTTGGTGAGTTTCATTTATTTTTTGCTAAGAAGCTGTAAAACACCAAAACAATATGAAAATTGCATTATTTTTAGGTATTTGCCATACTTGTGGCGAAAAAGTTAAAGGTGCCGGTCAAGCTTGCCAGGCTATGGGTAATTTATATCATACTAATTGCTTTATTTGTTGTTCTTGTGGCCGTGCCTTGCGTGGTAAAGCTTTTTATAATGTTCATGGTCGAGTTTATTGTGAGGAGGATTATATGGTAAGTTTGGCAAATTCAATAATAATATGTTATTATATAATTATAAATTGTTTTGTTTTTATTTTTCCAGTATTCCGGTTTCCAACAGACTGCCGAGAAGTGCGCCATTTGTGGTCATTTAATAATGGAAATGGTAAGTTGTGGAATATTATTTTATGGATAAAAAAGAAATTCTTTGCGCATTTGTTTGCTATATATGCATTGGAATTATAAAAAAAAGAACAAACATTGTAGGAGAGAAGAAATATAACACTGTTTATGTTGAAGTTACGTATTCTAATTTGTTAAGCAAAAAGTTGAAATAATGATATTTACACTTGACAAAGAATGATGGTTTGTAGCGAGACAGAAAATATATTCTATTATGTTAGGGTCTAATATATATTATGAACTCAATTCCGCAAAAATTAAATATATCAGAAAGTTGAAGATATATATATATATATATATATATATATATATATATATATATATATAAATATTCAAAATTTTGATAAAAAATAATTTCTCTAAAAGGACGAAGTTTTACTCAAAATCGAAATTTCAGCAAAGTTGAAAAATTTTTAACGAAAAATTTTTTTTAATAATTCTAAAATTTTGCACAAAATTGAGACACCTCTAAAAAATTTGAAATTTCATGAAAAATAAAAAATTTCATTAAAAAAATCTAATTCTCCTTAAATAGTCGGTACTAAATTTGTAACATTTCATTAAAAAAAATCTAAATTCTAGAAGAATATCTTTTTACATCAAATTGAATTTTCTAAAAAAAATAGTTTTCACAGAAAGCATAAAATTTCACTAATTCAAAATTACTTAAAAAGTTTAAAAATAGAAAATTATATTTCATTAAAAGAAAAAAATTTGCGACAAATGAAAATTTCACCAAAAATTCACTAAAAATCCAAATTTTATAAAAAAAAAAAAAGAAATACTTTTGACTAAAAGATTAATATTCATTAATAATTCAATCAAAATTTCACTAAAACTGAATTTTCTACCAATTTTTTTATTATTTTTTATTTTTCAAAAAGTTCTAAATTTCACTAAAAATGTAAAATTTTACTAAGAAATAAAAATTGCACAAAAACCTAAATTTCGCCAAAAAAAATCGAAAATTTATATTTTACTTCAAATAAAAATTTGACTAAATTTAACTAAAAATTTAAACATCATATATCTGTAATAATTTAATCAAAAATCGAGATTTTTTCGTAATAAATACAAAATTTATTTATCTTTATAAAACCAAGCCCAATGGGCCATATATGGCTAATAAAAGCTACTACTACTTTGCAAAAAAGTATCCTTTCACTAAACGAATAACATTTTTCTAAAAATAATTATTATAAATGTGGGATAGGGAATTGAATGCACTATTTGTTATTAAGTTATAATTCATTTTCAATTCTATACATTCTATACCCTTATTTCACAACTGTTCTGTTGAAGGGACTCACAATGGACCGGGATCGGTCTCTGGGTGGAGATGTGGTACTGTCTGGTATCACATCTACCTTCTCTATCTATCTATCTATCTATAATTCATAACACAAACACATTGTTTATTTATAATATAATCATGTGTATTTCATTAACAGAAAGAAAAAATAATTCACTATTAATTCATAGTTCACAAAATAAAAGTAAATAAACTAAAACACTAAATAAATTAGGTGACAATCAACACGTCGAGGCTACGTAATTCCAATTCAACGATCCAGTAAGAACTCTCTCTGTTTGTCCGCGTCTCACTTTTACACTGTTGTGAATAAAAAGTACCCATCAAACACAGAGTCATCATATTTCAAACTTTTAAAAAATTATGTGTTTTTGCTCTGATATTAAAGGTTAATACAAACTTT
The DNA here is from genome assembly GCA_932274085.1 of Protocalliphora azurea. NCBI lineage: Eukaryota > Metazoa > Arthropoda > Insecta > Diptera > Calliphoridae > Protocalliphora > Protocalliphora azurea. The sequence goes on from OW026523.1 coordinate 133,317,269, forward strand.
AATTCAAATCTGATTCAAATTTGGAGAAAAAAAATTTATGTTGAGAATGCTATTATTCTCAAAATATTATCAAATATAAAATAATATATATATATATATATTAGCTCAAATGTTTTTTTCCAAAATAAAATATCAGATTTATCTTTCTCCCTCTCTAGATTCTCCAAGCCATGGGCAAATCATATCATCCTGGCTGTTTCCGTTGTTGTATTTGTAATGAATGTTTGGATGGGGTTCCCTTTACCGTTGATGTTGATCATAAAATCTATTGTGTTAATGATTATCATCGTATGTTTGCACCAAAATGTGCAAGTTGTGGCAAAGGTAAGTCATTGCTGAAAACATTAATAATACCAACGCATTATATAAATCTTATTACCTTATAGGGATCACACCCGTTGAAGGTACCGATGAAACGGTACGTGTTGTTTCGATGGATAAAGATTTTCATGTCGATTGTTATATTTGTGAAGATTGTGGCATGCAATTAACCGATGAACCGGATAAACGTTGTTATCCTTTAGATGGTCGTCTATTGTGTCGTTCCTGTCATTTACAATGTTTATCATTGCAAACATCACCACATGCTGGACATCAGGAGCCTATATGTGCCTCCTATCAATATATGGGCTAAACATTAAAAATAATCTTATAAACATTACACAAACATTCGCAATATATGTCGTTTTTTAGATTTATACAATTATATTAGCTATACACAATACAGTAAGGACATGAGTATACTCATACCTATATCTAACCTTTATAGCGGAACAAAACTAAAGCAGCTTAAATTTATTAATTAAACATTTGAAATTGAAAGTAAATAATTATACATACTATGATTTACTTGCTATATTATAAGCATATTTTTGTTGCAATAAGTTGGTAGAGTAAAAGGTTTTAAGTTTTCAATGTTTTTTGTTTTAAGCTTTAAGTCAACTTGACGCACACACATTTATACAAGTAAAAAAATAACTGCATTTATTTTAATGCATTTTGGGGAATATATATTAAAAAGACACATTTTATTTTGTAAGTTTAGTTTTAGTATTAAATTTGTGGTAATTCATTTTTTTCTTTGTTTAGCTTTATTAGAGGGCAAACAATAATTAAATTATGTATACATATAACCGGACATGTATACAATTTTGATATATGTTTTAAGGAAATACCAATAATTACGGCAAATTTTAAAACAGTAAAAAATAAACTGCTGTTGCTTAATAAAATTCCATATTTAAAAATAAATATCAAAAAGTGTTTTTCTGAACAATTTTAGAGGGACTAAATTAAAGCTCGGTGATCTAGAAATTATTTACTTTACATATAAAATTATTTAGCTCAATCGCGAATAAAAGGCAAAAATTTTACTTCACTGGAAATTTTTTAAAAATCAAATTTCACATAAAAATCGATCTTTCACTAATAATTTTGAATTCAATAAAAATTTTTAAATTTGCTTAAAAATTCAAAATTTCACAAAAAAATTCGGAATTTTACCAAAAAATTTAAATATAACAAAAAATAAAATAAATGTCACCTGAAAACCGATCTTTCTGTATAAATGTATGAAATTTCACCGATAATTCAAAATTTTATTAAAAATACAATAAAAAATAAAAATAAAATTTCCCTTACAAATCTAAATTACAGAAGAACAATAGAATTTCTTTACATATCGAATTTTCTTCCTTTTTTTTTCTTTTACAAATGGGATACAATTTCACTACAAAAATTACCTAAAAAATTCAAAATTTCTCCAAAAATTTTAAATTTTTTTCTAAAAAGAAAATTGCACAAAAAAATTAAATTTCACAAAAAAAAAAAAAAAAATTAAATTTCACAAAAAAAAAAAAAAAAAATTAAATTTCACAAAAAAAAAAAAAAATTAACACCACCAAATTATAATTTTATTTAAAATACAAAATTTCACAAAAATAAAAGGATGAAATTTTAGTAAAAATCAAAATTTTACAAAAAAAATTGATTTTTGAATAAAAATATGAAAATTTACTAATAATTCACTAAAAATCAAAATGTTAAAATTAAATATTTAAAAAAATTATATTTCACCAAAAGAAAATTCTCCAAATATAGAATTGAAAAAAAAAAAAAATAAAAAAACAAAATTCATAAAAAAAAGGCGAGTATTTTTCATAACTTTTCTTTTTTCCACACAAAAATTTGTTATTGCGATTGTTTGGTGAATTATTTCACTTCAAAATTGAAACGTTCATCCAGTTATAGACGAATTTTCGTCCCTAGTTGGATGATACACTATTATGATTTTGGAAAAACTGTTCTAAGAGTAATTCAAAAAATATACTGTTTCAAAGAAGACAAAAGAAACACACATTTTTTACAAAACCGATAATAAATAAAAAAATGTTCCTTTTGAATTAAGAAATATTGGTTCTTTTCTTTGGAAAATTGGCATTTTAATGCTTTTTGTGAAAATTGAAATTATAGTTTTAAAAATTGGTACTATTTTCGAAAGTTGGTAGTTTTTCAAAATTAATAAATTTTTTTGAAAATTTTTATCTTTTTATTTAAATTAATAAGATAATTGTACTTTTTAATTATTTTTTTCTGAAATTGGTACTTTTAAATCA